>JAYKKI010000079.1:885000-2085000 GCA_039881145.1 Druceiella hillmani | reverse complement strand
GCGGATTCGTTTTCCTATGGTATTTCATAACCTTGCAACCTTAAATGTTATCCCGACCTGAGACAAATCTCCCAAAAGGTAGACACGAATGGGAATTACTTTACAAGGAGATGATGAAAATCTGTTTTATTGAAAATAACATTGCGACTATTCCACTGCGAGACCCTCGCGACTATCGGGAAATTAATAAGAATTAAGGGTTTTAGGGAAGCATAGGGGGCAAGAATAGAAGAAGCGACGTTCGACGGTATCCGGTTAGAGGAATTTAGAGATTTGGTCAAAGTGGCTAAGAGCATACATCATATGAGTAGTTGATGGATTATTAAGAGACTGCTGATTAAGACTGCAGCTATTTTTAGGCTGTGGTATTCAGAAGTCTGCTCTAGTAAAGACCGGTCTAGTTCTATTGATGAATGGTCACAACTCTGGCTGGGAGTTATTGAAGTGCGCGAACCAAGTTTTATAATTACTAATTTTTATGTGACGAATTTGGATATCCGTATGACGTCAACAAGTTTATTGGGAGACTTAAGAAGTATAAGAGGTAAGTTGGGCTGCAACACAAGCGAATGATTCCCTCACAGAAGGGATGCTTAGGCATAGATTGTATCTCTTTGAGACATTTCAAATTTATTTATGTATTTATTTTTATTTATTTATTTACTTTAATGTATCTTAATTGATACAAATGGCGGACTTATTGCTACAAGAGCAATATTTTACAGCCAACCATAACATCAGTCCAGCCTCATTCGACGAAGGCCGGGAATCAAACCCGGTCCCCACGGTGCGCCGCATCGTCAAAGGCACGACGAAATTTAAATTTGTTGTCTTTGGAACTCAGGTCAAATCTTTTCAATATAATCATCTTTTCAATATAATCGCCACTGCAAGAAATACATTTTACATTATCAGCGTTAAACAGACAGTTATTTTCGAAGTGAGTTTGCCACACCGGAATAACGCTCAAAGTTCAACCACAATTACAAATCTATAATCTTGAAATATTGCATAGCAATGTATTCATATTTGAATACTGGCAAAGAGGAATATGTCACAAATATAGATTTAGGATGGACTCGGCCATCATAAGTAATGACCATCGTCTGACCATCGACCAGTTTTTTTTTTATTTTAAGGGGCGGACTTTTATGACTTTTTTACAACTTTCTGGGTCTTCGGTTTTTGTAACACCTCCTCGTCAGATCTGTCTACTAGAATATTGCGAACATTTCCCGTGTGACTAATGTTAAATGAGGGGATGAAAAATTTATTCTGTCTCGTAAAAGCAGAGTGGTTGCATAAAAAGCTAGAAATGGATTGGCGGACGAGAACTCCACTGAAATCCTTTCTCTACTAATTTGTTTACTCCATCTCGGATTACGCTATAGACATGAAAGTTTTTTTTAACAGAGACAAAAATCGCATAAAGCGAGAATGGAGTTAAAGTTCTTTTATATCTTAATAAATCAACATCACCTAAAACATACGTACGACTCTCTGAAAAAAACACACTTCCTTACACAGTTCCTACATACAGTTCCTTCCTATTAGTGGAGGGTGAATAGGGAATGAGGAGTTGGAGAAGGATGGGAGCTAGGGAGAATAGTGTTTCCTATTTCAATGCAAAAGCCAGATGAATAGAATGGTGCAGGCGTTTTTAGCTTTACTTTTTTACAACTCGATTTTCTGCCGCTCCTTGATTTGCGCTTTAAGTTAGACTTCTAATCAATTATGTTTACGAAAGTGATTGAAAATCATTTTATTAGTGGAAAGGATTCTAGTAGGTCCGGAAATTTACGGGGAATAGTTAAATCTATTTCTGTTGAACGGAAATAAAGTCTACTTAGCCATCGCTAATATTACATGCCAGATAAGAATAAATAGTTTACCAAAACAGAAGCCTGATGAGTGAAGTATTAACACTACGAATGTATCATAAATTATAAATAAAAAAATTAAATTATAAATACAAATTTATAAATACTTTATCGATTTTTTGAGACAGAATACCTTCTACATATTAAAATAATTTCCAAAAATCAACTCGCTTCATTTAATAAATACTATGACCATCAAATATATATTTAGATCATTGGTATTGGGTATTTGTACAAGTGATATTTTTAGTGCGTAAACTGTAGTTTTCTATAAAAAGGAAAGCGAAAGAGAAAGCCTACCTTTAGTAGATAAGTTTTCGTTACTATTACATTTCAACTTATATTTAATGTTTAAAGAGCAGACTTAAATTTTTGAGAGTGTAACAAATATTAGACATAAATTGGATTATATATATTGGCTAGAATATTTAATAGGTTTATTTAGAATATTTTATTCTAACATTCACAGTATAATACTTCTCAAAGTCTTATATCAAGAAAAGATAAATTCATCGTGACAGCTGAAGGTTCAACGTAGCTTATACTATAGACAATACAAATAAATATTACTGCTTCCAGAGATATATACAACGCTTTTTTACTATGATTATTTTCCGACAATTTACTACGTAAAGTTGATTCATTGTTTCTGTCCCGGTGTACCTGTCATTCGAGTTATAAGTTGCATATTGATTGTGCAATATATTACATATCTCGAATTACACCACTTGTGCGATTTGTAATAACTTAAGTATTTATTTACTAATTTTTTAGTTTTATTTTATATATTACTGTCAAGTGTCAATATGTCGTCAACTAAAGTAGACATTCGTCCGAGGAGCTGCAAAGTTTATGAATTTGACGAATTTGAAAAACTGCTGCAAGGAGTAAATGTAGCAGCATGTATGCTGTCTGAACCACAGCAAGCTGGTATGTTTCGTTGTAAATATTATATTAATATTGCAGTAAATTTTCCTTTTAACCTATAAATTGTATATCATTATCTTTTGAATTCCACAATACGTGTGTGACTGTTTCCAAACTAATTCACAAAAAATATATCCTTCATACATATGTTGACATAATGTTTTAAATTTAAGAGTTATCGAAAATAATGATTAAGTAAATATTTATAACAGTACATAATATAGGTATGTATGAATACGTGAAAAAAAACTACAACTAGCTTATAATTGAATTCTATTTTATATTTTCAAAATACTAAAGTAAATGTTAACTGTTGATTATTCACAGCTACATTTAATTTGACATGTAAGTATAATACTTAATTTGCTTATATATGAAATTTTTGAAATTATTACAAAGTAATTATAATTATCCTTGAAAGTGTATTGGGGCATTGCATAATAAATAGTTTATTTTAAGATATCCTTAAGCAGTAAGTTTTATTAAAATTGTAGAAACTTTATGGTTATATTGTCTTTAACGAAGTATTTCTGTACCTCAGATATCTACAACCTTAAGTCCCGAAAGGTATATTTGACGTTAGAGCAAAATATTGCATAGGACGAATAGGTAAAAACAAAAGAAATGATGGTATTTCATATTTAGTATTTTATTTTATTTCAAAGTTAAAAATTAATGATTTATATCATTTTGCAACATGCAACATTACAGTAACAAAAATTAAAAATCAAAAAGTTGGCTTAGAATTGTATAGCTCTCAGTTGCTTCAATTTGCCATTAAAAATATAAGACAATGTTATGTACAAATTTTTTAATATAATCATTTATTTTAATAATTCATTATTAATATAAATAATTATATAACTATTTAGATGAACTCAGACTGAGTATAACAATATATCAAACTCCCCACTTATACATTTCATTATATTGTAATTAGAAATGTTATGTTAGTATACTTCAATTTACCATATTATTATAATATGATTTTTATTACACAGCATATATCTAACATAATCGGTGCTGATTTTATCTTAAATAGGGTTACTTAATTGATAGTCTGATTTGCCAGTAGCATTTTAATTTGACAACATAATATTATATTAATTATTATTTAATGACATAAATACTTTAAGAAACTATGTTTTTTTATTTTAAGGTCATTAAAAATATGTGTATTAATTTAGTTAGAAGTATTAATTAATGTATAACTTGTTATATTCCTAGTTTTTTTCAGTTTTTTTATACATATATGACTTGTGTGTTCAGGTAACTCTCCTTCTATTACGACCTTATAATGACATTATGAAAATCTATATGGTTTATAGTTAACTGTATTTAGTCAGCTAAATAA
Source organism: Druceiella hillmani (assembly GCA_039881145.1). Lineage (NCBI taxonomy): Eukaryota > Metazoa > Arthropoda > Insecta > Lepidoptera > Hepialidae > Druceiella > Druceiella hillmani. Next base: position 2,080,839 of record JAYKKI010000079.1, on the reverse strand, counting down.
TGATCATTAAAAGAAAAAACTGTTCTGCAGCCGTAGATGAAGAGAGTGTATTGAAGCGAGTGGATGCTCTCACTTTGCACGGTCCTCGCGATGGTCATCAGTGCTCGTGTTGTGGAGCAGGGCCTTTTGAATCTCGAGCACAACAAACAGCACATTATAAGCACCATTGGCATACTTACAACATTAAGAGGAAACTTTACGGCAAGCCTACGCTTACTCTCGCACAGTTTAATAATAGACATGGTATGTTAAGTGTATGTATATTCGAGTTTAAACTTTCATCTCATAATGGGTTATTTTATATACATAAAATGATACATAAATTTAACGCAAGAGTGTAAATTTTATGTAATAAAGAGCGTTTATAGAATGTTGTATGAAAATTTTTTTAATACTGTGGTAAAAACATGGATAGTCGTCATATATTTTTATATATCTACTTTAGTACCAAAGTTTTGTTCGGTATGGGTATGAATTCTAGAATTAATTTGTAATGTTAATTTCTAATACATTTTAATGTTAATTTATTTTTAGATGGCCGAGTATTTCAATTAACTTTGATCTCTTTTTCATATTTTATGAGGTTACATATTTGAAACCTTATATCAAGTTTTTTTACAATTTAGTTATTGTTTATCGAAATTATCACTCTTAGCATTGTGTAAAATTTCACTGCATAACCATTTCAACATTTGGCGTACCTTGTTTTACCTTTCAGACTGTGCAATCATAGTTTTAATCTGTACATGATATTTACAGATGACAATTCTAGCTTATCAAGCAGCGAGTCTGATGTAGAAGATCAGCGGCCTGAGTCTGATTTATTTGCTGCAGCCACACGTCATTGTAAAGCATTTTATACAAATGCCAAGGGGCAAGTTTTTTGTGTGTATCGATGCCTGCTACATCATAGAAAGGTAATTACCGACTATTAGTTTTGTCGTTAAACTGAATGCTTTGGTTAAGATAGCTTTCACATTTACTGATTTCACTCAATAGCAGCTATTGTGAAATTCTTTTATTTTCATTTCAGTTTTGTTTTATCTCTCTTTTAATTGAGACTTATACATTTCATATATGTTTTCAAAGGACGTACTATCAACAGACGGTCAAGGTGGTGCCTGGGTAAAAGCCTGTCAGGCACTATCTAAACCGGGAGCTTTGAGGTGGGCAGTGATAATGATATCAGGTGGTCGGTTCGCTGGTGCCATCTATTCAGGTGGAACAGCAGTTTTGCATAAGACATTGCACTCTTATGTAGTAAGACGAGGTCAGGGTCAAGCACAGGGGACTAAAGATGCACAGGGAAATGCATCAAAATCTGCTGGTGCTAGTTTGAGGCGCTACAATGCAGCTCAATTTACTCAGGTGAGATTTATTTCGCTAATTTATTAGAGATTAATTTATTCTTATTAGGTTTAACATTCCAGATAATTTAAATAAGATTTAATAAAATTATTGTAATTATAATTAATTTTCAATTTCTGTAATTGTGGCTGGCTTGCTCGTGTTGTTTTGTATTTTGTGTTTACTCACTTTATTATGTTTGCACAGTCTGCTATATGTGTAACAAAATGTGTTATTAGCAATTCTGTTTATGAGAGTTCAGTCTTTATAGGCAGTTGATACACAGTTCTTATAAAATAGATTATACTCGTAAAATACTAATTTCAAAGTATTAATCGCCATGATTTCATTTTATTTCTATGAGTAAAATAATATTATGGTAATTCATATTTTTAACCAAGAATTTTATATTTTTTTTCCACATTTGGTAGATATTGTATACGCCACACATAACTGCTCTTATTTAAGAAAGATATTTATGAATATTTCTGCCTAAATTTCAACTAAATAAAAATTTACATGCCCAAAATAGTTGAATATAATGTCTGTAGACTTAAATATTTAAATTGTTTTTGTACTACGTTTGATTCTATATTGTTTGTGCTGATGATGTCCAATTATATAATGTCTTGTAATTCAAATGATAGAAGTATGGAAAGGAAAACGTTTATGCATGACTGCTTATGCAAGAGTATACCAATCATTACTTAAAAGAGAAATCTTAGTAAATCAAGCAACATACTCGACCACAAGGCATCCTGCATATACATTAAGACGAACAAATTTTACTTAACGATCATACACGATCATGTACCTTCCTTTACACCCTTTTTAACCAGTACTTTTTGTGGAAAAATACTATTGAATATATTTGGCGTTATTATTATTTATATTAGCAAAGAATTCTTTGTTAATATCCCACCTGAAGATGTTGTAATACAACAAAACCTAGGTAATGGTAAAGAAATTAAAGAAAGTATACAAGAGAAGAAATAATACTACATCACGTAGTTTCATTTAATTGGGAAAAATACTAGTTAAAAAAGAATTGTAGAATCCAGTGTAAAGATTCCCTGATTATTTTAATCTATTTTACCTATTGGCTATTGCTAACTATAGGTGTGACTACAGAAATGATCAATAATATTATATCAATCCCTACTGAATTTTTGTTTTGTTCGGCTAGCCAAATGAAAATTTAGTAGGGATTAATGTAAGAGTATTGTCATTATTGACTATGCATCTTAGATCAGATTTTGAGGGGTGTAGATAGTCTGTATGCATATAATCATTAAAGAGGATAATTGAAATCGCCCGGAATTCGGACTGGAAACCGCTTGAAATTTCAAAAGAAATATCTAATCAATTGAAACAAAAAGTTTCGTCTCCTTTGCGATATTTTGAAATTGTAGCAGTTTACGTTAAATATTTGGAAAGGAAGTATATATTGAGGTGCCAGGTTATAATTTATAATGATAGTGATTGAGCAGTATATTAATTAAATAATTTCTATTCCGTTCAGTGTATTTTAAGATTTTTTAATGTCAATGTAAAGTGATATAAAACATTATGTATAAGGGGAGGTTGAGAAGACATTGACATTCTAGATTAGAAATAGCAAAAAGAAGATGTTATAGTTTGTCATAAAAATGGTACAATTTTTATCAAAGGACTTGTACGAAAAGAGAGACGTTTTTGATAAGGTATATATACATTTCAATAATACAGGTGTTGTTTAATTGACATGGCAAGATTTTTTGTCATATTTCTCTAGACAACATAAGATAAAAATAATTTACAGCACTTCTCAATTGGAACCTTTGTTATGGGGTAGTAATTGTGTTTGCTAAAAGAATAAATTTTTGATTTTCAGTATTTTTTCAATCGTAATTACATTTAAATGTTTCATTATGATAAACAGCACCTCCATGGAAAAAAAAAGAAAATGCTGCATTTTTTTTGTGAAATAATACTCATATTATTGAATATTTAAAACCAATTAAGGGGTTTATTTCAAAATGAGTACCACGTTGAGGGTTTCACTTAGGGCCCAGTGTATTGTGTATTGCATTACATTAACCCTTAGTCTATACTGATATAGTGTGTCTTTAGAATGGGATAAAACACATGAAGAATGAAGATTTTCATAATCCTCTTAATTTCGATCATAATTCTCTTAATTTGTACTTAGAAGCCCATGAAAGCTGGCTGAATTTACTAGCAACAACAAAAAGTATAGAAATGTCATATTCCATCATCTATGGTGAAATGGCATGATGGTATAAGAGAAAAAATAGATGTTCATTTCAAATGAGAGATATGTCATCCGATTAGGGAATACATTGTCTGGTATCATCAAAATTATGTAACTACGTAACCTACATTAAGATTACGTAACTTAATTTCAAAGTTTTGACATCTATTTAGATCGTAGTCTTCATAGTTTGATAGTTGGGAAATAATCATTATCCATTAGGAAATGTAGAGATAGATCATTGCTCGGTGAAGTTGTTTTAAATGTAAAAAAAAATTTATTTAAACATTTTGCCAAAACGACACTAGGTTCATTCTATTTTACATTAATGTCACTTATGATTTTATTCTGTCAAAATTATGCTTTCTAGCTCATGGATCTGATATCATAACTCTATAATACAAAACATATATAATATTGCTAATAAACATCCATTTTACCAACAAGAATATTCTTTAGTTGGGAATAAGAAATTTTACAATGAGTTCTTTCCATTCAGTCTATAATTTTTTCAGCATGTTCAAGACGTGTTGAACAGTTGGGCAGATGACCTAGCTGGATGCTCTCTTATATTGTATAGGGCCGTGGGGCCAACAAATCAGGGAGTCATATTTGGGAAAGGCTCCCCGCTAGTGAAGGACGATCGTAGATTAAGGCAAATACCATTCCCAACAAGAAAACCTACCTTCAAGGAGATTCAGAGATCACATGATGTCGTTTCCAGTATTGATGTTTATGGTAAACTTTAAACAAATTTTCTTCTCTTCAAAAATTTAATAATGTTTCTTATGCTTTAACTTGTATTTCTATAAATTTTCAGAAACACTAGAATCGTTCCAGAAGGCCCTTATAACTTCAGGCGGAAATAAAGCAACTATAGACAACACAATTGTAGAACGAGCTGTTGGTCGTAAAACTCAGAAAAACAGTCCAAAGACTATATCCCGGGCTAAGTCTCGAGAACCAGTGGTTAGACCACTGCCTACAGATTTTAGTGTATCGAGTGAAGATGAGGCACCGAGGTGCATGGATAGTGTTACTTCACCTAATTGGACCAAGACCTTGGCGGAGCAAGGTGGGAGAGATATCGGAAATGTTTTGAGAAAGGATATTCAAGATGATGAACAGGCTTTTGCCGATACCAGCAGTGATGAAGATGAGGATGGAGATAGTAGCGGAGAACATCACTCGATGAAAGCACCGAAAAAGAAAAAATCTTCTAAAAAGAGTAACAATGGTAATGAAAGTAAACTTACCAAAAAAGTTGCCATTAAAATTCCAGATAATATAAAAAAGGTTTGTACTTATTCTTGAAAAAAATTCTATATTGATCATAATAATATTATAAAGAGGAATGTTTTGTTTGTTCTTAAGTGTTTGGCAAACAAACGTTATGAAGCTTTCAACATCGTATAGCTTTTAGTGTCCTGATGGACACATTATTTTCAAATGTTTATGATATGAGCAATAGTAATTAGAAGTGAAAAGAGTTGAATGTGCTTTGTGCAATTTTGAATTAAATTTTTAAATGTAGTTACTTCTTACAGTCTATTTATTATGACACGTTAAATTAACTGAACTATTATACACATCAAAATAATGTTTGAAAGAATTGTAGACAACAATGAAATCTACGAAAATTCTCATAATATCTATGGTTAATTGTTATATATATTTTTATGTTACAAAATGTATTGTAAATAATTATTATTGTAATTAATTATTACACATTTTATTTCAATTAAAGCCAACAAATTACGCCATGGTTGTTGTTTTGCCTGGACAAAGCCAGTACGCGCAGGTAGATACAAATTAAGAAGGAAGACAGGTTTTTAATAGTCTTATAGACTTTAATGAAATGAAAAGGAAAAGATTTGAAAAGTAATAGAATACAATTTTAGATACATTCAGAGGATCATAGAAGGTAGAATTAAAAAAAAGGCTGAAAAATTGTTGAATACCAAAAATAAATCTTTTCAGATAACTATTAAAAGTGTTTACACCGTGGTGCCCGTATCTTGTCGAGTCAGTAGTCTTGCAGCTGGAACAAAATGTTGCTTAAATATTTAATTTAGCACCTAAAACTGAACAATTATTTTTTTATATTTTAAATTAAGAGGAAATATGTCAAATAAAGTCATTATTTCAAATAACTATGTTAAATTAAATGAAGTACTTCACAGATGTGGAAGGTTATATCACGGGGTGACAAACCCGTTTTGGAAACATTACTAGAGAAATGGGATGGACCAATCGAACTGTGCGATGCATGCAACATGGCAGATCCAGAAGATGGGAACACAGCTCTTCACAAAGCTGCAATTGCATCTAATCCTGAAATAGTCAGGTAAGAATTTCATGTGTATACTGAAATATTTAAAGACAATGCGTGTTCAAAGATATTAAACAAAAATCATGAAATATATTTCTTGAAAATTACTGGATGAAAAACTTTCTGAATTTAATGTAGAAAGTTTCCTGAAAATGTGGCTAATAATTGTAAGATTATATAAATACTAACTGTAACTTTGAATAGTTTGTTTTTTAATTGTTTGTTTGTGATGAAATTTATGAATAAAAGCGAATGTTACATTTTTCCAGAGTAATATTAACAAATGGTGGTGACCCTTGCAAGAGAAATCTTCAGCAACAAACACCGTATGTGGCCACTACCCACCAAGATACGAGAATAGCTTTCAGACTCTTCCAGGGAGAATTCCCAGATAAATTTAATTACTCAAAGGTGAAGAAAGTATAATTGCATCAAGATTTTATTTATTTTAGCAGTAGATATGTGCTATATACAAATGTCACAAATTAAGAGACCACATGACTATGACCATATATTTTAGGCCATCTAATAGGAAAAATTATCAGTTTTATTATTATTTGTTATATTTCATTATAAAACATAGTGGTACTATAGTACCATTGATAATGTACAGCATGACATTAATCATGCGATCCATGTATTTTTCTTAATATAGTTTGTGGTAAGTCAGCGTTTTCCCAACAATATTGTATTTATTTTTAAAGCATCTAAGTTATCACACTGGTTAATCTAGCTATTCATTCAGTTTACCTAATCTTATTTCCTATTCTTGTCTTATGTTTGAATCTCTTGGTCTTCTATAATGCCATTATCCTCAATTTACCCTGTGTATAAGCCAGATGAAAAATAGGGAGTTTTTATGATTTTGTCATGTCAATTTGTCCATTTAAATATCACTATCATAACTCCTTTAGTTTGAGACCAATTATGTAATTTTACAGGAAGACATAGTTGAAATACTTGGCTCCATAAAAACTAATACTAACCTTTTATTTTCTTAGAAGTACTTTCTCACACATCCTAGTGGGATGTCATTGCAGACGACTTCTAAAAAGTAATGAAGAATATTTAGTAAGATTTTTTTGATACAGCATCCCTTTCGCGAGATATAAGTTTTCAGCGATCCCTGGGGCTCAGTAAAAAAAATCACGTATAATGTATGAAAGTGTAACAGAGATTAGAGCATCCAGAATGAATGTTCTGCTCGAGCTCTGGCAGTCAAGTAGAATATTTTATAAAATCTTTATCTATTCCCCCATATATTTCACTACAGCACAAAAATTTTGAAACTTTACATGAATTACACACAAAATTGGGGATGGAGGAAAAGTTGTGTAAAATTGTTTGATTTTGTAAATTCTGTAACTTAAATAACCATAGGAAAAGGCTTGTTGAGACAGATTCCAAGTAAAGTTCATGTTATCTGGCAGAAGTATTTTCATGCTCTCCTATTGCAATAGAAAAACAATTTTATGCTTTGAAGAAGTAGAGGTATTCTGTACGTCTACCACATAAGCTAATACTGATGAATTGAGCTGGTGGGTTTACAAGTTGCCAACTTTATTGTTTAATAAAAATACTATATACCCCTATATATTTAAATTTTTATGTTTACCTAAGTGTCAAAGTGTGCAGATCCCTTGTCATGCCAAGTTCAACACACTTAATAGATTTTCAGTATATTATTTACTCTCTTAGTTCACTCTGTTAGGGCATTTTGTCAAATTTATGTCGAAAACATTTTCTGATCTATTAATATTAACTTTTTGTGGAACTATTGTTATGCTAATTTCATGCCTTTCATACAGGCGCACATACCTGGCCCGCTCACAGATGAGTTGCTACAGCAGGAAAGAGAGAAGAAAGCCCTGCAGAAAAAGGCAAAACGACAGCGTGATAAAGAGAAACATATGGAAAAGACCAAGACTAACAAATTCTTGGAAATGACGGATGCTCAGAAGGTTTGCGTTTTTTATTTCCACATTTTTGCAGAATAAAAATATAGCCTTGAAGCCAATTGTGGTTTCATATTTAAAAACACTTATAATAATAACATTGTTTTCACAGCTGTAACATATGGCTGTTTTTATTAGACTATATATAATCAATCATATTTGATACCACATATGTAGGATGTGATCTTTCTGTTCATAATTCACTATATAGCGTTTCATGCATATTTATAATTTTAACCCTAAATTTGTAAGAACATTGGTTTAGATACTCTAAATGAACTCGCCTGTCCTAAATATCCTAATTAGCATTATAAATGTAAAAGTGGGTTTATTTTCTTTACTTATTTTTTTTGCTTTCACGCTTCAACTACTTAACCGATCATCATGACATTGGTGCATACATACAACCTGTCTTATGCATATGAATATGGGTAAAAACGTCAGTATAAAAACTACTCGGAATCAGTAAAATAATGAACCACGTAAAAGGAATGAGTAAAATTTTTTTTTTAAGTTAAGGAAGATACTACCCTTCCTTAATTACCAAGCCACACTTGATCGCTATATGTCAATTTGCTTCAAATCCACGGTTAAATAATTAGATGCCGGAAGGACATGTTGCTCATAATTTCGAAAGACCGTTTTCGTGATACCTACTGTATTGATAAAAACGTTTACTACATAACCTTAATATACTTTAACATGGCAAATTAAAAGTAATTTACTGGTTTGGATAGTTGGACAGATTATTATAATTTTGTCTCCTCTTTCCTTTAGAGTAAATATATTCAGTGATTCAAAGTCACTTGATTTTGTAATTTGCCAATATGTTCGATTCCACACTCCATTTTTAACAAATTGTTCAGTTTTTTTTTTAGGAGCTTTTCCAACTCCTGTTTGCCAAACATAATTCCTGCTATTTAAAATAGATAGTAAAATTATATTTTTGGCAATCGTATGAAATTTTGCTGTTACTACTCGATAACTAGCTAGCAACACTTTCATTAACTAGCAATCATTTATGTTGGATATCTGTACTACAACAGTTTTTTGATGATTTTCTCTCAAAAAATTCCATTGCTTTGTTTTTTCATTTGGATGTTTAGTATTGAGGGCCACCTCAATACACTAGCACTAACTTGGATGGCTTCATACTTTTACGTATATAAGTTTTAAAATAAATAACGCACTGCGGCTTATTTTCAATAACAGTAAATACGAATTTTAAATAATTGTCATCATAAGGCCTTTTTTCTTTGGTTTTGTTTCCTAATCGCACCGGATCTTGGAGGTTTACGGTTATTCATATGTTTTCAGAAATTTATCCATTTTTAATAATTATAACAAGTCAAATTCAATAAATTACTAACAAATACTCAAACACTAATGTGAATTAGTATAGACAATCAAATACTAACGCAAGTTCACAATTCAAATAATGGGTTGTGCTCGGCAAGTATTAGACAATGGCGAACATCATATGTGCGCGATACACGTTGGCAGCATCTCATGTATTTATTCCCCCGTTTGCTTCGTCACCCCCGCTCTCATAACGCAGGTATTATCACGCACAGCATAGCCTTCTCCATTGCACTTTGTTCAATTTTCAGTACGATCATAATGGTAAGCATCCATCTTTTACATCTTCTGTTTGTCATTTAGGGCAGTATGCATCAATTGAACTTACAACCTTTTTGAACATTGGACAATATTTGGATTTCAAAATTTACCTCATTGAACCGAAGGTGGCCTGAGATTAAACCGTTGATCAATATGATCAATTTGTGCTCATGTCATTCACCATGTCCATGATTTTTCCCAAATAGATGAATTCATTCACCACTTTCAGTTGCGAACCTTCTGTAATGATATTGAAGTTTACATCTAATAACCATCGGTTTCATCTTGGAGAGGTTTTCAAACATTAGTAATATTATTTGTTGTTTTAATTAATGAAATAAAACCGCAACTGAAATAAAAATTTTCATGCTAATCATAATTTTTGTTATTTACAGATATCAATCACGAATGAAAACAGATGTTTTATGTGTGGTTCACATATCAAGAAGGATCCTTTCCAGTACAATGAATATAAGTTTTGCAGTATAAAATGTCTCCAAAACCATAGAAATTTGAGGCCTTTGAATATGTCCACTTAAAATAAAATTACTGTAATAAGGAATATTGAGTATTTTTTCATTGTATTTAACATGCATATACCATGTACAGTAAGGAGAATAAATATTCTTACATGTGGAATTTTTTTCTTTTTTTTTTTTTTGTTGTGTTTATTTGCAATCAGTTCCAAACTATAAGCAGATTTGTTCTATGTCGTTTTATCATTTCCAAGGAGCTCCTTAGCAGGAGACACCTCATCCTTCACCATCTGTCACCAATTATATCATGGAGTTTCAGTCGTTTATTGGAGGAGATGGTTGCTAACGCAGTAGCTAAATCATTTGGGTGGTTTTCCAGCCGTGTTTTATATTTATGCCCTACTAATTTTAACTCCTCAATTGTTGTTATTTTCAGAGCTTCGTGGATCTCTGTATTGGTGATGAACCATGGTGCATTGGAAATGGTTCTTAGCATACCATTTTGCAGCCTTTGTATTATGTTTAAATTGGAGTCGCAAGCACTTCCCGACAGTTGTGCACCATATGTCCATATTGGTTTCAGGATCATTTTGTATATCAGCAATTTATTGTCGATTGACAATTTAGAGTTGTGTGCCATCAACCAGTAGATGTTTCTGAACCGCATGTTCAGCTCGTCTCGTTTTGATTTGATGTGCTTCTTCCAGGTCCACCTTCTGTCCAGATGTATACCGAGATATCGAACAGAGTCAGTCTGTGGCAGAACATTTTTTCCCAGTTTTACTGGAGCACAACTTCCTTTCCTCAGCGTAAAAATAACTTGTACGGATTTGGTTGTGCTGGCTTTGATTCTCCATTTCTGGATCCACTCGTTGACCCTATTGAGGCTTTTCTGTAAGACGGCAGATGCTGCAATCAGATCTTTGTTGCTCGTGAGAATTGCAGTGTCGTCAGTAAAAGTAGCAGTAGTTACCTCTTTTGTTTCTGGGAGGTCTGAGGTGTAGATGGTACAAGACAGGACCAAGGACAGATCCCTGTGGAACTCCCGCCATTACATCTTGGATAATTGTCAGTTCTCCGTCCTCTCTCACCTGGAAGATTCTGTTCGTAAGGTATGACTCCATCAACAAGTAGTAACTATGCGGTAAAGACGTTTTTATTTTATAGAGTAAGCCCTTATGGCATACAGCGGAGCAGTATTCCTTCTTTTCGAAAGACTGTCTAATCTTATCATAGACTCGATGCACTTGTTCCACCGTAGAATGCTGTTGTCTTGTTATGTGGAATTTAAAACGCATTATGTTATTTAATTATGCTTCATTAACATCTTAGCTCTAATGAGTTTTTTTTTCTTTGTTAGAAGTTAAAGATCTGGTGGTATAAATCTTATCAAATTTCTTCAGGTCAGAATCAATAATAGAAATTTATGACCATTGCATAATATATCCTGATGATAATGGCCATAGCACAATGGAAAAGTAACATAGAAACAATGACAGAGTCGAATATGATATGAACGTCAAGAAATGGATGTTTTTTTTGCCTATGAGGTCATTTTTGGCATGGCATTACCGACATTACCTCTTTTGATATACATTACCGCACACTGACTAGTATAATAAGGTGTTGTGAAAGTTATCATGAACAAAAATGAAAAATATTGCTTTCCGAATGATGGAATGGATGTAGTCATCCATTCCATGCATCCATGGCTCTTTTTAAGAATCTGTCAGAGAGAACATAGAAATAAATTAGATGTTCATGGTAGTGCTGTATGTATCTGTATATTGATAGCACTGTTCTTGAAAAGACTTGTTCTGAGACGATTACATGGTGTGCTAGATTAATGGGATACAGTTACGAAAATCTTATTTCGTCAACATCTTTAACTTTTTTTTGCTAAGTGATTTTATAAACAATAAACCTGTCACCATCAAGCTAATATTGTAATTTGTATAACCCACCAATAAAAAGAAAAATTACAAACGTGAACTATTTTCGAATAAATACGAGCATTACAATGAAATTAAATAGATTATTAATTAATTGTCAACATTAAGTTGCGCATTGTTATTGCGTATGAGTAAGAAATGTATAGTTACGAACACATTAACGAGTGCTATTCTGTTCTTGCTATAATAGATATGTATTTCGCCATCTTGCTTGCGCTCTGACGCTCTTTTGTATACTGTCACATATCTATATCCATATATATTATACAAATCTCCAATTGTTTGATATTTGCAATGTCTGTTTGATATTTATTCATGGTATACATAGATGTCCAATTACTTTGATGAAAATCTAATTTACGACAGCTGTGTCTATTTTATTTTGCATCTGTACTTTTTACATTACTTATCCATATATTATTGCATTTGGGTAAGTGGTCAGTGTTGCGTACCTACATATAACCATAATCATGAATATAATTATTGTCCATCACAAAATGAGCAACTTTGTTAGGTTTTTAATTTTTTATTTATTGTAATTTATACATATAATAAAACTGTACCGAGTGAAACCTGTGGAAAATAAATTTAATTTTAAATAGAATGATCGATTTAGTGTATGGAATGATAATAGAATTTTTGTCTGTCCGTCAATCTGTCTGTATGTTAATTTATTTTTCCATCACGTGAAATCTAGTGGACCGATTTTGATGAAATTTAGGATGGAATTAGTTTATATCCTCGAGTCCATAAAGGACACTTTTATCTGGACGTTACTAATTAAAAAAATCCTGACTGTTAATATTATGATATTGGTACTGCCAATGTCTTTTTGTTTGCAATTGTGATTGCTACAATAATGTTATTTTTAATTATTAAACTTTTTTTAACCTGGTTTTTAACTGATAATATTATCAAAATAAATGTACAGCTAATGCCACCTACCAGCATTATTTATAAGTTTTACGCTGACAGAAAATGAGGGTTATGCCTTAATTTTTTAAACAAATCTATGTAGTGGCAATATTTATCCAATGTATGAAAATTCTATATAAGATAATCATCAATGAATTTGACGTGAACAAAGTCACAAGCCCAGCTAGCGAATTAATATAAACTTATATATATGTATATATATATATATATATATGTATATATATATATATATATATATATATATATATATATATATATATATATATATATATATATATATGAGTAGATTTAAAATAATATGAATTTAGTAAAACATTGTAAACAATTATCATGCAACACTGTTTGCATTGTGATTTACATCTAAGGCTTATATTAGTGATGGAACTCTGGTGATTTCCGCACAACTTGTATTCAAATGATATTTTAATTCTATCCCTAATTGCTTGATTGCTATAAGAAGCCTATGATTTTAAAATTAATAAATAGTTATATATTAATTGTAATGTGATTAGAATTATATAATTTCTTTTTATATTTATTTACAAATGTTAATATATTTCTAGTTTTAATACAATTTTTTCTTATTTAAGATATGTATTATTCATAGTACATAGTTGTTTTCCTGATGCTAGATCTAGATGGAAGTATCTACATGTGTACATCTTTAAACCTAATAATATTTAAAACTTGATCATAATAATTGCGTTTTTAGCTCATCGATAAATCTGTGTTTTGTTACTGAAACAGATTAATGATCAAAAGGAAAATTATATAAGTATAATTATTTATATCATCGCAGTGTTTCAACGGTCATATGGTACATAAGTAAATATGCACATCATGGTCGTATCACGGACAGATGGACTGCGACTTATATTGCTGCAATTTTATTATTTTTGCTGGTGTGTGCTATAATAATTGACGTTTCAAATAATACAATACCTTTTATTAGTTTCTTTACTAATTTATAATTACTAGAATCTTTGCCGGCCCACCCTTACAATGTAATTAACGTATTGTATGCGGGAAACGTATTTATAAGTTTTACGCTGACTGGTAGTAGAGTGTGGGATACACATTAATATGTTTTTTGTAGACTAGAGGTAGAATGCAGGTAACGTATAAATACGTTTATTTTGATGCTAACAAGATCAATATTTTCATCCTAACATGATGTTAACATGTAGATCAGATGCTAACATTCCAAAGGACAAAATTTAGGTCTCTGACACATACAATGGTGAATTATGTATATAGATTACTGTTATACCCGGTAGTATAACGGTAATCTATTCAACTGTATAGAGTTATCCCATTACACATTTCTTTGCTTCACCACGCATTTAGTGTGATTTTAACAATCAGAAAGGGTGCTCGGAATGATGAAAGATATCTATATCAAATTATTGAACGATTCCAAATATCCTGCAAAACTATCAAATGGCGAGATATTACAATTGAAAGAAATTTTTGGGACTAATAATTTTGATGGGACAAGTTTGCAGATGATTATTAGTCAACAGACCCGCGCTTGGAACATGTCAAGGCATAGCTTTCGATAAATTTGGGCAGCTTGGTACATCAATAACAAAAATTGGGAAGATTAGTGAAAGTCATGCCTATAATCACTTATTTTTCTGATAAATTTATAAATGTGTACCAACCAAAAGGGAATTTATTGGTTTGTCCACATTCATAAATTGTTTTTTACATTATTTTTTTACATATTGTACTTGTTTCAGTGTTTTCAATAAATCGGAATTTTTACATACTTTATTATTTTATTTCAATTTCCAGTGAGTTTTGCAGTATTTGTCAATTAAAATTTAAGAAAAATAATTCAGTATAGATTTTACAATAAATCACAAAAAGTTTCATTGAAGAAAAATATGTAAAAACTAAAGTTATCGCAATTTTACTGAACGTTGCCATTTACCCAAAAAATTAGCAAAAGTGGCCCATGGTTTATTCCAATTTCCAGTGAGTTTTTCAGTATTTGTCTGTTTAAAATTTAAGAAAAATAATTCAGTACACATTTTATAGTAAATCACGAAGATTCATTGAAAAAAAAATATGTAAAACTAAAGTTATCGTAATTTTACTGAATGTTGCAATTTGTGCAAAAAAATAGCAGAAATGACCCGCACCACCTAGTGAGTGATAAAAACTATCCACAAACCACAAAATAGATGCCGCAAACAATGTGTTAAATGATAAATCCCGCAATCATATATTTACGTGCTTGGTATGTTTGACACAATTTGACAATGCATATATATATATATATATATATATATATACACATATATATAAATGCGCTTGGCACTGAAAAGGTTAATAGATGAGAAGAAATAAGAGGAGTAATTGAGTACGAAAAGTTGCAAAAATACACAGTAAATAATTAGTGATGAATATACAGCAGACAGGAGAAAAATTTAGGAAACATGATGTGAAAGGAGTTGGCACGTGTGAAAGATTACTTAAGAGAGTTTTTATTGGAAAATTTTTCTATATTACAAATTTTTGACCAAAAATATTTTTTGAAATAGCGATATTTATAAGTATTTGAAGATTCAATGTTTATATATTTTTAATAAGATATGTCCTTTCTTTATATTTTATTCTTTGCCTGTGTGACTAATTTTCTGGTATGCCCAGAATTGGTGATATAATATTAAAATGTTACATAAGGTAAATAAACATTGCTTAATAGAACATAAATGAAAGTAGAATGAAAAAAAGAGCTGTTGCATTAAACTTAGTGGGAAAAATGTTATCGGTTAATATATTGTAGATTAAATGAAGCAATTTGTTTCTTTTTTTTTTCTAGAACAGCGGAGAACTATTTTACCCAATAAATAATTTTGTACATTTTCATCTTATAGGTACCACTACTTATGAGTAGGATCATCAAGAACTGTCATCACTGTTACAATCAGAAATTTGCTTCAGGGACTTTCGTGCACTCGACATGATGTATGTAGGCACTTGAAAAGGTTTATGTAGGTTAAGTGTTTACAGAACAGATTCAATTTCATTTTTTTACACTACCCATTGGAAAATGACAAGCTCATGGATGGACAAATAAAGAGAAAAATCCAGAAATTTTAATACTAATGAAAACTATTTTAACATCATATATTTAACATAATAAAACTATTTAACCCTCAAGAAAAGGAAATATGGTGATAGTTATATTCAGTTTGATTTCACAAGCTCTGGAGATCCTGATTTCCCATTGCCACAGTGTGCTGCTTGTGCAGAAATGCTGTCAAATCATTCGTTAAAGCCATCCTTACTATGTCGCCATTTAGGAACCAAACATGGGAATTTGAAAGATCAATCTGTATCCTTCTTTCAACATAAATTAAAAGATCTCAAACAAAGATAAAAATCCATTGAGTCCATGAAATCCATGAATACAAATGTCAACGCTCTGCAAGCCTTTTTTAGAGTTAGTTATTTAATTGCCAAGCAAGCAAACCCACATACTATTGGGAAGAACCTTATCCTGCATGTAGCAAAATAGATTGTGATATGTGTGTTCGAAGAAAAAATGGCAAGAGAACTTGATGTTATTCCTATGTCAAATGACGCTATCTCTTGTCGTATTGCAGACATGTCAGATAATCTGAAAACCCACCAAATTCAACGTATTTTACAAAGCGATCACTTTGCCATACAAATTGATGAATCCCCAGACATAACAAATTTGGCTCAAATTTTAACATATGTTCGTTATATTCATTCCAAAAAGTTTCATGAAGAGTTCCTGTTTTGTCGTGCCCTTTCAAGTCGCACCACCGGGGAGGATATGTTTCTCATGATCGACGGTTTTGTAAAAGATAACAAATTGGATTGGTCACTAATGGTGCCAGAGCAATGACTGGTCGTTTTTCAGGTCTTGTGAAGCGGATACAAGATGGAAGCAAAATGGACGAGAGAGGCACTTGCTTGTAAAAATATTCCAGCCAGCTTAGACAGTACGATTAAAAATTCCAAACAAATTGTTAACTTAACCAAATCCCGTGCCAAAAACTTAAGAATTTTGTGCAGACATTTGTAAAGAGCTTGGCAGTGAGCACAAGATCCTGTTGTTACATACTGAAGTGCGTTGGCTGCCCAGAGGAAGGGTTGTTTCATTAATATTTGAGTTGAGACATGCATTTGAGTTATTTTTGGTCGACATGTACAAACAGATGTTGATTGACCTTTTGTGGCTGCAAACATTGGCATACTTGTCAGATATTTTCACAAAATTGAACTAGTTGAATTTAAGGTTTCAGGGACAGAATACAACCATATTCACTATGTAGGAGAAAGTCAAGTCAACTATCAAAATAATATGTCCAGAGGATCTTTGATAAACAAATATAAGTGTGACCTGTTTCCGAATCTAAAAGTTTTTTGGAAACAAGTTTTTCGCCAGTGAATGAAAATGAAAATCAGTCATAAAATGCTATTTGCAAAATCTGTTGGCGGCATTATGCAGTTATTTCCCTTAAATATCACCGCAATCAAATTGGGTGAACAATTCTTTTGCGAACCATTCGCCGACCACCTACCCATCTCTGATCAAGAGGAATTAATTGACATTTCATGCAACAACAGACTCAAGAGTTGGAGAAATCACTGGGTAATTTTTGCACCAATAAAATATTTACTGCCATTTTGCATGACATACCTTCGTGAGAGTAGATTTTCGGCCATAACAAATTTAAAAACTAAACTGAAACTTGAGACTGAAGCTGACCAAAGAACAACCATATTTTTTAAAGTTATGCGAGGAAAAACGTGCATATTTGTCACCTTAAACCGATTTTCATAGTTATTAGACATGTATTTCAATGGCAATAAATGTTAAAATTTATTTTTATTTATGATTCCTATAATAAGAGGCACGCGAGTTTGAAGTATTTCTTGAAATGGTACATAGGAAAAACTAATTGGGAACCACTGGCGTAGTAGATTCGAGCATAAACAAAATTTGTAAAACGCAATGTTACAAAGAAGTCTGATATTTACACTTTACGCCTAATATGTTAACACAAATTATTTATGTACCTGTTTCAAATTCTAGAAATAACTGTCTGTTATACAAAAAATTGGCATACAAAATTTTGAACTAACATATTTTCGTATTTGCACAGTTGTTGGAAGTGCAAATAGTTTTAAAATGTATATATATATTTATTATGTAAATATATATTTTTAATAACCCAAATAGAAAAAAACAAGAAAAGGCTAGAAACTAAAGGAACACCAAATCGTAATTAAAGCAGCTTTGCAATATTTACCTTCACAATTAAATGAATCTACGTGATGTAGTATTATTTCTACTTTCTTTAATTTCTTTACCACGACCTAGGTTTCATTGTATTACAGATGTTGTAATACAACGAAACCTAGGTTGTGGTAAAGAAATTAAAGAAAGTAGAAATAATACTACATCACGTAGTTTCATTTAATTGTGAATATTGAATTTCTACAAAATTAACGCCAAATATATTCAATATTTACCTTTTTAAAAATTAGTTATGGTGCTGAATTCTAATATGGAATTATTTTATTTCTTAATTAGCTAATTGAACGTATTAGAAACTATCTTGTTAAATTATCTATGAACGATTTTCGCTTATGTTCATCAAAATCCTCAACATTTTCCGACAAATAATATCCTACTTATTAAAATTTCCCAGCATATTTTTCAATAATAACCCTACAATTTTTTTTCAATTTCTATTCTTTCTTTCCTGTTGCGAATCTTTATTTCAGTTATCCCACTCACATAAAATGCATGGAAATTTTATGTAGCTTCCTTGTTATTCAAGTAACATATACAAAAGTTTTCTATCATATCTGACGTAAAAAAGAAATTTCTCACAGATAAGAAATATTATCCATTTTATCACATCCAAAAAAAGAAAATACTGTTTCAATTGAAGAGGCACATTTATAATATACAATTCCAATTTAAGGTTAACACAACTGCTATTGATGACTTGAAACAGAATGAAGTTGACCTCTCCTTTCCCCCAAAAAGTAGAATGACCAATATATATGTATATATATATATATATATATATATATATATATATATATATATATATATATATATATATATATATATATATATATATATATATATATATATATATATATATATATATACACATATATAAATATATATACGTACATATATGTATATGCGTGTGTGTGTGTGTGTATAGGAACAAAAATAAATTATATAATTTCAACAGGAGTTCAATTGCATTTTATTTGCAACTTTCATTTGCTTTTTTGGTTACCTGTTAATTTCTTTATTGTGTACAATATTAAGTATTGATTAGTGTGAGAAATTTTGCAACAAACACACTGTGCTTTTCTTATAAATTTGTTATCATTGCGTTAAAGGAATATTATTTAATAAATTTAAGTGATAATGCCGGATCTCAACGTTGCTCAAATGTCGAAAGCTGTAACTTTAATTGTAAATGGTTACCCTTACAATGAAGTGGCTGAAACATTACGTGTTTCCAAGTCGTGATTTTTCGCAATATGAAACGATACCGTATGACTTGAAAGAACATAAGGTATAAAGGAGAGGTAAAAACCAAGCTTCAGGAAGTTCAGCAAGTGACAGCTAGCACCAAAATCATTAGAAGAAGACTTAAGGCGGCTGGAATAGGGGCATACTTGTTTGTCAGGGGACGTTTACTCATTGCAGGTCATCGAGTAACTCGGTCCAACTTTGCTCGTTCACATCGAAACAGGGAAGATGACGCTTGGGAGAAGGTTATCTTTACTCATGAGTCTAGATTCTTATTATATATATATATATATATTTATATATAAATATATATATATATATTTAAATATATATATATATATATATATATATATATATATATATATATATATATATATATATTATATTTTGAATGCTGTTTTTACTAGGCACAGAATGAGAAGATATGGTCATCGTAGATTACAAAAACTGTATTGGAAAGATTTCATAAGTTCATATCAGAAATAAACCCAAGTACAAATTTAAACGCTGGTTACAAAACCTGTTCATGAAAGATTTAATGAGTTCGCCTCAGAAATAAACCCAAGAACAAATTTCAAGCTGATTCACCTGAGCTCGAGGTTATTGAATATTTTTGAACAAGGTGTTTGTTCAAAAAATAGTTTGTTTCATAACTATTTATGATTTACGTCATACTGATTTGTGAATTTATTCAAGGCTCAAAGATTAGTTTATTTGCTACTCTTCAAAATATGTATTTGGTAATAGCAATAACTATGCTATTCACTAAGTATAAATGCATTTCCATGGAAGAGCACTGGTCAACTGACCTCTTGCTCCACTCATAAATATGTCATAAAGCAATGGATAAATATCTATGATGGCTATGTTAATATGTTATGATAAGTGCCTTCAAATGCTAAGTTACATAAAATTAAATTTATTGTATGTCACTTCGCAGTATATTGTGACAAAGAAACCAAAATGACCCTAATTCTAGAATTAGGAGTTAACGGATCAATGGTTATGGACCTTTTAAAAGATTGTTACAAACATAATCAATACCTTTATGTAGCAATTGGCATGTAAATCCGTGGTTATTTCTTTATTTGAAAGATAGAAGTATATTTCCTTGTGGCACTGCAAATACAGCAGTAAGGTTTTGTCTAGATTCAAAAAATTAAAACAGGGGAAAACCAAAATGTACTCTCTCCCCATTTGCTAGTGAAGCGAATATTAAGTCAAGTACTTGTTGTCATGTATAAAACACGATATAAGTTAGTAGAAGTCCAGGTAGCGAAAACTAAATCAATTTTGGTGATTTCCATGCGTTCTTTTATATGCCAAAAATAAGATCCAAACTAGAGACAGCAACACAGATCTTGAGACAGCGCATTGCGACAAAAACTGATGATCGCCGACCGAGACAGCGCATACCCCGGAAAGCCTGCACCCTGCACCGTAGTATGAACAAAACGGATCCCCACCGTTGGCACCCTTCACAGTTCAACGTCGACCGTCTTAGGATGCAGAGAAGGAGCTTTCTACATCTGATATTTCATTGCTCGAACCGAGGCATCGCGAAGCGCGGGCTGCAGGCTTCCCACTTCGTCGCAGAAAGTGCTATGCAAGGTGAGTTCTATTTACATTTAATGATATTAATATTTATATTTATATACAGTGTTACCTATTTTATACATTCCAAGACAATCGTACTTAAGGAGTAACCTCTAGTCGAGCATCGGAACTGACACGCACAGTTTTTTTTTGTATTTAATTACACACACATTTTTAATAATTATTTTGTAATTTTATGTTGCATTCTTTTGTATTTTGTAATTTCGGTTATCAGTAATTAACATATTTAAATTTATTAGTGGTTTAGAGGTACTTTATACATAATGTTTGATATTGTGTTATTAAATGTGCAAATAATGGATGACTGCCTGACAAAAGACCTTTTGGATCCTGTATATTAGGGTGAACCACTTTGCCTCCAGCACAACACATACCGTTTGCTTCTTTACTCCATTTTTTAGCAAAGCATTTAAACAAAAGTCTAAGGCTAGCAAGCCGCTGGAGCATTCACAGCTAGAATCCCTAGGAAGGGCCTGCAATGTTCTTATATTTTGACAAGCGACTCGCTGTGAGTATTCGGTGCTACGTTTCCTATGACGTGCTTCTGAGACGTACTCCCTAAGGTTAGCAAGCCACTCGGAGCATGCAGAGTTAGATTCCTTATCATGGAACTACAATGTTCTTATGTCTTGGCTAGCGAGCTGCTGTTCAGTGCTGAACTCCCCAGCATGCTTTTGTGATATGTACTCTCTGTGACTGGCGAGGCGCTGCATAGTTTCAGTGGAGGACTCTTCCACTCAGAGTACTTTAGCTGCTTTTGTCTAAGATGTTTGTCTTGAAAATTGTGATTTTCTTCTAGGCACGGTTGTTATTGGCACAAAGTTCTTTATGATATATTACGCGCTTGATGAATGAGAGCTAGCCAGAAAAAGGGTAAGAAACATTACTTTTTCAAACACTACTTTTGCTACCGTATAAAACGACACTTGCTCCAACATAAGCACAATTGTATATCCAAGTTTTCTTTCTCTGCTTGCTTTTTATTGTAAGCCAATCAACTGCCAGATTGTTCCCAATTCGGTATGTATTTATTTGCATTAGAAGTTGTAAATTATTATCACTTTTTTATTTATTACATACTTCAAATTAATAAATTACAATGAATTTCCAGCATATTTATTTATTTTCATTACTAATTAAATTTTATCTAGATTATTTAAGTAAATTTAACAATTCATTATATTCATTCAAATTTTTAAAATAATTGAATTTATTTGTAAAATTAATTTGAAATTTAATTATGTCTATTTTTAAAATAATTAAATTTAAAATAAAGTAAATAAAAAATAACTAAATTTTTATTTAAAAAAAATTAATTTAATTTTAAAATTAATTTTAAATGTAATTTAAGTAAATTAAAAGGCAATTTTTATCAACATAAAAATTCCCTGACGATAAGCAAATTGCATTTCATAAGAATTTAACATTACTTACTTAAATTATCTCCCACAGATTAAAAGTAATTTTAAATTATCTTTTAGTTATATTTTATTAATTTGTGAATGAACTTAATTTTTAGAGTACCGTAACAGAAACTTATAATTTCCTCATATCCGTTTGTCCGTCTGTCTATTAATCACAATATCACGGTTTCAATTGTTTTAAACCAATGTGAAAAAAATATTATACGGCCTAGGGGTATGTCGGACAAAGAAAGGTGTTATTCCCTTGACTGAAAAATAGTGGATTGTCAAAATAAAATTTAAAAGATGAACTTTTTTTCAGAAAATTTAAAATAATATTCATACTTTGTTTTCTTTTTCGTACACACAATAATTGTGCACATTATTCAACGCCGCTCAGTGGAATAACCCGTGAACAACTGCAAAGACATCTAGCTGCTTGGGTAAGCACCGTGCTCCAGGTTAGTATTGGGTGTGTTAAAAAGAGTTATCTGTAATATTTTTTTCTACACTCAATTAGAAAAAGGGCATGTTTTACGTTTTATTCCAACGACAATTTATTCCTATATAGCCAAGGAATAGCGACTTTCTTTGTTTGAATATATATAATTTTACTGTTCGTCTTATGCTGAATTAGTGTTAGACATTTTGGATTTTATTTTACGTGTCAATGTAGGCTAAGATATTTCTTAAAGGTCTTACTGGATTTTCGGGCTGCTTCCTTTTTCAATTGTTATATTCTTCGTCGTTCAGCCCCACATTCTTTTTCTTTGAAAACTATTGTTTCATATTGTATTGATGTTATTGTGAAATGAGAGCTCCGAAATAAGCTGAACAAATAAACAAATAATATAGATTGTTTTTCAAATAAAAAACAAGGTGTTGTGTCACAATACGACATAAACTGCATAAAGCTTGGGTTAAGGCTGTATGTATTGTATAGGGGTGTAGATTGAAGCTGTCACTGAAGGGACGGCTCTACTCAGTATCAATTTAGCCACATTAAATTCGTAGTATGTCGCGTTAAGAGACACATTTGTAATACCAAGCTTGTGGAATTTAACCTTTAGGATTTCGAATACAGGCGTGAAACAATCTGTTTAATGGTATTTTATTGGCTGCATTTCAGCGAGTGTGTGAAGCTCTGAGATCCGAATACAAAGCCTAAATTCTTTGCCAAAAGGCTTTTATTCCTCTTTTTATCCTCAATTGTCTTCGCATTTGGCTATTGATATTAGTATTGCAATGACAATTACCAACTCTGAAAAGCTACTTAATTGAAATAGAGTTCAAATAAGACACAAAAAATATGGTATGTCAGTCTTCGTTCGCACAGATACTAAAAGATGATTGAAGATGATACAGAAAATAATAAACAAACTTCTAATAAACTTATCCCCGCAATAGTTATAAAGTGCGAAATTGATCACCTCACAATCTTTTTCTAAACATGCTAAATAAATTTCATTATACAATTGCGGCAGAGAACTTCGGGCGTGCAACAAATTTTGTCAACTGTGCAGATACATCGGTGAGCCATGTAAATATGTTTTACAGTACTCTTTAGGATTAAGTTTTTACAAAGACATAACATTAAGTTACTAATGAAATAAATTTTACTGTAAATAAAATTAATTCAAGGTCATGTTGCTTACAAGTGTTTATGTCATATCTAACTACTATAGATGTAGAAATTCAAATAATTAATATTTGTAAGTACCTACCATGAAAATAAGTCCAATATTTATGTTCAAAGCACTGTCATCGATGGTAATTTACTTGCCCCACCTCAGGTATGTCACTAAAACCATTTTTTAATTCTATCACATACCTGCTTTTAATAATATCTCCTTTTCACTTGTACTTTATTATTTTTGTCAATATTTATCGGGTGAAACCTGTATTTGATTATTTTGTCCATTCTTTAAAAATAAAAATATTGTACTAATATAGATAAATTAGAAACTAATAGTTCTCATTTCTGTTATCTATGGCATTGTGAACTTTTTAGCAACACCTACGGTTCTTGTCCGGTCCCTACTGAATAAAACAAACAAGGAAATCATTGTTCACATTGATATATAATTGAGGGTTTTCATCTATTTGAATGTGTCAGTACATTTAGTGGCTTTTAGAATATGAGACTGATTGAACTACACCTTGACCCTGCTTTGTATCGTGCTACTGATTTCATGTTGTCTCCAAATTTACATTTATAATCCAAAAATATATATATACAAATACAAAATATGACCTTGTTTGTTTCGTACTTAATTGTATAAAAATTAGTGACCTGCGATTTTGAGTAAGGATACTTTCTAAACTCATACATATCTATTTACATTAAATACAAAACAGAAGTTTGTTTATTTGTCTGTTCGTACTAATCTCTGGAACAACACATCCAAATTCAGAAATTGTAATTGCTTTACAAAGCCTTTAAGGAAGATTACGGGAATATTATATTAGACAAATTTATTCATCTGTCTCACATTCAATACATATAAAAATTCCATCTCTCAATGTACACCATTTTGTAAAGGGGCATTATTAGTGTTTATGTACATTGACTTAAATAATTATCTTTGTTTACATTAAAATAAGGGCAAGCTGGACACGTTAATTTAACTAAGTATTTTCAAGGGCATATCTAAATCAGGTATTTAAAAACGTATTTTTGTATACATAAATCTTATTATTTATAAGTAATAATATTTTATTAAATAAAATACCTTTTTGTTACATATTTTCACATTATATTACCATTCCGTGGTTGGAAAATTATTCTCACGGGCCAACTTGTATATCATTTAAAACTCTATCAAAAATTGCCAAAAACCCTGTGGCAGACAAAATTTAATTTCTTAAAACTGTAATATTATAAACATGCCGCTGCTTCGTATCATTAAACAATTAAAATAATTTAACATTTGCGCGTAATATGTAATAGACAATTTAATAAAAAGTAAAAAAATACATTTAAAAACAAGAGGCAATGTAAAAAAGAAAACTGGCTAGATATTAAAAAAAAATTATTGGTCAATCATGGTAAAAAAAACACTTATTTAAAGGAGGTAAGGAGAAGCAAGATAAGGTATTAAAGCCAATTTGTGAAAACTGTAAATTCAAATGCCATACAGAGGTAAATACCAAAGCTCGAAAAGACAGAAAACTTTTCGGGCTTAGGCGATCATATAAAGCAATGGCAATTTTTAAAAAAATATGCAAAGCATTTTATTAAAAAGTGAATTACCAGTGATAATAATTCCTAGGTTAATTATTCTGTCCACTATTCTTTGCCTGTGTTTAGAGCACTTTAAATGTGAGTAACCAGTTCATTCTAAATGGAATGGATAAATACATTGACACTATTGGGAGTATTCGAAAGTGATAAAAGAAGAGTTGATTCCAATAAAAAGAGGGTCTTAATAATGCAGTCATTAAAGATGTCGGTGGTCTCGTTATATTGTTTTGCCCCATTGAATCTCACTATACTTGAAAAGATTCAAACAAGATGTACCTAAACGGTGACTTTAATTTTTTCAAAATATTTACAATGTACAAAGAATGAACTGCGGAAAATAAAATAAATAATAAAGTCAGCACACTTGAACTATATCGAGATGTAATCAACTTACATTTGAATGTAGGATTTTTTATTCTAAAGAAAGATTGATTTGATGTCTGTACTGCTAACAAAAATAAGTTTATTATGGTTGAAGGATCTGATATTGATTTTTTTTAAAAATAGGCAGAATAAAAACATCGCTAGATCTCTTAAATCTGAGGAAAAAATGGTTGCACAGTGTGAATCAACAAAGATTTCAGTAGCAACTTTTGATTTCTAAAAAATTCTTTGCACTTTAGTCTAAAATGTCGTCTGAAGTGTCGTTAGAAGTCATTTTATCTATTTGACTTTAAAATGTCCTCTGAAGTGTTGTTAGAAGACATTTTATTTATTTGTATTTAAAATGTCCTCTGAAGTGTCGTTAGAAGACATTTTATCTATTTGATTTTAAAATGTCCTCTAAAGTGTCGTTAAAAGACATTTTATCTATTTGATTTTTAAAATGTCCTCTAAAGTATCGTTAGAAATGTCCTCTAAACTATTTTAGACTTCAAATCTGTTGTGAACCTATGCGCAGGGCTCAAAAACTAATAATGAAAAGGTTAACTTGAACCAAATAACCCATATAGTTCTTCTGTTGATGAGATAAAAATGAACCCATATAGTTCCTCTGTTATTTGTTATAGATAGGATTTAAAAGATGCTCAGTCAATATCAATAGATTGTTGGTGACTTTGCTGTGACCAGAAAAAGATAAAGTTATGCTATAGCACTTAAACATACTTATACTAGTTCCCTGCCCAGAACATCAACTATATATAAAGACTTCATTTCTCTCTGTGAACAGAATTAAATTCCTTCAAGATAAAATTATCTAATCGCAATAGAAAGGTCGGCTTCTATGAAGAAGACTGATTTTTATACAAGTATGTTTCTAACTTATTCGTAGTATAAAATAGTATTATAGTCTTTAATTAGTTTTAACACTCGAGTAGATGTTGGAGACTATCAATATTAAGAAAGTGGTGTCATGAAAATAAACTTTGTGATATTATTGAATAAGTTAATTTCAAAAAACATATAAGACTAACCAAGTATTCTAAGCAAATATTAGTAAATGTAACTCGATAATTATTTTATGGTGTTGATTTGATTTTGATAATTATAAGTTTGTCACAAAAAACCTATAATAAATGTAACTATAATTACTGTATAGTGTTGATTTAATTTTAATGATTATAAGTTTGTGATAATTGATGTAGAAAAATAACGTTACCACTTTTGTTTATTTCATCTCAATCAGAAAGTTAGTTTGCTGTAATACTTATTTGAATACTCATTTAGTTCCTTTTTTGTGATTATATCATGTTTAACCAAGTTTAGAATATACAAAACATAGTTTCTCTTTGTTAAGTAGAGCAGTTAGCTATATAACATTAAAATTAAAAGTCTGTTTAAATATTTTAAATTATTTAAGATTTAGTAATCAGAATGTGTAGGATACGCGGAAGCAGTTGACTCGTTTAATTTATTTTGTACAAAGTAGATAATGATATCTATCGTATTTTGAAAAATACGATAGATATAATGGTCTTAATCTTTTTCTTGTTCATACCTTAATAATGATGTATTGTAAAATATAATAAAATAGCTTGTTATCCTATAAATTATACAATTTCACATTAAAACACTACTGAAAAATCACATTTCCGTATATAACCGTTTGTTCTTAGCTACTGTCAATATGATAGATTTTTAAAACTTAATTTATTAGAAGTTACCTTACCATACATTATTGCAATTAACTAGATAGTTTTCCTCTTATTTTAGAAAGCCTTAATTATTTCTTTTAATCATATTTCTTAATGTAAAAATTAGTATTTTACTTAGATATTTCTTTCTATTTTATCCTGCAAAAATTTAGTAGAATATAGAAAATAGAGAGTATTGTTGTGTTTGTATTTTTAATTGATAAATTAAATTGTGCAAAAGTGGATACCTAAAGTCGAACCATTTATCACAAAAAAAATTAAGTAACAAAAACATGATTGAAGAAAAAATAATAAAACTTGAAATGACAATCTTGAATAACAAAATGAAAGCCAATTATTTCTTCCTATTAATCACAATTCAAAAGGTTTTTTACATCACAAAAAACTAACTTTTTGATCCAAATTAAAAAAAAATAAAAGTGGTAACATTATTTTTCTACATCAATTATCACAAACTTATAATCATCAAAATTAAATCAACACTATACAGTAATTATAGTTACATTTATTAGTATTTGCTTAGAAACGTGGTTAGTCTTATAGGTTTTTTGTGACTAGCTTCATCAATATCAGGTAACTTCATAATATCAGGTAACCACAAAGGTTTTGTTAAAAATAGTGATAATTGTTTGGAAAAATGGGAATTGTTCATGAGAATGATTCTTGGGGAGTTAGGTCTTGTTTTGTTTTGCAAGGATAATATTTTCTTATTAATTTATGCGGTAATAATTTAGGCGGTTCCATGACTTTCCTAATTGATGGAAATCCATATGTATTGTTTCATTTCAATATCTTGAATATTTTGGCATGGTCTTGACATATTACTTTTGAATTCATTTATAAGTCGCCTTGGGTTGTAACTCTTTGGTGTAAACAGTGATAGGGCACCCTGATTGTGGTGAATCTTCAAATAGTTCAACTCTAGAAGAAAATTTCTTAAGCCGCTTTTAAGCTATTCATTTTTAATGCCTCGTTCTAAATGTGACATGTCTTGTGAAATATGTTGCAGCTCAGAGTAGAGCAAGTAGAGTTTAAATCTATAAAGTACATTTGCCCAAGTTATATCCAAGTCAATACATATTTTAAACTATTAAATAACTATAATTCAGGGGATTACAAACAAAAATTGTTAAGCCACAATTTATTTTTTTTTTAGATTTTTGTGGCAACATTGTCTACAATCAATTTGTTCTATACTCAACAAAGGTTAGTAAAAAGCGTGGCTTCGTCCATTATATAATTTGAGTTCAAAGCGCAATTGAAAATCAAAACTGGTAAAGTCACAATGTGTCAGAAACAAAGATAATTAAGTCCAGTTCAACCAATAGGACGTAGTTTCATTTAGTTGTGGAAAATTTAATTAAAATGAATATCTACAAAACGCCAAATATATTCAATATTCTCAATAGTGTCTCAAATGTTTGTGGCGTTACCTCATGATCAATATTTTTCTCCATTTTTTTTGCGTATCTGAAGATGTTGTCATACAATGAAACCTAGTTCGTGGCAAATAATTTAAAGAAAGTAGAAATAATACTACATCACATACTTTCAATTATTTGTGTAATTTGAACTTTTATTGACAATATTTCTACTACTATCGCAAAATAGATAGGCATGCTACCAGTATGCCTAAAAATAAAGCTAGAAAAAGAGTATAGCCAGAAAATTGGATAGCAAGTATTACGAAGAAAATGAAGTAAACAAATTGTTTATCCAGGGTCACATCTTTGTTTATGTGACAACAATGAAATTATTTTGTAGTACTTATAAATTGATATTACATAATACACAAATAATAAAATTTTAAATGAATATTTAATAACACTTTGATCTCAATTTTATTCTGATCACTTTTTGTGTGTTTATCCGTTGATTTAAATCGCTTCAGTATAAATTGGTTGTGTTTTCCAGTTAATGATAATATTTTTTTCTAATGTAAGTATTATTTAAATAAATTATCAATCAGCTAATATACTAATTTCTTTTTAAAGTATTCTGCAAAAGCTTTATCACTCCCTTTTGACTGCAAATATAATAATAAAAGTTTTAAATGTACAACTATGACTGGCAAATTAATTCGAAAATTTGATCAAAAACAGAACAAGTTGCATTAATTTTGATATGTTGTACTGCGTCACCAATAAAAAGAAAGAGGTCAAGATCAGGTCAAAGGATTGTGAAACAGTTTACCACAACATATCACATAATAACTGATGGGAAAAAGTTCTAGTTTGCCGGAAAATGTTTTAGAGTAAAAAAAGGATGAATTTCAGGCATAATATTAAAATAATTTCAAATAAGGGAGTTTCGAGTAGAAAATCGGGGTGGAGATCATAGACGTAACTTATATACTGATAAAAACCAATCTGTCCTTTATCCAAGAACTACAATGTCGTGAAGCTCATTATTGTCATAGTGACATTTTGGTTCGATCTTCCCAGTGAGTTGAACATTTAAAAATTGTATAAAATATACAAATCTGACATACCATATCTCCATACGCTAATATCTTATTTCAGAAAAATATTTAACACTTAATATAATTTATGATTTGGTGCTCCAGAATAAACAGACATCCATACATGGGCATGTATGGATGTCTGTTTATTCTGCTTACAGACGGGAGAAAAAATTGTCAATGAACAAGATTTTTGAAAAAAAAATGATTATATAGTTGAGAAAAGGGTTCATACTCTTTGAACGAAGGCATTTCGTAGTTTATGAAATGCATTGGCTCAATAATTGGCCTATCATATATAAGATGGTGTAAAAGTTATTTATTATCACTGCCAAAAAATATGGCATTGCCAAAATGGCCCGATCAGGCATGTTATTATAAAAAGTTGTTACATCCTCATAATTTTATGGTCGTTGGGGGATGTTCTAAACTATTTAAAAATAATGTTTTTACTTAATTATGAACGGAAGACAATTATGCGAAACATTCAAATACCATCACATCTACTGTTTAACATTGGCTTAACCAATTGATTTGACCGGCGTACACACAATATGTTTGATAGCTGACGATACGGCAGCAAAAATAAATATTCATTTATAATCACCATGTATTGTCAGTGGTTGTTAACCGTTTAACTGTAATACACCTAGAGCTCATATTCTCTATTACTGATCATTAATATTTAGCTGCTGACTGGGTATTCAGAAATACCGAAAAGGAACTTTGTAAATTAGACATAATTATAAGTCATTCTCACCGCAAAGAAATGATTTCAGAGCAGTCAACCATTATGAAAATAGATTATGATTTATGATCGGAATCTGATTTACATGAACACCAAGTAAAATACCAAGGATTATTTATTTAATTGTATAGTAAATTTATTTCATTTATATTTTATTAACTGATTGTCGCGTCAGTTGTTATTTTCTAAATTCGCTCCTGTCTAAACCTGACAAGTAGGTTAATAACAAATTTAGTTAAGTTGACAATGATTTGTAAAGAAAGATGGTTATGTCTATTATTTGGAAATAAATGTGACTAAGTCCATTGGTAATCTTTGCATATCTTTATTTTCATAAAGTATACTAAAATAAAAAATAATACTAGCAGTACCAAATTCAAAAAGAATACTAGCAGTACCCAATTTACTGTTAAAAGAAAGGTAAATATTTTTTATGGCTTAATATTTCAATATCGAGTTGGAGGTTGTTAGGTGTTTCAGTAAAAGTTTTTTTCATTTTGTGTATAAACAGGTCTGTTGGACTTAGCTAATTTTATTTATAAACCCCTGAAATGAAACCGTCCTGTAACAAAAAATTACGCCATCAACTGATGAATGAATGCATATAAAAATCTGTCCCTGAAAGTCTTAACAAAATTTAATAGGTTATTGCATCAAAATTAAACAAATACTACTTAAACTTTTTGGTTACAATTTCATTTATTGCCGTGCCAAAATATTCTTAATTTTTCTTGAAAATGAAATTCACAAAATTTACCTAATTATTCTACTTAATCGTTATGCTGCTGCCTTCATCATTACGGGTTATGTATTTATATTCTTCTTTCAGTATATGGTCCATGTATCATTTTGTATATTTAATAAGTAACATTTCACACTATTTCTTCAAGTATTTTTATAGCAGCATGACAGAATTTTATACTCCGTGTTCAAATATTGTGATTTAGTTTTGTCCAAATTTGCACAACGGAAATAAATATACAGTGATGTGGAGGTAATCGAATCGCTTTCACTTGCTAGTATATCTGTCAAAGTGTTTATGCCAATGCCATCTCTTTTCCCAATATCCAATAGAACCGGTAGCCAAATAGAATCAAATATATTGACTGCTGTTAATCCATTCCTTTCCATCCATCCTGTCGTATTATGAGTATCAAAACAAGTTTTATCAAGTATGTGACATCCTCTTATATCTCCTGACTTTACTTACATTGGTCACCGATAAGGTTTCTCTTCTGTCAAACATTTTGTGTCAAAATCTTAATTTATGATACAAGTGACTAAGTGCGGTTTTCTTATAAGAAACATCAGCATTACTTTCAAATCATCTGAAATATCACGGTGGCAAGTGACATTTATTGTTAAAAGGTTATACAGTCTTTCTTGTTCACATGTAAAGTTAACAAGTTGTGAATGCTTTTATGAATTCATGTTCTTCTTTTTGTGTGTTACCCCATATTTATTGATTTGATAGTTATGTTCCGATGTACATGGACAGCTTTCCCCGTTTCTGACAGAATGTAAGATAATAATTGCTGACAATTGAGATATACATTTATAATCATTCCCTTACAAGTTTAATAATACTGTTTCCGTTTACGAATAGTATTTTTAATGCTAGCTTATTAATAATTTTTAAGAGATTTTTTTTCTAAGCGTTCGCCTGGAGTGTCATGAGTAATATTTTCTTCTGACAGTCATTAAAAACATTTATAAACAAACTGCAGCACTTCAACTAATACATCATACTTTCGCTTATCGGCAGTTTTCATTTGTTCTCTCTGCCATTTGTTAACTCTTTGACGACTACACTGCCGTATGATTTTTAAAATTTGTCTTCTTATTAGTATACAGAAATGAGACACATTCGTAATAAACAGATAATAAATTGGGAGATGATTGCAGGTTTCGTGTCAACATGCAGAAAATATCACAAATTATAAGTGATGAAATAATTACAGGATTGGAACGAGCCGTTTGGTGGACAGAGTATGTATTGAAACATAAAGGAGCAGAACATTTTCAGGCTCCAATATTGCCACTATTTGAATATTTGTTACTTGACATCATAGCTTTACTCGTTACAGTGATTATTGGTGTTATATTGACTCTGTTTTTACGTTGCAAAGTTATGAATTCTTTTTTTAA
The DNA here is from genome assembly GCA_039881145.1 of Druceiella hillmani. Classification (NCBI taxonomy): domain Eukaryota; kingdom Metazoa; phylum Arthropoda; class Insecta; order Lepidoptera; family Hepialidae; genus Druceiella; species Druceiella hillmani. The sequence goes on along the minus strand of JAYKKI010000079.1, from coordinate 2,047,700 downwards.
ATCATAATGTTTGTTACCGGGTGTTTGGAAATCAGTTTATGTCAATTTTAAGCACCAAAGGACATATTTCACATTTGTTTGAATACAGTAATCAAGTATTAAGGACATGATAAAAATGAAAAAATGTTGTCAAATACATTGTATAAGATATTATAAGGTTTGTTAAAAATAATATATTTCATTGTAAAACATCAGGTAAAGGTTTTGTCAAAAAAGGTGATACTTGTTTGAAAAAATGTCAGGGGAAAATGGGAGTTGTTCATGAGAATGATTCTTGAGTTGTTAGTCTTGCTATGTTTTGCAAGAATAATACTTTTTAATTAATTTATGTGATACTCATTTACTCAAATTCCATTACTTTCCTAATTGATGGAAATCCATATTAATTGTTTCATTTGAATATCTTCAATATTTTAACATGGTCTTGACATATTACTTTTTAATTCATTTACAAGTTACAAAATTTGTGGTAAAGAACTTAAGAAAGTAGAAATAATACTATATCATGTAGTTTCATTTAGTTGTGTACTTTGAACTTTTAATGACGATATTTCAACTACTATTGTAAAATGGATAGGCATGGTTCCAGTGTGCCTAAAAATAAAGCTAGGAAAAAGTACAACCAGAAAATTGGAAAGCAAGTATTACGAAGAAAATGAAATAAACAAATTGATTATCCAGGGTCACATCTTTGTTTACATGACAACAATAATATTATTTTGTAGTACCTTTAAAATTAATATTCATGTAATATTCATTACAACAATTCATTACAATCATTACACACAAATAACAAAATTTAAAACGAATATTTAATAACATTTTTATCCCAATGTTATTCTGATAACTTTTTGTGTATATTATGGTAATATTTTTTTCTAATGTAAGTATTATTTAGATAAATTATCAATCAGCTAATATACTAATTTTTTTTTAAAGTTTTTTGCATTCATTGTACTAAATTTAATTTATTTGCTTCCATTTCGCCGAAGGACCATTTAATATTTTAATTTAGAAACATTGTTTGTTAATTTTAGATTACTTGGCTTACAAAACCTACTTTTTTCCCCATGTTTTAAAATATGGTTTCAAAAATTTGGTTTTTCTTATATGCATTCATCTTCTTTAGTTTCTTTAACTATGAGATTAAAATAATTATTTAATGGCAGGATTTATGAAACTGAAGAAGAGTATAACAAATACTTATAATCAATCACAGCTCCCTATTGGAGTACACTCTAAAATTTTTATATTATTTTGGATTCATGTTATTTTGGTTTATTTGGCTTCATGTTATTTTGGTTTATTTGGCTTTGAAATTACATTGCTTAAACATGTAAATTTATTGTTTAATTATTTTGAATTGTAAATAAAAAAATCACACATTATTTTTAACATTATTCTAGATAACAATAAAATTATATAGGGAAGCTATATAAAATTAAAGAAATTTTTCTCGTTCCATAAATTTTATTGCAGTTTTTTTGTAGTAGTGTTTTCTAAAGAACATATGGTTCTTCATCTCTCTTTGTGGAAAGGGTCAAAGAGAATGTTTCTTGCCTTTTTAGAATGACAGAATGGCATGGCAGTATTGCAATGCATGTGGGTACCATCCATTCTGCCTTAATACATACGAGGTCAGAGAGTCAGCGTGCTCATAGCATATAATAACATTATGTTTTTAAAATTAGTAGGGAAAATGTTTACTATGGCAAATCTGTTAAAATTAGTAGAGAAATTTCCCAAACTTGACAAATTTTCTTCAATAATTCCATTTTGAAATGTATACTCGGTTTTCATGACAACAAAACTCTTCGAAATGTTCGTTGTTATGCGTCCTGCTATGTCAATTTATCCAAATTTATTTTATTAGATATTTATTTGTGATGTATCTGTGAATATCGACCACAATCTAAGGACCATTGTGTATATATAAATCCTATCCTGACTCATCTGAAATCATCATAAGTATGTATGGAGAGCAAGAGTAGTGTGAAGATTTAAAATATTTAAAAGCAGAACCCCAGAGCCTCGGAAGTAGTGACAAATGAAAATATAAGACTGAAAATATAAGCATCAAATGAATATAATATATTTATAAAATAATAAAGATGTGCATTTTTGTGTACTTTGTAAATAAACAAAAAAAAATGATGAAAATTATTCTTCTGCCACTGTACATTGTTACACTATATTAGACTTTCAAAAAAGTGTTTACACAAAATATATGGTATGTCCAATTTTGCTGTCTTTAATTTTATCTGTGTAATTTTTTGTAAGATTAACCGTCACAGTGAAATTTTAAGAAAATTTAGAAAAATGGTGGTGTGTGCCACTTTTCGCTAGGTGGAAAACTTGTATTTTGCATCAGGTACGTATATATATATATATATATATATATATATATATATATGTATATATATTTATTTATTTATTTCTTTACTTAAATGTATACTGTTGGCTAAAAGTTTGTGACCACTTGTAAAATACTTATATTGTCTCCAAATACACTACATTGTAGTTAATAAAATACAAATTTGCACATCTGTGCATTCTATATTACTAAGAAATATCCAACAGCTAACAAAGACTTACCGGATACATAGACCATGACATAAGAATTCATAAAATAGTTTTATATTTATGATATATTTATATGTATAGATCATTGCAAAAATCATATTGAATATAAAATTTATACTCTTATAAAACGATTAAAAAAGTGGCTCATCGTTTATAAGTAAATTATGAATATAGGGTAAGAGTGATAAAGAAAGCACCTATATAAAATATATAGTTGTATAGAATGCAAGTCAATTAATGCTTTTAAGGACCAGTTTTAAAGAGCTGATGGCACGTCTATTTACTATAAAGTAATTTTGTGATAAACAGAATATATAATGGACAGCGTAGTAGATTGGAGCGTACACAAAATTCCTAAATGTAAAACGTTATATTATAAAGGAGTCTAATATTTATGTTTTGTGCTCAATAAAAAATGCAAATTACATATGTACGTTGCATGTTGTGATGTTTACACAATTGTTGGAATATACTAATTTTTTCGCCAATAGATCAGAAAAAAATTGTATCCGTTTCAAATTCTACAAATAACTCTCTGTTATGAAGCCACCTGTCCAAATTAAATTTTAAACTAAAACATTTTGATGTTTACCCAGTTGTTGGAAATTTAAACAGTTTTAAAATATAATATATTTTTTAATAACCCAAATAACAAAATACAAGAAAATGCTAGAAATTAAAGCAACACCACATTATAATTTAAACAGCTCCGCAAAATTTACCTGTTTAAAAATTAGCAGCTTGAAAAGTATATATTTTAGGTAACTTTATGGTGCTGAATTCTTATATGAAATTATTTTGTTTCTTAACCAACTAATTAAATGTACTAGAAATGACCTTAATCCTCTTTTGAACGATTTTCGATCATGTTCACTTGTTGCGCCTATCCCTTTCAGTAAAATTCCGCCATCATGTTAACATCGTTATCATGATATGATTGTTCCATTACTTTTTTCTCTGGCATATTACCCCCTGTTTCTCATTAAAGTCCCCAACATTTTTCGAAAAGTTATATCCTACTTTCTTAAATTTTCCTGCATATTTTTCAATAATAACTTAAAAATCAAAATTTAGATCTCCAAAGAAGTTTTATTTCTGTCTTGTTTACTGAGTTGCACGTTATTAATTTTTTTTAGTATTATTCATTTCATAATTAGTATATCGAAATCTATAAGATACCATAGTTAAATTTCAGACAGATCTATATAATTATGCATAGTTTTATATTTGTGTTAACAATCAACCGTAAAAATGTATCTGAAATGACGTAAGTTTCTATTAGGTTTAAGAACGGCTATGTTGCTGCGTTTCATGCTGGCTTTACATATAATTCGAAGATTATTTATAAAGTAGATATCTGAAGTGTCATACGGCATGTCTGGATTTGAATATTATTTATGTCAGGTTAACGTATTCACCAGCAGCAGACTAGATGTAAACTACTATTTTTGCTGATATATAAAGTACTTATATTTACAGTAGAAATAGAAGTGCAATTGGAAATAAGTAGCTATCGGAAATAAACGACTCCATTGTCACAATTTGTTCTTCTTGTTGATTCTGTCGGCAAGACAGAGAGAGCAGCAGAACTTGAGCAATGCAGCGTTTGTGAAGAATTTACTACCCACCTTGCAATGGGCTTCACAAGCAACAATATGATGAGCAATAAGATGTGATAAGTCTACAGGAATGTTTCTGGGAGTAATCGTGACCTTTTGATTTTATATGCTCCCTGGCTATACATGATTTTTTCATCTCAGTATAGATTTGAATGTTTTGTCCATAGGAAATATTATGTAAGCTTACAAGAGAAAAAAAACAAAGAACATCCAAATAATATTATGAGAATTGACTTCCCTATATAAGTAATTGTGCCACATGCACTAAGTTATGACAACAGCTAATATTAGTTCCATTCGTTCAGAATTGCTCTTTTCTTTACTGTCATTAATAAGCTACTTTGTACGGTTAGTATTGAAGCAGCCGCATGACGTATGATGAGCCGTTGAGTTGTAAAGTGAAAGGGAAAGGCATCTCATTCCCTTAAAAGGCAAACATTTTTCTGACAACCAAGGACCATGGTGTGAGCTTGTTTGGTATGAATATTTTGTCTAGATTTTAACAACACCAAGACTGTCAGTCTCAATATATTGAGGTTGTACCATCATACTGCCCTTTGGGATGCCGATTTCAGTTTCTATTTTTCTATAGTGGACAATAGACTCATAGCGTTTCTCTATCTTAACAAAATAGCAATGGTGAAATGTATGTTTACCAACCATATTGGAACTTAAAAAACCTCCAAGACGTTGTTTAACATGTATGACATTAGTATTTACTAGGGTTGCTCTGCGTATGAGAACCAAATACGATCTGCATATGGGATTTTCATTTACATACGAGAACTAATGTAAAATTTTCTTTTATTCATAAAAAGATCCCAGGAATATAGGGAATGTTTGTTACTTACTAATGACATTAGCATTCTTGACAAAGACTCCTGAAACATTTTCTAAGACGTTAAATTTACTTATCGTTACGAATTGTAATAATAGTAACATAACCGTAAAGTATGATAATTTGCTGATAATTATATTAAATGGGGTGCCATTTTCAATAGGCAATATAATATGTATCCTAGAGTCGACTGGATCACTCAATTTATACAGAGATTAATATTTGCAAAAGCAAAGTAGCAATAATGTTTGAACGCATCAAAAACAATTGACAAACAAGATAGTAGTTTTAGTGTATATACTAGGTATATATAACAAAAATCCTCCTGTGATATCATATGTGCACTTTTTTGCTTCAGTAAAAGCTTTCTGTGATTTTACCTTGGTAGAGCTACCACCATCACTGCTCTAACAAACCAAAGATATTTGCGTTGGCTATGATAGATGCATTATATGGTTTACTTGCGTTTATTTAGATGGAATATTTTAAGGACAAATAGTTCAAGAAATCTAAACTACATTTTATAATTATGGATATGAAATTTCTTACAGTATTTGAAATCCATATTGGCTGTTGGGTGAAAGAAGTTTATATGGAAGATAGGATTTCTTGAAATAATATTTAGTTCAAGACCTGAACTCGTCACTGACCTTGTCCCGGTAAAGAAATGCACAGCTCACTTACTGACGGTATAGATGACAATGCTGCTGCCGAATCTGCTTAAATCAATGGCAATAGATGTAAAATCTATGATAACCTTATTGCATAATATAAATGCAAATGGCAAACCATGAAAGACTATAATTATTTGAATTAGGGGCCGTATCTTAATTCATCAGCTTTAATGAGTAACTGTTTAAATATGATTAAAATAAATCAATTAACTATTTATAAGAAAATAAGTCTCAATTTGCTTTCTGTGAAAATATCCGTCATGCCGTCCTGTTTTTAAATAACGAAAGAAACCAATACGACTGATATTAAAACAAATAAAAAAAATGAAATGAAATTTGAAAGGTTATAATTTCTTAGCTGGACACTGTAAATTATATGAGCATAATTAGTAGGAACTAAATTAAAGTCGTCTGATAAACTTGTGTTTCTCCTTTTATTTTGTGACGTTTCTTCTTAACTGCTCTGAAGATATTCCAATATTTTTTACCTATACTTTATACTTTTCTGGAAACTTAAATTCTGAATATTTTCTATACCTATACTTATCTGGAAAGTATTTATTTTTATAATTTTTTCTTATGTACAGAGTGACCCTTCCTGAGGTATTTAATTTTAGTAACATTGTATATAAATCGCATTTTCAACCATGTAAATAATAAAAATGATATGAAAGCCTTTGCGATAATTACCGGAAATGTTATTTTACACTGTGTCTTCCGCGCACTTATGCACACGTATACAAATGCAGTTCATATAATTACGTAAAGTGTTTACATTTTTGCCATGACGTGCATAGCTTTTTAGTATGAGTACGATCTGTGCGTAGTTTGCCAGAACCGATATCAGAACGGCGCTGACAAAACCGGTGCTGGCGCCGTAATATTCACATGTGTTTAAATTTTTGCCTCCACTGCTGTAGTGACGTTTCCGGTGTCATGCTGGTATAGGCCGGAGTAAAAACGTTATTGGAGTGTGCAGTAAATTGTCGACCATTTGTCACCACTATGTTCTGAAGTCTGATGTGTCATAAATCAGGTAACATGAAAATAATCGTTTTTGTATTAAATGTAAAAAGCCAAATCCGCCGCAAGTAACTTAATAAAGCCTTTATAGAGCAGCTTACGATGTGTTATGGAAACAGAATATTAAAAATTCAAAGTATGCTCTGATAGACCAATTACCGTGAGGTATGAATATAATACGCATCAATTGGTTATTATTTTGGATGTAATTGCAGGAAAGGGATGGGTATTTGATATAGGCTGATATGGATAGAAATATCTCAAGGAAATTTTACTAAGCTACGAGAAAAAAGTAAGTCTTAATTTCTATAATAAGTTCAATATGTATCTGTAAGAAAAAAAGCGGCTTTGATTACGAAGTAACTGATAACTATTGCAACAAATATTTACAAAGCAATAACAAGCAATGACAAGTTTTAACAACTAAGAATTTATTATACAAACAACTTCTTAATTGTTGAAACTTGAAACATAAACAGTAAAGAAAATGAATTTTTGTAATTATTTAAAAAAATTGTTTTAATCCTATTGACATAATTACTCAGGATATAAACGCTATTTCAAGTAGCTATCTAATTTTCTGGAATAATTAACAATTTTTTTATAATACTATTTTATAACATTACAAACCCATTGTGTTAGGACACATTTAAGGCCATCTTGGTAAAACCTTTGGTTTCGCTAATGATTATGTCAAAACATGATCATAGTACCTTTAAAAGAGAGTACAGCAAACCAGTTGTGCTTAGGTATGTTTAATTCATCTTGGCAAGAGCTTTGGCCTTGCATGTACCTCATTGCCTGATTATGATGCCAAAAGGTGGTTACAGGGACTCCATATGAGTGGGTGAACAGCACACTAGTTATGCATGGCCAATTTGTTTCTGTAAAACATTTGGTTTAGTGAGATATCCTACGCCTATTGTGGAAGTCAAAAGATGATCGAAGGTACCCTATAATGGTCAAAAGAAGACGTACCATGTTTGGGGTTGTATTATTCGCTACAAATCCTGATGACATTATGCTTGCGTTATTTGCTCAATAGAATTTCTAAACGGTAAAAGGGTGGGCATACCGTGTTGTGACTGGTATTATTATGTACACAATTTTGATAACATTGTTTTTAGACAAAATATCTGATGTTATAAGCAGGAATCAGCAGCAGGAGATAGAAACTTGTATAATTGATCAGTAACCTGTTTCAAGACAAATCAACCAGGTATGGAAATTCCGTGAGCTCAAAAAACGGTATCGTGCAGATGTCTATAATTATTTTTACCCGACAAATGTGGGTGTTAAATCGCACAGAAGTTTCCTTTCTAATGGTCTCCCGATACACGTATGTTCATTGTATTATATCATGTACCAGGTTAATGTTTACAGTACATTGATTCATTTGTTACAGTGTCCATTTTTGTAAATAAAGTAGCTGTTACTAACTCTTTCATCAAATTTATCGCGTGAACATAGCGCGCAGTCAACATAGACTATATTACGGTCAATATTCACATCATAGTTTCTAAAAAGAACTAAGTGAGACGGTACAGGTATTTCGAAAATATTTATTAAAAGAAAAATAGCACGTAATGCCACCTTGTCTTTTTCATGGTGACTTTGGTAAATTACAATAACGAAGCGTTTTCTTTCGATTCCCACACGGAAATTATACAATTCAACCATGAGCATTACACTGAAGATTTTAAACACTTGTCTATTTTACCTCCACATTTGTATTTTGCGTCGTAATTTTTGCTTTCAATTTCATAATATTTATTCATAATTGTACATTTATCTTCATACTATATTTGTGGGAAAATATAAATGTTTCTTTCGTTGTATAATTTTGGATTTTTTTTGATGTTTAATTGATTTTTAGAAAAGACTTTTAAAACATAGTTGACGAGAAATCGTAAATTTCCTTGAAACCAATTTGCCTCCTCTCATTAAAAAAAAATCGAAAATAAGGAGTTCCTCTATCATGCGAAACGAAAACGTGTACAAAATATGTATTTAAAAAAATGTATTTTTAAACTATGCCATATATATATTAAGGATTATCAAAAATTTTCAGAACTTAGTGAAAAATCATGCGATTTAAATGAAAAAAAAAATTTAAAGTTGAAATCTTATAAAAGTTTTAAAATATTTTTCGAGTATTTTTTAACTGTTAATCGGGTAAAATTACTGATAGAAAAAAAATAATAAAAATCTTTGGATTTTTTTCGAACTTCCAAACATTTTATGGAGTTTGTAAATTTTTTTCATAAATTTTTTCCAAGTGAAAGCTATTTCTTTTATTAGTTATTTTAGAGTTATTTGCTGTCAAGTAAACAAACTCATTTTGAAATTTGATCAGTTATAACTTCTGAACAAATAATAACATAACACATTTGAGGAAGGTTTTTAAATTTAGAACTAAATATAAAATAGTTTCGAATGCTTGAACTAAATATTTTTTTAAAATTTATTTTCAGTTTTAATATAGAATATTTAATTATGTCAAAATGTCATACTTTTTAGTAAATATTTCTCTAAAAATATTAGAAATCGCGTAAACTAGCATTCCATTTGTTTAAAGTTGATAACATTCCTTTTTTTAATCTTTAATATGGCCAACATTGTGATGACGCAAAAAATATCCATTCAAACGAGATATCGAACCGAAAGAACTTAATATTATCGCTTTCGTATCCAATTATATAATTTCTAAATCCAAGTGATGGGCTAATAGCGAGGCAATATGTTGCTAAAACGATAGTTTTTCGTGGAATTGGAAGAAAAAACAAATATTTTAATTAAATCTTCATTTGTAATTCTGTGGAAGAAAGAGACAAAAACATCTAAAATGTGCATTAAAAGCTGTGAGAATTCAGTTTTAATTTTTTTTAATAGAACAATTTTTTTCAACTTGCAGGTATTTAAATATAGCTCACGTTTTTTTTAAATTTACTACGATCCTTTTATTTTGATGCGTAGTGCGCTATTATTATGTATTAATTCTTTTTTTTTAAACTATTCACTGACATTCTGATTCCCTAAGAGCTAGACTTATATTTAATAGACTGTATTATGGATGCGGTATGATGGATATCAACATTTTAAAAATCTTAAAAAGGATGTTTTACAGCAGCTTAATTGCTATTATATAATTGAAATTCAGGTACAGTTTTGATGAAATTATAATACTATGATAAACATTTTAATTTATTTTTTCCCTAAATTATTTAAATAAGAAAAAACACTATTAAGTATAAATATTTTACTCATCAGTAATTCCATTACCAATTTTAAATTCACATTTATAAAACATTTTTATTTTTCCCTATTTTAATGATTACATTTTGAAAATAGAGTCGTAGAGTATCCTTTAATTATTAAGTACATCATTGTGCATATTGTCACAATTTTTTGTAAAAAAAATTAAAAAACTTCTGTTAAAAAACTTCTACTATAAAAATTTTGACCGTCGCGCTTTTGTCAACGAGCCTTATCATCAGCGCGGAGCCAAAAATCGGCTATTATGTCTATAGAAGAACCTATGATGTGCCACATAATATCATTGAATATATAGAATGTGTTAAGTTTTTATTTATCCGAAATAAATATTATTGTAAAGAATGGTTAAAATTATAATTTATTTCGAAACATATGCAAGTGTGGACACAAATTTAAAGTCACAGATATATTGCAGAGTTCTTATTTATCCGAAATAAATATTATTGTAAAGAGTGGTTAAAATTATAATTTATTTCGAAACATATGCAAGTGTGGACACAAATTTAAAGTCACAGATATATTGCAGAGTTTTTATTTATCCGAAATAAATATTATTGTAAAGAGTGGTTAAAATTATAATTTATTTCGAAACATATGCAAGTGTGGACACAAATTTAAAGTCACAGATATATTGCAGAGTTTTTATTTATCCGAAATAAATATTATTGTAAAGAGTGGTTAAAATTATAATTTATTTCGAAACATATGCAAGTGTGGACACAAATTTAAAGTCACAGATATATTGCAGTTTTTATTTATCCGAAATAAATATTATTGTAAAGAATGGTTAAAATTATAATTTATTTTCGAAACATATGCAACAGTAGACACAAATTTAAAGTCACAGATATATTTCAGATTAAATTTTCAGTGTCAAAGTAACTCGTGATTGATATGTATAAATTCTAACTTGGAGTAAACTGTGAAATGTTAAAATATCAAATTCTTACAGTATCTAAAAATAACCCCATCGGTCATTGAAATGTTGGAATACCGCAGTAACAGAACTGTACTTGTTTTTAGAAGTGTGTACTTGTCGATAAAATTATTTCCAATGGTATGAACATGAGGGAATGCTGTAAGTTTAAACTTTCGTTCGGCACAAGTTTCATAAAGTGCGGTTGTTAAAATATTATACGAAGGAGATATTGAAACGATCTGTGCATTTTCATCCACACGTATTTATTAATGTAAATATAATTACAAAATTATGGTCACAGATTTACCACCACATTTTTTATAACTTGATAATCATGCTGTTAATATGACAGATGTTTATCGCTTTAGTCTCAAATAAATTCAAATAAGTATTTTAATTTAAAATTGTCTATGTATATTCCATATATAAGTATGAATACAAGTACATAAAGCATTTACATTCGGGTAGATAGCGTAAATATGAAACTTGGTCTATAATAAGCAGAGAATTTACTTCTGCACTACCCATTTCCAATATCTTCTGAACAAATAGCTATTAACCGCAGAATGCGATACCTCTTATATAACTCATAATCTGTGTCTAAAATGTGCCACAGACATTGACCAGTTACACAGAAAATAAAAAAAATCATATAAAAACATCGGTGTAAAAAGGGAAGATACGGTATGTTTAAACGGTGCGTGGTCCACGTAAACCAGGTCCAATGGACCTAGTTTTATTTTGTTCAATTCTTCGTACGTAAACCGGTGGTTTGTATAGACGCGGGGTTTTTGAAATTAGAATTGCCAATATTTTCATTCAAATTGATCCAAAAATGCCTTCTAGTGCTTTTACCACATACATTAACCATTCATTTTTCAAGCCGGGATTTACTATTCAAGCGCAGTTAGATAAAAATGTTACAAGTTTTCAAAAAATATATTCTCTTATTACTATCATGCTTGAATGACAGCGCAAGCGCCACACCGTGAGAAACTATAGCAATTGTCAATTTACTTATTCTCTTACTACAGTTACTATGCATAGCTTTGTTCCTTTTGGTTAATTTTACATGTAGGCAATTTGTGATTGCAGCTATGTAGGTCACAGAACAGATACGGTACAGAACGGACACGATCCATATCAACCCATATAAAAAAAGAGTCGCACTTTGTCATACATGCCCAAACGCTGTAAAAGTAACTACCCTTTCTCCTCGCCTCACCCCTCCTGATCAAAGACTTGTGTAATTATTATTAATGCCATAGATGGCGTGATCTCTTATTCTCTATTGCTCATAGCTGGCGTTATTAAAGAAAAAAGGAATTTTCATTCATAAATTTATTTATTAAAATCTTAAAAATATTTCACAAAAGACAAATATTAAAATGACATTATTATAGAATTTAATATATTTTAAATATTATTACTATGAAAATACAATCAAAGAAAAATTGTTTAACTTTAAACAATATATATTTTTGCACTCATTTATTCATTACAATAGAACGTAAGAAAATCAATCTGAATAAATATTGGGTGAAAGTAGGGCGCATGCGGGGTAATTGAAAACATTTCACGTCACCCCCTCCTCCCCCCGCTTACGACTATTTAAAACAAAACAGTAAAAATTCATTTTGATCAGAATGCACTGGAATATTATTTTTATATATAATCCGTTTATCACAACATTATAAGAGTTAATACTTACGTATCAGAATACTTTGCAACTCTTAGAATACAGGTCTTATGAACAATAAACGTCTGCAAAGTGTGCGCCGTTATTGTATAAAATTTATATTAATTTTTGAAATGTTATATAATAAGCAATAACGGATAATATTTACCGGCTTTCGTTACGAGACAGGGGAACAATAACAATTTTGTCCTTTGTGCTATGTAGGAATTACACCCCTAAATATCTTAATATACAACAAGACAAAATAACAAAGATCTTAACATATGACAACACAATACTTACAACACTTTTTTAGTTAATTAAAATGCAAAACTTATAATAACAAATATGTGAAATATGTTTTTTCGCAGTAAAGATTTGTCACGTGTTTCAAACAGGCTCAGTGTTGAGTGTATAGATAATATACTAAAGTTGAGTGGTGCTGCTGAGTTTTCTAGTTATATTCGTAGCGTCTCTTGCATGGTGACACACAGTTGTCGCTAGAGGTTTCTGTACACATTAAAAAATTACCGCCAATTTTATGGCGAGATGCTGTCACCAAATCGAGGACCCGTTTGACCACGCCCTGGTGTAGGTGTAGTTGTACCTATGCCCGTTCTATATTTACGTAAAGTGAAAGAGTACCGTATCTTCCCTTTTTACAACAATGAAACCTTAAATACCTATCTAATAATAGCCTTTTGACCACCGAGCCTTTGTCTATGTACCGTGCTCCAAGTACCAAACCACAGATCAGCGATTTATGTGTTTAGAAGAACTAGTGATGTCATTAATTTAAATTAACCAATAATACGTAAAGTAATAACAAATTTATTACTTGCATAAATTATAAATTGTTTAACCATTTAGGCTTAAATTGCTCACTTAAATTTTGCTATTGATACGCGACTCGTGCCTATATTCGCTTTCGCCATTACGTTTGAGGCAATCCCTACTTCCTATCCGTGCACCAGACGCCGACAAAAAAATTGTTCAACTTTAAAAAATATATATTTTTGCACTCATTTATTCATTACACTAGAACGTAAGAAAATCAGTCTGAACAAATATTAGGTGAAAGCAGGGTGCACGCAGGGTAATTGAAAACATTTCACGCTTCCTAAGCATTTACAGCATTTCCAACAGTGGCCTGATTCCAAGCCTGTTTGAAAATTCCTTCGAAAGCGACCTTTGTGATCCCTTGATTTGGATGTGCATGTTGCCATGTTGTAGCTTGTTGATGATAATATGAGTTTGAAAAACGATACATCGAGCGTTTGTAGTGCATGTGACGTGTGAGGAGGAGGCAGAACAAGCTCAATGTCTAAAGAGTCACATAGATCTAAAACTGAGTAGTTCGTGATCGTCTATCCAAGATTAGAATAATTTTTCCTCGAGTACGGTAGGGATTAAAACGTTACAACCATAATCGAAATGCTTCTTCATTTACCCAGCCCTTTTCTGTCATAACAATATCAGTACCGGCTGATATACCAATGAGAAAATCATCTCGTTTGCGCACACCTTTAAACATAACAAATGGAGGTATGTACTGACCTGTTGCATTCATACAAGCTAAGACGGTTACATTTTCGCCTCGTTCAACCTTTGTCACACTGACGACATCTTTTGCACCTTTTTGGGCTATAATGTTGGATGGTCGATTATTAAGCGGAATCCCCATTTCGTTCACATTGTACACGAATTCAGGTCTTCCTCTTGAATTGGTCTTGTCTACTACTGTTTCCAAAGTCTTGAAGAATTCGGTCACTTTTTCCATTTTCATGCCGTCCATCTTTGCTCTTGACAATTCTTATGGTTTCCGAATAGTTAACTCCTTATTTCTTTCCGTAAAGCGATAGAACCAATCCTGACCAGCCATTTCTGCTTCTCTGTTAAATTTGTGTTTAATTTTTGACGTTCTGCGAATTACGAACCGCCTTGCGTGTAATTCGAAAGCCACGACTCGTTAAGTGCAGTAAACGATCTGCCAAAATCTTCTCAGCTTTCTCATCTAAGGTTGGCTGTTCACCACGTGTCTTAATGACACCTCTGGAGAAAGAGACTCTTCTTTGGAAACTCGTGCATGGTAATTCGTAAATCTCGACAGCCCGACGTAAGGTTAACTCTTTGGCCGGGACTTTATTTGCGGTTTCTAACATTTTTTCTTGGGACCGTTCTCCTGCATGAGCATTTCTTTTGTCCTTGCGAACCATCTGCAATGAAATGAAAATGCATTAGCAACCTCAAATATAAAATAAATAATTTTCAAAACGTTATCCAATTAGCCCCCGATGACGCGATCCGAATAACCCCATATTAAAGACTTTTGAAATAAAAATTTTTAAAAATTAACCTATAACATTATGCTTAAAAACTAAAATGTTTTCTAAAATAGACCCCTTTCCAATCAATATAAGACCTATCTTTCAAAGTTTTAAGGCAAATTCTTAAAATGACACAAAGAAATGGTAGGTAGCGCCTTAGATGAGCGCCAAAATTGTAACGCACACAAACACTCGACTGGCTGGTGATGTACTTGTCGAATCAAAACACTACCGATGGTGGGAGGTGAAGGGCGGGGGAGGGTCGTAAGACGTCAGTCGCTTGCGTCCCGTATCAACGCGTTATTAAAAATATTAACGGTTTTTTTATTTTGATCCGGTTCGCCCCTTGATCCGATTCGCCTCGGTCTACCCTATATATATATATATATATATATATATATATATATATATATATATATATATATATATATATATATATATTTGCCACGAAAATATATTAAAAAAAAACAATTGAGGCTATAATCTGGAAAACCTCAGACTAGCTGTTGATAATATAAAAAATAAACTGTTTACATATGGACAGGCACTGTACAATATTTAGTTCCGAAGTTTATTATATATAAACAGACAAAACTTGGAGTTTTCAAATTGCAATAACTTTAACTATGAGAAACAGATGGCAGACAAAGACTGGTATTACTCATTTATGTCCAGAAACCCATCCATTTCAATGAAAATACCAGAAGTCACTTCGTGAAAGAGAATAAATGCTTTTAACTCTAGTGAAATCTATATATTTTTCGAAAACTAAGCAAAGATTCACAACACTTATAGTTTTCCAAGCAGCCGCATTTTTAATATTGACGAAACAGTCGTCACCATAGTGCACAAAAAACTCTAAAATATTAGCACCGAAAGATTTGAAGCAAGTTGGTAAAGCCGCTTGTGGTGAACGTGGCGTAACCACAACAGTTGTCTGCGCAGTTAGGACTAGTGGAAGTAACGTCCCACCAATGTTTCTATTCAAAAGAAAAATGATGTCTCCTATTTTGATATGATAAAAATATGATTACGACAGCCTCAGACTCTGGTTGGATTAACGGGTCTGTGTTTACTGACTATCTTCGTCACTTTATATCCTTCGTGAAATCAACCAAAGAAGACCCGGTGCTAGTAATGTTGGATAAATATGAGAGTCACATTAGGTTGGCAGCCTTTGAAATTTATCGTAATCATAGCTTATACGTACTCTAGTTATCACTTCACGTGTCTCATAAAATGCAGCCTTTAGACCTTACATTTTTTATTTTATTAACATTTGCGTGCAATCGAGATTGTGAGCTTTACACGGTTAATAATCCCGGAAAACGAACCACGCAATACGACATTGGTGAACTTTTTACTGAGGCGTACAACATAATGGCCAGTATAGACAAAGCTCTAAATGGATTTTGAGCAGCGTGTCTATCGATCCAGAGAAGTTTACAGAGTGTCTTGATCGCATCAATTCGTTTGATGAGTCTAATATATTCCTAACACCGGATCCAATGACATGTCAGCTTTATCGGTTAGAATGTCGCATACTCCTGTAGATACTGCGCCTATTTCAACATCTAGAATCGAACAAAGACCAGATACACAAATGTCGAATACTCCGATGGTCTTTGTGTCTTCTTCAGCAACTGCAATCTAACAAAGACAAAATGAACAAATGCGAAGCACTTCCGTGGATAGTTGGCCTTCTTTAAATACTGGAACTGAAAAAATACTGGATGACATAGTTGCTGTTACACGTCCCTTATCTACCGAAAAGCTTTTGTTCCATGGTTTCAGAGCCTTCATTTTCCACTGTATCACTTAAGGATATTATAAATATTCCCATTATTCCTACAAAAACTACAATTTCTAAACGGAAAAACAAAAAGCATTCGTAGATTTTATCCAGCACTCCCATAAAACAACAACTTGAAGAAAAATTAAAGAACAAACTGAAAAAAAAGTTTAAAGCTGAGAAAAATAATAAAATAAAGAAAGCAGTTAGAAATTTAAACGAATTTACAAGTGAAGAAACTAAGACAACAAATCAGAAGAAGAAAAGAAAAACCACAAGCCAGAAGAGTAAAAAAGGCGCTAAGATAAAGGAAAAAGGACCCAGAAATTCAAAATCTGAGGTAGATGAAATTGAGACTGAATGCTTTTGTATGAGACACTTCTCAAAGAAAATTTGATCAAATGCATTTTACGTTTAAAGTGGTCTCCCGAAGATTGTACTAGTGCAGAGTTGAGCAAAGGATGCAAATCGATTTTTGTGAAACTTCATAAGGTTGATTACTCATAATAATATCTGTTAATTGTTGATTTTTCTTAAGTTTCTAATTACCCCTTTACGTTCACAATTACCCAACACACAGATTTTAATTATCCCACAGGTGCAGGGTAAAAAAAACGGCAACTGTTTTGTTTTTCATTATAATTTTATTGATCTATATGATTTTTATGTTATTTTTCAAGGTTCGTTTCTTGACAGAATGTCAAAGTTTAGTTTTGAATAAAAATTGACAACAAATAATGCGGCTTTGTTACTATTATCCTTTATTTCCTTTAGATGTGCCTAATTACCCCACTTTCCTTTAATGTTTGTTAATCATCTCGCAAAAATAAGTTATAAAGATTCAAGCAATTGCTTCTTTTACGTCATACAGATAAAATATTATAGTATTTGTGAATTCACAAATGACTGCCAAGTTGATTGTTTCATTTCATATATTTATTTATTTTTATGTTTAAGTTGCCCAATTACATTTAATTGAAAGTGGCAATAGATTTTTGCGAAGAAAAGCAGCCCAACAAATTACTATATAGCACGGTGCTATATATCAGCGGTACGGCCAACTTCTGCGCAAAATGAGAGACCTCGCTAACGATCAGTTCCCCGACAGGACGTTACAAACGCAGTATTACTTGGTCACTCGTCGCTTAATGCACCCATGGCATTATTCATCGGCGCATCCTACCTGCCGGCGCCGTACTACAGCAACAGGTCGACGATAAGTGGCAACCGCTCGGCTAAATTTCTAGAATGTTTTCGTTCGCCCAACAGAAACACAGTATCTACAGTCGCGAACTGTGGGTGATATATATGCAAATTAACAACTTTAGAAAGCTGTTCGGAGGGCATGAACTTATTGTTTACACTGGTCACCAGCCGCCTCACCTACGTCGTCAACAAGCCACCATCGCCCACTGAAACACAAAGGAGAACGAGACTGCTTCTATTAATTTCCGAGTTCACTATCGACATACGTCATATCAGTGCAAGCTAGGCAACGTCATCGTCGATAATCTCATCCGGGTAAAACCAATATCAACACGTCCACATCGATTTAGTTGAGCCATTGTCTACTACACGGCGTGGCGATCGATTTTGTGTTACAGTATCAACCAAGAGACGAGATGGCCCGAGGTGATACCTGCTGACAACATTACCGCCGAATCAATCGCTAAAATATTTTACGAAAATTGGATATCGAGACTCGGATGCCCCGCCATGATAACTAATGATCGAGGTCGCCAGTTCGAGAACCAAGTTTTCTGCCCCGCCACGATAACTAGTGATCAAGCAAGGTCACCAGTTCGAGAACCAAGTTTACGCCAGCTTCACGAATAGTTTAAGCATCGAAAAGACACGAATCACGCTATATTATCCACAGTCTAACGGAATTTTGAACGTTGGCATCGTTCACTGAAAGTCGAACTATTGTCAGTATACGAATCGCACTACGTACGGACAGGGGAGTAAGCGCAGTCGAATTAACCTGCGGCTACAGTCCTAAACTACCAGGCGAATTCCTGACCATAACTACCGACACGCAAGTGGACTTGGTCTATAACTACTTAACGCTATCAACGCACTCAAGCCGTCCACACCTGCGAAACCTCACTCGGGACATCGGTCCATGTATTATAATTATACATTAGACCGCGCGACCTGCGAGCGTGCATTCGTACGCAACGACGCGGTTAAAAGGCTCTTGCAAACACCATGTGATGGTCCGTACAGAGTATTAAATCGAGTCGGCAAAACATTTACAATGCAACTACGAGATGTAAAAGTGACACTCTCAATCGATCGTCTAAAACTCGCTTACATAACCAACGTAGACAGCGAACAGCAAACACCGCACCGTAGCGACTTATCGCGCACTTCTAATACTAAATTAAACAACGCTCTCTGGGTGCATAATTCGCTTGCTGGAATGCTTCGCTTACTGCACCTATTAATGACGGCCGCTCATTGTTAAGCGCGGGAGTTGATTTCAAATAATTAAATAAGACAATGTCAAATAATAGTCAGCACGCCGTAAACAATGTCTGCAGCCCGCGCATCGCAACTTCTCGGGTCGAACATTGGAACCATCAACACGCGTAGCACTTTCAATCAGAACCATCAGCTTCTTGTCTGTATCATACAACGGTCGGTGGCGAATTGTATTAGCAGTGGAGACCGTTTTGTTTATTTCGTGGTGTAGGACGCG
The DNA here is from genome assembly GCA_039881145.1 of Druceiella hillmani. NCBI lineage: Eukaryota > Metazoa > Arthropoda > Insecta > Lepidoptera > Hepialidae > Druceiella > Druceiella hillmani. The sequence continues at coordinate 2,028,267 of JAYKKI010000079.1, read as the reverse complement.
GGGTTTCCGGGGTGTGGGCTATCCCGCTCGGCGACCATCCGTCTCTGTCGCGATGCTCTGTCTCAAATTCTGTGTATTACCGTCTCTAGTTTGAATCTTAATTTGGCATATAAAAAAGGCGTATCGACATAGCCAAAACTGATTCAGTTCGTTACTTGGACTTCCACTATCTTATATCGCATTTTACACCTTGACGACAACTAGTACTTGACGTAGTACTCGCTTCACTACCAAAGGGGGAGAAGAATATGCTTTTGTTCCCCCTTTCCCCCACCCCCGTTTCAATATACATCAACATCAACGTAAAGTTGATGATTACATTCATAACAGTTTTTTAAAAATTCAATGCCTACTGATCGGTAACTCCTAATTCTGGTATTAGGATCATTTTGGATTCTTTGCCACAATATACAATAAAATTCCAAATATATCCTGTTGCAACCTAACACAGCACGAATAATTTTATATCAAATCTGAGTTGTTTTTTCCCTAAAATCCACTGAAAATTGCTTTGTAGCAAAAAGGCCTTTGAAAGGTACAATACTTTCCTCTGTACATATTTTGCATCCAGGTGCAAAAGTGTTTTTAAATTTTTGACGTGCCTGCACTATATAAGTTTATTTGAAGGTAATTTATTATAAAATATTAACATAACCATAATAGAGAATTCTGCATTATTTCTACCCATTGTTCCATGAAATATTACTGAGTAGAGTAAGGAGTAATTTCAATCAGTTTTCTATGAACATGTGATTATTACTTACGAATAGCATAGTTATTGATTAAACCTATATTTTGAAAAGTCGTAAATAAACCAAAATTGTAGCCTCGAATAAATTTTCAAATCAGTATGATGTAAATAGTATCGGACATAATTATTTGCGAAACAAACTAATCAAAAATTTACTTCGTTCTCCGACAAATCAACCTTTAAATTTGTTCTTGGGTTTATTCTTGAAGCGAACTCATCGAATCTTTCCAGTACAGGTTTTATAATCTATGGTGACCCATTATGTGTACTATCCTCATCCTGTCTTTGGTAAAAACAATAATCAAAATGTAAACACCAATATCTCTGTTTGTAAACTTCAGTTGAAAATCACTTCGATTTGCACGCATTAATTTTTATTTCATGAGGGCCAGGCTTTAGTATAATAATATTACAGAGCTATTATAATATTTATGTTAAGTGCCTATAGCACAAAAATATAACATCAAAAAACGGGTTTTACACAAAGAGTTCCATCCAGAGACCATGGAAAGTTATCATTGGTTGTTATGTTGTGATATTTTTGACAAATGGGAGTCATAACAAAATCGCACATACGATTTTTCATTTTGGGCAAAAGAGATACATCATAATATATGTTAATTTCAACTTTGTTTATATTTTATAAATACATATATATATATATATATATATATATACACATACATATATATATATATATATATATATATATATATATTTATGTACTTAATTTTACAGGACACATCACAAGTTGCACTCAATTCGTCAATTCCTGCTTTCTTTGAATTATAGAATGTTGTAATTTCTGTTTTTTTCTGATTTCTAGTGCTCTCATCAATCCTGTCGTCGGGATGAATAGTAGATATTGCAACTACCACTTTATTCTTTTTTGGAGCAAGTGAGATCAAAGTATTATCCTTCTGGAAGCCCAACATTTAAGTTCCTGTCTTGTGAAATTCAGGTGGAATGTGTCTTATTTTTTCGAAGTGTTCCGATGGAAATCAGCCTATGCTCAGTCAATAAATGCTTTATCAATTCTTGGCTGGTAAACTAATTATCAAAACTCAAATTGCGGTTTGACTTGGATATGTGCATAATCAGTCTTTCCACTACAGCAAAAGCGTTATTACTGAGAAGCATATGGCCTTGCATGCTGCTACCTAGCACAAACTTCTGAACTGAAAACGTAGAAAGTCTTAGCATTAACAAGCAATAGAATTTTCATGTCGTACTTAGCAGTTTTGCTAGGTACATATACTCTGAACGAGCACTGTTCTCTAAACGCCAAAAGCATGTCGTCAAGTGTGATGTATTCACGAGATATACAAGCTTTTGGGCAGCACTGAACAAAGTAGTCAAAGAGCGTTCTTATATGAGTCATATTGTTAATTTTCTTCCGTTCTACCCTTGTAGACTTGTCATCAAACCGTATACAATTTTGTAAAAAGTGAAACCTATGTAATGACATTGTCTAAAACCTGAAAAGAAAGCAATAATTAAAAAAATAAATACTAAATAATTTTGTTATAAGACGCACCACAAGCTATGTGGCCGGGTGTCACTTATCCCACGGACATGCACACGCGTGTAACTCGAACATCGGCTGGTGTAACAATGTACCTCAGCTCCAGCTACACGAATGTCACTTTGAAAAATAAAAAAATACTTTAACGAAAATATTAGGTGGTATATGTCACATCCCATCACACTCCCATCGGGTTAAGCCAATCATCTGCCAGACCGTTTCCAAATTATCATGTTTCAACTTTATTATTTTCTCATACAGAGTAGTAAAAAATTTGATCTTTTTATCTAAAATTCAATTTAATTACTTTAAAAATTGAATTGAATGTAATGAATTGTTAAATTTATTAAAACAATCAAAATAAAGTATAATTAGTAATGAAAATAAATGGATATGCTGAACATTTATTGTAATTTATTAATTTGAAATATTTAATAAATTACAAAAGTAATAATCTATAATTTATAATGCAAATAAATAAATACCAAATTGAAAACGGTCTGGCAGATGATGAGATTACAATGGGGTTGTTTAGGCAAATCGACACAATGATGATGCAAGTATGGAAATATTAAAGGCTTAGAGATTTTTAGTTTCAGTTGGTGTAAATTATTAAAGATTAAAATATCTTTAATAGTGAGTGAATTGATATATACTGTAGCAAATCTGTCATTTTATACTGTAGAAAAAGCAGTGTTCAAAATTTTACATATTTTTCGGGCTAGCTCTCATTCGCCAAGCGTGTAACGTGCCATAAGGAACTTCGTTTCAAAAGAATGTGCCAAAAGTATTTAGTATAGAACCGAAAGTACTTACTCGTATTTACTTGCATCGAAACATTTCTAAATTGCGACAAATAATATGCAGATTTATTTAGATAATGTGGTTATTTGATTTATTTACACCTAACTTGGACAAAGTAAACTGTAGGAGTAAACAAAATAATCATGTTGGGCTGGTTTTGGTAAACTGACCTACATATTGAAGAATAGAAAAATATCAATCAACTGGAGAGAAAAGTTTATGATGTCTGTATCTTGCCAGTTGCAACCTAAGGAATTGAAACCATTACGCTAACTGTTAACAATCTTGGAGTAATCCAGATATGCATGGTGTGAATCATGCTGGGTGTCAGTTTGAGTGACAAAGAGGGAAATGGAGAAGCTAGACATAAATAAAAGAGCTGCATCATTGAAGGGGCGTGGATAGGGCATATTATGAGAAGCTCAATTGCAAAATGGCAAAGGGTCTGTTGAATTGATGCTTGAGGACCGTGACTCATAGCGCAGTTCGTCCCTCAATTTGCTGGTGGATGACATCAAGAAAATAGAAACATCTTGGACGCTCTTAAAATATCTTGTAGTATCTAGCTACCGAAGATGAAGAATACTCAATTAATAATCCTTGTGCTATTCTATGAGAAGCTGTTAATAATGCTTTTAATTCTGTTATCTACTTTATAATTCTCAACTTCTTCATAATTCTCAATTGCTTATAAGTTCGCAACTTTTTTTAAATTGGTATGTATATTTTTAGCTCACTGAGTGTAGACAATAATTTATAACATTTATTTATATTGATTTTTTTCATCACTGCTCTCTTTTATACACATTGATGCTCTCATTAGCAGAGTGCGTACATTGCAAATATGTATACCTCCTGCACTTGTACTGTTTCAAATATCATTAGTTACATCAATGTAAATTTCTGTGTGTTTGGTCAGCTGTACTTTTGAGACAGGTTTATAATACGTCTCAAAATTATTGTTAATTATTAATATTGATATTTCTTTACAAGTCACAGGTTTTTTAAAAAATTTTCCTCTGACTGGTACCATAGCAGTGCTAGTAAACGGTACTGTGACAACCTTTATTGTTGAAAACCTGGGACTATCAATTAAAATTTCAGTTGTCAATCTCAAGTGAATAACGTCTGTACACAATTTCTAGGTAATACTCATTAAAATATCTTTAATAATTTACACCAACTAAAACTAAAAATCTCTAAGCATTTAATATTTCCATGCTAGCATCATCTCCGTGTCGATTTGCCTAAACAACCCCATTGTTTTAAACATTAGGTTTTAAACTCAATGATATATTATCATATTCAGGACACCCACAGAAGAGAGCTTTGAAATCTGATAGCCATTTGCTAAAAACGAGAACAAAGTTTATTAATACCTATAAAGTTTCATACATGCATAGTAGATTTTTGCAACTTTACATATATTGTGTCTATTGCATTCTCCTGTGTTTCTAGAAGATATTAAATAAGAAAATAAACCATGTGTTTACCTATTTAGGATTATAGATTCCATTAATACTCCTATCGTTATATAAACACACCATGTAGACGCACCATATATAATTTTATTTTCAATTACTATAATTTCTTAATGTACATCAATCTTGGTATTACTTAAGTTGTTTTGTAACTGTGATTTTATTTAAAAACTAACAGTGGCTTTGAAAAATAGACTTTATTTTACAATTAATAGAAAATTAATTATTTTACATGGGTAAAAAATCCAAAAATTTAAGAATAAGATTGGTTAATTTCTTATAATATGGTTAAAATCATCCTAACGCCAAATATTATACTAAATAAGATTTTCTTAAGAAGTCCTCCATAAATTATAATTTTAATACATTTTCCGTGGACAATTTTTTTATCAAATTGTAATAACATAAGAATAATATAAATTGTAAGAAAAACTCTCTGTTGAAAAACTGGTAATATGCTAACTCTTATGAAAGCATTCTTTTAGGTTTCATGTCATTGTCTAAATATTTCATCAAAAAACTGATCATGATATACACATTAAAATGATTTTCAAAATTTGATGTCCTTCAAAAATTTACTTTAAATGTATGGTGTGAATATGTAACCAAGAAAGAATGAAATTTATTCCTTTAAGGGATTTATGACCTTAATGACAATTTGTTAAGATACAATTATTTATACATATATTAGTAACAAAACATTTTTCCACAGATTTTCCCCACAAGATGAAAATAACCATCATTACAATACTGGTTAATATAATTGAAATATGCCATTCTGCCAGAATATTGGGCATGTTTTCATTCCCTTCGTATAGTCATCAACTAGTGTTTAGGGCAGTAATGCTAGAATTGGCCAAGAACGGTCATGAAATTGTGATGATGACAACAAATCCAGAGCATCCCGAAATACAAGCACATGAGAATATAACTGCAATTGATGTCCAGAAAATATCTTACGAAATTATGGGAAAACATGTAAATTTATCTTCATTTACAGAAAAAACTTACTTTGCGCCGTACATATTATATCATGTATATAAGTATATTCTCCTGGAACTTGTCGACGAACAGTTGAGCACTCCACAAATGAAAGAGTTGCTAAGAAACCCAAAAGAGCATTTTGATTTGGTTATCGTAGAGAGTCTTATTATGCTTTTATTTCCACTTGCAAATCATTTCAAGGCACCTCTAATTGGAATCTGTTCAATGATAGGATTAACAACCAACTACGAATCTTTGGGGAGTCCAACTAATCAATTGCTTTATCCCAGTACTGTAACGTTACCTAATGGTATTTTAAATTTCTGGACGAAGTTAGAAATGTCTACTGTACATCTATATCAATGGTATCTTGATTGGAGTTTCTCTGATAAAGAAAATGCATTGATAAAAAAACATTTAGGACAAGATGTACCAACTTGGCAAGAGGCTCAAAGGCAAATGACAGTTCTCTTTCATAGCGTGAATCCAGTTCTACAACATGTTAGACCCACAGCTCCCAACATAGTTAATTTGGGGGGCGTTCACTTGAAGTTGAGTCCTAATATGACAGAGGTAACTTAAAAGTTTTTAAATTAGAAATTAAAATTTGAAATTAAATTATAAGTGAAAATTTTAATAAGCTTGCCATTTAGACATTTAATTTAATAATAACTAACAGCTTGCCATTTATACAATAAATTTGCAGGAAATAACAAAATATTTAGATGAATCTAAGGAAGGAATCATTTATGTAAGTCTTGGTACCAATATACTGCATTTGCCTGCACCCCAGTTACATATTTTGCAAGATGTCTTTGAAGGTCTACCCTATAAGATTGTTTGGAAATGGGGAAACAAAATTCACGACGTCAGTCGGAAGAATATTTACATGTCCTCTTGGTTACCACAAAGACGTATTTTAGGTAATTATAATTAATAATACTAATACCTATAATTAGAATTACTAAGTGTTCATAATTTTTTCATTTCCTCAAGAGAAAATTAAATATTGAGACTTTTAGGAGATTGACAAAATGCAAAAGGAAAATCCTTCTTCAGAGAATATGGGTTCCTTACTAAATTTGTTATATGACAAAATTCACATACACAGACACACACACACACACACACACACACACACACACACACACACATATATATATATATATATATATATATATATATATATATATATATATATATATATATTCATTCTCTCAATAAGTGTACATGATAATATTATGTTATGTATGTTTATATATGCATATAACAAATGTGGATTTTTCAGATCAGAAAATTGTTATACTCACCTATTTGTAAATTTTTGTGTAACTTTAAGTTTTAATTTATAGTGGTAAATGTTAATTTATATTTTTGCATTTTTTCATAAGAAAAAAATTGAGTTCAAACATTTTAAAAGAATGTTTCTGGGATTTATTAATTGTGAAAGCAAGTGATACTTTTACTGGCAGCTGTGATCCCTTGGAAACAAATGGTACAATAGGCGGAATCATTGGGATAGATGTGTTTTGACAACATTTGACAGTCAGTCACCATCAGACCTCCTTTTAACAATCCTTTATTAAAAGGAGGTCTGATGGGAAATTCTGGAAAAAGATAATACCTGGCAGTAGTTATGTAATGTGAAGCTGAAATGGTAAATGAAGTGCAAGTGTACTGAAAAATTATTAATTCGTATGATTTTTGTCTTCCAAACTTCAATTTTTTCTTCTTCACATTACTTTTTTCTCCATGGTTTGCATAATAACTTAACAAAATATTTGGTATTTTTAAACGATTTTTGTTTTCTACTTCTGCAGAAAACCTTTACCTATAATCTGTTGAACCATATTTTGAGTAGTGAAACTTCTATAAATCAATAATCTAAAAAATATTTTGAAAAAATTTTGTCGTAATTTTAAACAGTCATAAATAATATACTTTCTTGATATTAAGAAATTTGGTTCAATTTACTATAATGATGAGAATACATTATGCACATCTTTTTATATTTTTCAATATCCCGATCACAAATTATGTAGATCATAGAGTTTTTTAACAGTGCTTTCAAAAGGTTTTATTCGCATACATTATTTAGTGTAAAAAAATATTTTTATTTTATTTTTCTTTTCTTACAAAAACCAATAAATAATATTTCATATACATTTTGCTTTTTTTCACATTATTAAAAACAATTCCATGTAACTTTTTAGTCTGTTAATTTTTTCAAAAAGTTCTCTTGAATGTATCTTTTAGTTTTATTTTAAGATGCTCAACAATCTTATTACATACCAGACCCAACAAATAAAGCCAAAGATTGCAGCAATATTTCTAGTTTATTGTGGAGAATTTATGGAATGAAGGTAATGAAAATAGATACATGACAAAAAGGATTTATAGGATGATATTAAAATAACAGTGTTAAATATAAATTCCACCTTGTTACTGGACTAAGAAAAACTGTTAATGTACTTTACAGATATAAACAACTATTCATCACTTGGAAATTTTAAATCTTTATGTTCGAAATACACTTAGTTTTTTTTATAAATATATTAACCTCTGTATTTCTGTACAATCATACAAAGGAGAAGTACATGAGAGTAAACATAAGTAATTTATAACATTATAGCTCATCCGAACGGGAAGGCATTTGTTACCCAAGGAGGATTGCAGTCACTAGAAGAAGCAGTTTATAACAAGGTTCCTCTCGTTGCATTGCCAATTGTAGTTGATCAAATATGTAATGCAGGCAAGATTACAGCATGGGGAATCGGTGTCACATTGGATTTCCATTCTATCGACCGAAGTATATTAAGAAAGGCAATTCTGGATGTTGCTAGGAATGAAACGTAATTACTTTCGATTTATCTATTTTTTATTATGACGTTGTTTAAACTGAATCTACAAAAATCTTCACATGGACCATTTTATTCATGATTAACGATGGGAATGTTTGACTAAGTAAGGGATTATTTTCTTCTTGAATGCTTCTCATTTGATTTTAATTTATTTCTTTCAAATTGCCTAGCTTTTTTACTGGATCTGACCAGTTACAGATGGTAAATTATAATATTTTACAAAATGGGAAAATTTGAACAAAAATTCAATATGTCAACAGTTTGAATATATGTTACTATCCCTTCTGCTGTTCGAATTCGAAAGTGTCCCAAAGACATTTATTCACAAAAAATTAGATATAGTAAATATTACGATAATTATAGAAGTTTTCAAGCAATTGTATAATAATATATGAACTATACATGTGAAGGTAAAGTTGAAATTATTGGATGAAAGAGAGGGCAGAGGGCTTCCATGAAGTAATATGTGTCGTGCTTTTGTACATACATTAAAATAATCGGACAATTCAAACCTCCAGTATGTAGTATTTTTGCTCAGCATTTCCCAGAAACTGAAAATTACCAATGTATGGTAAGTACCAGAAATCAGAAATGCTCGTGAGTAAGTAAGTAAAGACAAGGGTATGACATGTTCCTCCTTAACAGCCAAGGACAGGATCGGAACAGAAGGATCAGAGAATCATTCAGAAGTTTCCTGCGTATGTATGCTAAATTCAAATGTTGCTAGGCAAGAATAAAATAAAAGTTAATCTAAGAACCATCAAGTGTTGGAGAAAGGATCATAGACTACCGATACACCATAAAACAAAAAGTCATCTGTAATTTTTATGAAATGCACTTTTTCACATAATTCCATTTAGAATTACTTATTTTTTATAGGATTTTTTTCTCACAATTTGGATATTTTACTAGTATTGTCTCCCATAATTTAAGACAACTACATCTATTTTTCAAAAAATGATAACGTTCACAGACCACGAACTTATACTACTTACCTAAATTATACTTATAACTATACTATTTCCCTAATTATACTCATTTAGTTACGACAGCATTAAATAATAGTAAAATATAGGGAAGATGTATAAAAGGCAAAACAAACTATTGTTAATTTTGGTAAAAAAACGAAAATGAACAGATGTTTACAAAAGTTAAGATCTGTCAAATTTGGTAGATAAGGTAAGTATCAGATAAAAAGTTGAAGGTAAGTTGGTTTACATATATGATTTTTGTTGTTTAACACCAAGTTTGAAACGATTTATTATTTTTATTCTTGTTTTAATACATTGTAACTTGAAGTTAAGAATCTAAGTGTAAAAAGATATCAGTCACTTGTTTGTTTCTATTTTCTTAGATCACCATTTATCCCTACATTGTTTTACAATCTTTCTGTTTTTCAAAAAATTCATATTTAGTGTAGATGTTTATTTATTACTACTTTTAATATTAATGTCAATAAATCAATATATATATATAATTATATAAATATATATAAATATATATATATATATATATACATATATATATATATATATATATATATATATATAAATATATATTAATTTATATAAATTACCTAATTATTTGACAAATTATTATATTTATTAGATAATTAGCTATAATTTATTTACAGTATGGTCGCCAAATACTTCAGGAATTCTTGATGAGTTCCTACAGTCAAACGATGAAACGTTCCTACAGTCAGCTATGACTTATTTGCAAACATCACAGGTGCCAAATATATAGATTCAAACAAGTCAATTTTTCAACAAGTCAATAAGAGAATTAAGAATAATATTTTTCTGGATCTCTGGTATAGAACGAAGTCTTAGATGCTTCCTAGACTGAAACATAATTACAGACACTGATTAACAAACTATGATCAGTACCTCCTATCTCACGTGAATAGCTTCTAGTCCCCTTCCCTATCCCTTCTAATCCTATAAATATGTCATCTTGAAAGTCTGCCCACATGGCTGACTGAATTAAGGAGTTAAATACAAGAATTCCATCAAGATGATAATTTTTAAATCATCTAAAATATCCATCACAGCAGGCAATGTTTATTGTAAAAAAAATATACGCAGCCTTTCTTGATCTCGTGCAAAGTTATCAAGTTATGAACAGTTTTAGAAATTCTTGTGCTTTTTTTGTGTGTTGCACCATCTTTATTGATTTGCTAATTATGTTCCATCGCACACCGACAGCTTTCCCCGTTTTTGTCAGAATGTAAGATACAAGTTTAATAATACTGTTTCCGTGTATGAATGGTGTTTCTATAGATAGATTAATAATAATTTTTACATAAGAGATTTTTTCTTCTAAATATTCCCTTGGAGTGTCAAGAGTAATATTTCCTTCCCATAGTCATTAAAAACATTTGTGAATAAACGGCAGTACTCCAACAAACATGTAACACTTTTATTTATTTGTAGTTTTCATTTATCCTTTCGACAATTTGTCAACTCTTTGATGACTGTCCTGTGGTATGATTTTTAAAAAATTGTCTTTTCATTAAACAACAAAAATATGATTCATTTGTAGTAAACGAGAATATATTTAGGCCTTAAGGCGATTACTTTTTGTACATAGATTTTTAAAAATTGAGTATGAAGATATTCACAAACTTCTCTTGATGCCTGTCATATTGTACAGATATTAAATTGTGATATGATTGCAGATTCCGTGTCAACGTGCGGAAAATATCACAAATTATAAATGACGAAATATTGACAGGACTGGAACGGGCAGTTTGGTGGACAGAGTATGTCTTGAAATATAAAGGAACAGAAAATTTTCAGGCTCCAATATTGCCTCTATTTGAATATGTGTTGCTCGACATCATAGTTTTACTCATTACAGTGATTATTGGTATTATATTGATTCTGTTTTTATGTTGCAAAGTTATGAATTCCTTTTTTAAGTCATAATATTTGCTAAATCATCATAATCCGGGTGTCCGGAAATAAGTTTTTATTAATTTTAAGCATCCAAGGACATATTTCACATTTATTTGAATGTTGTTATCAGTATTAAAGAAATGATTAAAATTAAAAAATTTAACCAAATACATTGTATAAGATATTATAGGTTTGTTACAAATAATATATTTCATTGTAAAACATTTTATTGTATTTAATTTAATTTATTTGTTTCCGTTTTACCAAAGGAGCATTTAATATTTCAATTCAGAACAATTTTTGTTATTTTTAGATTATTTGGCTTGCTATTATTAAAATCTACTTTTTTCCCCATGTTTTAAAATAGGGTTTCAAAAATTTCTTATATGCATCATGTCCTTAAAATATCTGTTTTTGCATCTTCTTCAGCTTCTTTAACTGCGAAATTAAAATAATAATTTAATCGCAGAATTAATGAAACTAAAGAAGAGTGTAACACTTATAATCAATCGCAGCTCGCTATTGGAGTACATTATAAAAATTTTATGTGAAATGTAGCATTCATGTTATTTTGGTTTATTTGGCTTTGAAATTACACAGCTTAAAACATGTAAATTGATTGTTTAATTATTTTCAATTGTGAATAAAAAAATCGCATTATTCTAGATAACAATAAAATTCTATATAAAATTAGGGAAACTATATAAAATTAAAGAAATTTTTCTCGTTCTGTAAATTTTATTCCAGTTTTTTGTAGTACTGTTTCCTAAAGAATGTATGGTTCTTCATCTCTCTTTTGTGGAAAGGGTCAAAGAGAATGTCTCTTGTCCTTTTTAGAAGGACAGAATGGCATGGCAGTATTGCAATGCATGTGGGTTAATACATACGAGATCAGTGAGCAAGCGTGCTTATATAATAACATTGTTTTTAAAATTAGTAGAGAAAACGTTTGCTACGGCAAATCTGAAGAAAATTTCATTTTATCTGTGATGAAACTTAAAATGAAGGTAAGTGACACAGATATAGGTGAAAGAGATGGGTCTGCAGACTTTTTTATACATGTGAAAACATTATATATGAACACATTATTCTCGGTAATTGTACATACAACTTGTAAAAAATTGTTAGAACTAAAAATTGATTGCTGCGTATCTTTGTAAAATAACTAATGATTCTTGTGAGTTTAATTTTAAAACACAATATCTTTTGTGTGCTAAAGAAATTACTGCAGCTTCTTTCAATAAGCAAAAGAAAAAAGTATAACAGATGAGATTACGTTTATTGTACGGAGAAAGAGAAAGAGAAAGATTAAAAATATTATATCCAAAGCTGTTTGAAAAATGCGATGATAAGAATTGATGACATATAACAGAGCACATTCAACATGCAACAGAGTAGTTCACCGTAGAGGGAAGATATGCCAGAATCAGTTTAATTTTGAGGCAGAAAAAAGGGTATCAACCAGCAACAAACTTTGACGAAACAATTGAATATATCCTTTCATATCTTATGGTAAAATTCAAAATTCACTTGATCAAATTCAATTATTACTTGATCAGTTTATAAACCATATAGAAGGAGAGCACCTCCAGGATCGGAAAACTGTAGAACCTTGTTTTATAAAGAATTGTGAAGTAAATTATGATCAGAGAGATTTGTGCCATTTGTTGCTCGCGCCACTGGATACAAATACTGTTTGGCACATAATACATGGTAATTAAGTAAAATTTTGAAGAAGTATAGCTTCGAGGTATTAAACAAACATGTTTATCCATCGTCTGACTATTTTTTTAAAGAAGGTAAATTCTGTTATTTCACGAACTTGGCAAATTTCCGTCAATAACTCCATTTTGAAAAGTATCGTAGCTTTTTCTTGACAAATGGTTTCGAATTTTTAAAGCATTATCCAATGTTATAATTTCTGCGATAAGACCTTTATTTTTTTAACATCCCTTCTAATTTGATTTAGTACATTGTAGTAAAAACTCGCGTCAAAGTGCATATGTACTAGAAAATCAAGAAAACTCTTCAATCTACTGTTGTTGACGGGTTTCATGGCATACTCGGTTTTCATTACAACAAAACTCTTTGAAACGTTCACTGTTATGCGCCCTGCTGTCAATTTATTCCAATTTCTTTCATCGGCTTTTTATTTGTGATCTATCTGTGAATACCCATCACAATGTGAGGATCATTGTGTATATGTAGATCTTATTATGGTGACTTATCTGAAAATCACCAAAAGTTTGTATGAAGAGCAAGAGTAGTGTGAAGATTTAAAATATTTAAAAGCAGAAACCCAGAGCCTCGGGAGTAGTGACAAATTAAAATATAAGACTGAAAATGTAAGCATCAAATGAATATAATATATTTATAAAATAATAAAGATGTGCATTTTTGTGTACTTTGTGAATAAACAAAATGATGAAAATTATTCTTCTGCTACTGTATATTGTTACACTATATTAGACTTTCAAAAAAAGTGTTTAAATAAAATATATAGTATGGTTCAATTTTGCCCTCTTTAATTTTATCTGTGTAATTTGTTTGTAGGATTAACCGTTGCAGTGAAATTTTAAGAAAATATATATATATATATATATATGTATATATATATATATATATGTATTTATTTACTTAAATATACACTGCCGGCCAAAAGTTTGAGATCACTTGTAAAATACTTATATATTGTCTCTAAACAGACACTAAATTGTAGGTAATAAAATACAAATTTGCACATATACCACGACATAAGAATAGACCACGACATAAGAATTTATAAAATAGTTTTATATTTATGATATATTTATATGGACAGATCATCTTGAAAATCATATTGAATATAAAATTTATACTGTCATAAAACGAAAGAAAAAATGGCTCCGGCGTTTACATGTGAATTATAAATATAGGGTAACAAAGATAAAGAAAGCACCTTTATAAAAGATATATTTGCATAGAATGCGACTCAATTAATGCTTATAAGGACCACTTTTAAAGAGATGATGGCACGTCTATTTACTATAAAGTAATTTTGTGATAAACAGAATATGAATGGACAGGGTAGTAGAATGGAGCATAAACCAAATTCATAAATGTAAAACGTTATAATATAAAGGAGTCTAATATTTATGCTTTATGCCTAAAATAGTTAAGCAAATTACTTATGTACCCGTTTCACATTCTACAAATTACTATCCGTTACGAAGCCACCTGTACATGTAAAATTTTAAACTAAAACATTTTGATGTTTACCCAGTTGTTGGAAATTTAAACAGTTTTAAAATGTAATATATTTCTTAATAACCTAAATAACAAAATACAAAAAGAAGGTAGTATGTGAAGTATCATGCGGCATGTCTTGGACTTTCAGAATATTATTTATGTCAGGTTAACGTATTCACCAGCAGCAGACTAGATGAAAACTACTATTTTTGCTGATATATAAAGTGCTTATATTCACAGTAGAAATATAAGTTAGCGTCACTGGTAGTGTATGGTGCAATCAGAAATAAGTAGCTATCGGAAATAAGTGACTCCATTGTTCCAATTTGCCGTTCTTGTTGATTCAGTCGGCAGGAGAGAGAGAGCAGCAGCACTGGAGCAATGCAGCGTTTGTGAAGAATTTTCTACCGACCTTGCAATTTGCTTCACAAGCAACAATATGATGAGCAATAAGATGTGATAAGTCTACACAAATGTTTTTGGGAGTAATTGTGACCTTTTGATTTTATATGCTCCCTGGCTAATACATGATTTTTTCATCTCAGTATAGATTTGAATGTTTTGTCCATAGGAAATATTATGTAAGCGACATATAAAATCCAAAGCTTACTGTTACATTTTTATCACGACATGGAACATTCGAATAATATTATGAGAAATGACTTCACCATTTAGTAGTTGTGCCACATGCACTAAGTTATGACAACAGCTAATATTAGTTCCATTCGTTCAGAATTGCTCTTTCCTTTACTGTCATTAATAAGCTACTTTGTAAGGTTAGTATTGAAGCAGCGGCATGAGGTATGATGGGCCTGTCTAGATTGTAACAACACCAAAACTGTCAGTCTTAATATATTGAAGTTGTACCTTCGTATCGTCCTTTGGGATGCAGATTTCAGTTTCTAGTTTTCTATAGTGGATAATAGACTCATAGCGTTTCTCTATCTTAACAAAATAGCAATGGTGAAATGCATGTTTACCAACCCTATCGGAACTTCCTCCAAGAAGACGTTGTAGTATTTGATGTTTAACATGTATGACATTAGTATTCATTAGGGTTGCTTTGCGTATGAGAACCAAAAACGATCTGCATATGGGATTTTCATTTACATATGAGAACTAATGTAAAATTTTCTTTTAATCATAAAAAGATCCCTGGAATATAGAGAAAGTTTGTTACTTACTAATGATATTAGCATTCTTGACAAAGACCCCTGAAACATTTTCTAAGACGTGAAATTTACGTAACGTTACAAATTATAATAATAATAATATAATCGTAAAATATGATAATTTGCTGACAATTACATTAAATGGGGTGCCATTTTCAATAGGCAATAAAATATGTATCCTAGAGTCGACTGGATCACTCAATTTATGTAGAGATTAATATTTACAAAAGCAAATTACAATAATGTTTGAAAGCATGGAAAACAATTGACAAACTAGATAGTAGTTTTAGTGTATATACTAGGTATATATAACAAATATCCTCTTGTGATATCGTATGTGAAACGAGGAAGACAATTTATTATTTTAATGTGCACTTTTTCGCTTCAGTAAAAGCTTGTTGTACCACCATCATTGCTCTAACAAACCAAAGATATTTGCGTTGGCTATGATAGATGCATTAGATAGTTTACTTGCGTTTATTTAGATGGAATATTTTTAGGACAAATAGCTCAAGATTTCTAAACTACATTTAATAATTATGCATATGAAATTTCATACAGTATTTGAAATCCATGTTGGTTGTTGGGTGAAGGAAGTTTATGTGGAAGATAGAATTTTTTGTAATAATATTTAGTTCAAGACCTGAACTCGTCATTGACCTTGTCCCATAAAGAAATGCATATCTCACTTACTGACGATGTAGATTACAATGCTGTTGCCGAATCTGTGCTGCTTAAATTAATAGCATATGGTAAAATCAATGATAACGTTAATAAATAATGTAAATGCAAATGGCAAACCATGAAAGACTATGATTATATGTATTAGGGGCCGTATCTTAAATCATTAGTCTAAATGATTAACCGTTTAAATATGACTAAAATAAATCAATTAACTATTTATAAGAAAAATAGATCTCAGTTTGTCGTCGTGCCATCCTGTTTTTATATATATAAGTATAATTAATAGGAACTAAATTAAAGCCGTCTGATGAACTTGTGTTGCTCCTTTTTATTTTGTGACATTTCTTCTTAACTGCTCTCAAGATATTCCAATATTTTTTAACTATACTTAGCTGGAAAGTATTTATTTTTATCATTTTTTCTTATGCGCAGAGTGACCTCTACTGAGGTATTTAATTTTAATAACATTGTATATAAATCGCATTTTCAACCATGTAAATAATAAAAATGATATGAAAGACTTTCCAGTAATTACCGGAAATGTTATTTTACACTTTGTCTTCCGCGCACTTATGCCCATGTATACTAATGCAGTTCATTTAATTACGTAAAGCGTTTACATTTTTACCACAATGTGCTTAGCTTTTTAGTATGAGTACAATCTGTGCGTAGTTTGCAAGCTGACAAAACGCTGAGTGCTGGTGCCGCACAGTTTAAAGTAATATTCACATGTTTTCAAAAAATGTTGCTTCCACTGCGGTAGTGACGTTTTCGGTGTCGTGCTGGTATAGGCCGGAGTAAAAACGTTATTGGAGTCTGCAGTAAATAGTCGACCATTTGTCACCACCATGTTCTGAAGTCTGATGTGTCATAAATCGGGTAACATGAAAATAATAGTTTTTGTGTTAAATGTAAGAAGCCAAATCCTCCGCACGTAACTAAATAAAGCCTTTATAGAGCAGCTGACAATGTGTTATGGAAACAGGCTATTAAAAATTCAAAGTATGCTCTGATAGACCAACTACCATGAGGTATGGATATAATACGCATCAGTCGGTTATTATTTTGGATGTATTTGCAGGAAAGGATGGCTGTTTGATACAGACTGATATGGATGGAAATATCTCGAGGAAATTTTACTAAGCAAAAAGAAAAAAAAGTAAGTCTTAATTTCGATAATAAGTTCAATATGTATCTGTAACAAAATGTCCTTTTGAAAATATTTGTCTTATCTAGAGGTACAGTGAATCTTAGGAGAAAATATCTACCAATATCGGAAAATGACAAAAAATTAAAGGTCAGCTTTGATTACAAAGTAACTGATAACTATTGCAACATATATTTAAAAAGGATACCTCCCAAAGCAATAACAAGCAATGACAAGTTTTAACAACTAAGAATTTATTACACAAACAACTTCTTAGTTGTTGAAACTTGAAACATAAACAGTACAGTAAAGAAAATGAATTTTTGTAATAATTTTAAAATGATTGCTTTAATCCTATTGACCTAATTACTCAGGATATAAATGCTATTTCAAGAAACTATCTAATTTTCTGGAATAATTAACGATTTTATAACATTACAGACCCATTGTGTTAGGATACATTTAAGGCCATCTTGGTAAAACCTTTGGTCTCGCTTAATGCCTCTGGTCTAATGATTATGTCGAAACATGATCGTAGTACCTTTAAAAGAGAGTATAGCAAACCGGTTGTGCTTAGGTATGTTTAATTCATCTTGGCAAGAGCTTTGGAGTCACATGATCCCCATTGCCTGACTATGATGCCAAAAGGTGGTTACAGTGACTCCATATGGGTGGGTGAACAGCACACTAGTTATGCAAGGCCAATTTGTTTCTGTAAAACATTTGGTTTAATGTGATATCCTAGGCTTATCGTGGAAGTCAAAAGATGGTTGAGGGTACCCTATAATGGTCGAAAGAAGAAGTACCATGTTTGGGCTTGTATTATTCGCAACAAATCCTAATGACATTATGCCTGCGTTTTTTGCTCAATATAATTTCTAAACGGTGAACGGGTAGGCATGCCATGTTGTGACTGATATTATTCTGTACATAATTTTGATAACATTGTTTTTCGACAAAATATCCAATATTACATGCAGGAATCAGCAGCAGGAGATATATATTGTCTCTATAATTGATCTGTAACTCCCGTGAGCCCGTTTCCGCCTAATTTCCATGAGCCCAAAAAAAAAGGACGTCGTGCAGATGTCTATAATTATTTTTACCGTACAAATGTGGGTGTTAAATCGCACAGAAGTTTCGTTTCCAATGTTCTCCCGATACACGTATGTTTGTTGTATTATATCATATACCAGGTTAATGTTTACAGTACATTGATTCATTTGTTACAGTGACCATTTTTGTAAATAAAGTCGCTGTTACTCACTCTTTCATCAAATTTGTCGCGTAAATATAGCGCGCAGTCGACATAGACTATTTTACGGTAAATCGCACCGGTAGTTTCTAAAACTAACTAAGTCAGACGGTACAGGTATGTTGAAAATATTTATTAAAAGTAAAATAGCTCGTAATGCCACCTTACCTTTTTCATGGCAACTTGGTAAATTACAATACCGAAGCGTTTTCTGTCGATTCCCACCAGGAAATTGTACAATTCAACCATCAGAATTACACTGAAGATTTTAAAGATTTGAAAATTGTACACTTGTCTTTTTATCTCCACATTTTGCTTCGTAATTTTTGCCTTCAATTTCATAATATTTATTTATAATTGTATATTTATCTTTTTACTATATTTATGGGAAAACATAAATGTTTCTTTCGTTGTATAATTTTGGGTTTAAAAGACTTTTAAAACATAGTTAACGAGAAACCGTAAATTTCCTTGAAACCAATTTGACTCCTCTCATTTAAAAAAAAATCGAAAATAAGGAGCTCCTTTGTCATGCGAAACGAAAACGTGTACAAAATAAGTATTTAAAAAAATGTTTTAATAAACTATGCCCTAAAATTAAGGATTATCAAAAATTTTCATAACTTAGTGAAAAACCATGCGATTTAAATGAAAATATAAAAATTAAAGGTTCTTATTCAAATCTTATAAAAGTTTTAAAATATATTTCGAGTATTTTTTGACTTTTAATCGGGTAAAAGTACCGATAGAAAAAAATAATAAAAATTCTTGAATTTTTTCGAAATTTGAAACATTGTATGGAGTTTGTAAATTTTTTTCATAAATTTTTCAAGTGAAAGCAATTTCTTAGTAGTAGTTGTTTTGGTCTTATTTTCTGCAAGTAAACAAACTCATTTTGAAATTTGACCAGAAATTTGACCTCAATTATTTAAATAAGAAAAAAAAACAGTTAAGTACAAAGATTTTATTTATCAGTTCCAACTCCATTACCAATTTTAAATTCACATTTATAAAACATTTTTATTTTTCCCTATTTTAATGATTACATTTTGAAAATAGAGTCGTAGAGTATCCTTTAATTATTAAGTATATCATGATTTTTTTGTAAAAAAAATTAAGTTTCATCTGTTAAAAAAACTTCTAATATAAACATTTTGACGGCCGAGCGTTTGCCAACGAGCCGTATCCACAGCGCGGGCGCGGTCAAAAATTGGCGATTAAGTCTATAGAAGAACTTATGATGTGCCACGTAATATCTTTAAATATATAGAATATGTGTTAAGTTTTTATTCATCCGAAATAAATATTATTGTAAAGAATGGTTAAAATTATAATTTATTTTCGAAACATATGCAACAGTAGACACAAATCTAAAGTCACAGATATACTGCAGATTAAGTTTTCAGTGTCAAAGTAACTTGTAATTGATATGTATAAATTCTAATCTTGCATCACCTAACAATCAGATAACGTGAAAAACCGTGTAGTATTCCGTTGCACTATGACATTTCTAAATTGTTTTTTTTTATTCTTTTTCTTGAGCTTGGAACATTTTGAGAATGATTATTCTTATTTGGCTTTTCAGATAATAAAATAATTACAACTTGTATTCAAACGTTTGCATTAAAGGTAACTTGGAGTAAACTGTGAAATGTTAAAATATCAAATTCTTACAGTACCTAAAAATAACCCCATCGGTCATTGAAATGTTGGAATACCGCAGTAACAGAACTGTTCTTGTTTTTAGAAGTGTGTACTTGTCGATAAAATTATTTCCAATGGTATGAACATGAGGCAATGCTGTAAGTTTAAACTTTTATTCGGCACAAGTTTCATAAAGAGCAGTTGTTAAAATATTATACGAAGAAGATATTGAAACGATCTGTGCATTTTCATCCACACATATTTATTAATGTAAATAAAATTACAAAATTATGGTCACAGATTTACCACCACATTTTTTATAACTTGATAATCAAGCTGTTAATATGATAGATGTTTATCGCTTTAGTTTCAAATAAATTCAAATAAGTATTTTAATTTAAAATTGTCAATGTATATTCCATATATAAGTATGAATACAAGTACAGATACGGTACAGAACGGACACGATCCATATTAGCCCATATAAAAAAAGAGTCGCACTTTGTCATTCAAGCCCAAACGCTTGAAAAGTACCTACACTTTCTCCTCGCCTCACCCCTCCTGACCAAAGACTTGTGTAATTATTATTAATGTCCACAGATGGCGTAATCTCTTACTCTCTATTGCTCATAGATGGCGTCATCAAAGAAAAAATTAAGTTTCATTCATAAATTTATTTATTAAAATCATAAAAATATTTCACAAAAGACAAATATTAAAATGATATTACTATACCATTTAATATATTTTAAATATTATTACTATGAAAATGAAATTCAATTGGGCAACTCCTCAACATCTGCAAACACATAGAGGCAGACTTGATTATAGCGATAAGTGGTTTAGTGGTTGAAATATATTTTCAAACTTTTGTTAAGACACTTGGCCAATACATGTGATATTCTGTGACTTGATATATTTCAAAATGCCACATATCAGTGTTATTTCTCTATGGAAACCACGGGATGTTAGTGGATATCTTCCATCGGGAAGAATAACAAATAATATACAAGAAACGGACAAATAACAGTCGATAATATTTTCAACAAGAGGGACTTAAATTATTACAAGTTACTGAATTATCATAAGTTTCGTAATTTTTTATTTTCTTTCCCGAACAGCTTTCTTTAGCCTATTTGTATTTCTAAGGGACCAGTCAATTTTCATTTTAATGTAATGTTCAATAAAAAAATCGAAATAATCTTCTTTACAGCATATATGTCATTCAATAATATCTTTTTTTAAATAACAAGTTTTCTTTTAAATTATCAATAAACGTATATCTTCTAAAAACTAATTGAAATTTGTTTTCTCGATTTTTTATTGTATGAAATATATTAAGTTTTAACAAAAAATAAACTTTGCTCATCAATTAAAGCATCAATTGTAACCAAATTTTTATAGCTTTTTGGGGTTTATAATATATGGGAATTATAATACAAGTTCATTGAAATTTCTTTCATTTTAGAATAATGTCGAGGGGAGGCTGCTGTATGTTTTTGAAAATAATTTTGCAATTCATGTTCAAATAAAATATATGATTCTTTTGATAAGTTTTAACATTTGTTTTATTTTATTAATTTGTATACTTTCTAAATTACTAAGCTGCATGGTTTTCCGCAATCTTCTTAATTTTCGTCTGAGCTGCTTATTGTTCTTGTTGATAAATCTTCTTGTTCTGTTGATAAATCTTCCTTACAAGTTTGGGTTCCTCAGCTTTCCGCCTTTGTCACTATTCAACACTCCAGACCCCAAAGAAGCTGCCTCTAAGTGTATGTCTTCCTTTAATTATAATAAAATTCATGAATGCATGTGTTATTTCAAAATTATACATTCATAACTGATGTTTATATCACATATTCAGTTGCGCAAGCAAAAAATGAGTGCATAAGGATATTATGGTATTATCATGTAAATAACTTTAAGAAAGGTCTTTGCTTTCTCTTGTCTTGCTGGTTGTTTTCTCACGCAACTGTGCCTGAGTTCATACTTGGTTGTTAGACTGCTGCTCTGGTTTTTTCGTTCGGGGTTGGCAAATACTGGCTCGGTATGTAGCATCACTGTATAATAATTTCCTAGCCTGGAAAGTTTTAAAATTTTCATTAATAAAGTGTCCTCCGCAGACTCTATGTTTACATCTGAGGAGGTCATCCCAATTCTCCCTGCCACACAATTTCAGCCACGTTTTTGCCCTGCAAAAAAAAACAAAACATAAATTAGGTACAATAATATCAATCAATCCCCCCTCTTCTTTCGATTGGAAGAAAACTTACAACAAACAACGTTTTGATTAAATATAAATGCTGCTCACAACACTATTTCGTAAACAATTCAATTTGGAAAGCCAATTTACTACCGGTGAATACACCCAACAATGTCTGAAGTAATTTCACGGAATTTTTCTGCAGGAAAAACTTTACGAAACTGTAATATATGTGGTAATATTTTTAAGTCATTTTTTTATTTATGTTGTAATCGGCGCCTATAACCAACTAAAACATTTTTAGTGTAAGTTTTCTTTAAAACAATTCAAAAACAAAAAAATATTGTTGCATGGAATATTATTTTTATAATCGTATTATTTGAAAATATAATCCGTTTATCACAACATTATAAGAGTTAATCAAAATATCAGAATACTTTGCAACTCTTAGAATACATATTAAAAATAAACGTCTGCAACGTCGCAAGACATCAATTGTTTTGCGCCGTTAATGTATAAAATTTATATTATAACATTATATTATATTATAACATAATATTATAACATTTACCAGCTTTCGTTACGAGGCAGGTGAAAAATGACAATTTTGTCCTTTGTCCTATGTAGGAATTACATCCCTAAATATCTTAATATACAATAGAATAAAATAACAAAGATATTAACATATAACAACACAATATCTACAACACCTTTTTACTTAATTAATATGCAAAACTTATAATAAAAAATATGTGAAACATGTTTTAGCGTAGTAAAGATTTGTCACGTGTTTCAAACAGGCTCAGTGTTGAGTGCAGAGATAATATACTAAAGGTGAGTGGTGCTGCTGGGTTTCTAGTTGTGTTCGTAGCGTCTCTTGCATGGTGATATTTAGTTGTCGCTAGGTCGCTGTACACATTGAAAATTTACGGCTATACTATATATATATATATATATATATATATATATATATATATACACATATATATATATATATATACATATAAATATATATATATATATATATATATATATATATAAATATAAACCAAGAAAATATATGAAAAAGTCCAATTTTGGCTATAATCTGGAAAACCTCAGACAAGCTGTTGTTGATATAATAAAATAAATGGTTTACATATGGACCGGCACTGTGCAATATTCAGTTCCAAAGCTTACAATATATAAACAGACAAAACTTGGCATTTTCAAATTGCAACAACTTTAACCATGAGAAACAGATAGCAAACAAAGGCTAGACTAGTACTACTCGTTTATGTCCAGAAACTCATCCATTTCATTGAAAACACCAAAAGTCATTTTGTTAAAGAGAATAAATGCTTTCAACTCTAGCGAAGTCAATATATTTTTCCAAAACTAAGAAAAGATTCACAGCAGTTATAATTTTCCCAGGACCCGCGTTTTTAATATTGACGAAACAGGCGTCACCACAGTACACAAAACTCTAAAATATTAGTACCGAAAGGATTGAGGCAAGTTGGTAAAGTCACTACTGGTGAACGTGGCGTAACCACACAGTTGTCTACGCAGTTAGTGCTAGTGGAACTTACGTCCCACCAATGTTTCTACTCAAAAGAAAAGTGATGTCTGCTATTTTGATGAAAGTGTGTGATAACAATATGATTGCTACAGTCTCAGACTTTGGTTGGATTAATGGGTCTGTGTTTACTGGCTATCTTCGTCACTTTATGTCCTTCGTGAAATCAACCAAAGAAGACCCGATGCTACTAATATTGGATAGATATGAGAGTCGTAATTATGGCTTGTACGTACTGTCGTTATCACCTCACGTGTCTCATAAAATACAGACATTAGATCTTACATTTTTTAGTTCATTAAAATCTGCGTACAATCGAGAATGTGAGTTTTACACGATTAATAATCCCGGAAAACGATTCACGCAATATGACAAAGGTGAACTTTTTCCTAAGGCGTACAACAGAATGGCCAGTATAGACTCAATTTCGAGCAGCGTGCTTATCAATCCAGAGAAGTTTACAGAGTGTCTTGATCGCATCCATTCATTTGACGAGTCTAATATATTCCAAACAGCCGGGTCCAATGACATGTCAGCTTTATCGGTTAGAATGTCGCATACTCCTGTAGATACTGCGCCTATTTCAACATCTAGAATCGAACAAAGACCAGATACACAAATGTCGAATACTCCGATGGTTTCTGTGCCTTCTTCAGCAACTGCAACCGAACAAAGAAAAAATGAACAAATGCCAAGCACTTTCGTGGATACTTTGCCTTCTTTAAATGCTGGAACTGAAAAAAATACTGGATGACATAGTTGCTGTTACACGTCTCTTCGCTACCGAAAATGATAAAAGCTTAAGTTGTTCCATGGTTTCAGAGCCTTCATCTTCCACTGTATCACTTCAGGATATTATAAGTCTTCCTATTATTACTGCAAAAAGTACAATTTCTAAAGGGAAAAAAAGCATTCGCAAATTGAAGAAAAATTAAAGAAAGATAGTGAAAAAAATGTTTAATGCTGAGAAAAATAATAAAATAAAGAAAGCAGTTAGAAATTTAAAAGAATTTACAAGTGAAGAAACTAAGACAACCAATGAGAAGAAGAAAAGAAAAACCACAAGCCAGAAGAGTAAGAAAAAATAAAGGAAAAAGGACTCAGAAATTCAAAATCTGAGGTAGATGAAAATGAGACTGAATACTTTTGCATCATATGTGCTGAGAGGTATGAGATACCTCTCAAAGAAAATTGAATTAAGTACATTTTACTTTTAAAGTGGACTCACGAAGATTGTACTAGTGGCGAGTTGAGTAAAGGATACATATGTTATTTTTGGGAAACTTCATAAGGCTGATTACTTATAATAATATACGTTAATTGTTGATTTTTTTTCAGTTTCTAATTATCCTCACAATTACCCAACACACAGATTTTAATTATCCCACAGGAGCAGGGTATAAAGAAAAGGCAAGCGCTTTGTTTTTCATTACAATTTTATTGACCCATGTGATTTTTATTTTATTTTCTAAGATGAATTTCTTGACAGTGTTAAAATTTAGTTTTGAATAAAAATTGACAAGAAATAATGCGGTTTTGCTACTATTATCGTTTATTTCCATTAGGTGCGCTCAATTACCCCACTTGACCTTAATTTTTGTAAATCATCTCATAAAAATAAGTTATAAAGTACTTGTTTCTTTTATGTCATAGAGACAAAAAAAGTATAGTATTTGTGAGTTTACAGGAAACATTTTAAAACTTTTCTTTTTAAACTCATCACCTTTAGAAAACACTGATGCTAAAATATTTACAGTTTTGCAATTAGGTCGCCGAACGTTATGGCACGTTTGTGTATGTACTTAGCATTATATTGGTCGTATTGACCGACCCCATGTTTTTCGTGTAATTTTCAACACATTCCGGTTTTATTTTATTCAGACCTGTCAGAACATCAAATTTACCTGTCGGAACGACCTTAGAGTTGTGCATAGTAAATAACATGACAACCGCTTTTATACCTTGCCATTTTGACTGCTATTATGCTTTACCACACCTACCAAACCCACCACACATTGTTAAGCTAGCACACAGTCAATAATGCTGCAGGCCGCGCATTGCAACTCCTCCAGTCGAACAGTGAAACCATCTGCATCACCTGTGTAGCACCTTCGTCGCCGAAGTGGGAAACTTGTAGCGTGAGCATGGCGATATTTCGGTTCAAGCGAAGGAACCATCACCGAGTGCGGCGCGCGGAGAGCTCCTTCTTTACATTCTACGACATCTGGCGCTGAATTATGAAGAGTGCTAGCACTGGAGGCCATTTTCTTCATTTGCGTTGCAGGGTGAAAGATTTTTGGAGTACGTGCTGTCTCGCTCGGCGATCGTCTGTCTCTATCGCGAAGCGCTTTCTCAAGTTCTGTGTATTGCCATCTCTAGTTTGGATTTTGCTTTTGGGTATAAAAGAGAGTATCAAAATCGCTAAAATGCTTTCAGTTTTCGCTACCTGGACTCTACTATCTTATAAAGCATTTTACAGCAAGTACTTGCCTTAGTATCCGGAGGACAAATCTCTTCTCGACAACGCACCCGCATTCAAGAATATCATTTGGAGGACAATTCTTGTCCGACGACCAAGCTACACCATAGTACTGGCAATAGCACCGCAAGTTGCCGGTATGTCACTACCGCAATCCTGGAGCTTTCTTGGTTTCCTAGTTTAGCTACTTTGAGACAGTAACCAACGACACCAACATAAGCTCGCTGCAACTGGCTCAAACAGTCACCGATAAAAATGACATTGAGGCGTACATGCTCATTAAGAACCGCCTCATCTCAGTTTACGAAGAAACCGTGGAAAGGCAGCTCAATAAATTATTACATAGCACGGTACTGGATAATCAGTGGTTCAGCCAGCTTCTGCGCAAAATGAGAGACTTCGCTAACGATCTGTTCCCAGACAGGACGTTACGCCTTTTGCGGCTGAACCAGTTACCAGCCCAAATATGTAGCCTGGTCATCGTAAGCAACAACTTATCCAAGATCAAGCCACTAGACAACCTTGTACTAAACGCCGACAAGTTACTTGAGCACACTCAAGCCACATCTACCCGCAACAGTCGCTACAGCCAACGAGTCCCTATAGAACGAGATTCATAAATTCGCGCTCGATATAACGGAAATCAAGTTAATGCCACAACACCATCTCGACACTCGCCGTAATGTCGTGCGAGGTAACATTCCGCGGATACAGCGGATCCCAGCACGGCATCAAGCCCCCGGAGGAATATATCTAGGCCATTATTGACTTTTCCAAACTAAAAACCATCGATGAACTTCGACGTTTTCTCAGTATGACCGATTACTACCGAGAAAACATATCCAACGCTGCATCGCTTCAAGCGCCACTGAATGTATACCTTAACAACGCAAAGAAACGAGACAAAACATCGGTCGTCTTAACAACGCTAGCGGATTAAGCGTTCGAAGCGTGTAAGGCTAGCATTAAAAACGCAGCATTACTCACTCGCTCGTTGCATACTACACCCATGGTATTATTCATCGACGCGTCTAACCCATCAGCCGGCGCCGTACAACAGCAATAGGTCGTCAATAAATGGCAACCGCACGGCTAGATCTCTGGAAAGTTTTCGTTTGCCCAACAGAAACATAGTATCTACGATTGCGAACTGTGGGCGATATATGGCAATTAAGAACTTTAGAAAGTTGTTCGAAGGGCGCGAACTTATTGTTTTCACCGACCACCAACCATTCATATACGTCCGCGATAAGCCACCACTGCCCACCATAATACCAAGGAGAACGAGACGGCCTCTATTCATTTCCGAGTTTACTACCGACATACGCCATATCAGTGGCAAGGCAACATCGTCGCCGATACTCTCATCCGGGCAGAAACAATACTAAGCCCGCAATGCTCGACTTCACCAAAATAGCCGAGGCACAGGTAGCGGACCGAGCAATACGCTTGTTAGTCCAATAAAGCATCTTATCGCTAAAACAAAAACAAGTTAACCTACTCAACACCAAGTGCGAAATTGTGAAGTGTCGACCCAGAAAATTCGCCCGCACATACCCGAGAAGTATCGATGCGCCGCCTTCAAATCCGAGTATGATATAAGTCACCCCAGCATACGAACAACACGCAAAATGGTGACATAAATGTATTTCTGCCGTCAATGGAAAAGACGGCCGTCGTAAACTGGACCAAAGCATGTATTGTCTACCAAAAAAAGCAAAATAAATCGCCACATCATAAGCATCATTTTCAGTTTCCAGCCATCCGATCGATTCCAACATGTCCTCATCTGTATCGTTGGACCGTTACCTACTACACCGCGTGGCGATCGATTTTGCGTTATAATTATCGACCGAGAGACGAAATGGCCCGAAGTGGTACCTACAGACAACATTAGCGCCGAGTCAGTCGATAAAATATTTTACGAGAATTGAATATCGAGATTCGGACGCCCCGTCATGATAACT
This sequence comes from Druceiella hillmani, assembly GCA_039881145.1. Classification (NCBI taxonomy): domain Eukaryota; kingdom Metazoa; phylum Arthropoda; class Insecta; order Lepidoptera; family Hepialidae; genus Druceiella; species Druceiella hillmani. The sequence continues at coordinate 1,999,624 of JAYKKI010000079.1, read as the reverse complement.
CGCCAGTTCGAGAACCAAGTTTTCTACCCCGCCATGATAACTAGTGATCAAGCAAGATCACCAGTTCGAGAACCAAGTTTACGCCAGTCTCACAAATAGCTTAAGTATCGAAAAGACACGAATCACGCTATATTATCCACAGTGTAACGGAATTTTGAACGTTGGTACCGTTCATTGAAAGCCGGCCAATTGTCGAGTGTGTCCTACTCGTCAGAACGAATTACCTACGCTACTGCTCAGTTTAAGAGTCGCACTACGTACGGACAGCGGAGTAAGCGCCGCCGAATTAACCTACGGTTACAGTCCTAAACTACCAGGCGAATTCCTGACCACAACTACCGACACGCAAGTGGACTTGGACTATAACTACTTAACGCTATCAACGCACTCAAGCCTTCCACACCTGTGAAACCTCACTCGGGACATCGGTCTATGTATTATAATTATACATTAGACCGCGATCTGCGAGCGTGCATTCGTATGCAACGACGTGGTTAAAAGGCTCTTGTACCCATCATGTGATGGTCCGTACAGAGTATTAAACCGAGACGGCAAAACATTTACACTGTAACTACCAGATATAAAAGTTACGCTCTCGAAACTCACTTACATAACCAACGTAGACAGCGAACAGCAAACACCGCACCGTAGCGACTTATCGCGCACTTCTAATACTAAATAAGACAACGCTCTCTGGGTGCATAATTCGCTTGCTGGAATGCTTCGCTTACTGCACCTATTAATGACGGCTACTCATTGTTAAATGCGGGAATTGATTTCAAATAATTAAATAAGACAATGCCAAATAATAGCCAGCACGCAGTAAACAATGTCTGCAGCCCGCGCATCGCAACTTCTCGGGTCGAACAGTGTTCCAATGTTCGGCCCGACCCTGCGTAGCACTTTCAACCAGAACCGTCAGATTCTTGTCTGTATCATACAACAGTCGGTGGCGAACTATACCAACAATGGAGGCCGTTTTGTTCATCCCGTGGCGTGGGGCGCGGGTCTTCTAGGGCGGACACCCCGCTCGGCGATCGTCCTTCTCTGTCGCGATGCGCTGTCTCAAATTCTGTGTATTACCGTCTCTAGTTTGAATCTTAATTTGGCATATAAAAAAGGCGTATCGACATAGCCAAAACTGATTCAGTTTTCGTTACCTGGACTTCCACTATCTTATATCGCATTTTACACCTTGACAACAACAAGTACTTGATGTAGTACTCGCTTCACTAGCAAAGGGGGAGAAGAATATTTCCCCCCCCCGCCCGTTTCAATTTTTTTAATAGAGGAATACCAAACATGTATACTTCTTCCTTTCAAATAAAAAAATAACCGCAGAATTCCATACCAATTATCAAGCTAAAGTTGTTGATTACATTCATAATAGTTTTTTTAAAATTTCAATGCCTACTGACCGGTAGCTCCTAATTCTGGTATTAGGATCATTTTGGATTCTTTGCCACAATATACAATGAAATCCCCAATGTATACTGTGGCAACGTAACACATCACGAATAATTTTATATAGAATCTGTGTCGTACTTTTCCCTAAAATTCACTGAAAATTGCTTTGTAGCCAAACAGCCTTTGAAAGGGACAATATTTTCATCTATACATATTTTGCATCCAGGTGCAAAAGTGTTCTTAAATTTTTGACGTGCCTGCACTTTATAAGTTTATTTGAAGGTAATATTTTATAAAATATTAACATAACCATAACAGAGAATTTTGCATTATTTCTACCCATTGTTCCATGAAATATTACTGAGTAGAGTAAGGAGTCATTTTTGTCACTTTTCTATGGACATGCGATTATTACTTACGAATAGCATAGTTATTGATTAAACCTATATTATGAAAAGTCGTAAATAAACCAAAATTGTAGCCTTGAATAAATTCTCAAATCAGTATGAGGTAAATAGGACACTGTCCGACAGGACATAATTATTTGCGAAACAATCTAGTCAAAAAATAATCTCATTCACAAATCAACCTTTAAATTTGTTCTTGGGTTTATTCCTGAGGCGAACTCATCAAATCTTTCCAGTACAGGTTTTATAATCAATGGTGACCAATTATGTGTACTATCCTCATCCTGTCTTTGGTAAAAACAATAATCAAAATGTCTCTGTTTGTAAACTTCAGTTGAAAATCACTTCGATTTGCACGCATTAATTTTTATTTCATGAGGGCCAGGCTTTAGTATAATAATATTACAGAGCTATTATAATATTTATGTTAAGTGCCTATAGCACAGATAAATATCACATCAAAAAAATCACATTATAAATAAAAATTGGACAAGCTCGGGTTTTACATCAAGAGTTCCATATCATGGAAAGTTATCATTGGTTGTTATATTTTGACTTGTTGTGCATGTATAAATACTCATGGGAGCCATAATAGAATCGCACATTTTTCATTTTGGACAAAAGAAATACATAATAAACAACTTTGTTTATATATGTATATATATATATATATATATATATATATATATATATATATATATATATATATGTATATATATATATATATATATATATATATATAACTTAATTTTAAAGGACACATCACAAGTTGCACTCAATTCGTCAATTCCTGCTTTCTTTGAATTATAGAATGTTGTAATTTCTGTTTTTTTTTTATTTTCAGTGCTCTCATCAATCCTGTCATTGTGATGAATAGTAGATATTGCAACTACCACTTTATTCTTTTTTCAAAGTATTATCCTTCTGGAAACCGAACATTGAAGTTCCTAGTTCTTTTCCTATCTTCAGAAATGCAGGTGGAATGTGTCTTTTATTTTTTTGAACTGTTCCGGTGGAAGTCAGCCTATGTTCAGTCAATAAATGCATTATCAATTCTTTGTTGGTAAGCTAATTATCAAAAGTCAAATTGCGGTTTGACTTGGATATAGGCATAATCTGTCTTTCTACTACAGCAAAAGCACTATTACTGAGAAGCATATGGCCTTGCAAGCTGCTACCTAGCATAAACTTCTAAACTGAAAATGTAGAAAGTCTTAGCATCAACAAGTGCCAGAATTTTTATGCCGTACTTAGTAGTTTTGCTAGGTATGTATACTCTGAACGAGCAATGTCCTCTAAACGCCAAAAGCATCTCGTCAAGTGTGATGTATTCATGAGATATATAAGCTTTTTGTAAGCATTGAACAAAGTAGTCAAAGAGCGTTCTTATATGAGTCATATTGTTAATTTTCTTCCGTTCTTCTCTTGTAGACTTGTCATCAAACCGTTTACAATTTTGTAAAAAGTGAAACCTATGTAATGGCATTGTCTAAAACCTAAAAAGAAAGCAATAATTAAAAAAATAAATACTAAATAATTTTGTCATGAGATGCCACCACAAGCTATGTGGCCGGGTGTCACTTACCCCACGGACATGCGCACGCGTGTAACTCGAACGTCGGCTGGTGCAACACTGTACCTTGTAAAATAAAAAAATACTTTAACGAAAATAATAGGTGGGATATGTCACATCCCATCACACTCCCATCGGGTTAAGCCAATCATCTGCCAGACCGTTTCCAAATTATCACGTTTCAACTTTATTATTTTCTCATAAAGAGTAGTAAAAAATTTGATCTTTTTATCTAAAATTCAATTTAATTACTTTAAAAATTTGATTGAATGTAATGAATTGTTAAATTTATTAAAACAATCAAAATAAAGTATAATTAGTAATGAAAATAAATGGATATGCTGAACATTTATTGTAATTTATTAATTTGAAATATTTAATAAATTACAAAAGTAATAATCTATAATTTATAATGCAAATAAATAAATACCAAATTGAAAACGGTCTGGCAGATGATCAGATTACAATAGGAAGCAAACCGAAAAAACAATTTACGTATGCTTGTGCTTATACTGTAGCAAATCTGTCGTTTTATACTGTAGCAAAAGTGGTGTTCGAAATTTTACATATTTTTCGGGCTAGCTCTCATTCGCCAAGCGTGTAACGTGCCATAAGGAACTTCGTTTCAAAAGAATGTGCCAAAAGTATTTAGTATAGAACCGAAAGTACTTACTCGTATTTACTTGCATCGAAACATTTCTAAATTGCGCCAAATAATATGCAGATTTATTTAGACAATGTGGTTATTTGATTTATTTACACCTAACTTGGACAAAGTAAACTGTAGGAGTAAACAAAAGAATCATGTTGGGCTGGTTTTGGTAAACTGACCTACATATTGAAGAATAGAAAAAAACCCATCAACTGGAGAGAAAAGTTTATGTCTGTATCTTGCCAGTTGCAACCTAAGGAATTGAAACCATTACGCTAACTGTTAACAATCTTGGAGTAATCCAGATATGCATGGTGTGAATCATGCTGGGTGTCAGGTTGAGTGACAAAGAGGGAAATGGAGAAGCTAGACATAACTAAAAGAGCTGCATCATTGAAGAGGCGTGGATAGGGCATATTATGAGAAGCTCAATTGCAAAATGGCAAAGGGTCTGTTGAATTGATGCTTGAGGACGGTGACTCATAGCGCAGTTCGTCCCTCAATTTGCTGGTGGATGACATCAAGAAAATAGAAACATCTTGGACGCTCTTAAAATATCTTGTAGTATCTAGCTACCGAAGATGAAGAATACTCAATTAATAATCCTTGTGCTATTCTATGAGAAGCTGTTAATAATGCTTTTAATTCTGTTATCTACTTTATAATTCTCAACTTCTTTATAATTCTCAATTGCTTACAAGTTCGCAACTTTTTTTAAATTGGTATGTATATTTTTAGCTCACTGAGTGTAGACAATAATTTATAACATTTATTTATATTGATTTTTTTCATCACTGCTCTCTTTTATACACATTGGTGCTCTCATTAGCAGAGTGCGTACATTGCAAATATGTATACCTCCTGCACTTGTACTGTTTCAAATATCATTAGTTACATCAATGTAAATTTCTGTGTGTTTGGTCAGCTGTACTTTTGAGACAGGTTTATAATACGTCTCAAAATTATTGTTAATTATTAATATTGATATTTCTTTACAAGTCACAGGTTTTTTAAAAAATTTTCCTCAGACTGGTACCATAGCAGTGCTAGTAAACGGTACTGTGACAACCTTTATTGTTGAAACCTGGGACTACTTATCAATTAAAATTTCAGTTGTCAATCTCAAGTGAATAACGTCTGTACACAATTTCTAGGTAATACTCATTAAAATATCTTTAATAATTTACACCAACTAAAACTAAAAATCTCTAAGCCTTTAATATTTCCATTCTTGCATCATCTCTGTGTTTATTTGCCTAAACAACCCCATTGTTTTAAACATTAGGTTTTAAACTCAATTATATATTATCATATTCAGGATACTCACAGAAGAGAGCTTGGAAATCTGATTTTGCCGTTTGCTAAAAACAAAAACAAAGTTTGTTAATACCTATCAAGTTTTATACATGCATAGTAGATTTCTGTAACTTTACATATATTGTGTCTATTGCATTCTCTATTCAGGATTATAGATTCCGTTAATATGGTTAAATAAACACACCATATACAATTTTATTTTCAATTACCGTAATTTCTTAATGTACATCAATCTTGGTATTACTTAAGTTGTTTTGTAACTGTGATTTTATTTAAAAACTAACAGTTGCTTTGAAAAATAGACTTTATTTTACAATTAATAGAAAATTAATTATTTTGCATGGGTTGGCACAAAACATCCAAAAATGTTGGTATGTTGTCTTTAAGAATAAGATTGGTTAATTTCTTATAATATGGTCAAAATCATCCTAACACCAAATATGAAAATCTTATTTTATACTAAATAAGAAAATCTTATTTAGTATAAAATAAGATTTTCTTAACAATTCCTCCATAAATTATAATTCTAATACATTTTCCGTCGACAATTTTTTTATCAAATTGTAATAACATAAGAATAATATAAATTGTTAGAAAAACTCTCTGTTGAAAAACTGGTAATATGCTAACTTCTATGAAAGCATTCTTTCAGGTTTCATGTCACTGGCTAAATATTTCATCAAAAAGCTGATCATGATATACTCATTAAACTGTTTTTCAAAATTTGATGTCCTTCAAAAATAATTTACTTTAAATGTATGATGTGAATACGTAACTAAGAATCTCTTCCTTTAAGAATTTCTTCCTTTAAGAGATTTATGACCTTAATGACAATTTGTTGAGATACAATTATTTATACATATGTTTGTAACAAAACATTTTTCCACAGATTTTTCCCACAAGACGAAAATAACCATCAGTACAATACTGGTTAATGTAATTGAAATATGCCATTCTGCCTGAATATTGGGCATGTTTTCATTACCTTTTTATAGTCATCAACTAGTGTTTAGGGCAGTAATGCTAGAATTGGCCAAGAACGGTCATGAAATTGTGATGATGACAACAAACCCAGAGCATTTCGAAATACAAGCACACGAGAATATAACTGCAATTGATGTCCAGAAAGTATCTTACGAAATTCTGGGAAAATGTGTAAATTTATCTTTATTTACGGAGAAAACTTATTTTTCGCCGTACATATTTTATCATATATATAAGTATGTTCTCCTGGAACTCGTTGACGAACAGTTGAGCACTCCACAAATGAAAGAGTTGCTAAGAAACCCAAAAGAGCATTTTGATTTGGTTATCGTAGAGAGTCTTGCTTTTCTTTTATTTTCACTTGCAAATCATTTCGAGGCACCTCTTGTTGGAATCTGTTCAATGATAGGATCAACAACCAACTACGAATCTTTGGGGAGTCCAACTAATCAATTGCTGTATCCCGGTATTGTAACGTTATCCACTGGTATTTTAAATTTCTGGACGAAGTTAGAAATGTCTACCGTACATCTATATCAATGGTACCTCGATTGGAGTATCTCTGATAAAGAAAATGCTTTGATAAAAAAACATTTAGGACAAGATGTACCAACTTGGCAAGAGGCTCAAAGGCAAATGACAGTTCTCTTTCATAGCGTGAATCCAGTTCTACAAGTTGTTAGACCCACAGCTCCCAACATTGTTAATTTGGGGGGGCGTTCACTTGAAGTTGAGTGCTAATATGACAGAGGTAACCTAAAAGTTTTTAAATTAGAAATAAAAATTTGAAATCAAATTATGAATATGTGAAATTTTGATTCAGCTTCCCATTTAGACAATTAATTTAGTAATAACTAACAGCTTGCCATTTATATAATAAATTTGCAGGAAATAACAAAATATTTAGATGAATCTAAGGAAGGAATCATTTATGTAAGTCTTGGTACTAATGTACTGCACTTGTCTGCAGCCCAGTTACGTATTTTTCAAGATGTGTTTGAAGGTCTACCCTACAAGATTGTCTGGAAATGGGGAAACAAAATTCATGATATCAGTCGAAAGAATATTTATATGTCCTCTTGGTTACCACAAAGACATATTTTAGGTAATTTTTTATTTCCTCAAGAGAAAATTAAAAATGTAAAAGGAAAATCCTTCTTCAGAGAATATGGATTCCATACCGAATTTGTTATATGACAGAATTCAAATTTCGTTCTACTAATAAGAAGCATTTTGTATATATATATATATATATATATATATATATATATATATATATATATATATGTATATATATATATATATATATATGTATATATGTATATATATATATATATATATATATATATATATATATGTATATATATATATATATATATATATATATATATATATATATATATATATACAAATATATATATATATACACAGATTTATAGATTTACCTAAAACGTTGGGCATATGGAAGAACATAAGAACAAATGTTGCAAAATGTACAAACAATAAGAAATAAAACCGAAAGAAACATACAACAATTCACATAGACAGTCGGTTCACGACTGGTCGCTAGTTAGAGTGAACTAGCGACCAGTCGTGAACCATTAAACAACTCCATAATTGTTTTTCTGAAGCAGTCAATGGAGCAGATAAAAATGCAAATCTGGATGCACCTCGTACTATTTTGTTAAACAATGAGTGCACAGATATGTGAATGTTGCAGAATATTTGTATGCACTCTAGGCTGATGATATAAACTATGATACTGTCCTCTAATGTAAGAGCCAGAAATATAATGCACTTCTAAACTCAAAATCCAGGGGTTATCAATGTAGTGATTTAATGATTTAAAATAAAGCATGGTCAAAAGCAATTTCCATTGGAGTTGAAGGACATTACATCCGATCATGCTATTATAAAATCTGAAGAGGATAAAGAAGGATACATTTTGTGATATAAAAATCTATTAAACTTTTTTAATACTTTCTCCTGTATGAGGATGGAAGTAGCTTCATGTGGAGACCAGATAACTGTATTTGAATAAAGTCACACTACTTTCGATAACATGAAAATCATGAAAATGCCATATGACAAATCCTAGTGTTTTCTGAAAGGTTTCAAGGATATAACCATAAATTGTGAGATGTTTATCCATAATTGCAATAAGATCTTGGACTGATGTAACATTTTAGTATGTAGTTTCATTCAGCTCATAACATTGCACAAGGGAATACAAAGTAGCAGAAGTATGTCCTCATTACACATGCAGAAGCAGAAGTATGTCCTCATTACACATTTCCTTACAGATTATAAGTATTGGAATACCAATAGAGTCTATGCAAAATGCTGTCAGTGTCATGTCTTGGAGAACTTTAAGATATTTGTTTGATTACTGTTTATCTTTAAGATGTTTGTTAACTGGCTTAACTGCTTCAACTCTTGCACTCCAACTTGTTTCAGCTCTGATTTTGCAATCACAGAGTTTCTCAATGGAGTTCTTGAGTTTTTCCTAGTTTTTCTGAGTGAAATGAGAAAAGAATATATAGAGAACTTCAATTATTCTGAAAAATGTGACCGAGCATGGTGAAATATTATGCTTGGCTGCATGTACACCAACCAAATTGAGTGAATGATTATCGAAGTTTGCAAATATCACCAGGTTATCATAAATTTGTTAATGGCAATCCTATAGATTTGTGTTTATTTTTCTACCTGTTTAAAGGTTTCATTAACGAAGCATCCAATGTCCTTTTCATTTATCTCGATAAAACCAAGAAAGGGCTCTCTGGTTTCCTCTTAAAAGCTTTTAAAAGCTTTTTTTTTCTACTTCTGACATCTGCTCACAATGTGTCTGGTCAGGAATTGAGTCAAACATGAGACTATAGCATTTAAATTTGCAAATCTTTCGCAATAAACTTTGGGTAACGGTTATCACCTTAGATGAATTAATTTACTTTGAACACGAGGTGAAAAGAAGTGGTCCTACGATGATTTTTAACTTGAGCGAATTACAACATTATTGAATTCAGATCCATCACATGTACTAAGATCGTTGTGATCTCGTAATTCAAGATTTTTAGTGGCCAAAAATTTGATGCACTGAAGGATTCTTTTTAATATATTATGCCATTTTTGTTTTTCAGTCCCTATCTGGCTTTGAAATTCGGCATCAATAATACCTTAATTTGTTGCAAAATTTCTTTCCATTTTTTTCCACTGGGTGAAGCACTCACAATGATTCTTCACATTCGCATGTGCATTGAGCCTTTCAGGTGTTTTCCAGTGGGTAAATCTATCTTTCTACCTTAATGAACATTAACTAATTGTGAAAATATAAGTCAACAGGTGCAAAAAGCAGATTTTTTTAAATAATGAATAAACCAGCCATAACCGAGTTACTTTTTCACTGTGATTTCCCAGTTTCTTATTAAATAGAATTTTGTTCATACAATGGTTATTTTTTGGGAGAAAAGGACCCTCAGTGTTTTGAAAACATTATGAACTCATTTTAATTATATCTCCTTTCAAACCATCTGACGGAACAGATTTCCCAGTTTTCTAATCAAGAGGTTTAGAGGTCCGATATAATGCAGTTTAATTTTTTTTGTTATGATAGTAATTGGATTTTTGACATCATCCACCATATCGAACTTACCAACTTTTTTTCTACTGAAATACTAATATTTTCTTCAAATTTTTCAGTAGCCTTGAAACTCGTAGCCTTACAGCTGTCAATCTCATCACACTCAGAATTATTTCAATTGATATCCTGCTCCTCTTATACCAAATTAATGGTGTACACTTTGAATATTATTGTACATGTCGATGTAGGCCAAGATATTTCTTGAAGTACTTATGGGATTTTTGGGCTGCATTCTTCTGTAATTATCGTGTTTATCATGTTGGTATTATTTCAAAGTGAGAGTTTAGAAATAACCTGAATAAATAAACAAATAATATCGGTCGTTATCGAAGCTGTCATCGATGGGATGACTCTATTCAGTATCAGTCGTACTACTCTTTCAGACGTATTACCAAATTTAATGTGGATACATTAGATTCGGTAGTACGTCACATAAGAAACATATGTAATACAAACTTTGTGGAAATTTCTTTGCCAAAAGGTCTTTTGTTCGTCTTTTTATCCTCGGCTGTCTTCCGCATTTGCCTGTTGATATTAGTATTGTAGTGACAATTACCGACTCTGAAAAGCTGTTTAATTGAAATATGGTCTTCATTCATGCAGATACTAAAAAATGATCAATGTTGTAAAAAATTATCGCAATAGTTGTAAAGTGCGAAATTGATCACCGCAGTCTTTTTCAAAATGCGATAAATAAAAACAACTGCCCAGGTACATCAGTAAGCCATGTAAAATAAGGGTTATAGGATGATATTAAAATAACAGTGTTAAATATAAATTCCACCTTGTTACTGGACTAAGAATAACTGTTAATGTACTTTACAGATATAAACAACTATTCATCACTTGGAAATTTTGACTCTTTATGCTCGAAATATATTTAGTTTCGTATGAAATGTATTAACATCAGTATTTCTGTACAATCATATAAAGGAGAATTACATGAGAGTAAACATAAGTAATTTATAACATTACAGCTCATCCGAACGTGAAGGCATTTGTTACCCAAGGAGGATTACAGTCACTAGAAGAAGCAGTTTATAACTAGGTCCCTCTTGTTGCATTGCCAATTATGGTTGATCAAAAATTTAATGTAGGCAAGATTAAGGCGTTGGGAATCGGTATCACATTGGATTTGCATTCTATCGACCAAAATATATTAAGAAAGGCAATTTTGGATGTTGCCAGGAATGAAACGTAAGTATTTTCAATTTATCTATTTTTTATTATGATGTTTTTTAAACTAAATCTACAAAAATCTTCGCATGGACCGTTTTATTCATGATTAACGATGGGAATGTTTGACTAAGTAAGGCATTACTTTCTTCTTGAATGCTTCTCATATGATTTTAATTTATTTCTTTCAAATTTCCTAGCTTTTTGACTGGATCTGACCAGTTACAGACAGTAAATTATAATATTTTACAAAATGGGAAAATTTGACCAAATATTCAATATGTCAGCAGTTTGAATATATGTTACTATTCCTTCTCCTGTTAGAACTCGAAAGTGTCCCAAAGACATTTATACACAAAAAATTTGATAGAGTAACTATTATGATAATTATAGAAGTTTTCATTTCATAACATATGAACTATAAATATGAAGGTAAAGTTCAAATGATTGGATGAAAGGGAGGGCGGAGGGCTTCCGTGAAGTAATATGTGTCGTGCTTTTGTACATACATCAAAATAATCGGACAATTCAAACCTCCAGTATGTAGTATTTTTGCACAGCATTTCCCAGAATAGTGAAAATTAGCAATGTATGGTAAGTACTAGAAATCAGAAATGCTCGTGAGTAAGTAAGTAAAGACAAGGGTATGACATGTTCCTCCTTAACAGCCAAGGACAGGATCGGAACAGAAGGATCACAGAATCATTCAGAAGTTTCCTGTGTATGTATGCTAAATTCAAATGTTGCTAGGCAAGAATAAAATAAAAGTTAATCTAAGAACCATCAAGTGTTGGAGAAAGGATCATAGAGTACTGATACACCATAAAACAAAAAGTCATCTGTAATTTTTAGGAAATGCACCTTTTCACATAATTCAATACAGAATTATTTATTTTTTTATAGGATTTTTTCTCATAAATTTGGATATTTTACTAGTATTGTCTCCCATACTTTAAGAGAACTACATCTATTTTTTTAAAAATGATGACGTACACTGACCCCGGACTTATACATTTCTCCATTTGTCCAATGGATGATCGATGAGTTTGTGACTTAAAAAAAAGATATCAGTTACTTAATTGTTTTATCACATGTCTGATGGCTTCTTTGAACTCACGTACCTAAATTATACTTATAACTTCATTTAGTTATGACAGCCTTAGATAATAATAAAATATAGGGAAGATGTATAAAAGGCAAAACAAACTATTGTTAATTTTGGTAAAAAAATAAAAATGAACAGATGTTTACAAAAGTTAAGATCTGTCAAATTTGGTAGATAAGGTAAGTATCAGGTAAAAAGTTGAAGGTAAGTTGGTTTACATATTTGATTTTTGTTGTTTAACACCAAGTTTGAAACGATTTATTATTTTTATTCTTGTTTTAATACATTGTAACTTGAAGTTAAGAATCTAAGTTTAAAAAAATATCTGACACTTGTTTGTTTCTATTTTGTTTGATCACTTTTGTTTTTCATCTATGACTTATTTGCAAACATCACAGGTGCCAAATATATAAATTCAAGCAAGTAAATTTTTCAACAGGTCAATAAGAGAATTAAGAATATATTTTCTCTGTCTGTCTCTTTCTGGATGTCTGGTATAGAACGAAGTCTTAGATGCTTCCTAGACTGAAACAAAATTACAGACACCGATTAACAAACCATGATCAGTACCTCCTATTTCACGTGAATAGCTTTGAGTCCCCTTCCCTATCCTTTCTAGTCCTATAAATATGTCATCTTGAAAGTCTGCCAACATGGTTGACTGAATTAAGGAGTTAAATACAAGAATTCCATCAGGATGTCTTACTTACTTACTTACGGAAACAATTACCTTTGATAATAATTCCGTTACTTCTAGACCAAGAGCACAGTCGTCATTTCACGTAAGCACAAATGCAGCAACTTCAGCCGCTGAAGATCCAGACCATCATCAACTAAAGCATCATCAGTATTACATTTATATATTTAAAAAGATACTAAAGAAAATTATTGATCAATCATCGTTAAAAAGTCTTATCTAGAGGAGGTAAGGAGCAACGAAATAAGGTACTGAAGCCAGCTTGTGTAAAGTATAAATTCAAATGCCGTAAATAGGTAATTAAAGAAATTCAAAAATGCATTTTTGTCACATTTTGGGGCTTAGGAGACCACATAAAGCAATGGCAATTTATAGAAAAATATATGAAACCTTTTACTAAAAAGCGAATCGCCACTGATAATAACTCCAAGCATATTTATTCTGTCCACTATTTTTTGCCTGTGCTTCCCATGAACGTGCTGTAAAAGTGTATAAGACCATGTTAAAGAGCACTTTAAATGTGAGTAACCAGTTCATTCTAAATGGAATGGGTAAATACAATGATATTATGGGAGTATGTGAAAGTGATAACAGAAGAGTTGTTTCCTATAAAAAGAGGGTCTTAATAATGCAGTCATTAAAGATGTCCGTTCCTGTTCCTAGAGAGTGACTCAAATTTTTTCAAAATATTTACAATGTTCAAAGAATGGTCTGCAGAAAATAAAATCAATGATAAAGTCTGCACACCTAGATAGTATCAAAATGTAGTTAACTAACATTTGAAAATAGGATTTTTATTCCAAAGAAGAATCAATGCCAAATACTGCTGAAGGATACGATATTGATTTTTTAAAACCTATGCAAAATAAAAAGATGGCCAGATCTTTTAAATGTAAGGACAAAATATTCACACAATGTTAAACGACAAAGATTTTAGCAGAAACTTTTAAGTTTCAAAACATTGTCCAAGAGGATGACAGTATGTATGCCTTAATTGAACGTTCTTCTAAAATGAAGATGATATATACGCCTCACGAATTATTCATTTGCTTAAGACGTTGCAAGGTGACTGGTGAGCCTTATGAAGTAATCGAAATGTCTTTAGAGGACATTATAGATTTCAAATTTAATATGAGCCAATATGCATGACTCAAGAATACTACTAATGAAAAAGTTAAATGGATCCAAGTTTGAGAGACAAAAAAGGACCCAAATAATCCATATATTATTTGTTATACGTAGGATTTAAATGAAGTTCAGCGAATTTAAATATAAATAATATGCTTTCGACGAATAGTAGGAAAAGACAAAGTATCGTAGCTCTTAGAAATGTTTACACCAGTAGTCTGCCGATAATATTAGCTAAAAGCAAAGACTTGATTTCTCCTGCGAACAGAATCTGATTCCTTTAAGATAACATAATTTTTATAAAAATTTAAATCATATCGCAATAAAAATGATGGTTTTCAATGAAAAAGACTGATTCTTATATAAGTATGTATGCAATTAATAATAGTACGATATGGTATTAGACTAAATATTGGAGTTTGATAATATCAAGAAAATAACGCCATGAAAGTAAACTTTGTGATATTATTGAATAAGCTAGTCAGAGAAAAACCTATAAGACTAATCAAATATTCTAAGCAAATATTAGTAAATGTAACTCGATAATTATTATATAGTATCGATTTGATTTTGATAATTACAAGTTTGTGATAATTGATGTAGAAAAATAATGTTACTTACCACTTTTGTTTATTTAATTTACATGTGAAGGAAAAAACTTACAGGTACTCTACATGAGTACCTGTAAGTTTTTTACGTAAATTTTTTTTGTAATTTGAAATTTGAATACTCGTTCATTCCTTTTTTTTTCGCGATTAAAGTATGTTTAATCACATATAAGATTGTAAGAATATGAGATATAAGGATATAAGATTATTTGTGATTAATAGGAAGAAATAGTAGACTTTAATTTTTATCAAAAGTAAATATAAATAGTCCGCCTCTTGACCTCAGTATTGTGAACTTTCATCACTCATGTTTGGAAGCCATATAACATAATTAAATGTACTGCACAGAAGAATAGTATCATATTAGAACTTTTAAATGCGATCTATCCATCAAAAACAGATTTATTTTGGGAAATTTCACTAACTAGAGAAGTTGATGCATTGTCAGAAGGTGCAGTAAACTGCCAGCACAAATGGTCAAAGTATTTGTGACAATTTTGTTCAAGTAAATATATTGATTTATATAGTTAGGATGAAATGATTATTAAAATTTCATTTAATATAGCACCAGAATTGTTAATTTGTCTATGAAATGAAATTCATGGAATTATGTAATTATTCTACTTAGTCGTTTTGTTGGTGCCTCCATCATTACAGGAGATATATTCTTCTTTTGGTCATGTGGCCCATGTATCATTATCATATTCAATCAGTGACATTTGACTCCATTTCTTCAAGTGCTTTTATATACAGCAACACCACAAATGACATTACTTACTCTGGACATTTATTTATTATGGATTAAGTATGGCCTTCTCACAAGAAATATCAGCATTCATTTTTAAATCATCTAAAATATCCATCACAGCAGGCAATGTTTATTGTTAAAAAATTATACACAGCCTTCCTTGGTCTCATGCAAAGTTATCAAGTTATGAACACTTTTAGAAATTCTTGTTCTTTTTTTGTGTGTTGCACCATCTTTATTGATTTGCTAATTATATTCCATCGCACACCGACAGCTTTCCCCGTTTTTGTCAGAATGTAAGATACAAGTTTAATAATACTGTTTCCGTGTATGAATGGTGTTTCTATAGGTAGGTTAAAAATAATTTTTACATAAGAGATTTTTTCTTCCCTTGGAGTGTCATGAGTAATAGTTCCTTCCTATAGTCATTAAAAACATTTATGAATAAACGGCAGTACTCCAACAAACATGTAACACTTTTTTTTATCCGTGGTTTTCATTTGTCCTCTCGACAATTTGTCAACTTTTTGATGACTGTCCTGTGGTCTGATTTTTAAAAATTGTCTTTTCATTAAAAAACAAAAATATGATTCATTTGTAGTAAACGAGAATATGTTTAGGCCTTAACCGTTTGAGTGTCGACGAGCGCCATCACGCTCGTGCGCGTACTAACTAAATTTGCCACAAACGCGATGGCGTTTGCAAAATCAGTTGCGGTGTAGCGCGCGGGTAGGGGAAGATGCTTGCATGCATCGCAAATTTTTTATCTTTCTACGTGTTACATAAAGTTCAAATTATAATATTATTAGTAATTACAATATAAAAAGGATCCAGGAAAAGAAAATTTTTAACCCATAATGTCGGAATACTAAAATAATTAGAGTGAAAAATGATTGTTTTTCAAGTTGTGAAGAAAAGTGATAGTGGGAGTGACATTGTGGTACGCTCATAATTTGGCATAATGCAAATTTTGAGTGATAGTGATAATAGTGACGATAAAGAAACTATTTTGCTGACACAGAGGATGTACCGGACTGCGAAAATACTTGATTTCAGTTTTTGTTATAATTTTTGTTCACAATATATATTTCCATAATTTTCTTTATATTTTATTATCTGTGTACAAGTTTTTATTAAAAACACCGAAAAAATTATTAAGATTGGATAATTTTTGGAAGAGATACAGTTTTTTTTCGAGACAAGGGTAAATGACATCAAAAACAAAAGATTTCTTTGGCATTTTTAAGTATATATGAGTAAAAAACCATGGCACTGAAACGGTTAAAGCGATCACTTTTCGCTACATAGATTTTTAGAAATTGCGTACTTGCATTTCACTAACTTCTCTTTACATTTGATGCCTGTTATATAGCACAGATATTAAATTGTGATATGATTGCAGATTTCGTGTCAACGTGCGAAAAATATCACAAATTATAAATGACGAAATAATGACAGGACTGGAACGGGCAGTTTGGTGGACAGAGTATGTCTTGAAACATAAAGGAACAGAAAATTTTCGGGCTCCAATATTGCCTCTATTTGAATATGTGTTGCTCGACATCATAGTTTTACTCATTACAGTGATTATTGGTATTATATTGATTCTGTTTTTATGTTGCAAAGTTATGAATTTCCTTATTTAAGTCATAATGTTTGTTACCAGGTGTTTGGAAATAAATTTATATCAATTTTAAGCAGCCAATAATATATTTTACATTTGTTTCAACACAATAATTAAGTATTAAAGAAATTATTAAAATGAAAAAATTTAGCCAAATTCATTGTATAAGATATTATAAGGCTTGTTACAAGTAATATATTTCATTGTACTTAATTTAATTTATTTGTTTCCGTTTTACCAAAGGAGCAATCTAATGTTTAAATTCAGAAACATTGTTTTTTTTTAGGTTACTTGGCTTGCAAAACCTATCCTTTTTTCCCTACATTTCAAAAATTTTTCATATGCATCCTGTCTTTAAAATGTTTATGCCTTATCTCCTTCAATGTCTTTAACACTGAGATTAAAATAATAACTAATTTTAATAATAAATATAAATTAAAAATTTAAATTAAAAATAATTCGCAGAATTAATAAAATTATAGAAGAGTGTGAGAGTATGCTTATAATAAATCACAGTTCCCTATTGGTGTACACTCTAAAAATTCTATGTGAAATATAGTATTCGTGTTATTTTGGTTTACTTGGCTTTGAAATTATACTGTCTAAAATATGTAAAATTATTTTTTAATTTTGACTCTAGCTTGTAAATTATGCAATAAAATTCCATAGGAAAACTATTTAAAATTAAAGAAATTTTTCTCATTATAAAATTTTATTGCAGTTTATTGTAATAGTGTTTCGTAAAGCCCGTATAGTTCTTCATTTCTCTTTGTGGCTTTTGATAGGGTCAAAGAGAATGTCTCTTGCCCTTTTTAGTATAGCCTTTTTAGTATAGTAGTATTCCCTACATACACCGTCAATTCTGATTTAATACATACAAGGTCAGTGAGTCAGCGTGTTCATAGGTCTATATATAATAATATTATGTTTTTAAAATTACTAGAGAAAAGATTTGTTATGGCAAATCCGAAGAAATTTTCATTGTACCTATGATAAAAGTTAAAATAAAGGAAGGTGACTCAGATGTAGGTGAAAGAGACGGTTATGTAGGCTTTTTTATCCAAGTGGAAAACAGGGCAGTTGAGATTATTTGCCACAAATTGAAAACATTATTCTTAGTAATTGTGCATGCCACTTGTCAAAAAATTATAAGAACTAGAAAGTTAATGCCGCATGTCTTTGTAAAATAATTAATAATTATTGCGAGTTTTATTTTTATTTGACACAATGTTTTGATGTACTGAAAATATTACCATAGCTTCTCTTAATAAACAAAAGAAAAAAAAATTAACGTGTGTAGCGGAATGAGATACTGTTTATTGTAAGGAGAAAGTGCAAGCGAAAAATATTATTACTCAAAATGATTAAAAACTTAGTTACTATGTTTTTCCTTGCGAGTGTTGATATGTTCCATTCTATAACATCCAATTTTTACCAGTTATGTTTATTTTTCTTACATGTAGCACCTCTTTTAATTACGCCATTGTGGGCCTAGAATATATTATTAAGATTTATTTTCGAATATATGACGAATTATGTTGAGTAAACAATATAAAAAATACGGGATCAAAATAAAACACGAACATATTCTCAAATTGACAACAACATCAAAAATACATATTATATACTAAACACAAAACAAATATAATTTAGAACCATAGGGCTTTCGTTCTATCTGTATCTATGTGCAGCTGGGGTCCCTACACTAACTTTAAGAAAACTAGAAATTGTGAAATAAAAATCCGGACATTTTGTTCATAACCCCGAATACTTTAATTACTAAAGTAAAAGCTCATATTATACATATGGAATAGTAGGGGAAGGTCGGACAAAGTGGTTAACTTAAGCTTTAAATGGTTTTGACGGTATTTGTCACATAGGCAGTCGCCTATGTGACAAATACCGGCATTTTTAACTTTACTTTATTAAGTTATTTTCTCGAAGCAATATAGTTTGACATAACATTATTGTTTATATTTATATTACGATATTTCAAAGTATTTTTAAGTTTAAAGGTTGGGTAAATTGGTCCACATAAATTCATGAAGCGGGTAAAGTGGCATAGTATGAATAAAATGTTATGCAATTGTTAAATTAGTTCAAGTTTTATTGAAATCTGACACAGTAAATTAATTAATAATAATGTGACAAAAGAAATCAAAGTTTTCTTAATTATCCATTATTATTAATATCACACGCCAGTAAATTATTCTTTACAACAAAATTCGCAAAGAAAGTCCTCATCTTTGTCATCACCATCCCGAGCAAGCTTCATAGGCCCATCGTTTACAAGTAGAACACTGTACCTTCTTCACGTTTTGATTTAGACCAAAGTTCTTCGCAGTAAAAGTATTCAGGGTCTTCAACAATATCGTCATCAGTGTTGGCACGTTTCTTAATTTTTGGTTTAGATTTTTAGCGGTTTTCTTTGAAACAGTAGCAAGTTTAGATACTCTCTTTGGTGCTTTCTTTTTTCCTGTTGTATCTTTTCTTCTTTCAACTCTTTTTTTATGGACTGCTAGTTAAAATTACTGTGCGGCCTTGCTTTTTATTTAATTTTCTGTTTTAAGCAATACCTTGTGAATTGGAATCAAGTCTTTGGGCGTTACTATTAATGGTGTGTTTGGTTGTGGATCCACCATTGATGATGTCACTGCTGGTATTTCCTTCAAGGTATTTTGCAGAATTGATGGACTATCCTCTATCAGATGGGACCTTCTCTTCATTTAGTTGTATTGTCGGCTCATTAAGAGCCATATCTCTTGTGTACGTAGGCAAAAAATCATGAATTTTAAAGATATGACGATCTATTGGCTATATTCCACATTTACGAAAACTATTGATTGCAATAGACTGTTGTGCTGTCTCGCTATAGGCTTTGCCAAAGAGCTTATTGAATTGAAATAGAGTAGTTGTTCTTCCTGAGTTATTTCTAAGAAACTTCTGAACTGCCTGAATGTAATACTTGTTTAAAAATCATATAAAAGATACATCCAGTAGTTGAAGCTTGTGGCTGCAGTGTGATGGCAGACATGACGGTCGTGTTGTTTTTCCTTGCTAATTCAATAAAATATTTTTTTTTGTATGTGTGTTATGTCCATCAAGGATTAGGAGTGCTAAGTCATCTTCAGTCGGCATGTCCAATTGCATCCACCTTGACGAATGACAAGCAAATCCTGTACCCGGCGGTGGCTATCTTGTAGTTTCACCTTCAATCTCTTTGGTGGAAAAATAATAAAAGGGGGAATATAGTTTCTCGCTCTGCTGAGGTGATAGCACCTACCCGATTCTAACAAGTATTTTAGAATGTTTTTAACAAGCATTTGAGAATGTTTGTTCTGCACTGTGGTAAAGCCGGACTCTTACACATTAAAAATAAGATGAGGTGGATAGTTTGTTTTAAACCTCACCTCTTCCAGAGGGTCAAAAAAATTTGTGACACTTATTTTAATGAAACTTTGTGCTCGAGCAAGAGAGGTTGCTTCTGGACTTCTCATTGACAGTTCCAAATGACGTTTTTTAAAAGCATAAGTCAATACTTTTCCAGCCATTTGAGTGTCTGTATTAAAATTTTGTGTTATATTATTGCGTTCAGCCAACTGATAGCCTAGTCTCTTTACATCCTGCAAAGTTAATCTCGCTTTTCTGTTCTAATCATTTTCATTTTCAAAATGTGTTGCACCAATTCTTCTTCTTGTTCTAGACTAAAAGTTGGACGACGAGAACCAAATATTTTTTTTCATTTTCAACAGCTTCTTTGCTTGTTCCTTTGACACGTTGTTTCAGGGTTGATCACGGGACTTTGAATTCATTACTGACCTTATCTCATAGCTCTTATAGTGTTTTCCATCACATCCGCCTTCCATGTCTGCTGCTGCGACGTTCGTATATATGTATTTGGCATATCTAAAATTATATAAAAATATTATTTATATTTAATATAATAATTAACACAAGATGGGTAAAGTGGCCTACTAGGTCACTTTACCTATTTACAGACTAGGCCACTTTACCCGAAACGGAAAGCGGCAAAAAAAAGAACCAAATGTTTAAAAAAATTATATTGTCCTTTTTTGCTGTGATATACACAGTTCATTAGATGGACCAAAACAGAGAAATTATTACATTTTGCATCATTCATATTGAACACAGTAACTTATTGCAATATTTATATTTATATTTAGATCAGAGATCACAAAAACCACCTTTTCGTATTAAAATATTTTACGCGTAAACTAACCGCATCGGTAAACACTGGAACAATATGGCGTGGGCCAATGAATTATTTCCGTACCCACTTGACATATGGGGCTTATTGGTTAGTTCTTAAAAAGAATAGGGCCACTTTATCTGCCTGGGCCACTTTAAAGAACGTTCCCCTACTAACGATATACATAATACTAATCATGATTATTCTATCTAAATCAATTCTTATTTATCTCACTGATCACAAACGAAATATTATATGTAAAACAATTACAACGTTTCATTGTATAAAGGATATAAAAAATTCAACTCCAATTCACATCCATATCTTAAACTTTAAAACTTAAATTAACGGGTAAAACATACAGTAACGAATTTTAAAAGTGAAATGTACAGTAAAATAAATTTCAAAACTCGTACGAGTTTTAAAATTCGTGCCAGTCATTATAAAATTGTATTTAGACTTAAAAATGTAAGATACAGTTGCTGATTATTCTTTATTTCTTTCTTTAGTTCATGGATTAAATGCTTACTTCGAGACTCCGGTCACTTTAAAGAACAGTGTCCCATGAAAAAAGGATGGATGTTGATTCTAGGTATAGCGCCATAAACTATAGAATATAGCGCTATTTCAAACGCTTTTATCTTCGCTTCCCTATTTTAGCAAATCGTATTAACGCACAAAAACTTCACTCTACTCCTATCGTCTCCTACGTAAGCACTCGGAAAGAGGGCGATCGCTTTTGTTTACGAGATCCCGGGGGAAAAGTAAGTGGTATATTTTTTTACTTAAGTAAGTACTAGATTTATTTTTACGTTTTGTCTCGATAAATTATTGAAAAAATACAGAATTAAAACAAAAAACAGGGAATAGTATTTAGTTAATATTTTATTGTTTAAAAGTTTTTTTTTTCAAAAATGAATTTCTTTACAAGACTTTTTATTTCTCCTCTCTGTGAATGAATTAAAAAGTAAAATAAGTTTACGATGAAATTTTAAAATAGCATAACACGAAATAAATAACATTTTTTTTAAAACGTAGGGGAAGTCCGGGAGAGTTGAACCACTTTTTGTTTAAAGTATCGTAATTTTCTTTAAATAAGACTTAGGGATTCAATCATAGTATTAAACATTAGCTTATTTATTTGGGTTTACTTATGCATATTAACTTTTTGGCTTGTATAATACTGAAATATGTTATACATACTTCAATGAAAAATGGGATATGAGTCAACTCTCCCCACTCCAGGGGACACTTGACCCGGGGTATGGGGAGAGTTGAACATGGTTTTTTTATGGGAGATAATAAAAAATAAACAGCTTAAATCACATATTTATTTGAAAAAACAACAAAATGAAACTAAAATTATAAAGAAACACAGTTATCTACTGTTTATTTAACAAAAAAAAAATCTAACAAAACTTCTTCTTAAACATTTCAAGTCAAAACAATTATTATATCCTTTTATCAAATTTTCTTAATTTTATTTTTAAATTATTATACTTATTTTTATGACATAGTATCATCAATCAGTCTTTATAATTACTTTCTGTCACCTGGTAACCTAAAAATACCTTCTTCTTGGTTCTTAACATTTGGTTTAAATTATATACCTACTTATTCTAACAATTTGGTAAGTTTCTAAAAATTAAGTTAAATTAATAATTACTTTCAATCAGCTGGTCTAAAATGTTAATTTTAGGTACATTCATGACAAATATAATTGTCAATATCATCTGTAAGTCCTACACATATTTCATGGACATATCTGAGGCATAAACGACATAGACGCATGGTCATCATTTCTTCTGATTCGCAAACAAAACAATACCAACGATCATTGACGTCAGGATTCTCTGCAAAATCACCATCACTGGAACTATCAGCGTACGAAACATTTTCATCTTCACACTCTGTCTCACTATCATCATTCATATTTTTAGTCCTTTTCGCTTTTCCAGTTTTGTTTCTCTGAGCTGGTTGTTTTGAACCTTGTTTAGTTTTCAATGTTTTCTTTTCTTTAGTTTTTTCTGGAACTTTCTTTTTTTTGTTATGTTTTATTTTAGGATTTTGTTTGGTTTTTATTATTTTTCTTCCCCTTGGGTCTTGTAGAACCTTCTTATTAGTTTTATCGGCATCATTTTCATTTTCTGATTCAGAGTCGCTATCTTCTAGAACTCTTTTCTTAACCTTCCGTTTTTGTATTCCATTATTCTTCATATTGGATTGAGTTGCTTTTTGCTTGCTTTTTGGTTGTTCGCTGTCGTTTAGAGTTTCTGTCAGAAATTTACTGTTATTTTCCTTCTCGGGCGTCATTGTCAGTATTTTGGTCTTGCCAGGCTGACGGCCTCTTCGCGCCATCTTTCTCGGAGGTGCTTTCGGAAATGGTCTCACCATTTCTGGAGTAATAAGATTTGAAGAAGATGGTATTGGTGATGAATTAGTGCACCGATTAACAGATTCATTTGATTTCATAATGTTTATGTTTTCAGCAGTATCTGGAACATGCTGCGGAGACTTCTCATGTAATTCTAAGACAGACGGAGATCCCAGTTCAGGAGTCAATAAAGCATTATTAGCCAAATTTTTGTTTGATGGTGAAACAGTGCCCGGATTGCCGGCACATTCTTGATGCTGTTCTAAGCCAGAAGAACCAGGACCAAAATCGCCAATATTCTGATCATTTTCAGAGTCTTGAAGAGAATCGGTTGGGTTTATTATGTTATTCTGTTCAAGAAGGGATGATTCCTGGACTTGGGTGGAGTACACAAGCTGACTCTCTAAAGAAACTGGTGCATTTGTTGATGGTTGTTCTTGAGAGAGTTCTCTATCCGTAACGGCAGAACACAAAAAATCGTCATCTGTGAAAATGCCAGGATTGAATGGATGGATACCTGCTTTTTGAAATCCACTTAATATGTTACTTTGACTGAATACTTGAGACATAATTGTTTTAATGAATCCAGGAATATTGTATATTGTAATCGTTTTGCCTGGATTTGATAACATCCAGTTATTCATAGCCGCATTATATCGGGATTTAAATGAGGAATAAACTGCAATATCAAGTGGCTGTAATTTATTACTGCAGTGTGGTGGAAGAGTTAACAACGTGATACCATTACTTTTCGCAAAATCAATAGCATCAATGCTTACATGGCTCTCATGATTATCTAGTATCAAGAGTACGCGATTGTTCTCCGAGACATGAGAGTATTTTGCAAAATGTTCAAGGAATTTCACAAAACTTTTCGTGGTCATCCAACCACTTGGATAAGCATCTCCAGATGATCCTTCCGGTCCTTCCGATACAAAATATTCTTGATATCTAACCCTCGGAAATATAAAAAAGGGAGGTATCACGTTCCCAATCGCATTAATAGCGAAACAAAGTGTTACGGTGGTTCCTCTATCTGCTGATGTGACTTGTACCACTTGTTTTGACTTCTTACTAGCTATCACTTTTGGACATGTTTGAACAGTCGTACAACCAGTTTCGTCACAGTTGTATATATTTTGGGCTTCGAAGTTGTATTTTTCGCACACCGTCTTTAAATTTGTAAAGAAGTCGTTAAATTTTTTTTTATTAAAACTCGTAGCACGAGATAAACTGGTGGCTTCAGGTGTTCTTAAGCTAACTTCTGGATTTCTGGAAAGAAAACCACGAAACCAGTCTTTTCCAGTGGCATGGTTTCTTGACCAGCTATCAGGAAATTTTTTTGAATTTACTGTGGTGAAATCAAAAGCTAATTGCATCGCTTGCTTTCTCGTCAGACCGTAATGCATTTTACTGCATGATAGTAAATATGCAACAAGGAGTTTTTCTTCAGAAACAGTAAATATTTGTGACTCTTTATACTGACTATTTTTTTCTTCAAATTTGTTTAGTTTTTTTTCATTCAATTTATAACGTCTTATTGTACTTCTATCGATTCCATACTTAATAGATGTTTTTCGTATCGATGCACCCTCTTTTACCTCACGTATAGCGTTTTCTAAATCAGTGGCGATACGTTTTTTTCTTTTGCATGTGTTTTCAGAGGGCTTGTATATAAACGGCATTTTTCATCCAATTAACCTGTAATAAAAAGTTTTATTTAACGTAATAAAACAAGCAAAACACAAACCAAACTCCAAAATCTGTCATATAAACACTATAGAGGGAGAGTTGAACCATTGAGCATGTCTCCCGACCTCACCATGGCGCAACTCTCCCGCATATACTACATTGACATAAAATTGTATTCATAGAAAAACCATTCAATCTTAGCGAAAAAACACTAAGCGCACGTCAAACTATAATAATCATGCAACATAATAGTAACAATACACAATACATACTTCTATAAACACGTCCGTAATCTCAAAACGACAAAAATTAAAAAAAATACTCCGCAATAACAAAAACACCTTTTCGAACCTGACAGCCAAACAAACCGGCCATTGTAAAAAATGGCGGCGTGGTTGTTTTTGCTCTCACGCGTGCTACCAATGACCGAGTTGACGTTTCATTAGCGCGAAATTTAAATCGAGTTTTTAAAGGCGGTTCAACTCTCCCACCTGAGCAAGTCTCCCGGACTCCACCTACACACCTTGTCCTTAAAGTTTTACTGCCAAATAATGGTTTCAAAGACACTGTCTACGAAATTAAACATAAAAAAGTGATGAGCTAAGCATATATAGTATGATAAAATATCTAAGATCCTTTTTTTATGTAAGTCGTTTAGTTAACAAAATAATTAACCGTTTGGCTTCAAGCAGTTTTCTGTGAACGATGAAAACAGAAATACTATCAATTTGCTTTGCAAAGTTGCCGGGGAAAGTCACTACTTATGTGAAATGACGTTCAACTGTAAATATTTCTCTTAATATTCACGTATTATGGCACAACCAAAAGCTAACGTAAACGAATATTGCTAAATAAAATTCTTCATGAGCCATTTGCAGATAGTTAAAATGGTATTAAGGAATCGTTTTCCTGACATTGTTTTCTATCCACGCCTGTCTTCAACTTCGAAGAATACAAATTCAATAGCATTGCAAATATTTTTTTTACTACGTAAATCATTTTTTTTAATAACTACTTTCAATTTTAAATTTAGAATAATGTAACTATACACTTGTGTAAATATAACTAAGGTGTAACGCATAAAATAAAGAAACAATAGCTTAATAGCTGTCATTGATCGTCATTTAACTCTTGGAAAAAACTATAAAGCAACGAATAACCGTCTGCGCGGTATTATTATGGAGTAGAGATGGCAACAATGAATCGATCTTTCCGAAGATCGATCTTTTAGAGAAAAATAATCCATTATTTGAATCAAATATCGATCTTTCTAACCAAATATCTATGAAAGATCGATTTCCACTAGTCACTACAGCACAACGGAACATGGCCCGGTCCAAATGACGATAGCTCAGAATATTTACATGCGAAACAACAGTTTTTCGGGCAATACCTTAAAATTTTAATTATTGCGGGATAAATTTGAAGTTAATACATAAGGAGAAAACTGTATTTTTTTTACGCATAATGCGAGCACGAAGGAGTGTGAGATTTGGTATAATTATAGTTTACCTATATGGCGAAGAGCGAAGAAAGCTAAAATTTATATATAATATGTGTTACAAATACATTAATAGATATATTGTTTACGTTCATACCGCCAATGTCAAACAGTAATATTCTGTGGTCAAACAGTCGCACAGAGTAGAAATTGTCAGCAAAGAATTTTAAAATGTTAGATTGACTGAAGGTTCATGAATTTGTGTACACGCTCTCAGTTGACGTACCTAATAGAATAAAATTTAAAAAAAATTATATGCAATGATTATAGAGATAGAAATTTAATAAATTAT
Source organism: Druceiella hillmani (assembly GCA_039881145.1). Classification (NCBI taxonomy): domain Eukaryota; kingdom Metazoa; phylum Arthropoda; class Insecta; order Lepidoptera; family Hepialidae; genus Druceiella; species Druceiella hillmani. Next base: position 1,972,489 of record JAYKKI010000079.1, on the reverse strand, counting down.
GAACCACTGGGAGTACTAAATTTGGTATTTAGTTTTATTTTTTCTTCAGTTTTTAATTAAGAAAGCAGATATGATATTTATGGTAAATAAACAATTTTTATTTGTGTACATTATTATTTCTATTATATTAGAAATATTTGCATTACATTTCAAAAAATATGTTTCTAAACTTATTTTTATTACCGTTTTTCATAGAAATGTATACATTTTATACACAGTTAAAGATTGAAGTAATCTATTTTCCAGTGATATAATAAACACGCTCTTATAAATACGACAACATTTTATTTTCTCTAGAAATTAAAGTAGACAATTTTATAGTCTTACTTCTTCAAATAAGGCGATAACATTTTCCACTTTCGAATAAAATCGGTTTTTTAAACTTATCATTTTTGTATATTTTTTATCATTAACTATGGGATCGAGAAACTTATAATTACGGTGTAGTCATTATATTTCTGAAATATTATATGTAAATACTTTTTTAGATCTCAAAATATTACAGTCGGTATAGGCTGTATTATGCTGTTAATTTTATTATATGAAACCAACCTTAGCTTTTATGATCCGTGCCATTCTATATTTTTATAATTAAATACGTCATCTAGATTAATAATGTACATTTATAAAAATGTCTGGATGACTGTTGAATAATAAAATTCCAGTAATTCATTTAAAAAAAATATTATGAAAGTGTACCTAAAGAAATTGAAGGAGATGTGTGTGTCACAACTAGTTTAATTATTCCAATTATATGTTGGTTAGAAAAAACGATTGATTATCTGTAACCTGCTACAAAAACTGGACAGATTTTAAATCAGAACGTTCTTACTCAGCTTAAAAAATATTTCGGGAAATAGAGGGGAATTCTCATTTAGCATTAGCAAAACTAAATGACTCATTATTAATAAAAATACAATTCATAAATCCACTGTTACAAATAACATTTTGTGAAAAATCAGATACCATATCGACTTGAGATTTCATGATAATATTACACCAAATCAGAGCGAATCGTCCAGACGAGTCACAGAAAAAAATATTCATATACCCTCACAAAACTGTACGAATCCTTACATATTTTATTAAATACACCTTACCGCCAGGTAAAGTTATTATTAATAAATTTAATTGGCATATTAGATAAATACATCTTACACATAAGTAATAAAGGTGAAAATGGGTTGACAAGTGAGAAGAGAGAGTTGCTATGTTGCCACTCTCTTCTTGTATGCGAGAGCGCATTCATGGTTAAAGTCAATTATTAATTTAGTCGATTGCTAAATCTCTTTGTGTTCATTTGTGTTGCGTCATTCCTTTGTCGAAGTTCGTGACAGGCTAAACGAAATGTATGGCGTCCAGTGAATAGGTCGATTTGGACCTAGACGTTGACGTCCACATTCACCAGACGTCACCACATTAGACTTCTTCGTCTGAAGATTTATTAAAGACTTAGTGTGTGAGAAAGATTGTGACAGTGAAATAGAGATGCGTGTGCGTATTATCACTGCTTCTGACAAACTTAAAAGTACCATTAGCCAAGACATTTCCTTATTTAATAGACCCCATGAACAAACAAAAAAACGTTTGCAAAAAAGTGTCGAAAACGGGGAGCGACATATTGAAATGTCTTATTTTTAGTTCAATCGATAAAAAAATTAGTACAATATATATAGAATTTTTTATTGTTGTTAATATGTTTTAAGAAAAGATTGCTGTTTCTACAATGCAGACGCCTTCAATAAAAAAATACGTAATTGGGAATCCGCGTTTAATCCAATCAATTGAGCTTTCCACCCTATCAGCAAGTTTATTAAAATGCACTTATGGCTCCATCACTGGTTTGTTTCAATGAAAATGTCTATGTTAGATGGCGCGATGACCTGATAGCCTGCAACATCGTAGACGGTCATCAAGTTATCGCGTGCGTGTATTATCGCTGCTTCTGATAAACTTAAAAGTACATTAACCAAGACATTTCTTTAATTAATAGAGTCCACGAACAAACAAAAAATGTTTGCAAAAGTGTGTCGAAAATGCTTATATCATTTAATTTGTTTTTTTAATTTTCATTAACTTGTGATTTTACAACTTCAATCGATTGAAAAATCAGTACAATCATAATTTCATCTATCATCTATGCATGCCCATGACAATTATAGGTGAGTGATTACTGATTTTAGTCCTAGGTAACTAAAAAATATATTCATGCTTATAAATGGCGAGCGCTCACATATAGATTACCACTGTAAATAGATTAATTATATTACTATTATATTAATACATAATGATAATATATACTATTATCGTACATAATACTACTATTAAATATATGTGGTATTTAAAACCACCAAATGCTGTTAATTACTAAACTGTAGTTGCAAGCATAACCCATGCATACTGCACACAACCATACGCAATTGTCAAAGTTCATACATTATAATACCCTATTTAGGCATTGACCTCACCATCTTTGATCTTGTTCAAAAAACCACCAGCGATGCGAGCATCGCGAGTGACGAGGCGAGTCACGTGGTGAATGGCTAGCGCTCAGCTTTATTTTTTGCTATGTTTACAATAGACTTTTTATTATTTATTAAAAATCTAACATGTCAATATTTTTCTGAAATATGTGTTATTTTGCAACCTCTTGGTGGAGCACAACTCAAAGTTTTTTTCGGATAAGGGTCACGACACCTGTATACTACCAAGTTAAGTCTGTGCTCGCAACTGAAAAATACGTTCATACTTGCAAATATGGAGAATACGTATATCATGATCTCATAATTATTTAAGTTTATTTTTGTTATTCAATATATCCATACAAGGAAAAAATAAGTTTGTAGTTGAATATATCGGTTTAACTTCTTTGGTTAGATTTCATACAATTTCATTATGCATTCGTAGGTTAAATTTATGCCTAAATAACTATTTTTCCTCTTGTTTCATCAGTTTTTGCTATTAATTTCATTATTCAAACTTTTAATGGATAAAAGGCGAATATATAAATATAAATGTGCAAATTAGCTGTCCAGTGCCATATTTATACACCAATATAATAGAATAGAAAGAAAACGATTGATTTCTGGAATTCACGGTTATAAACTATTAACTGATTTCAATATATTTAAAGTGAAAATTAATTTGCCTCACATTAATTAACAGTACTTTGACCATTTTTTCTTACGCCTATTGTTATTATAATTAATCTCTTTATTTTTACATGATTATATATGCATTATATTTTATTATTTGAAAGTTCTGGCTATGGTAACATGAAATAATCAAAACATGATCCAGCATGTTGAAGATAAGTGCCTAAATATAAAATAAAACTGTAAATCTTCATTTACAAAAATATTTTTTCCTCGAAGCGTAAATGTTTAGATAGATGTATTTAATACTTATGATAATTACTCCAAATTTTTTTCTCTCCATTATTACTTTCAATTAAAGAATAGTTCAATCTTTTTATTCAAATATTTTTCCATATTTAAATTTCGTTCCATAAAATGTTGAGAAAAATCCTTTAAATAAAGCATGTTATTAATGTTGCACGTATCATTAACATTATTAAAGTTATTTTAACATTTAAATAAGTTAAATAAATTTTATTGTTGCAATGCCACTTCAAGAAAAGCAAAAATGAGAACAGATAAGTTCAATAATTATACCTTAATCCTACTTTTAATATAGAATAGGAGTACGAGTATTACAAAAATATGAATTTTGTTAAAGTGTATAAATAAAAAACATCGTATTTAAAAATAGGGCTTGGACGCAATTTATATTTCTTTCAATTTATCATTTATATAAAAAATTATTTGAAAAAATATTACTCGCAATAAATATCATAATATAATTGGAACAGTGTAGGTCAAAAATAAAACGGACAGAACCAATATCGATAAAGTTTTAAAAACGATACTACTCCTAGAAAGTAAAGATGTGAATTTTTATACTCATTTTCCAAAACTAATGAATTTGAGAATATTTTACATGTATTTTTTTTAGTTTGTAATACCGAACACTTACAATATTGGTATCAATTCTAGTAGGCAAGGTTGTGATAATCTCAACACATATTTTCGATTTGTACTATTTTCAAAAACAAAGTATACATCTATTTGAAATTTTATTTTAAACTTATTTTCCGATTAATTATATTAGTTTTTTCGAAAGAAGTTAAAGATTATGATTTCCTAACTTGGCAAATTATATGTGATATCGGACCTTTATAATATCGGAATAAATTCCTCTACAAACTGCTTTATAAGAAGATAGGTTAAAATTTAATGATCAGGTTTAGTCATGGTCGGAATTGCTGCTGTTTAATATTAGTCACAAACTTGAGTGCGCTCCACTTGAAGGCGCCACTGTAATTATATATCTCGCAATAAATCTAAAATGGCGGTGATGACTTCTCGCAATAAATTGTCACTTTATTTGTCATCGACTACCTTTAGGGTGGTGAATTCAAATCTCCCAATGTTTTTGAGATCCAAAATGGTGTTGGGTCGGACGATTTATTACGAGTGATACAGGTGTCGACTTGTATCACTTGTAATAAATCGTCGCTATGTTCGATATCGACTAAATTTTTGGTACAGAATTCGAATATATATTTCTTACTCGTAGAATATCACAATGTTTTTGAAATTCAAGATGGCGGTATCTGTATCTCTCGCAATAAATTGTCACTTCATTTGTCATGGACTACCCTTAGGGTGGTGAATTCAAATTTCACTATGTTTTTGAGCAAATATGGCGACACCTGTATTACTCGTAATAAATCGTTGCTATGAACAAAATCAACTAAATTTAAAATTCAAGATGGCGGTATCTGTATCTCTCGCAATAAATCGTCACTATATTCTCTATAGATTACCTTTAGGATGTTAAATTTGAATTTCATAATGTTTTTGAGACCCAACATCTGCAACCGATTGTCACTATATTTTCGATTTTGATTAACCTTATGGTGTTAAATTTGAATTTGACAATGCTTTTAAGATTTAAGATGGCGACTCTGCATATTACGCGATAGATCGTCATTATATTCGATGTCGTTTGACCTTAGGATGTTGTATTTCTATATCATAATGGTTTTGAGACACAAAATAATGGCATCTGCCTCGAAATAAAACGTATACAAGATTTTAGCTGAAGTTAGGGCACTGAATTCGAATTTTACAGTTTTTTAGACTGTTTTCTGATCTCGAGTTTCACAACGTTTTTGATCAACCAAGATCACTCTAAAATTGGCCGAAAACGAAAATAGTAGCAAAAATTGTGACGATTTATTGGAAATAGCATATTCCGCCATTTTTAATCTCAAAACCAGGTGCAATTCGAATTCAGCAAGCTAAAATTAGTTGTAAACGAATATATGAAATATGGCTTTACAACAAAAGACGGATGCTGCATTTTGAATCTCAAAAATATTGAAAAATTCATATTCAGCGACCTAAAATTATTCGAAAACGAAAATAGTAGCAATTTACTATAAATGACGAATGCCGCCATATAAAATCTCAAAAATATTGTGAAAATCGAATTCATCACACTAAAATTTGTCGAATACCAATATAGTAACTATTAATTGCGTGAGACGCAGCAAAATGATAATACTTCCACCATGGACACCCAAGGGCAATTGAGAAACAAATGAATTTCAAGCGCGTTTATATCCTAAGAAATATGGGAGCCGCAAACCCATTTGATCTCATACATTATCGTTTGGAAATTGTACAAGGCAAATGAAAAATTTTTTCAAAAAATTTAATTCAGTAGTAGAAAAAATCTGTGCGATATATGAGAGCTTTGTTTTCTTTATATTTGCTATTACCTCAATAACTTCAAGAAAATCTATACATTATATTTCATATTATCTGAATAGCTTCAAGAATATCTGGATATCGTGTTTACATTACAGTAAAAAATCATGATAAACGCCATGTTAGCATCACTTGATTCTTGTTGACCAATGAAATCACTTTCTTTCACATTTTATTGACTATCTTTCACAAAATTGTGACTTAACATTTTAATAGGAATATGAAAATTTACCTTACAGTCAAACAACACCTACAATCAGATTACTAGATGTCACCTTTTGATGCCCATGTGTCATGTGATGATAAAATTAGCATTCATCATGGCTTTTTATTTTACTTTGAATATGGGGTCCCTCAACATAAAACACCGACTCCATTAAATAATAAAATTCGTAAATAAAATATGTAATATTATCATTATATTAATAATATATGATATTACACTACAAGTAAAGTATAAAAAGATAATATGTATTTACATTAATATAATGAATATTATACATTATCTCATCGATCACACTGAGAAGATTCTATCACTATTTTATAAATTTGAATACATTCATTTAACTAATGTCAGCAACATGCATAGGCTCGCGCATGTTAAAAATAAGCATGGCCAGCTGCTGACTTCAAACATAGATATGAATGCCAGATTTAAGGAGTACTGACATAAAGAGAGACCTACCCAGAAATTTTAAGAACTAATCCCTATTAATACTTCCGAGGGTCATACCCAAGAGATTACCCATGAAAAATGATCACTAACAGATCTACCAGGCTAGATAGAATCCCAGCAGGGGTGAGAAAGCAATTAGGAGCAAGTGGCATCCAATTTCTGACGCTGCTCTTCAATAAAATTCTTCAGATAACTAAAAAATGGAAAAAAGTTACCTAGACTACTTCATCAAAAATGAGGGTAACATCAGACTATGCAAAACTTTCCAAGCAATCAAACTCATGTAACATGATATATGATATGAGAAAAAATTTTAAACCAACGACTTCCCCAACTAGCAGTTGTTACTGAAAATCAATGCGGATTTCTAGCAGGAAGATTGATAACTGATCCACTAGACACTAAGGATTTTTGTAATACATACAAAGTTGTAGAAGGACATCCATTTATCTTTTATAGAAAAGGCATTTGACCGGGTCTTACGACACCTAATCTGACAATAGTTAAGGTTGAAAAAGATACCTGAATGTTACATAAAGATTATTACCAATATGTACTCGTACGACAACGTAAGCACCAAAGTGAGGAGTCTAACAGGAATAAGTGTAAGTGTACACCAAGGATCGGTTCTAAGCCCATTACTTTTTTAACCAATTCATGGACCAGCTCATCATAAGAATACAAAAAATACCACCTTAGAATCTATTTTGCATGTCGATATTGTTCTTATCAGATATAATTCTGTAGACGTAGAATAATCTCTTGATAGTTAGAGACTCACGTTAGATGCTGGAATGAAAATCAGTACATGCAGTGTTGTTATTTGAGTTCCAATTAACATAACCCTGTCAAGCCACTGAACCACCAATTGGGGAAAGTCGACTATTTCAAGTACCCCCCTGAGAACACGTGTTCCGACTGTGGTCAACCCAGCCTCCGCCTTGTGGAGACCATGATACCCCCAATAATTTTTTTGTAAATATTTTCAGTGTCCAGACACGTAAAGTTTGCATTTTGATTACATGGATAGATAAGGATTAAAATCTTAATTTTTTGCGATGTTAAATAATGAGAACTTACAAATTTTTTTTAATCTTCTTCGGATATCATTTAGTTTTATGTATTTATTTATTTACATAACATTGTTTATGACATCATCAAAGGTATTATAGTGTCCTACTTAGTAGATTAATCTTTATGTTAAAGTTGTAGAATATTTTTAAAGACATGTAAATATGAAACTGACTCGAATTAAACACTCTGCATGCATTTTAAAATAATACTATGAAATAGTAAGTTACATTCATCTTACCTATCCAGTATGATTAACGATGGTCGAAATTTTAACTAGAAACAATTTTAATTAATTATTAGTATTGCCAATTATTAACTTTATTTTTAGAAAGTGCCAAATTTAAAACACCGATTGTCTCCGAGAGGAAGAACACAAAAATTTCCATTTTCTCTGACCTTCGAATACATCAAGGAAATGTGTGCAATCTAAATAAAAGGGTTTGGTCTTGAACCCTCAGCTGCCACCAACATCAGAGTACTCAGGACGTCTGTGTGAGACGAATGGAAGAGTATAATCTAATTATATATTTAAGATGTCATTGATGAACTTCCAAACTGGCTCTAGATGTTAGCTAAGCCCTAAAAGTTAATATGAAACAAAAAAATCGTCTTTTACCTGACACACAATCGTAACTTTAAACTACTTTATTGTAATGTTCAAAAATCTTCCTTGTCTGATTAACAAAAAACTCAATTAAGTATACATGTGGTATACGTACAGTATTTATATTATATTTGCATCGGAAATAAAAATGAAATTTTATAAAAAATATTTTATAATTTATTTTACATTAAAATGTTGTTTGGTGAGATTGTATAAAATCTAAAATGAAAAAAATTCCAGGATGCATTTAACAGGTTATTGCATTTCACAACATTATAAATTCAAAATTAAATGAAACTACGATCAATTATTGTAAATTTTCCGATCTTATGAATTGGACCGTACAAAATAATATGGATCGATACAAAATAATATATTGATAGCATAACACAATTTTTTATTAATAGTGTGGTGGTAATATAAGTATTATTACCATCTCTGTTATAATACCATACCTTCAGTCTCGATGCTCTTTGATGGGTAATTGTTTGCAATAACTCTTACATTTATACTCTTTATATTACATGTTATACTCTTTTAGAACTCATTGACCAACACTTGAGCACTCCACAAATGAAAGAGTTGCTAAGAAACCCAAATGAGTATTTTGATTTAATTATCGTACAAAGCAATGCTAACCTTTTATTTCCACTTGCAAGTCATTTTAAAGTCCCTGTAATTGGAATCTGCTCAATGACAGGGATACCAACGAACTATGAATCTTTGGGAAGTCCAAGTAATCAATTTCTGTATGCTACCATGACCTTATTTAGTAGCACTTTAGACTTCTTGACGAAGTTAAAAATATTTACTCTGCAACTATATCAATTGTACCTGGATTGGAGTCTCTCTGATACAGAAAATGCTATGATAAAAAAACATTTAGGACAAGATGTACCAACTTGGCAAGAGGCTCAAAGGCAAATGTCATCTTTCTTTCATACTTTGAATCCAGTTTTGCAACATGTAAGACCTACAGTTCCCAAAATCATTAATTTGGCAGGCGTTCAGTTGAAGTTGAGTCCTAATATTACTGAGATATAACGTAAAATGGTTTAAATTATAAATAAAAATTTGAAATCTGTTTACCAGCTTGCATTTATACAATTATTACGTTAATTACTTACAAATCACCATTTATACAATAAATTAACAGGAATTAAGAAAATATTTAGATGAAGCCAAGGAGGGATTTATTTATGTAAGTCTTGGTACCAATATACTGCACTTGGCTGAAACACAATTACGCATTTTTCAGGAAGTGTTTGAAGATCTACCTTATAAGGTTGTTTGGAAATGGGGAAACAAAACTCGTGATGGTACTCAGAAAAATATTTTTATGTCCTCTTTCTTACCACAGAAAAGAATTTTAGGTAATTATTATTTCTAGATAATTATTAGGTGTTTACAATTTTTTTCATCTCATTGTGACAAAATCAAATACCGGAAGGTTTTTTAACCTTGCAGTGTCTGATTTTTTTCAGATAAACGTTACAAAATTTCACAAAAAAACTTTTTAATGAAACATGTCATAAAACAAATTAAGTATAAAAATGTACTTTTAAAAATATTTAAAGAATAACCAATTTCGGGAAAAATATTATAGTTTTCTAACTACTTAATTTTGAATCAGTTCCAAACAAGAGAACAAATAAAAAATTTATAACTATATAAATGTTTCAGAACATTCTGCAGCTTTTAGAAACAAAAGCTGATTGTAAGTCAACTGTGAATTTTAATGTGTAGAAGTATTGGTACACTTAACCCCAATATACATTTAGTCTTACATGAAATAGATTAACATCTGTATTTCTATAGAAACATGTAAAGTAGAATTAAACAATACAACTTATAATTTTATAGCTCATCCGAATGTGAAGGTGTTTGTTACCCAAGCTGGATTGCAGTCACTGGAAGAGGCAAATTATAACAAAGTCCCTCTCGTTGCTTTGCCATTTATATCTGATCAAATAGGTAATGCAGGCAAGATTGCAGCATGGGAAATTGGCATTGCATTGAACTTTAGGTCTATCAATAAAAATATATTCAGAAAGGCAATTCTGGATGTAGCCAGGAATTAAATTTAATGACTTCAATTTAATTCTTTTTAATTACTAAGTTATTTTTTTAATTATTGCTACTGAAATTTTTTAAATGAGACCATTTTATTCACATGAAATTTTTTAAATCAGAATTTTTAATAATGTATGACTTATTAATTTCATTGTGATTATGAACAGTCCAATTATGCTCACCACTAGTAGAAGACAACTATTTTGATTCGGAGTATTCCAAAGCTTGTACAAAAAAAACTGTAATAAGAACTGTAAAAATCGTGACGATAAAAATTTTCAGTAATTTGTACAATATCCTACAGGTCATAACTTAAAATAAGAGTAAATGGAAGTGAAAATTATATAGTTGATTGGAGGGCTTCCACCAAATAACACATACTTTTGTACTAATTAGATAGTATGCGAAAACAATGGAACAGTTCAAATTTCTGCGCAATCGCATATTTGCATGCTTTCCAGGGAACCAAAAATAAGCAATTTAGTGGTTACACTTGAGCAATATAGTGATACATTTGGGAATCAGAAGCATTCATAAGGAAGTGAGTGAACTAATAAGAAGGAACAGGGTACACTATGCTAAGTCATAACAGTAATCAAGGAGATCTGGCCAGGAGGTTCATGGACTTTTTCTGGAAGTATCCCACTTATGTATATATAATGGGAAACTTAAAATTTATAGAAAAAACAGATATAATGGTTAATCAAAGAGCTATCAATTGCCGAGTGGAGATTTAATCTTCTCTTTTCCCTGTGAAGAAATTCTCTCCCATATACTTTTTTGTACCTATTTATATATGTTATGTTAGTTGTTTATTATTTTAGAACAGTCAGCTTTTTGCTACAAACGACTGCTATAGTTGACTGAGTGGTACAATTACAGTTGGTTGTAGAAGCAAAAATAAGTAAAATAATAGGCTGATTAAAAAGTCATTTGCAGCCTACTGTCGGTACCGCTCAAATGACTATAGAGATTTTTAAAAAAAGGGTAGGCTTAATATAGTTATTTAAAGTCATCACATTTTTAAACTAAAAATTTAATATTTTATAAAGTGGTAATTTTAATCCAATATAAAAAAAAAACAAAATACTTTCAAAATAATTTTTTTTCATTTGTATTGACAGACTTCAAAAACAAGTGAGGTGGATGTCTAAACTGTAGACTTAATATACTACGATATTCATAGTATATCAAGTCTATGGTCTGAACACACATGTAGTAAGGTTCCGTAGTTATCTATATTTCTTGATATTATTGAGGTAAGTTAACGGAAATAACATTTTTCGGATTTTTCAAATCTATTGTTGAAAAATTATATGTGTCATGTATTTTGGAGTTTAAACTTTAATAAACAGGACTTGAAATTGAAGGGTGGTAAATCAAACTCAATTTAATTTTGAAAGATCTTTTCCACCATATATCACTCAATGGGATTGAAACGTGAGATTGCTTGTTTCATGGTATTAGATTTAGTATTAGACTTTCTTCTCCTTCCCCATCCCGTTCAAATTTTAATAAAGTGTGCACCGGATGAGTCTTATTACTATTTAGAGTAGCCTTTTTTGCCTCAGGTTAATTTCTAAGAGCTCTTGAACACAAACAGTTCTTCATCACAAAATGGGTTTATGTTGAAGCATTTGGGTGTGTTGGTGAAAGGCTTTTATAAATTGAGACATATAGTTTCAAAACCTATTTGATAAAATTATTCAGAAACTGAAAAAACTGTAAAAATACCAATTTTCTTTTAAACTGAGATGGTTTAAAAGCAAATTGATAGATGAGTTGTAGCCGATTGCTAAATTTCTATCACAAACTCCCTAAACATGAATTCAAATAAAAAATGAAGTTAACAGGTTTTGAAACTGCACGAGCCAATTGTTATTTTACAAGAATACGAAAATATAATATATTTATATACAGTTACGACGTGCTCAGGACTTGATGTGATAAATTTTTTCATGGACATTTTACAAAAATAAGCACAATATGTGAACTTGTAGTTCACTAACATCCATTAAAATCAAACTTAATTAACACATAAGATTGATCAACAGACAATACATTATTATATGATTACAGGTTTCATGTCAACATGCAGAAAATATCACAAATTGTAAATAATGAAATATCAACAGGATTAGAAAGAGCCATTTGGTGGACAGAGTATGTCCTGAGGCACAAAGGAACAGGATATTTACAGGCACCAATATTGCCACTACATGAATATTTGTTACTCGATGTCATTGCTTTATTTGTTACAGTTATTATTAGTATTATATTAATTCTGTTCTCGTGTTGCAAAATGATAAGAAGTATTTAATATCAATATGCATTCGTTTTAAGCACCTGAGGATCAAGTAAAGAAATTATAAGCAAAGAGGAGCAAGTATATAATTATATAGTGGATAAATAATTGGAACAAGAAATAATTAAGCATAATGCTATATCTAGCTTGCGATTAGCATTTGTTACAAATAAATTAAATTTGATTAGATTTTATATTTTCTGTTGATCAAGGCAACAATTTACATTTTTCATTAACTTCTTGAGTCATTAAACATCACTGAACAGCTCTATCCAGTAATGCAAAAGGTACATCCTTATATATATTCCCCCTTATAACATAATGTAATCTTTATAAGTATATAGCCACACCTTTTGTAAGAATATTAGATGCTACCGTCTATTGTATACAAGAACAAATGTCGCTTCCGACTATCTTTAATTCTCATCTCTCTCCAAATCTCGATTCTTGTGCCAACTGAAATATTTTCAAGGGATACAATGGGTCATGTTAAAATCTTACGTCTGAAATTGATTTGAACCGTTTGCCCTTAATTGTTAAAGCGTATTTCCCTATCAACTTTATTACAACTGGATTTATCCTTACATCGATGCGTATGTTCCATTAAGAGCATTCACACCTGTAAGATGCATCCAGTTTGATTCTATCGTTGATTAATTTCTTACAATAACTCTTAATTTAACGGCTACTGAAAACAATTACAGATCACCGACAATCAGTAGCGTGCAGTGCTTTTCAGGTAGGGCAAGCTACAAAGGTTACAAAGCTTAAATTTTTATATGTCCCATCATATCAAAAATGAATACAAAAATGCACGCAAGCTTTCGTGCCTGCAACTACCCCCCCGCGCTCACACCATGTCCTTGCTCCCACCCGCACCCTTGCCGCTGCATACGCACGCACATGCAAACTCATACAACATATCGAAATGTTTAAATGTTGTTTATATGAAATTTATTATTTCATTCCTTTCAAAATTTTTTTCATCAAACTCTTACCAATGTAAGATTTGCCAACTTTGTGCATCTTGCTTCATTTTCTTACCATTTTTAATGAGCAAAGGCCTAAAACAAAACCCCATAAGCATACATAGTAATGCAAATGGTATTAAATTATGAACCAAACAAACAGATTGAGGATCGCTACATCCACACTATAATAAGCACCTAGGCGGCTTTGAAAAATCCCAGCTGTCAGCCTACATTTATAAGGAAGTACATACTTAGAAAGAATACGTATCATATTTATGATATTTATTTATCTATAATTTATTATTTATATGTATGTATTTTATTATTTTATTTATGTTAATAATGTTTTTATATTTTTTTATTTATTCATCTAGTCAAAATGTTAAACAATTATTTATATTCTAAATCTATCCATCTTTCTTCTACTAAAACATGTTTTAAAACATCATAAAACACAACGTTTTCTCTTTAAATCCATGACTAATTTCTTTTCAATGGCTATTATACCTAATCTTACTTGGTTTTGCGTATTTCTGTAGCAAGCATGAATACATTTTAAAGTTGAAAATGATCTTTCAACAGCAGCGGTAAAAGGTTTTGTTAAAATTAATTTACACAAATTAAAAGTTTTTGAAAATGCATCTAATATATAAGTATATTTTTTTCATATTCATATATATGTGAAAGATACAAAAGTGAAATTCTGTAAATCGATAAATTATTTTCAATTTTTTTTTAATTTTGTAAAAAAAATATCTAGAATGAGGTAGCTTGTAACGAATTGAAATGACTTTTGGGAATGATTTATCATATTCAGAATTTAATTCATTTGGATGTAACAATTACAGAAAGGACAAGGATTCAAATGATTAAAATCTATCATTAATTTGCATTGATTTGTTATCTATTATTTCTCAAAATATCCTCCATAGTACTCTTCGGGACTCAAATTAGTTCGCCTCTTTCTTGGAATCTCAGCGATTTCCGACACATGCGCTAATACTGCATTGAAACTCTTGATAAATTGTGCATGTAATCAAATTTTGAAATCTTTTATCGTTTTCATAAAATTGCTATATTTATTGTTTTATTATGTGTAGCATTAAATATAACATCAGTATGAAGAAATATTTTAGAAAAAATGTTTAAATATAAATTAAGTTCAAAATGTGCAACTTTGTATCATATAAATTGGCAAATAACAAAGACTCTTTCTCCCAGAAATCAGTGTGGAATTGTATGACCTGAAATATATTTATAATATCGATTCTATGTTCATGTATAATATTCACTATACGAGAATTATTTTGCCACCTTGTCCTGGGAACGGAAGGAATTCATCATTTTGCAATCTTGGCTACAAGTGAACTTCGCTTTATTAATTTACTAAAAATGAAACTAATTTGTTGAGATGACCAAAAAACGTTAGACACTCCGCAATATTATCCATAGTTTTTCATAAAACAAAATTTTAAATATGAGCGTAACAGGGAACAAACATTGCTAAAGGATATTTATCTCGTACATTTGTTTGAACACCATTTAACTCCAATCACATAATTGACGGGTCATCATAACATTGCACTACTAATTTACTGCTAAGATCTTTACTACAAATAGATAATTTGATGAAAAAAGTGTTCATTTAATATTTGTGCTGTTTGCTTGCAACCAACATTTAGAAAACCAGGAAAGCGCTCTTCAATATCATTATTTGACACGTACTATTGTTGGGAGCTGTTCCCTCCTACTAAAGTCTGGCATTTCATCTATCGTTTTTTAAATAAATTTAGTGTGAGTAATTTCTAAATTAATTTCATTGAGTGTAACATTAGCTACGGAAAAAATTAAATCATTTTGAATTTGCCCTGATAGCCCTGAAAAGGGCATTGAAGGTGTGAAGGATTAAAAATATGTCTCAATAATTAAATTATAGGCATGAGCGCCTACGATTCAATTATTGAGACATATAAATATATAAAACAATAAATTACGACATGATCACACCGATTTATTATATTATTACTTGTTTTACTTTTATCGTGATCACAAAAAGCTAATTCTTGCTTACCTAAAATTATAGTAATTCTTTAAAATATTTCTATTTCTATCTACCCTTTCATTATATTCCCCATTAACAATAGCTAGTTGTCCATCAATACAAATGTCTATATGCGAAGATCTAAATTTTGTAGTTTTATTGTGCATGACAAATGTTTCTCAGAATTAGCATGTTTTTTTACCAGAATTCATTAAATCACCTAGATCATTAAAACCACTTTTATTCCACTTACCGTATTCTGTCTGAAAAATAAACAAGGTTTTAGTTTTAAAATTGATTTCGATTTACGATTTTCAATTGTATTATTTTCAGCTACACGAAACGTTACAAAATAAACTAATAAAATATTGTTAATATAGTAAGTAATTCACTAATAAAATAAAATATGTATATTTAAATATGTACATATATGTTATAAATACAGGACTGATTCAGCCTGAATATAGCCGAAAGTGGTTTAACAAGCGTCACTTTGCCTTGAGACTATGAACGAACGCTCTGAAGTGAGGTAATCAATTTTAATTTCATATAGACCATTCGAACTAGATAAGTGTTTATACTTTGATACAATATACGAATGAAGTTTGTACATTTTATATAAAATTCCAGCAACCAGAAATGTTCACTTTGTGTGAGCTATCTACAAATCATATATCAAAGTGAGGGTTTCGCAAATTTTCCAAAAAATATTATGTATATATGCTAAATGTTCAAAGCAAGCCATGTGCACTTGCTTATAAGGCACTGCGCGCCACTGCCAACAATAAAATGTTTGCTTTGCTATGAGCTACTGTCATTAACCAAATAAAAGAAATTAAAGTGTAGAAACAGAGTGACATAAATGGCGTCCTTGAATAGAAGTTGCAAGTGGCTTATGGCTCAGTGGTAAGCTGAGCAAATGCTAAAATGAGCCATAA
This sequence comes from Druceiella hillmani, assembly GCA_039881145.1. Taxonomy (NCBI): domain Eukaryota; kingdom Metazoa; phylum Arthropoda; class Insecta; order Lepidoptera; family Hepialidae; genus Druceiella; species Druceiella hillmani. Next base: position 1,955,970 of record JAYKKI010000079.1, on the reverse strand, counting down.
ATATTTTTTCAATTCACTTAGTAGTTTTGTATAGCAGTAAGTAGCACTAAAATTGTTTGCCAATTTTTCTCAAAAATTTAAAATATGTGCTTAACCAGTGTTCAAAATAGTTACAGATGTACTGACTAGCTTTTCATTTCCTATGGCTAAGGAATTCATTCGAACAAAACCAAACACTTTTTATGGCTAACAAACTTTTTCAGGGTTGTTAGTTCTGTTTTCATTGTAGAAAAGGAAAAAGGTGAAAGAAAAGCCTCTAAATGAGGATTTTCACTGTGAATTTTGCAACTTTTTAAAAAACTAATTAATGGCATTATTACTTATGAGTTGATTACTTATAAAATATAAATTTTGTCAAATTTTTCAAAATTATTCATCACCATGTTGTAGTTATTTTTAAGCAGGATCAAATACATAAAGCGAGACTGTAAATGCAATAATGTAGGAGCAACAAAGTAGGAGTGAATATTAAAAAATGGATATTTACATTATTAATCTGGTGACTGAGATAGAGATTTTAATAGCTTCTATTTAAACTTGCTCCTAAAAATATAGTCCAAACAATTAGAGAACAAGTGTTTGTTGAAGCATGCACAAAGTAGGGTTCCATAGTTATATGTATGTCCTGAAATAGTAAATGCATAATTAAAGTAAAGTAAAGTAATTTTATAGTATCTAAATTTTTATTTTTTATTTTTGGAGTTCATGACGTTAATTAAGAGGGGTTTTAGAGGAGGGCTTAACAGTTTATTTAAAAGGGAAGCTTACGGGTTTGAGAATGTGGATATTCGTAAGCTTATTTTGTAGGATGCAGATGAGGATAAAGATGTGGATATGGATAATATTGTATATAAAGCTAAGGATAAGATTGTTCTTGTATGTATTTAAAAAAACCACAAAAATTTAAAGAAAACAAAATGTATATCATCCAAAATGTAATAAATACAGATCAAAAGATAACTTTATATTTATATTAATTCATAAATAAAGGTGATGTTTTAATGTTATTATGCCTCATTCCTTGCGCAAGTATTTCAAATCAAGTATTTCTCATTTTCCATGCCGTGTAAAACATAAATATATTCATATTCTTTCATAATTATAATGCAGCTGATCATGCGGCACTTTAGTTACATTCAGATATATAAATGTAAGCCAAAACAAAATTCAAAAAAGCTGTTAAAAATTTATTGACATGAGTGATGTTTCACTTTCAATAAAAAGGAATACATAGTTTACGTTATAGGTACTATGCAGGTTCTAACTGAATCTCACTGTGCATAGAAACGTATGCAAGATTATAAGACCCAAAAATTTCTGGCCTGGACTATATATTATGTAGTATATAACCACTGAGCTATATATGATTTAAAATGAAAATAACTTATTTTTCAAAATAAATCCAACGTATTTTAATGTATTTTTCACACTGCTATTACAAATATTTCCATTCCTTTGAGAAAATGGTCTGAAGTTTGGTTTTCAAAACGCACTGAAACCACACAAATTTCCCTGTTAAATTATTTCCTCTCAAATCGAATTTAAAGGATCAAAGGACAATAAATACTAATCACTCAATGACAGATAAAGGTTATAGAGGGGGAGGTCGAGCTCTGTGAAGCATACATTCCGCATGGCTTTGACAAGAACAGAGATGTGCTGCACAGTAGCAAAATTTTACAAGACATCTTTCCTTGATGCTTTTCTTTGATGGCATCCCTCTATTAATGCTATAACAAAGCATAATCCCACTAGTGTAATGTTTAAGCCCTTTAATATCCTCGAATAAGATATTTTCACCATTCCAAAAATCTTTCCCATTTTTTTTGACATTATACTATTTACTCTTTTAGGGTGGGGTGAGCTAGAAAGTGAGAGAGCAGAAAGAATTGATAACTTCTTTCTGTCAAATTTCACAGTCAAACACTCAATGCAAACTTCTCACATCACTCTTTTTAAACAACCTTAAGATTTTCGGAAAGTGACTTTATCTTCAAAAATTTAGAACTCTCAAGACTATTATTTTTGAAAGACCGTATCTTGTTGCTAATTTTTTAACCTTTGAACTTCTGTCTTTCCGAACTTCGTTTTCAATCAACTTGATGTCTTCTTAAGTTATTGTGTCCAATGGCTGCACTGGTAGAAATTCACCATCAGTCGATTCTTTGCCTAGACAATACTGTTTTGCCCATTTTTTATGGTGGATAAGAATGCCAAACATTTGGTGTCACTTCATTTCAATCAATGGTAAAGAATTTAATCACTAACATTACTTGTATTCAGCGGACAATATCTAATAAAGCAAAGATTAAATGTCTGTCGATATTTGGTAATTAGTTTATAGTTTATTAGCTGAGTGGTAACAAAATCACCGTTCAATGATTTTTTGTAAAAGTGGGTGAACCAGAAACTTTTGGATCTGATTACATAGTACATGGATTTAATAAAAATTACAAAATATCCATATGTAATTTTAATATCGTATATATGTTATGCTGTACGTTTTGTGGGGACACAGATAAGTATGAGGAGTTATGAATATTCAATTTCCAGATAACAACGCAGATGAGGATATCTTAATTTATAAGGATAATCAAGACAAGGATATCCCTAATGGGGCGATACAATAAAAGGTTTTTTAAAATATTTTGTTTCATAATCCATACTACACCTACTGCTATATTATATCGATCTTCAAATGGTTCAAAGATTTTCTCTAGCGAAGATTAGCAAAGATTCTATTAGCAAAGATCTTTGCTAATAGTCCACCTGAATATGTTGTAATACAACGAAACCTAGGTTGTGGTAAAGAACTTAAAGAAAGTAGAACTAATACCACATCACATAGTTTTATTTAATTGTGAATAATGAATTTCTACAAAATTAACGACAAATATATTCAATATTTGAGTAAAAATATAATTCAAAATAATTACTTAAGAATAAATTAATAATGTACAATTCATTCTATTTGATACCTTATGATTATACATATTTCGAAATATTACCGAGTTAAATATAAAAGAAAGCTATAAAACTGACTTTAGTCATGTAGTTTTAATTCAGCTTATCTAAGACAAAAAAAAATTAAATCGAGAAAAAATATATGTTTTACAAAATTATTCAATCAGTTATTATGTACAACTCTTTGAAATGCAGGAGGATAGAAGTAAGAATAAGGTTATCACTGCATGAAAAAATCTTTAGTGCATTATAAGCAGGTGACCTATTAGTATTATTTGGTATGTCACAATTTTATAGACAACTTGACTGATATTGAGCACAATCAATATACTTATAGCTGTTTCGTTTTAGATAACATTTAATGAGATATCTAATAAATATAACATAATTTAAATTAATCAGTAATTTAATTAAGTACATGTTTTAATTGCATGCTGTACAAAAGATTAGCATGGCAGGCCTTGGGAAAAAAATTTTGAAACACTAATTAATAATATTTTATCAACAGTAAACAATCTTATATTTTAGTTCAAGGTAACGTCCAAAATTTTCCAAAATGAAATTGTTCATGTTAAATAAAACTCCGTATACAACATTCTCACTTCAACGTCATTAGTATGTATATAATATTTCAATAATTTGATTACAAAGAAAGCAAACATAATAGTAAATCCCACACCACTGTCAGAAAATGTTGCCAGACTTTTAAAAGCCAAAATGGTGTTGCTCATGTTATTTTCTTTTTCTTGCAATATAAGTGAACTATTTAAAGTGACCTTAACTGGTAAACAAAATTCTTGGGCAATTACAGATAGACTGATAAAAAGTGCCCAGTAGAATTGTTTTTCCGATATAATGATTTGTAATGTGGCTAGGGAATATTTTTTTAAAAAAAGCTCTGGGATGTGGGACCATATATATATTGATGATGCAAGGCGCTCTGGGATGTGGTTATAGTTTACATCTCCCATGACTTATCCCACATCCAGTTAGATATACATAAAGGCTTTGTGTAATCCGATGCATTTCTTAAAATGCTCCTAATTGCAGGAGCTGTACAACGTCAGATATTAATATTATATTGTGAGCAGAGACGCATATTCAAAACTTTCAGCCATATGACAATCTTCGGGCCAAATAGGAAGAATGTATATGCCATGTTCAAAAAGTTATATTTTTATAACTTCAAAAACTTCTCAGTCAATACAAAAAAGATATGCCAAGAGTATTAAAAACATGGAAAACAGAAAGTCTTGGAGGCAAAGGAAATTTAAATGTGAAATTATATGATAATTTAACAAAGTACTTAGAAAACATTTTGAGCCATGTTTTATCATATTATTTCTAGATATGATAACTTCCAGTATTTCTTTATACTCTTCAAGAAATGGCAATTGATGTGACTAACAAAAATAAAAGAAGCTTAAAAGTCTCTAACAACACATCGACATAAACCCTTACTTGACATAGAACAAACAGCAGTAAAATCTGTTTGTAAAGCATTGAATGCAAATTCTTTATTCGAAAGAGGTTTGATGGGAAATTCCGGAATAATGAAAGCAATAGCCAATTAATAGTAAATTTACTGAAAAAACAATAATTTATACTTACATATTAATAAATACTTACTATGTAGACGTGTCAAGAATGATTCAAAATTAAGATAGCTTAATTATCTCAACTTCAGTCTGTGCCGATCAGTTTCAATTTATTCCCTGTATCGGTAGGTTGTCTGTCCATTGCTTTATTTGACTGTCTTTTATTTTAAACTATATATTAAAATGGCATCTTGGGTGATGTAAAAATCTATGAACCTCTGTTATTAGTAAAAGTAAAAGAGTAACATTACACGAGCATTCCAATATTATCATTTTATTATCTTAAGAATATTAATAAATATATTTTGAAAGTACAAGACACATTTTTAGAACACGAGAGTAACAAGGGTACCTAAATATAATCAGTATAATTCAATGAGGTAACATTTTTATTTTTTTTTCATTTTCCAGCTCCATTTCCATGATCTGTTCAGAGTTACCAGCGTTGGTAAGACGATTATGCAAAAACCGACATATTCATCACCGGCGATGAAAAGGTCAAGATTAAAAAAATCAAATTTATCTTAAGAAATTTATGATGTCATAATGCTCAAAGTCTTGATATAGGTACATATCTATAGTATGTTTCCGATAATTATTTACCCTGTCTTTGTATTTTATATCAGTTTAGATTAAAACATTTGTTTATAACTTTAGTACAAAGTGGATAAAGTGTAAGAAATATAAAAACATACCAGGACACAGTGAAGTTCTATTTGTCCACATAAAAAAACCCAAACTTTCTACAACAACTCATAGCAATACACTTTAATTATTATACCAAATATTATTAAATAATTTTGAATTACATTATGCTTTCGTGTTTTATTTACCTATTCCCTTTCTAATTGTTCTTTCACTGTTTTAAAAATTAATCAAACGTTTAACAGAATAAATTTGAATTGATTTTAGAAGGTGCAAGGACAATGTAGATGAGACAAGTGTTGTTTGCAAATATTTTAAACAATTGTTATATAGCAGGTTAACTACTTAAAATATTTGTCAATTCTGTTGTATAATGAAAAGCAGTGGTTTAAAAAATTAGTTAAATCAATACTCTTCGGATGTATACATGCACGCATGCACAAATACATATATACATACAAGAGCATGTTTAAGATCTACTATAAAATACTGCTGTTTTGTTTAGTCCGTAAAATCCTTTTGCACTATTTATAAGGTCATCATCCTTAAAAGATTTTTACTGAACAAATTTTTTTTTACCATGTTAGTTCACAATATTTGTCATTCCTTTGTGGTTTTAATATTCGACTCCACACCTCTCGCCAAACTCTACGATTATTTAACTTTCAAAATAGTAGTCATCACTTGCAATAATTAAAAACTCAATGTGTGTGTAAGCATGTGTGTTGTTCATGCATAGGCTATGTCAAAAACTAAATGCATTGGTTAGGTTTACTCACTTTATGAATTAAACACAAAAATTTTAAATTAACCAGTTTAGTAGTTTCTGAGTTATTAAAATGGTGGACAGATGGACCAATACTAATTTATTTTGCTACTAAGGTTTTCTGTTTTTCCGGCACCTAACTAATAAGTTGATTTTCAAAAACCAAAGTGAAAAAAATTAATATTAAAAGAAAAATAATGTGTGGAAACACGTACCTACAAGGTCATAACTTTGAAATGCATATAGATTCTTGAACTGTAATTTAAACACATTGTTAACAATTTTTTTGACTCATGATGATCAAGATGTCAACTGAAATGAAACAGTGCTAATTTCACCATTTAGCGACATTTTTTGTAGGACATTTTTCGGTTACTGTGACCTGATATGAATACAAATTTTTTTACATTATTCAAAAAAATTGCGAATAACTTGGATTTTTATTTCCACTTGGAAGTATGTAGCTCCTTAGATAAAATCAATAATAATAGGTTTTATTCTGTTGTCCAAAGTTTACTTGGATATGAGCATCTTTTAGTTATATTTCAATATCTTCAACAATTTTATTATGTGTTAGATCATCCACCCTAAGAATTCTGCAACATTTCAAGCTTTTAACACTCCAGTATACTGGCAGAAGTTATGAAATTAAAGATAATCAATTACTCATTAGATAGAAATGAAAAAATGGATGATACATAGTGTTAAATGGAAATATCTCTTAATTACTGGAGTAGAAACAATTGCTGATGTCTGTAAATAATTATTATTCACAAGATGGATCTGTTTATACTTGATACAAGGCCTACTCTTTTATGAAATAGATTAATATCTGTATTTATGGACAAACTTCTGCAGGAGAATTACATAAGTGTATTTATAATAACTGCGTATGTTATATGTTACTACAATGTCATAGGAATTGTAGCTCAATGGACCATTTATTTAGGTACTTGTTACTGTCTACGCCAATATGCAGATTATGGTTGGACTAGCCATAAAAAATGTACAAAATCTAGATTATGAGTAAGCAAAATTATGAACTATTTCAATAACAAGCCACAGGTGCACACACATTGATTGCTGATTGGCTGTATCTTCTCAGTTACAATTGTCTGGCCTGCTTCAGTTCGTGCTTGCAGCCTTATAGTGGTGCGCACATCCTCAATGCCCAGCAGCACAGCAGCACAGTGGGCGACCTTCGCTCAATGCAATGTTGATTTTACACTTGCCTCCCATAAACCAATTATCGTAAGGGAATGAGGGGATATATAGGAAAATTAATGCTGAACTCGAGTATTGTACCCAATTCATTGTTTGCCCCTACGAAATTACATCCATTATCATGATGGATAGTGTTATGTGATATAAAATGATTTAAACACAGTATAGATGCATCTAAAGTGAGATTGCTGACCAATGCCAAATCTATCGCCTTTGTTAAAAATAAACGTATAAATAAAATCAAGCATATAAATAAACTAAGGTAAAATTTTGAGCAGCGAACCGAAGTCGAATTTGGATTTAATGTTTTCGTGTTAGTTAAATATTCTAATAATTTCTGTATCAGTATCATGACTCTCGTCAAGTTACAAATACGCTTTTATTTTAAATTTGTTTACTATTACACTACTCAACACTCATTTTGCGAATGAAATGATAATTGTGTTTTTCTCCTAATTTATTGTTACAGAACACAAATTTGACAGTAAAATTTGTATGACACGTAAGAATTTTGAGATTTCTTATGGTAAGTATTTGATAAAAAATATCTAATTTTGCCTACTATCCTCTATTTTGAATATGTTGTTTATCAGTTTTTTGCTTTTTATTAAAAATTACTCGCGAAAACCTTATTAATATTTCATTTCAGCAGCTGTGTATAGCTATGTATCTTGGATAAGTTAGGAGATTGTATCTAAGATACATAGTGTCAATTGTTGTCTTTAAGTGATTGAATGTACGACTTTTTAAAAAAAAATGTCTACGTCATTGAAAAGTGGTTGTATTAACTCCACTAATTCATTTTGTTATGTGTGTGGCCAATATATACTTAAATCACAGTGTAGATTCATCAGTCAAACCACAAAATTAGCTTATATTAAATATGAATGACCTACTAGACCAAAATTGAGCGCCACGTGTATGTTGCTAAACTTGAGTTACAAATTTAAATCATTTAATGGCAACCATAACTCAATGTCTTTCGCAGTGCCTATGATTTGTTGTGAACCAGCACCAAATCCCATTGATAATTGTTACTTTTGTATGACGAACTTTACAGGCTTTTCAAAGAAAAGTATGCACGCAATAGACTATCCCGGTTTACCATCAGCTAAACGTCCAGTTCTTCACAGGAAAAGTTTTCCAGTTTTAGCTCCACCCTTGGATTATACGGAAGAATCAGCAGATGTTGAAAATGACATTCTGTTCTCACAAGAAAGCTTTATGTACTCGCCAAAAGAAAGCAAAAATTGATTTGGATTTTGAGTGGACAGAGTGAACTGAATGATTTTACACATGATTCAAATTTATCTAAGCAACACACTGAACTTTTAGGATCAAGCCTACAGCCATGGAATTTACTTGCTTCCCCCTGTGAAGGTGGAAGCAAATAAATTCCATGGCAGTTATGCCATTCAGTTAGTTAAGTTTAGTATCCGAGTTTGGCTGTAATAAAACAATCTACAAGTTGTATTTTATTTTTTCAATATACAAGTTATATTTTATTTTTTCCTGTGCATATCAAGTGTATTGAAAATCAAGTAGAATGATAATTAACAAATATATATTTATGTGAGAAACACATATTTATTTAACATAATAATTAATAATATTCCGATAAATGTATTTTATATATACCAGAAGGTATATATAAAACACACTCACTAGCATAACTAACTGCCAAACTTTCTCAAATATCATTACATTTCTTTACATGAAGTAAGGCTTATCCAACATTAAGTACTGTTTAAATAACTTAGAAAGAAAGTTTAGTTGAAGTTTCTGAGGACTTTTAATTTTTTTAAATTAAGGTAAAATGCCATTATATGCAACTGAAGTATGTAAGACTGTGGCTTTTGCTAATGCTAATGACCAGATACTTGACCTGCCATAAACAACAGTATAGGATACAAACATTGGTGCATTTTGGTCCGTGATGACAGGTTTATTGTCCACAACATGCGAAGAAATTGCTTCTGTCCAATTGCTGAAGCATGAAATCTCTTATTCGAAATCAGGAGTGCCAGCGTAAGTGAAAAGATGATAAGAAAAATAATAGGCAAAGGAAATCCGAATATTCTATTTTGAATTCGAACCCCGAATTTCGAACTCGAACTACTTCCATGACTCAAGAGAGCAAACTCATTTTTCACTCATAAGTACCCCAATTAGACTACTGAACAGTAGAAAAACATATTTTCTTTTACAAATACAGATGGACACTCGAAATTTTGTATCAACTAGTGTACATACCACCTGAACCATCCATATACGATAAAGATATTACCTCAATGTGTGATAGTAATATCAATGTGTTACCAGGAGAGTTTAGTAATGGTATGATGTAGCATCTCTTACGATGCTTATACCAAGTTTCTGGAGAAGCAGTGTAAATACTCAGGGGTAGGTGGAAGAGGTCCCTCAGAAATATTATTAATTACATAACTTGGAATAAATTGTTTTCTGGTGTACAATAATGGATGAGTTCATGTCAAGAACTGTGTCAAACATTAACATGATCAGCATATAGCTTTAACCTCAACTCTATCTAAAATGTTTGTACTACCTAAAAAAAAGGTTCGAGTGTGGACACCAGCTCCCACCAACGTCAAAGAACTCAGGTTGTCTGTGTTATATGAATGAAATAGCATCCCCCCATTAAACATCTAAGACATCATGAATGGATTCCCAAACTGGCTTCAGATGTTATCAAAGTCCAAGAACGTAATATGTGCTATTAAGAAAATATTAGCAATATAATTTAAAATTTAAAAAAATTATTCAATTTATGTGATCCAAATATTTTAAAGAGTTTTTTTATGTTTTTCAAAACAACTTATTCAATTGACTTGAAATTTTATCTTGGGGAACTTTATTGATGGTACCCGGATTGGAATTTCTCAAATATCGAAAATGCTTTCATAATAAAATATTGAAGACAAAATGTACCAACTTGGCAAGAGGCTCAAAGACAAATGTAATCTTTCATACCTCGAGTCCAGTTCTGCAACATGTTAGACCAACAAGTTCCCAAAATTGTTACTTTTAGAGGTGTCCATTTGAAGTTGATTCCTAATGTGACAGAGGTAACCTAAAAGTTTTTAAATTATAAATGAAAATTTGATATATGTTTCACCCACTTGCCATTTACAAAATTAATTTATAAATGACTTGTTAGTCTGTTATTTATCAATATAGAACAAGGAGATGTAGAGAAAAGGGTAGTAGAAACATCCAATTCATGTACATACTCGTATAATGAGAAATTCAAAAGCTGCGAACCAAAAAGAATATAATAGTTAATATAAGGACCATCAAGTCTCAAAGTGAGGATCTTTTCTTCAGGAGAATTTCTCTCGCATCTACTCTTGCAACTTCTGCAAATATTATGTTAGGGATGTATTGCTTTAAGCTGGCGCCAGACACAGCAGCAAAGAAATGCACACTTGTTTGAAGACTTTGAAGTCACATTTGAACAATTGTAGCAATCTGCCAGATATGCAATCACAGTTATCGTAAATATGGCAAAAACGATGGATGACAATTTTGTGGATGCTGTATGCCTTTATTATTTATGTACATATAATTATTTATTGCATGTGCAAACAAGTCCAAGAAGAAATATTTTTTATTCTGGCCAGTTCCACTTTCATGCTTTCTATTTTTGGATTCCATATGCATGGATTTCCTTATAGCAGCTCAATAAATTTGATAACACTCTAATTGCTCCGGTCCATGTTTCACGAACAGCAATATAGAAACGACCATTTGCTCAGTAACATACACACTACTGGACTTTGCGCAAGTGTGGCAGGTTACACAAATCTTTGAACTTTGTCCACTTGGATGTGCACTCAAAAACTTTTCAATACTAATTTAGCCTTTTCGACACTGACAGCTCCTACAGTTGGCCAAGCGGTAGTGCAATTGAAGTTGGCTGTAGAAGTAAAGGAAAGTAAATCACTAGGCTGATGAAAAAGGCTATACGTAGGTAATTGTACACTGTACAGCTCAGCTGAGTTTAGAGATAATTAATAGTAAGAAGGGTTAATACAGGCATTCAAAATTATCTTATTTTTAAACTTAAAAATTAATATTTCAATAATATATTCATTTAATTTTTTCCCATTTTCCGAGTGGTAATTTCAATTTAATATAAAATAGGTTTTTTTTAATCACTTTGACAAAGTACTTGAAGTCATCTAAAATAAAAAAAATTGAACTTGGGTTTTTATGCAAAACTGATTATAATGTTAATAGATTCCAAAATATAAATTAAGTGTGTGTCTGAACACACATAGTTGTCTATGTCTCTTAATATTGTTGATGTAAATTAACTGGAATAATTTTACTTGAAGTTCTAATCAAGTTCAGTTTTCAGATTTTTCACATTTAAAGCTAACAAATTAGAGATAACAAACAGGACTTGACAATTAAAAATGGTCAATGAAAACTCAATTTCATTCTGACAGACCTTGTCATGTATCACTCGAATAAAAAAGTATTTTCATCCCATTTTAGATGTGCAGGGATGTACATAAATTAAAACTAACTTTTCTATATTTTGCTACATATTAATTGAAAACCCTTCCTGCAGCATCTTTCATATATATTAAGTTCACGGAATTAATAATTCGATCATTAAAGAGGGTAATTTCATGAGTTGTATCGAGTTCAGTAACTCTTTGTTAGTATAAATAGCAAGTTTCATCTTAATCAGGCCACTAGTCTTTAAACTATCGTCGACTAAGCAACTCATTTTGATAAAAAGTGAGAAATATGGGGAAAATTGAGTACCACACCGTTACTTACCAAGGAAGGAAAGTTCGTTCAAACACCGTTCACTGGAAGTGATGGTATCGTTTATGGGACTTTCGCGTGGGTAAAACCATGAGTTATAAGTGGCACAATATCTTTAAACAAGACACGGGCTCACTTGGAAAGGACCTATGGCCTGTATAGCTGATCAGAGTGGCTACTCCGGAAATCATTAAAAAGTTGAAAAATTAATATTGGAAGATATTAGACTAAAAAAGAAACAGCTGGCAGAAATGGTCGGAGTATGGATACAATAATTTTTAAAATTGTTCACGATTGTCGTAGGATGATCCAGATCGGGGCATGGTGTGTGCCGAGAATGCTTACTCCGCCTCAAAAACAGCACCGCATGGGCACTTCTTGCACGTTTTCTTGCACGGTGTCATAGTCAACTAGAAAAATCATGGTGACAGTCTTTTGGAACTCAAAAAGGATAATATTTATATATTATATAGATAATGATGTCTCCATAATCGGAGAATACTATATTCCAATTCTAGAACGGTTCGAAGAAACCATCAAAGAAAATAGATGGGGTAAATTAACCAAAGGTGTCCTCATTTTGCAAGACAATGCACCTGTTCACAAGAGTTTTGTTGCATTGGCTGCCCTGCATAATTGAATTGGAAGAATTACTTGAAGAAAACTCATCTCAAACAATTAAAGAGATCTCTATCTCTACATCATAGGGAGTTAATTTATGAACTGTAGAAAAATGTCCTAAAGCTTTGAGAATGATCCAAAAGGATGGAAATTGGGTCCCGTATGAATTGAAACTGAGGGATTTTGAAAGTCGTTTCTTAACCTGTGAATTACTGTTTCAACAGCACAAAAGAAAAAGTTTTTTACATTGGATTGTTACAAGTGATAAAAAGTGGATACATTATGATAATCCTAAGCGTAGAAAAACATGGGTTAAGCCCGGACAACCATCATCATCAATGGCAAAACGAAATATTCATGGTGGTATTAACAGGGTGAGGTTTATTATGAACTGTTAAAACCGAACAAAACCATCACCCGGGATTGTTACCGATTACAATTGATGCGTTTGAGACGTGCATTGAAGGAAAAACGGCCACGGAATGGAGCGAAAGGCGCAATAAAATTATTTTGTTGCACGACAATACTCGATCACACATCGCTAAACCAGTGAAAACATATCTATAAACACTGAAATGGGAAGTCCTAAACCACCCACCGTATTCTCCAGATATTGCCCCTTCGGACTAGCGAGGAACCTACCTACGGAGTTCCGATCGATGACTCATTGTCATCCATGGGTCATCGATAATGTTACCACATTCAAACACTGATTTTCACTTTAGTTTAGCAAGAATCAGTGAGCCAACCTTCCCAAGTAAACATTTCGTAACACCCGGGTTCATCCAGCGCGGGCCCGGCTTAAAGAAGGTTAGTTTGAATATTGAAGAACGGAAACATGTTATCTTATGTAGCGATGAAAGTAAAATGAATGAAAATAAAACATTTATGTTGTATTGCAATCTTTTTCGTATAAAATAGTAGGATCCGGCATTAAAAGAATGCGTACCAAACTATACATAGCCTTTTTTTAAACCGCAATAGACCATCAGTTACAACATGCTTGCTACATTTTAAATACTAAATGCCAAGGAATTGGTATACAGCAATAAGAGCTAAAAAAGATAACTTTTTTCTTAGCTCAGATATGATTGTTACTCAAAATGGCCAAAAACTTAATTATAATGTTTTTCCTTGCGAGTGTCGATATGTCTCATTTTATAACATTAATTTTTATCAGTTACAATTATTTTTCTTGCACGTAGCGCTTCTTTAATTACGCCATTATGTGCGTAGAATATATTATTATGATTTATTCTCGAATATATGATGAATTATATCGAATAAACAATATAAAAAACACGGCATCAAAATAACACACCGACATAATTTAAAATTGACAAAAATATCAAAAGCACATATTATATCTAACCTAAGCTAAACACAAAAGCAAATATAATTTAGAGCTATAGTGCTTTCGTTCTTTCTTTATATATGTATGTCTGGGGTTACCATACTAACTTTAAGAAAACTAGAAACTGTGAAATAAAAACCCCGGACATTTTCTTTGTAACCCCGGAAACTTAAATAATTAAAACTAGAGTTCAGATTATATTAAAATGAAACAGTACTAATCATATAACACTTATAAAGATTATTATGTCTAGATCAAGTCTCATTTTTCTTACTGATCACAAACAAAATATTATACCTATGAATATATGTAAAACAATTAAAACGTTTCGTTGCATAAACGATAAAAAAATTCAACTCCAATCCACATCCTTAATTTAGACTCTAAAACTTAAGTCAACAGGTCAGACTTATAGTAACAGACTTTAAACATGAAATCAACAATAAAATAAATTTCCAAATTCCTACGAATTTTAAAATTCCAGGCAAGTCATTGTAAATTTATATTTAGTCTTAACAATTTATGATAAAGTTTCTAATTATTGTTTATTTCTTTCATTGGTTCATGGATTAAATGAATGTGTTAATAATAGAAAATTGTTTGCTTTAAAACTCCAGTCACTAAAAAATTCCCACGCAAGGCTCCTCTAAAAATAGGACAGTGTCCGGTGAAAAGCGTAAGGATGGTAACTCTAGGTATAACGCCATACGTTATAGAACATAGCGCCATTTCTCTTTGCCTTCGCCTCCCCACTCTAGCAAATCGCACACAAACTTCACTCACACTTATAGTCTACTACGTAAGCGTTCGGAAAGAGCGCGACCGCTTTTGTTTACGAGATCCAGTGAAAGAGTAAGTACTATATTTATTTTTTAAATTAAGGAAGTACTAGATTTATTTTTACGACTTGTCTTGGTAAAGTATTGAAAAAATACAGAATTAAAACAAGAAAACACCGACAAGTAGCACAAATTATTGTATTGGTATTTCTTTTTACTCAACTAGATACTTTATGGTTTAAAACTGTTTCTTTTTTAAAAATGAATTACTTTATACGGCTTTTTATTTCTCTTCTAAGTGAGCGAATTAGTATGGTGTAGCACAAGTTTACGATAGAATTTTGAAATAATTGTAACAGGAAATAAATATTTTTTTTTAAATAATGTACACACCTTATTCTTGTACTTTTATTGCCAAATAACGGTCGCAAAGAAACAATTTCCATGAAATTAAACACAAAAAAGTGATGAGCTAAGAAGACACAGTATGATAAAATACCTGTAATCTGGTCAACTTTCTTTATTATGTAAGCCGTTTAGTTTAAAAAAAGTAACTCTTCAGCCTTAACAATTAACCAGTTTTCTGCGATTCTGTAATGATACGCCGCGTGATCAAAGTTCCGAAATTTAGCAGGATGCGCCGAATTATTAAAATAGAAATATAATCAATTTGCTTTGCAACTTTACCGGAGAAAGTCATTACTTACGTGAAATGACGTTCAACTGTAAATATTTATCCTAATAGTCATGCATCATAGCACAACCAAAGGCCAATGTGAAGACTAACGTAATCGAATATTGATAAATAAAATTCTTCATGAGCAATTTGGAGACAGCCAAAGTAATGTCAACGAATCGTTTTTGTGATATTATTTTCCATCCACGCCTGTCTTCAACTTAACAAGAATGGGAATTGTATAGCACCAGGTCTCAATAGCATTACATAGCACTAGGTCCTACTAGCATTACAAACTAAAAATATCTCCATTTGTTAAAAAAAATATTTCCGTTTGCTATTGGTTTGTAATTAGTTACTAGGTAATACATTTTTTTCCAATAACTACTTCAAATTTTGAATAATATCATAAATATACAACTGTGTAAACAGGTATATGAAGAATGCGGCATTCGAACCTTTGTTCAGTTTGTAATTGAGTAATCGGCGAGTAAAGAATATATTAAAAATGAAAGTATTCCAAAGTGAACTTAGAGGACTCTCTCTTCATGAATGCTGTTTAAGGTGAAAAACCAGCGAATCATTACGCAATATATACACATCGATGGGTGAAGGTGTGCCCTCTTAGAACACAGCCAAGCACTGGTTCCAAATATTCAAAGAGAATTTTGACCTGTCGGTTAAACTTTATCCAAAGCGACCTCCTACAATTGTAATTGTCTATAGAAATGGCGGATTTATAAGATGCCGAGAAAACTGTGTACCCCTTTATAAGCATATTCTGCGCACGAAGGGTGTGAGATTTCAACATTACATTTTAAATTTCATAAGTATTGCAGTGAATTAAGGCAAACGACACAGGCCAATAACGTATTTGTCCACGCTCTCAGCTGACGTAATAGAACAAAATTTTAAAAAATAGTATGCAATGATTATAAAAGTACTCTTTAATCAAAAGATCCTCAATATCGTCCAAACTTAAAAAAATAATGAATTATGGTCGTATTTCAACCATGTCCACCAATTATAAATAACTAGATACACTAAATTTTGTATTTAGCTTTATATTTTCATCGGTATTTAATTATCAAAAGAAATATGACATTTATGCTGAATAAATCATTTTAATTTGTTTATATTACTATTTCTATTATATTATAAATATTTACATTATATTTTAAAAATTACTCCTTCTAAAGTTAGTATTGTTACTGCTTTTTCATAGAAAGAAATACATTTTATACATAGTTAAAAGTTTATTTAATCTGTTTTTCAATGATATAATAAACGCGTTCTTATAAAATTGATAATATTTCACTTTAGAAATGAAAGTAGTCAATTCTGTCGTCTTACCTCTTCAAATAAGGCGACAAAATTGTCCGATTTCGAATAAAATTGGTTTTTTAAACTTATTATTTTTGTATTTTTTTTCATTAACTATGTGATCGAGATACCTATAATTACGGTGTAGTCATTATATATCTGAAATATACCAAGTAAATATTTTTTTAGATCTTAAAATATTACAGTCGCTATTCGATATTTGTATAGGTCAATATTCAATATTTATCCGGCCAAAAATATTTTTTCATTCATATGGTTTCTATGCAGTATTATATGCCTGATAAAAATATATTTTATTTGTAAACACTATTTTTTTTAAAATAAGTAAAAAAATATTCATACTAAAAAAATGTCATCTCTACGGATTCCACGGGAGTTGCCTTGAACCTTTTAAAGACATGCATTGCAGAGGACTTTTTGAGACATTTTCATATAAATACTAACACAACAAAATATATACATACGAAAGAAATCTAAAACCTGGGTATACTGTAAATAAAAAAACTGTGTTATTCAAAACAAATATAAGATTTATTTTATTTTTAACTTGGTGATACACAAAATTCTTTAGTCATATACAAAATCTATTAAAATATGGAGTAAGGTTTAAGAATTATGTAACAATTTCAAACTTAACCAAAAAATATAATAATAATGTAGGTACGCTAATTTTATTTTTATTGAATAAGAGCCATCTTGCTGCTCGCCATCAGAATCGGGTTCGGTGTTAGAATCTATCAGCATTAACATTGTAATAACAATCTCAGGGCAAAATGTTCTTGAAATAGATCACTTCTTGGACCTCAAACTACTTATCAGTGGATCCGAACTTAGTAGTAATTTGTGATACACATCTAGATTACACTGTTCTCTCGAAAACTTCCTAACAAAGTTTTCGCGACATACGCGGAAATGTCTAGTCCGGGCCTCTGCAGCCTCATCCTATAACTAACCTATTGGTACCAAAGAGTTTTCAATTATAGTTGCCCCATGTATTAATATTTTATGCATGGTCGGAGTCATAGGGTGCCACCCATATAGATCTTTTTTTGTGAATCTATGTCAATTTGAAATAGTTTTTAATATGATCTTTAATCGATAAATTAATTCATAGTTTATCCCAGTTAGGTCTGCCGCCATATGGGGATTTTCGAAAAACCTTCTACTGGTGCTACCATAATTGTTATTTCCAAAATTTGGTTTAGGCATGTCTACCAATAATCCAGCTGCAGTCCGAAACCTGTCTTGGATGTGCGTCTTTGTTTGTGCTTCCAATTGTTTTTCTTTTTCACTTCTCCTTTCCCTATATTTTTAACGGGTGGTTTATATGCCTAATGTAAAACACTTTAAAAACAATTTTATTCTGGCGTGCAATTCAGACAGCCCAAAATTAAAACCAGTTAAACTTATTGTTTCCTTTTTATAAACGTTGTTAAAGTCTTTCGATGTTGCGCCACAAATATAGCATCGACTAGATTTCGCTCCGGTTGTAGTGTTACATATTTTTTCGTCTACCATAGTCTTCTCAAAATAATGTTTAAAAGAGAATTTGATTTCGTTCAAATTTACTTCTGTTGCTTTCAGCGCTTTTACAGACCTTTCGACGTAGCTTATTTCTGCTTTTGTAAAATCAGTTGATTCTTTCAAAAATCTAAATCTTATTGGACGGCAAAATAGTGGGGATGAAGGCGTGGGGTTATGCCATATGACTTTTTTACTATCCTTTCACACACTACTTGAAGGAGCACAAATTAGCTAAAAAATAAATTAGCATCTGATTCATTGTCATAATCAAATTTTTGTTTGTATTTAATTTGCTGAGAGTCTTCGTAGCCCCATTTACAAATTATATTTAAAGAATTTCTTTCTTCTTCGTTAAGTGTTAATAGCACTTCTTCCAAGAAAATTGATAATCATGTAACGGTATTGTCAATAAGGGTTTGTAAGCTGCTTTCTTCACAGATACCAGTGCCTCGTAAACACTCCTTTTGCGGATAACATTCTTGTTTTATATATATATATATATTTTTGTTTGATAATATGGAGTATAAAATGCCTTATTTGTGTTTCGGATGATCTCGTACTAACGTCTTGTTATGTCAGCCTCGACGAACATTGTCAAAGCTTGTAGTGGTGTCAAAGGAGTAACACTATCTTTATTTCCTTTTCCGTCGACTGCTTTTCTATATTCGCGCGCTCGAGTAGGATAATTTGTTATTTCTTTAAGAATTTTCGATGCATCTTTTTTTCCTTGTACGCTTAAGGATGTTTGTGCAGCGTGGACAATGATGTCATCTTTTACAGTTGACCGAACTTCTTCGGTTTTTCGACGCTTGCTTCGTTCACTTGATGTGTCAAAAGATTTCAAAGGACGGGCGGCATTTGAAACGTCGCCCGGTCATTGAATCTTTTGACGGCGGTCAATTCAACAATTTCATAGGTAGTTCAAAATTTTCCGTTAACCTCGACTCGTTGTTTTTCAAGAAAGCCTCTCCTTTCTGTGTCATTTTGACCATCTTTCTTCCAATGTCGACTTACATACAAAAAATCTTTGTTTTATAGTTTTTATGGTATCATCAGTAGTGCCGTAGTTCAATAATAAGTAACTTTCTAAATAATTTATTTTTTCTTCGAAATTCGGTAAATTTTAGTCTTTCTTTATATCATAGATCTTCGGATTACAATGTTCACACCTGATGTTCCTACAACAACGAAATGCAATGATTATTTATGTAATAAGAAGTTTAATTTCGTTTTGACAAAAAATCTATATTTTTAAAAATGTCCCTATTTTTATCAGCTGCAGTCTTCTGCAGCCAATTGTTGCAACCTTTAAATAAAAAGTTTGTACTTCTAATGAAAAGATTGTTCACAATATAAAAGAGTGGTGATCGGATTAAATGCAGAAGTACAACAAATTTTTCCTTTAAAGTGTAAAATAATGGAAAATGTGTCTAAGAAAACACCCTATGTTCGACACAATCAAATTATATTATTATATACATTATGGCTAAGTAAAATATATGAAAAATAAGGCAACATAAACTAGATAACTCAGGTAAGTTATCGATATCCATGACTTTTATTCCAAAAAATGACACAGAAAAAGAAATATTGGCGTTGAAACTTTTGTTTTCATGTGTTTACCGTATGTTTCTGAAATCCAATTTTAGCCGCATATATAATGAATATTGACATTTGTGACTCGGTATGGGCTGACATTCTGTTAATTGTATTATTCGAAGCCAATGTTATTTTTATGAGCCGTGTCATTCTGTATTTGTGCATTGAACACGTTGTTTAGATTATTTATGTACGTTTATAAAAATGTTTTAACAGTTCGCTGAACAAAAAAATTTCAGTAATTCATTTGAAGAATTATTACGAAAGTATGTCACAACTAGTTTAATTGTTTCAATTATATATTACTTAGAAAATCGATTGATGATTTGGAACCTGCCACAAAAACTAGACAGATTTTAAATCAGAACGTTCTTAGTCAGCTCACAAAAATATTTTGGGAAGTAGAATAGTCATTTAGTATTAGCGACACTAAACGACTGATTATTGATAAAAATACACTTCCTAAATACACTTTTACAAGTAAAATTTGTGAAAACTCAGATACCATATCCACGTGACATTTCATTATAATATTGCTACAAATCAAAGCAAATCGTCCCGACCAGTCACTGAAAAAAGAAATCATACGGAATTTGTAAGAAAACAGACTCCGTACGTAATTTGTAAGCCTTTTGACTTATAAGTTTTATGTCTCACAAAGTCAACAAATAAATTACAACAAAGATCTAGGTAAAATCAAATATCTTCTCAATCGTCCTTCTGTCACAAGAGATGTTAATCCTTTAGAATTACGGGATGGAAGTAGACTGCTGTATTCGCAAATGTCTAGCATTATAATTGAATATTTGTCTATGGCGGGTACCTTCCTTTCTTCAGAAACACTTTTTTCTGAGCACGTAATATTGTGACGGACCCTACTCACAATTGTCTTTCAAAGAAAATTTATCTTCTGGCATTTTAAAATTCCTTAGAGGTTAATAAGTGCATTCAATAAAATAGTGTAGGTTTAATTAGATTTTATTAAAATATATAAACAAAAAAATTACATAGAATAAGGAATTAATTATTAGCGCTGTTGATCACTCCAAAATTTATATTGTCGTTATTTTTAAATGATTACATGTCGTTATTTTGAAATGATTACTGTGATCATTTCCCTCTGTACATTTAACCAAAAAGGTCGATTAATCGATCTTTTTAGGCCAATTTATTCGATCCTTGAGATCGATGTTTTGGGGAAGACTGCTATTCATACAATGGAGACGTCTTCAATAAAACGTACATAATATGGAAATCCGTGGGCTACTTTGACGGAGGCAGGGGAAGTTAGCGAGTAACTGAAAAATTAATAGTCTGTTTCGCTTTCGATTGTTCCAGTTTACTGGAGAAGGGCTGATAATTGAAAACAAACGAGTGTGCTTTAGACCACACGACTGAAGTAAACCTTCAAATTCACAAAATATGAACTTTAAAATGAATTTACAATTTTATCGCATATATATATATATATATATATATATATATATATATATATATATATATATATATATATATATATATTTCACGCACTGGCGATGAGAGGAAGGGAGAAAGAAATGTGCGCGCGCACTGCTCTCTCTTGCTCCTACAGTGTGGTACTGACAATAGGCTTGCACTGTGTCTTAGATATACGAAACATAACTGGCTATGAGAGAAAAAGAGAAAGAAAATGTTTGCTCGCACCTCTCTCTCTTGTCCCTACAGTAATATACGAAACATAACTCTCTCTCTTTCTGTCTTCACTAACTTATATCTCCCTCTCAACTTCCGTTCGCCTCGCCCGATCACACTTTTCGTAACGTTCTCGTCACGCATTCACCAGCTTACTCCCCAAGTCAAGCGTGCGTAAAGAAGTTGCCGTAGTTTATCACTGCCTGTAGATAATGCATTGATGCAATATGTTATTATTATATTAATGTATGGATTAGTTTTTTGAGAAAGTTATTTTTTTTAATTCGTACGAGATGAGTGTTGCAAAGTTTACTAAAATGTACTTTTAGCCTCATTACCGACTTTCAATTATATATATCGACGTAAATGTCAACGCCAGATGACGCGATTGCCGGATCGCCTGCAAAAATCGTGGGCGGTCATCGATTATGTCAATGTAGACGGCCGATGTATTAATATCATTGTAGATAAAGTAATCTTGGTATTTTATGATTATTTATTTTGTTAATGACAACATATACCAGTTTGTATCATAAGTAAAGGAAAACTATACAAGAACACTCTTTGAGACAGAACCATTTAGAAAAATTGGCTATTTTTTCCTTTTTATGAAGTCAGAAATATTCGATGTAGTTTTGTGATTATTCTTCAGGCAGCTATGTGGAGAACAAACATAAAACCTTTATGCATAGCCACATGCTGCGCTTTGGGACTGTTAAATCATTCGGAAAGCAGATTCTTGCAATAGTCATATCTAAGACCTAATAATTGTTATCGATTTTTTATAGCCTTTAAAGAAAAAAATACACACATTTTCTGTGTACGTATTAAATTGATTTGTTAATAATTTTTCGGGCTCGATCCTCTCATATTTAAATCGTATTTTCATTTTAACTTTTCATAGAATTTAGGGTTTATTGTAGATTCCTTATTACATTGAGTCTGGAAATAAATATTCTTTATAAAAATTAGCTTTTGGCTTTTCATGATTTTCTTCCGAAATACGTAGACCTTTTTAATTATTTTTATCGTCGTTTGTATGCCCAAGAAACAATGAAGTCGATCAGTAAATAAATCACATCAACCAATAGGGATACCCGATTTTTGATATAATTTTTTTGGTGCAACTTTTCAATGTCACAGTCGTGTTTTATGGATGGTATATTCTCCAATCGAGAACCTTGCAGTATGCTTCTATAGAGAGGTACACAATTGATGGTAGATGCCTGTTTATATTCTTCGCTAAACAAAAAGGAAATTTTCATCATACTTTCGCCTATACCCAACTACGTTTACATGGAGATTTTCAGTAGTTTGCAAATATAAGAAGAACCTATTAAAATGAACTGAAAGGAAACCGCCAGACTGATGCACTTAGTAGAATATTTCTTTCAGTTGTTAAGTCAATATATTTGATTCACGTGAAGTGTATTCTATAAGCTGAGTTTATGTGAAAGGGATACAATCTAATTACTATAATAAAATGTATTCCAGAACACTGATTAAACAATATACAATGGATCTATATTGTTCTGATATTTGAGACTAATATATGAAGGCATATACCTGTTCAAAATAACATAACTCATGGTAATTATCCTACCTCTGCATTCGTTGCACCAAAATTTGGCATGACACCATGAGCTAAAGAAGATGTTCATACCAATAGCAAATTTTTACTATTTTGGAAAATCATTTCGTCCGCAAACCGTATAAAAATTAAAATTAATAATTTGTATAATGTAAAAACTCACAAATTTCGTTACTATCAAAGTCATGCACTGCAGCAAAACTTACTGACATTATATATCAATTCCTGTTTATTTTAGCTCAAGCAAGGTATGGGAATTTTCAATATAGTTCATAGGCTTTTATAAAGCTAAATGCATTTATCCGGTTTATCTGTCTGTCACAATAATCTTACAGTTAAAACGACTCGGATAGTAAGTATAATTGATGTACATAAATGAAAATCTATACAATACCCATAAGGGTGAATGAAATTAAAAGTATCTATTCTCATACAATATGTTATAAAGGACAGTTTTCTTAGTTTTTATATTGTAGTCAATAGCAA
Organism: Druceiella hillmani; assembly: GCA_039881145.1. Classification (NCBI taxonomy): domain Eukaryota; kingdom Metazoa; phylum Arthropoda; class Insecta; order Lepidoptera; family Hepialidae; genus Druceiella; species Druceiella hillmani. Next base: position 1,932,328 of record JAYKKI010000079.1, on the reverse strand, counting down.
TATATAGCAATATATCCATAAACGCATAATATAATTTGATAGTTGACTATATATTTAATATATCACTACAGTTTCTTTAGTTATATTTCATGCAATTGCATCATATATTTGTTTGTGAAATAATCGCCTAAATAACAATTTTTCCTTGCCTTTTGCCTGTTTTTGCTGTCAATATTATTATTTAAACTTTTAATAAAGAAAAGGCAGATATATAAATATAAATGGATAAATTATCTGTCTAGTAATACTTTCATTTAACAATGGAAACTGCATGGGAAACAATTGATTTTTCGATTTCGCCATGATGGAACCCTAAGTTATTTCATTATATTTAATATGAATATTAAATGGCCTCACATTAGTTAATCATAATTTGATGATTTTGTCTTTTCGCTTATTGTGATTATAATTAAGCTTTATAATTTATTATAATGTATCATGTTCCAATATTTGAGGGTCTAGGTTATGGTAATATGAAATAACCAAGACGTAATCCAGCAAGTTGGAGGTAGATGCTTAAATATAAAATAAAATTGTAAATCTGCATATACACGTATATTTTTTCTTGTAGGTGTAAATGGTTATGTACTGACTATAGTTACTCCAAATTCCTTTCTCCCTTACTGTCAATTAAAAAATGATCCCAAATTTTCATTTAAACATTTTTAATACTCATTTCCATGAAATTTGACAAAAATCTCCTAAATACAACAAATTATTAAAGTTCCATGTATCATTACAATGTAGGTTATTATAATATATTTAAACAAGTTAAATTAGTTTTATTATTACAATACCATTTCAGTAAAACAAAATTGAGAACAAATCGTTCAAAAATTATACCCTAAACCCGTCTTTAATACAGAATAACAATAAGAGTGTAGGAAAAATGCGAATTCTAATAAAGGATATGTATAAAAATCGACGTTTTTAAGAAAGAAAGAGCTCATACGCAATTCATTTCTAAAATTTGAATTACGTATTTTATAAAATTTATTTGAATAAAAAAAATTACAATAAGTAACACTCGACAAACATATAAATAGAAATGCTAATAAGTTTAAAAGATTATTAAAGTTATTAAAAGTAATTATGACGTTTATGTCACTTAATATCAATAGAAATGATGAATTTTGCTAACCTTCAAAATTAAATAACAAGTATTTTATATTTTTTTAATCACAAATTTGTGCTTATATTTGTAATCCTTTTTAAAAATTTTAACTTTTAGGTTTTTTGTTTTTTTTAAACAACCTTTAAAAATATTGATAACGTTTTAAGAATGATGCTGACTACATTCCTACTGGTGCATTGATGTTTGGCAAAGAAAATTTCCATACATATCTTAAAATGGTTATTGTCACAATTTAAGGACAAACATTAAGTAAGCTGGCTGAAAGTAGATATTTTTATGTAATTTAACTTAACATACGAGTGCTCGGTCACTAAACACACATGCTCATTAGTATAGTGGTCAGCTCACGTGAAATATTTTTCTTTTCATTTTATTTTTTTACACATTGTAACATGTAAGTGATCACATTTACATTACGACTAGACTAGAAATGATGCGAGTTTTTCTACTAATTTTTCAAAAATAATGAATTCGAACATATTTTATAAGTCAGTTAAAATACCCTTTACTTCACAGAGTACAAAGTTTATAACACCGAACACTTACAATGTTGGTGACAATTCTAATAAATTTTACAATAAAGGTTATGGCAATTTCTACACATATTATTTTCAAAAATTAACTACACATTTTTTTTTTAATTTAATTTAAAAATTCGTTTTCGCATTAATAATATTCGTTTTTCGAGAGCTGCTTAATTTCACAACATCCCAGTCTGACAAACTATAGAGTGTGTGATATCAAACACTAATAAAGTCAAGATTATTTCCGATAGCATGGGGTTGAAATTAGAATTTTTTGCTTGATGATCGGGTTTAGCCATGGCCGGGACTGATGCAGTTTACCGTATGCTGTACTTGTTAGCGCCACTGTCTCCCTCGCAATCAATCTGAGATACCGGCACTGAGCTCTTGCAGTAAATCTGTAATGGTGACATCTAAATCTCTCACAATAAATTGTTTGCAATAATTGTTAAATCTCTTGCAATAATCATTTAATGGTGACATTAATTGTGTTTTAATTTTGGGATTCAAATAGAGGCACCTGTGTCATTCGTAATAAATTGTTGCTATATTCGATTATGACTAACTTTATGGTACAGAATTTAAATAACACCAATATAGATTCAAGATATTACAAATATAAATCCAAGACAGCGGTATCTGTATCTCTCATTATAAACCGTTACTATATTCGGTTTCGACTAACCTTAGGGTACTGAATATGAATTTCACAATGTTCTTGAAGTCCAAGGTAGCAGCATCTCTCTCTCTCTCTTGAAATAAATCATTGAGATATTCAATTTTGACTAATTTAAAGTTGAGATTTAAGATGGCGTCATCTATATCTCTCGCCGCAAAACCATCACTGTATTCAATTTTGGCTAACCTTAGGGTGCTGAAACCGAAATTCACAATATTTTTGAGATTTAAGACGGCAACATCTACATCTCTTGCAATAGATCATCATTATAAGGTACATGATATAAATAAGGCCTATACACTAATAAGGCCACCCAATAAGATAGTAATTAACTATGTTTTTGTTTGTTTGCATTAATATATATTGAAATAGAAGCAATAAATTAGGTAAGCCTTAATTGTATCAAGTACCTTATTTTTGAAGTTGGGTTTATTGTTCTCAATTTCTGGGTGTATAGGCCTTATTGGAATATGCACCTTAATTGTATCAAGTACTTTATTCAATATAAACTGACCTTAGGATACTATATTCCGATTTCACAATGTTTCTGAGATTCAAGATGGTGGCATGTGTTTCAATAGAAATTGCAATGTACACTATTTCGACTAACTTTAGGGTGCCGAATTCTAATTTCACAATGTTTTTAAGATCCAGGATGGCAGCATCCATATCTCTCTACTAACCAATTGAAAATGAATATAGTAGCGATTTATAGCGAACGCCGATACCGCCACCTTGAATCTCAAAAACATTGTGAAATTAAAATTCACCACAATTTAAATTCACATTAAAATTCACATTTAGTCACTTTCAAAATAGTACGTCTGTAAGAGGTGCAGTTTGCCAGAAGCCGAAGGGATTTTTGATTGTATTCTGTGATATTTCCCAATTGATTTCTCAATTAATTTATAAATTTACTCACAAAAACTTTGTTAATGTCTCACACATTTTTCTAGCTTTGTCTATTATTTTTACTGTTAAATATTGTGTAGGTAATTTGTGTCTGATAGCAAGAAATGCAACTAATGTTTTGATCGTGTAGGGTACTTACCTAACCTACAAATATGGTGTTCATTTGTTGTGAGATAAATACGTTATTGTCTTCCATCTCTAAAACATCGTCAAATTCATATTTAGTATGGTGTTGTACTTAAATTTACACTGACTATTTTGTGATAGAATTGATGGTGCACATTACATTTTTTGGAATGATACGAAATGAACAAACTAATATAATATAGATATTTTTGTTTCCATAATTTTTTTTAAACCAGCACTCTGTGTCGTGATTAAAACATCAAGTTACAGCGCTGACCAAATGTCAATTAGCATTTCTTTGCAGTTCAGGTATTATGCTATTTATTTTTTCTCTAATTGGATATTTATTTTCTATTTCACTTTGCCGGTGTGCATCTCACGCAGTCAGGATTCTCTATAGCGATAGCTGTCAAAAACACATTTTGTATGTTCCACATACTGACTAACACTCGAGTTGGACCAACAGTCAACTTTGACCAACCGTGTCTCACCACTCGATTCACCGCTTGACCCTCGGTTCAGTCATGTGCAGAGCATGTGTCGCTAGCGAATTGGGACGATTACGTTAGTTGGATGAATGTAAATTTTATAGAAATAGTAATAGAGCATTCACATTGTGAGCTGTAAAAAACGAATTATATTTATAATTATATATATTAAGTATACAGTATTTTATATTGTACTTAAAGTATAATATAGAATGAAATATATTAAAATATATATACTTATATACAGAAAAAAAACATTTTTTTTTTTAAATTTTATTCAACTATCAGTTTGAAATTTTTTAAACAAGTTTCTTTCTTTTGGGTAATTAGTCATCAATTTTAATTCCAACGGAACAAATATAATTATTCATTATTACACATAATCTCATAAAAATCAGCACCTCATAAAAATAAAAATGTCAAATCCAAAACGGCGCAAAAAGCATCCAATTTGGGAACAGTTCATATCAATCCCTTAAGAAAATACTGGACTGGACTACTGAAGGCCGATAGGATACATTGTAGAAAATATAATCAAGAATTAGTTTAACTTGTGAAAAGAATAGAGGCACACTTCCAGAAACATGATTGAAATCTTGACGAGGCCGAGGAATTTGAGGACAGTGTAGTGGAGGTGTTGGGTCTTTCCAGTCTTCAGTTGATTCTTCTGTTAAATCTATTACTGCTCTTTAATCTAAAAGTGCCAATGATAGCAGCAGCGGGAACATTTCAATGAAAAAAATTACTATTATTACCAATCAGGAAGATAAGAAAAAAATTGTCGATAATTATCGACGTAAGCTACCCACACACCTTTCAACCTGGTAGAACACTTGCAGTTCCTGAAATTAATTGAAATTTTATGTCCAAGATTAAAGCCTGCAACCATAAACAAATTGCTGTTGATCTACTCGAAGATGTCTACAGCTCAACTATAGAAAACATAAAAGATGATTAAAAAATATGATTACATATATACAGTTGATGGTTGGAGCAATATCAGCTACGACTTGATAGTCTGTTTCTGTGTCACAGATGTTTTGATCAACAACACTTATTTAGTAAATAAAATAGACACTGACGTCGAAAGCCGTACAGCTGATTACTTGCAATACAGCTGCAAGTAATCAGCCATATTATTCCTTTGTTATTCCTAATTCAAATGACAAATACAATAGAGATCGAACATTTGAATTTATTTTGAGCCATTTGAAGTCCTAAATATAAAATATAAATTAATCTCAATAGTGTTCAATAATAAACACATATCTATATTATATTTTAATGTACATATATGAAATAATATACCTATTTCAGTTTATTTAAAAGGAGCTGGTGACAAACATTGCATTTACATTACAATAAAAAGCTATGACAGACGCCATGTTAGCATGATATGATACTTATTAACCAATGAAATCACTCACTTTCACATTTGTTCACTGTTAGTAACATAACGATGAATTGACATTTTAATGGGAATAGGAAAATTGACCTTGCGGTCAAACTACAGTGCTGTGACCTACAGTAAGACGTCCAGACATCCCCTTTTGGTGCACATGTGCCATGTGATGCTAAACAAAGAGTCCATCTTGGTTTTTTATTTTAATGTAAACAAAGCATCCATTAACATGCGTCAGCAGCTCTGCTTATATATATTTTACTTCAGATAGATTATAAAATAACATGGAGTAAAATATATTGTTGACATATATAATTTTAATACATATATGTATATATATATATATATATATATATATATATATATATATATATATATATATATATATATATATATATATATAATGTTTTTATTGGATTCTGTTTCGAACTTGTTGAAATAAAAACGTAATTGCGTTTCTGTGGATAAAAGATTTATTTACTTGTAAAACGTTCCTTCTACAATTTGCTAGTAACATTATCTTATAAACTAAACATTTACTCACCTGTGGATAAAAGAAACAACATTTAAAGCCCTTATTTCGGGTTTATCATCTGAATTCGACAGGTAAGCTTTTTACAATAAAATACTGAATCAAAAACAAATCTAACCTCTCAAAATCTTTTGACGTTTGATACGAAAGCTAACAGCGACCTCTATGGAACTTATCATAGATAACGCAGCAAAGTTTAAATGAAAGGATACCTATAGGTTTTCTTTACATCTCCCCTCCGAGAGAAGAACAATTACAAGTGTGATTGCACGTAATTGTTCTTTTCTCAATCGACAATGGAGTAAGTTTTGTAACATGAAACAAATTTGATTCTTCCTTCTTGTTACCGGCATCTACTTCATAAATTGTATTAGAAATTTTTTTCAAGATCTCGTAGGGTCCAATTCTCAGTTCATCTGTTTTCTTCCTATTTAGTCGATTACCGTTTTCCACATAGACTTTATCTCCTTTTTTAAAGTCATATTCCCTCCTTGATAGGTCATATCTCTTCTTATTATACTCATGAGATTTAATTGCATTTATACATGCTAATTTTCTATCTCTTCTCAGATCTTCATTAGAACATCTTGTTTTTAGTTCTGATGGAAGAATATTTACATTTTCTCCTTCCAATAGGTATTTTGGTGCAAATTTGGTAACAGTGTGTTCTGTTTCATTATATTTCTTTACACAATTCTGTGCTATTGTTGTCCATGCAATCTTTTTTTCGCTTTCATTTATTTGACATCTTATTTTATTAACTAAAGTTTGGTTCAATCTTTCGTTAAGCCCATTTGAAAAAGGAGTGTCCACCGCAGTAAAAATTATTCTTATACTGTTATCTTTCAGAAATCCCTTAAATTCTTTAGAGTTTATACCAGGATATTGGTCCGTTAATATCATATCAATTTTATGACTTTGTGTCACTTGTTGAATAAGTTTAATAAAATCGTTAGAGCTATGGTTTTTTGACGTCAAGATATAAGCATACCTAGTGAAATGATCAATTTAAAGATGCAGGTACTTTTTTGTTGACCGAGATCCCCCAAAGCCACCAATTGTATCAATTGATACAATTTCAAATGGGTGTCTTGCTGGTCCTAAATGTGACAATAATCCATATTTCGGCTTTCTTCTTGTTTTATTTTTAATGCATATTTCACATTCTTCGCAAGTCTGTTTAATTTTTGCTATGATATTCTTCGCTGAATAGTATGGTGTTAATTTATTTATCATTTGTGTTGTTCCTAGGTGGCAATAAGTAATGTATACTTTTTTTATCAATGTTTTGCTTAATCCTTCTGATTGTATAATTTTGTTTCTTCCTTTATTTTTCTTGTAGTATATTTCATCTCTTAGTATAAGTCCATTTTTATCTTTTTGTATTTTTTGATTTGAATTTTGATCTATTTTTATTTCTTCTATAGTTATTAAATTTACCACTTTCAAAGCATCATCATCATTATTTTCACTGGGATCTAGGACTGGATTTCTGCTCAAACAATCTACCTCTATATTTGTTTTTCCAGGATTATATTTAATTTTGAAATTGTATTGGGATAAATAATATGTTAGGTCTCCGAGCTCCTCATCAGTTCTTGCTTTAATATTCAAGTTTTCTAGTGGTTTATGATCAGAATACACTGTAAACTCCTTTCCCATAAGCAAATGTTGCCAGTATTTTATAGCTTCTTTTATTGCTAAACATTCTAGGTATATTGCCTTCTTCTTTTTTTGTGTATCTGTTAATTTTTTTGAAAAATAAGCAGCTGGTTTATTGTCTCCATTTTTATCAGGTTGTTTTAACACTGCGCCTGTTCCTTTTGCACTTGCATCAGTATAAATGTTTATTGGTAATTCTGGATCATAAATTTTCAGAATTGGTACAGAGCACAGTAGTGTTTTCATTTTATCAAATGATTTTTGACATTCTTCAGTCCACACGAATTTCACATCTTTCTTTAACAAATTGTGTAACGGGTCCAAGATGATAGCACTGTGTGGCACAAACTTGTGATGAAAATTTACTTTTCCTAGGAATTGTCGTACATTTTTCCTTGTTTCTGGTATTGGAAAGTCTTTTACTGCTACCAAATAATCTTTTAGAGGCCTCACTGAATTGTTTTCTATTATGTGGCCTAAATACTTGGCATAACTACTTGCAAATATGCACTTGGTAAGTTTTAGTCTAAACCCTTCCGTTTGTATTGCCTCCAGTAACCGTGATATATGTGATATATGTTCTTCAAAGGTTTTTGAATAAATGAGTATATCATCTATGAAACTTACTGCAAAATCAGAGAGCTTATTCTTTCTTATGATGTTAGCCATTATCCTTTGAAAAATGGCTGGAGCAGTTTTTAGTCCAAATGGTAAGCATGTCCATAGAAAATAACCTTCCTGAGTAACAAAGGCCGTTTTGTACCTATCCTGTACTTTCAATGGAATTGACCAAAACGCTGAATTAATATCAAACGTTGAGAAATACTTACAGTTTACTGTTTTTGTCATTAGATCTTCAATCAATGGAAATGGCTGTGATTGTGGGACGATTATCTTGTTCAATTCCCTGAAATCTATACAAAGTCTTGTTTTTCGTTCATCTTCCTTTTTATAAGCCAGAGTTACTGGGGCAGCAAACGGGCTATATGATTCCTCAATCAAATTTTTCTCTAATAATTTTGATATTTGTTTTTCTATCTCTCTTCTATCTTCAGCTATACATCTGTATGGACGTTTGCAGCAGTATTTATCCACCATCAGGTCAATATGAGCTTCATAATCTCGTACAGTGCCGACATCATATTTATCCTTAGCAAAGACAGTCTTAAATTTGTCTATGAGCTCGTCAATCTCTAATTGTTGTTGTTTATCTAGATGATTAACGATCTTTTCAAATTTATCAGTTTTAATATGTTCATTGAAGTTTATTTCATGTTTCACCTTCTCCATTCTAGGGCTTCCTAATCTTGGTTCAGTTTTGTCTCCTAGTACATCAGGAATGTTGACATTTGTATCGTTTTTTATATTAAGCTCATCTTTCTGACCTTTTTGTGTTATTTTTAAATCTTCATTTTGAATAAGTTTGAATTTTCTTATACAATCTAAACCAATTAGGAAATCATATTTAAAATTTTCTTTGTCTATGACAAAAATATCTATGTTTTGTTCTACATTATATATTTTAATTTTTAATGTGACCATACCTTTTGTTTTTTTCTCACCATTAATAGTCTTTAAATTTACTATTTGTGTATTATCTGTACTTTTTTCTTCATTCCGTATATTTAATAATTTAGCATTAATTAATGACACATTTGAACCTGAATCATAAATTCCAGTTACTTTCACAGTGTCATTCAATAGTAAATTTATTTTTATTAATGGTGGCACCTCTAGTTTTTTGGATCTTTGTTATTCAGTTCTGTTTCTATTTCGGGGTTATTTACTGTTCTCACTATTGATTTCTGAGTCCTATCTTTAAACCAACAATTCTCCTCTGGGTGATAGCGTTTCCCTTTTTTTTCATTGGCACAAATTTGGCATGGTTTTCTTTCTTAAATTTTTTTTTTGTTTAAGGTCAGAATTTGTAAATCTTTTTTTTCATACTTAGTTTTCCCAACGAGGTGTTCTAGTTTTCCTATTTCATTATACAAATCTTCTGTTTGTTGCAAAGTTTCTCTGTCGATTTTATCGGGAACAAAATTAGGGAAGCCGAATGCTATGAGATCAATAAGAGTCCCAGTATCAATGTTCTTCCTAACTTCCAGTAGTAATTTCTCTTTCTTTAGAGCGTACTCGAGTAACGGACCTGCTTGGTATTTAAAACCTAGAGCATATCTCATGGATGACCAATTTGCAAATTTGCAGCTTTATTTGCAAATGTCTCACAAAAGCATTTCTCCCATTTGTTCCACTCTGATTCTACTGTGTATTTTATTAGCATACAGTCATACCAATGTATACTTGACGACTCCATAAAATTTTTTAAAATCTCTATTTTCTTTTTGTCTTCTTTGATTTTGAAACGTTCACATTCTTTATTAAAATTATTAATCCACTGGTAGGCATTAGTGGTTTTACTTGTGAATTTTTATATCATAAAATTCTTCTCTATCTTGCCTAGATTTTGAGTTTCCGATTTTTGTTCTTTTTCTTCGAGTAATTTTTCTAACAGCTTTTCCAAAGAGTTGTTTGAGCCACTAGATTTCGACTCTGGATCACATTCAGTTTCTATTATTTCTTCTAGATAAACATCATTAAACTGCAAGTTTTGAGCCTCATCCACATATGCTTCCGATATCTCATCTGTCAAAGTTATCCAAATTTTCCTTGTTTGGTGTCTTCTTTGCAATGTTTTTTTTTATTTTGGCATAGTTTGTAGTACTCATAATTGCTATGTGTTGATTCACTGGTTGATATTCCGGTGGTATTCCATAGATCTGACCACTAGTTGTGGCAATTGAGGTTATGCATAAAATGTTGGCTTTTCCATCGGACGCTGTCTTCACAGCAAAATCAAATCTTAACTTATCCATTATTCACTCAAAATATATGCAGAAAATGTTGTTTTATAATGTTTTTATTGGATTCTGTTTCGAACTTGTTGAAATAAAGACGTAATTGCGTTTCTGTGGATAAAAGATTTATTTACTTGTAAAACGTTCCTTCTACAATTTGCTAGTAACATTATCTTATAAACTAAACATTTACTCACCTGATAAAAGAAACAACATTTAAAGCCCTTATTTCGGGCTTATCATCTGAATTCGACAGGTAAGCTTTTTACAATAAAATACTGAATCAAAAACAAATCTAACCTCTCAAAATTTTTTGACGTTTGATAAGAAAGCTAACAGCGACCTCTATGGAACTTATCATAGATAACGCAGCAAAGTTTAAATGAAAGGATAGGTTTTCTTTACACACACATATATATATATATATATATATATATATATATATATATATATGTATATATATATATATGTATATATATATGTATATATATATATATATATATGTTATATTTACATATGTCAATAATATAATTCATTCTACGTTACGAATATTATATATCTTCTCATCGATCATGCTGAGAAGATTCTATTACTATTTTTATAAAATTGAATGCATTCTTTTGATCTATGTGATCACCCAAATCTGCCATGTTTATTTTTAAGTCAGCGACATGCACATGTTCTGCACATGTTAACAACAAGGATGATCAGCTGATGACTTTTAATGTAGATATAAATGCCAGATGGAAGGAGTACTAGCACAACGAGTGATTTACCAATAAATTTGAAGAACCAGTTCCTATAAGTGCCTCCAAGAGCATACTTTAAAGATTATCACCGAAAGAGATCTATCGAGCCAGATAGAATCCCAGCATTGCTGAGAAAGCAGCTAGGAGCAAGTGGTGTCCAATTTCTGAGACAGCTCTTCAATAAAATGCTAGATATAGCTAACGAATGGAAAAACTTACCTAGTCCCTTTCATCAAAAATAAGTATAACATTAGACTATGCAAAAATTATTACACAATCAAACCCTTATCACATACATTTAACATATGGGAAATGGTTGTAAACAAACAACTTCTTTAATTAACAGTTATTACTGAAAATCAATGCCGATTTGTAGCAGGAACATTGAAAACTGCCTTACAAACTTAGGATTTTAGTAGAAATATTTATATTTTTGTAGAGATGTGGAAGGATGTCCATCTACCTTTTATAGATCTTTAAAAGTCATTCGATTGGGTCCCAAGACTCATAGCCTGGCAATCGTTGGAATGCAAAACATACTTGAATCTTACATAAAAATAATCACAGATGTGTACAATATCAGGTAGGATAGGTACGTCAAATATCAACTCTAAGCACACTACTTTTTTAACCTTGCATGGACCATTTCACTGTAAGAATACAAAAATACCACCTTGATCTACTTTATGCGGATAATATTGTCCTTATCAGAGATAAATCTGAAGACCGAGAATTATCTCTAGAAGTTTGGAGATTTGTGTTAGAGACCACTGGACTAAAAATTAGCAGACTAAAATCAGGGTATATGCAATGCTGTTATTTGCGTTCTAACTATCAGTACTGTTAGTCACAGAACCACCAACTGAAGAAAGCCTACGATTTCATGTATTTAAGGTCTGTTGCAGCCAACAATGGCACGATCGATGCATATTACATCACTATTGATTGAATGAAGTGGAGGCGCTTTCAGATAAACATACGAGGATATTCCCAATAGGTATAAAAGGAAAGCATTGTGAGACACTGGTTGTATGAAATCAGCACGCATTTGTAACACAATAAATGCCTACCAAAACAGTGCTCAATTTGCGTTAATTAGGCACTGTTTTGTAATTGATTAACCTTGTTTTGTTTTTACAAAACAGTGTACATCTAAATTGAACAATAGGATTGAAATGATCTGTGCGAATCCCAATCCGTACTGATTTCATGCATTTGTAAATGTTCAATGACTAATTGTATGCAGTCGATTGTTGAAACCGCCGGCGGGGCCAGCTGTTCTTCGGCTGTGAATCATTACATTTTGAATAATGTTTCTGAGTGGTTTGGGTAATGATTATATAATGAAAAATGAAAGAGTTTAAAGGTATTTTTGGTGAAGGTACAAAACATTTTTAAATACTCAGAAGTACAGTCAAGAGACTCTTATAAATATCAAATTTAGTGCCCATGACCTATTCAAGGAGAATTACATGAAATATGTGCAAGTTTTTCAAAATAAGCTATTTCTAATTGAATTATGAAAAGACGATTTACTACATTAACATGTTATGGATTTCGTAACCTGTTTGTGTATCAGCTTTCTGAAAGAAACACATCAAAAAAACAAAACTATTTTAAATTTTAATTGCTATCTTAACCTAAGAATAACATTTTTGAAAATAGCACTGCACACTCTGAGAATTACAGCCCTTTTAAAAAAGGATTACAATATTGTAATTAACATTGATTTCAATCATTCACACAGAGTCAATGTTGCACAATCTTTGCATTGACTAAGATGTTCAACGGAAACAAAAGAATTATTTACGTTTTATTTTGAAGAAGGTATATGGCTGCCGCAGCCACAGAAATCTGCCATAAGCTAAATATTTTGAGCAATTCTAAACTAATACTTGCAGAATATTAGTTAATGCTCAACAAAATCCTCTTGATGGTCAACTTATATATCTCTACAAAAAATGGTGACAGCAAAATTATAGAAGTAGAAATAAAAAGGGTATATTACAAATTTTGAAAATAAAGCAAACAGAATTTGCAGCGTTGTACATAGACTTGTGTATACTGGAAGATCCTACCATTTGTGTAATTATCATACCATTAAAGTAGTGAGTTTTCACTGAAGATTTAACTGGTCAAATTGTTTTTGTAGATACAAGGAATTGTATAATTATTAGTGATTAATAGTATTAATCACCACACTATAACTAGTATTCAAATATATTCTTTCTTAGAATATCGTATAATTATAAAAAGTCACAGCATTGCCAAAAGCTAGTATATAGATAATTTCCTCTTTACCTAAAATTGGTTATCAACAACACACAGAAATTAAGTTGGAGTGGTAGCCACCAGTTGTTAGCTGTTGAGGAATTCCATTCTCCTTATTCTAAGTCCTATGTAATAAATAAAGTAACAATTAACTGGTAGCAAATATATTGAATCATGATTGATTTATTACCATCCGTTAAGGAGTTGCAGGTTACAACTCATTATCAAACCCTGAATTGGTCGATGGTGTAGTTATTTCGGAAAGTAAAAACTACTAGTAGCAAATATCTTGAATTAAGGTTGATTTTCTAGCATCCAATAAGTAGTTTTATTGATAATCTCCAGAACACTTTATCAGATTCTGGCATAGTCAATGGTGTAGTTATTTTGCAAAGTAACAACTACCAGTAGCAAATATCTTGCATCATGTTTATTTTAGTACCATCCATTAAGGAGTTCTATTATTCATCTTCAGAACTCATCATCAGTAGTTATTTTGCAAAGTGACAAATATATTTAATTACAGTTGATTTACTAACATCTGTTTATAAGTTCCATTCTTCAACTCCAGAACTTATCATCAAACCCTGGCCTGGTCGACGGTGTAGTTATTTTGCAAAGTAATGACTACCAGTAACAAATATCTTTAATCACATTTGATTTACTAACATTGGTTAAAGAGTTCCATTGTTTAACTCCAGAACTTATTATCAGACCCTGACTTGGTAAGTGTTGTAGTTATTTTATAAAGTGACAACTACCCATAGCAAATATCTTGAATCATATTTGATTTACTGTCATTCATTAAGGAGTTCCATCATTAATTTCCGGATCTCATCATCTGATCACCGTTATATTTATATAGAACCACTTGTAAAGTACCATCATTTAAATAAAAAAAATCATCAAAATTGGTCCACTCAGTAAAGAATTATCACTGAATATACATAAAAAAAAGATTCCCACAAATTAAGAACCTTCTCCTTTTTTTGAAGTCAGTTAAAATAACAGGAATAGAGAATATAACACAAATAACTTTTGTGAAGCACCAATAAAAATATTCAAAGAGATTATGTTACAAAGATGTCAAGTTTTTAATTTGTGTACCTGACTGGGTTTCATCACCAGCTCGTTTGAAAATTACCACAAAGAGATTACTGTAATTTGTTAAAGAAAGAGAATGAAGGTTAACAGTAACTTGTGAAAAATTTTGCCAAAAAAGTAAATAGATCATTGAGACGATGCCAGTTAATGAAACTTCTTACTTAATAAAAGATAAATCAGATTTGTACGTAATTGATGGGAACGACTATTTATGGGGGAAAGGAGGTTGCCACTGCAAGCATATATGTACTATAGAACAGATGTTTAAAATAACTGTTAGTACATTACTAAATCTGACAGAAGAATTTCGACAACAATTACCCAAATTAGCGTAGGTGAACAATTATAACCCCAGATTCTTTAAGAACATCATCATGGAATCTAAGAACAACAAAATCAAGTCTCGTCACAATAATTATTTCAGCTACCACTACAAATGGATGAAGCTGTTAACCAAGGAAATAACATTTCTATAGAGCCTGAAGATCTTCAGGAACAGTACACATATATTTAAAAATTTTTTGTCTGAACTACCTCATACTCTCACATGTTAGACTTCATCCAATATTGTTTCCTTCATATGTGATATAAGTACTTGCCCAAAAAATAAAGGTTCAGCCAACATCAATTGCAAGGTGACATCAAAAACAATTATCAATCAGAATACATCAGGCTATCTTGTGAAAAGGAAAGTAGCACACAATATCGTGATTAACATAGAGCCAACTGCAGAACAAAGAGTAAACTAGAATATATATGTGAGTGTAACGAGCGCGCCACAAGTAAGCAAGGCTCTGCTTACTTTAAAATAAGCATATTTCGTTTACATTATTTGCTGTATGCAGCAATGTGAGAATGTGCTGTGTTATTTTAATTTAATTAAAGAAGTGCTACGTCACTGAATACAATAAAAATATATATTGTATACACAACCTTGCTAAAGAAATTATATCTTACCATAGTTACAAGATTGGGGAAAGTTATTTCGATATTGAAAAAAGTTAACCTAACATTTATTTTTATGCAACTAATATTCAATAGTTTATACCAGCAGGATAGAAATATGCATGACATAAGAATATGGGGATGAGATCCAGCGTCGAACATTATTTAAGATGATTGTGAGGGGAGATGGGATTGTGCTATATAATGTAATTAGAACTTTCCGAATACAATTTGGCTACATTTATTCCCATACAATTTCACGAACATGCCACTTATATTATTTTGTTCTGTGGAACAAATTGAGCGTGCCGCAATAGACCTCTACCTTATTTTTTAACTATTAAGTAATAAAATTTTTATTCATCGTAATATTTTATTTACCCCCTTCCGACAGTATCCCCATCCCCCCAATCAGTAATATTTTTTATTACAATTTTTTATTCTTATGCAAACATAATATAAGATTACATTTAATTAGTTGAGACAAATTGACATATCATCGATACTGAATTTAACTTAGAAACATTTCTTTCAAAATTTTGGAGTTCCCATTCAAATTGCATCACTTCACATACAATAGTAAAATCAAAAATATAATATGTGCTTCAAATCCAAAGAAATGGCCCTTTCAAAAACTTTTAAGAACTGTACAATTTACTTTGCTGTGAAGATATTATTTAATAAATAAATATGCTAAAATTCAATTACAAATTGTATCTTCAATAGAGGTAGTTTCTATTTATGGGGGAGTATGCAGTCATATTTTCTAATATTGAATATATTTGGCGTTAATTTTGCAGATATCCATTATTCACAATTAAATGAAATGATGTAGTATTATTTCTACTTTCTTTAAGTTCTTTACCACAACCTAGGTTTTGTTGTATTACAACATCTTCAGGTGGGCTATTAGCAACGAAATATTTTAATTAAGAAAAATTAATAATTCTTTGCTACTAGCCCACCTGAAGATGTTGTAATACAACAAAACCTAGGTTGTGGTAAAGAACTTAAAGAAAGTAGAAATAATACTACATCACGTAGTTTCATTTAATTGTGTCATATTTTCTAGCAAAATCATTATTTATCCTATAAAGTGGAAAATATTTATCCTATATTTTCCATGTATGGTCACACTATATTTGTCATTAAATTTAATTTAGAAAAAATTTTTAGCAAATAGAAGGCCATAGATTCGATTCAAGACCTGGTGCCCAGTCGGTGTCCTGGACATTCTGACTGTAGCCGATCCAGCCACCTCCTCGTGGAGACCGTGATCTGCCAATAATTTTTTTTGCAAATATTATCAATGTACAGACATGCAAAGTTTACAATTTTTTTAAATGTAAAAGTGAGGATTGCAATTTCACATATAAATTAGTTTTATGTGTTCAATAATTTACATAACATTATTTACAACTCTCATCTAAGGTACTATAATATCCTATTTAGTAAATTCATTCTTATGTTAAAATTGTAAAATATTTTTAAAGACAAATACGAAACTAACTACAATTATACACACTGAATGAATTTATAAATAATACTATGAAATAGTAAGTCACATTCATTTTACAAATTAATATGATTAATGACGGCCGAGTATTTAAGTAGAAACAATTTTATTTGAAATTAATTGTTAGTAATACCAGTTATTATGTTTTTTATTAAAAGTGCCGAATTTAAAAGACTGATTGTCTCCAAGAGAAAGAGCACAATAATTTCCATTTTCTCTGACCTTCAATCCATCAAGCAAATATGTGCAACCTAAATAAAAGGGGTTTGGTTGTGAACAGCTGCCACCACCATCAGGGTGCTCAGGATATCTGTTTGAGTTGAGTGGAATAGCATCATCCAATTAGATATTTAAGACATCATTGATGAACTTCCAAATTGAATATAGATCTTAGGTCTAAAGTAGACTCTAGATGTTGGTCAAGAAGTTACTAATGGCCTAAAAATAATACCAAAAAAATATTTGAAAAATTTGAATGTCAGAAAAATAAATTAATTATTGTAAAAATATATTTTAAAATGTTTTTAACTTTTTAAAAAAATATTTGATTTGAGTGACTTGAAATTTCGTTACTTTATCATTTATAGTGTGTAATAGATGTAGGGCCATAAGCAATAAAAATTTAAGTAAAAAAGCGTTAAGAAGTTTATGATTTATAATAGTTAAACCATCATAATTACATTAAAATGATATTTGATGAGATTGTATACAAACTAATATTTAAAAAAAGTTCCAAACTTCATATGAGGAGTTTCATTTTTGTTTCATATGATTTATAATAAATCATTTAAATTTTCCCATATTATAAATCCATACACAGACAATAGAATATATTGATAGCATAATACAATTTTTTATTAATGGAGTGTTAATATAACTAATATTACCACCTCTGTTATAAAACCATTTCTTCAGTCTCTATGCTCCTTGATGGTTAATTGTTTGCAATAACCCCTTAAAACAACTACAATTTAATATAAACTATTGATATAATGAGATGTATATAAAAATTCATATTTTGTTATTTTTTAATTAATTTAAAAAATGAAAATTTATGTTAATAATGATTTTGCATATTTCTGTACTTATTTCGTGAAAGGTTCATCATAGTAACCTTGACCAAGAACTAAACTAAAATATTTTTTGAGTGCCTTCCTTCAAAAACTAACATGTAACTAAAAATGAACATAACTTTTCTTCCAGGTACTATAATTAAATTATATATAATATTTTAAGACGCTTCATAAACTAATAACAAAAAATTTTCAGACGGATTTTTCTCACAAGATGAAAAGAACAACTATTATAATACTGGTCAGTATGATCGAAATATGCCACTCTGCTAGAATATTGGGTGTATTTCCATTACCTTCATATAGTCACCAACAAGTGTTCAGAGCAGTAATGCTAGAATTGGCCAAAAATGGTCATGAAATTGTAATGATGACACCAAATCCAGAAAACTCCACAGCAACAGAATACAAGAATATAACTGAAATTGATGTACAGAAGGGATCTGATGAAATTTGGAGAAGACAATTTAATTTGTCTTCATTTACAGAAAATAATTACTTTGTACCGTATAAATTATACCACATGTATAAGTATACTCTTTTAGAACTCTTTGACCAACAGTTGAGCACACCAGAAATGAAAGACTTGCTAAGAAACCCAAATGAGCATTTTGATTTAATTATTGTGGAGAGTCTTGCTGTTCTTTTCTTTCCACTTGCAAGTCACTTTAAAGCCCCTGTAATTGGAATATGCTCAACGATAGGGTCACCAACGAACTATGAAATTTTGGGAAGTCCAAGTAATCTATTTGTGTATCCTGTTATAACCTTATTTAGTAGTACTTTAGACTTCCTGACGAAGTTAAAAATACTTAGTCTGCTACTGTATGCATTGTACCTGGACTGGGGTTTATTTGATACAGAAAATGCTTTGTTAAAAAAACATTTAGGACAAGATGTACCAACTTGGCAAGAGGCTGAAAGGCAAATGTCATCTTTCTTCCCTACTTTGAATCCAGTTCTGCAATATGTTAGACCCACAGTTCCCAAAATCATTAATTTGGGAGGTGTTCAGTTGAAGTTGAGTCCTAATATGACTGAGGTATCCTAAAAGTTTCTGAATTATAAATAATAATTTGTAATTTGTTTACCAGCTTTCTATTTATACAGTTATTTCATTAATGACTAACAAATCACCATTTATACGATAAATTTACAGGAATTAACAAAATATTTAGATGAAGCCAAGGAGGGAATTATTTATGTAAGTCTTGGTACCAATATACTACACTTGCCTGCACCGCAATTACGTATTTTTCAAGAAGTGTTTACTGATCTACCTTATAAAATTGTTTGGAAATGGGGAAATGAAACTCGTGATGTTACTCATAAAAATATTTACATGTCCTCCTTCTTACCACAGAGAAGTATTTTAGGTAATTTTTATTTCTAAATATTTACTAAGAGTTTATTTAACCTCCATTTTATTTTTTAAATACTTTCTTTACTTTTTAAATAGTTTTTTAATCTACTTTTTTATTTTATTTTTGTATTTGATTTTGTCAAATAAAAAATTAAAAGAAATTTAAAAAAACTTCTTGAAGATTACCATAAAATATATTAAATATACAAAATTACTTTAAAAGATTGATAAAATAAAAAGTGGCAACAAAATTCAAATCTATAACTGGTAATAAAAAACAATTTAAAGGATACCCTACCTCAGGACAAATCGTCGGTGCGCTTGCCAAACCTGATATGTGCATTTTTTTATTATTTTTTTTTAGTGCATGTGCTTTCTTTATAAACGTCACAACGAATGACAGAATTTCCATGTGTTTTATCTGTCTGGTTTATGGTCAAACATGACACCGTCAAAACTGATATGTACTGCGCAAAATTTGGCAAGTGTTCTAATCACACATATCAGAAATGGCATCAGATGTTTTGCACATAACAACAAATGTAAACCATAAACCAGACAGATAAAACACATGGAAATTCTGTCATTCGTTGTGACGTTTATAAAGAAATAATACATTAATGTGATGTGAAAACCTGGGTAAGTACTACAATTGAGTTATATTATTGTAAATCTTACTATTAATCAGCCATGCAGAGATTTAGATATAATACATTGTGTGATTCTATTATCCAAAAAAATAACCTAAAAAGTAATTTCTTAACCTAATATAAATTAAAAGTATCTGGTAGCTATTGCTTGTATATGTATATAAATGTATGTTTCTATGTATTTAAATGTAAACAAAACAGTTTATAAATATAAATTAGTGTGTTATCTATTCCTTTACTGCATGTACATGAAAGAATATTATTATGTATTTAATTTTATTAAAATGTTCCATAGCCGGTGTGGGCAGCTTGTTCATAAAATTCAATTTTTCTTTTTCATTTTTGTTCTAGTTATCATCCATCATGGCATCACGGAATAATTGGAGGGGAAAATTGCTTGTCGACTTAAGCACCGGAAGTATTTCCATTGATAAATGTCATGAAAATGTCACAGATACGTTTGTATTCCGATTTCCCACCACCTCATGAGACATCAATGATCAATCCCGAGTTTTCTGATATTCAGTCAAGTGAACCGCAGGCTGGGTCAATGAGCACAATTATACCTTGCTCCAAAATAATGAAGTTCGAACAATCTGGCTTCAACGAGATAAATAATGATGATCACATGGAAACAATCCAACATGAAAGCGAAGATTGTGACGGGATCACGGTGTCATCGACGGTTGTTGTTGAGACAACTCAGGTTCGCTTGGCTAAAGAAACAATTGACATATTTGAAAGTGAAGTAAACAACAACACGAGTCAATTTTATTTAAATGAAGAAACTGGATTGTTTATACCAAAATTTAACGAGATTGTTCAGAATAAGTCTTCTTCCAATTTTATGATATTGGATTCAAATGGAGTAAAGTGAAGATAATAAAAGTAACAACGAATTTGAAGAAGTTTTAGAAAATAAGAAAGATAGAATATTTAATATAGATCAAAGGGTAAAAGGAAAATGTGACATGCGAAGGAAATGTCACAAAAACTCAGACGACCAGAATAACCATGTTGTGACGAACTTCGTCACAAAAAAGTCACGATGCCACTGAAGGAAAATCATCGTTATCTTTGAGGAAAAATATCTGAAGAAAAAAGACAAGCCATATTTGATTTTTTCTGGAACTTAGATTCGTAGGGGACCAAGAAGGCTTACCTAAAAAATTTGATTCTGATCAGGCCAATTAAAAGAAGACGTAAAAACACAAATGCCGAAGCTACTAAAAAAAAACAAGAATACGGCTGTCTACTACCAGATGATAACAATGAGTTGGTGACGGTTTGCAAAAAATTTCTGCTCAACACCTTGGCCATGAATAATGATACCATATCACAATGGATGAAGTCCCTTAATGTCAAGTTGTAAAACAATGGTTGAATTTACTGCCAAAAGTACCCAGTCACTACTGCAGATCTAACTCAAATAGAGTCTATGTCGAAGACACCTTCCGGAATAAAAGTCACATGCATAAAGTGTATAGTAAATGGTGCACTGAAAATAATAAAGATATGGCTCGACGTAAGGCATTCTGCACGGTACTAAAGCGTGAAAAGATCTCAATATTTAAACCTAGAAAGGATCAATGCGACACTTGTACTGCATACAAGGAGAACAATTTAACAGTTGAAAAATATGAGTTGCATCAACAAATGAAGCAAGAAGCCTACAGTGCCAAGAAGAAGCTAACTCGATGTGTTCATCTGAAGTGCTAGTAGTAACCATGGATGTGCAAGGTGTACTTTTATGCCTAAAGCTTCAAGTATCTGCTCAATATTATAAAACGAAGCTGCAATTGCATAATTTTACGCTTTATATTAACAATACTAATGAAGTGCATCTGTATGTTTGGCACGAGGGACACGGTGGTGTGACAGCCAATGAGTTTGTTTCCTGTCTCTGGGATTTCATCGATTTAAAACTCAACAAAAATTCTAAAAAATAATACTCATTTCTGATGGGTGCTCCTACCAAAACCGCAATAAAATACTTGCATCAGCTTTATGCAATCTCACAAAACAACGAGATATTGAAATACAACAGATTATTCACGAAAAAGGACACACAATGATGCAGGTAGACAGACTTTGGAGCAAATATTCAAACCACCAATTTTTTCACCAAACGATTACATTAATCTCACGTCACAAGCTCGTCCGGCACAGCCTTATACTATCCATCATTTGGATTACAAATTCTCCAAAGATTTTGAGAAAACCTGTTTGCTTGATTCCATCAGACCAGGAAAGAAAACTGTGGTTACTGATATAAGGGGTTTACTGTACAAGAATGGACAAATTTTTTACAAATTGCGACATCCTCATGAATGGAAATTGCTTCCACAACGAATGCGTTCTGGCCAGTCAGTTCCCAAAGAACTGTACAAGATGCCCAGAAAAATTGAGAAATCAAAATACGATAGTTTACAGTCCTTGAAGAGTTACATGCACAGAGATTATCACTGCTCTTATGATAGTCTCCTGCATAACTAATTCATGACAGTTAGTTTATGATTACCTAGTAGGCTTACACTAATTGATGTTTATTTACAATGTTTAGTTTTTGATAGATTTACTATTAATATCCTCAGTACAATTTTTTACTTCATAGTAAGTAGCTACCAAAGTATTATTTTCTATGCAATAAGAAAGGACTGATTATAATGACTGAATAATATTTATATAAGAATTAAAATACATACAGACTGATATTGATACTCAAATTTCATTTTTTATATATTTTTAATTAATGAGCTCCTTAAGAACGTAGTTCTAAAGATTTTGTGATTTTCTAGTTACTCAAAAATCTATTTTAATTACATTGGGATAAGATAAAGTAAAACGAACGAAGTGTTGATTTTGATAAAAAAAGATTTTAATGTAAATAATTTAAAATTTTTATGTTCAAAAATTACTTGCAAAATATCAAATTATTTTGTTAAAAATTTATGTGGTCTCCTTGTTACTTCTATTATGTTAATAAGTAGGTACATACCATTATGTGAGGTACCTACCTATGTAAAAATAGGACTTAAGCAATCAATATCATAAGGATTTTTTGTTACTTCATTTCTAAGGTTCAAATATCATTTCGTTTCTTATAATAAATATTTTATTCTTATTAAAATATATTGTATTATTTTTTCCTTTCATATTTTGAACAAATTTCCTTTGTATTTGACACATAGACATTTTTTTGAACATAATTTGCTTTAGTCAATACTTACATGTGCTTAATTTTTACATAGCAAACATTTTTAATATGGTCAAATCTGATATGTGCACCAAAATTAACAAAAAAAATATTGTGTTTCAAGGGAGCAATAGAAAATAAAAACGTTATTATCACAAGTAAAGCATATTTTTTGGCATGATATGGCATTTAGCTTTTTTTGATTGGATTAAAAATCCCTAATTTAGGAAGTTTTTTCTTCCTCCTGAAAAGTTGCAATTTTTCACATATCAGGTTTGGAAAGCGCACCGACGAAATTTTAAAATTTTCTATATACATAATTTTGAATCAGTTCTGGAATAAGAATTTTATTGAGTAGAAGTGTTGATAAACTTATGTAATCCTCAAAATACACTTAGTCTTATATGAAACAGATTAACATTTGTATTTCTGTACAAATATCTAAAATAAAATTAAACAAAACAACTTATAATTTACAGCTCATCCGAACTTGAAGGCGTTTGTTACCCTAGCTGGACTGCATTCATTAGAAGAGGCAATTTATAACAAAGTCCCTCTCGTTGCATTGCCAGTTGTAAATGATCAAATAGATAATGCACACAAGATTACAGCATGGAGAATTGGTATCACATTGGACTTCTGGTCTATCAATAAAACTATATTCAGAAAGGCAATTCTGGATGTAGCCAGGAATGAAACGTAATGACTTTCAATTTAGTTCTTTTTTCAATCATTAAGACTTTTTTTAATTAGGTCTACAGAATTTTTTAAATGAGGCTATTTTAATCATGTGTGGTGGAAAGAATGTTTAAGTAATATAAGAGTTATCAACTTACTTACTGCTCTTACTACTGTTTAGATCCTGAGTGTTCCAAAATCATTTCTATAAAAAGAATTAAGAATTGTAGAAATTGTGACAATAATAAAAATTTTCAGTAAGTTGTAAAACAACCTACAGGTCATAGCTCGAAAGAAGAGCAAACAGAATTGAAAATTACGGATGATTAGTCGGTTGTAGGGGACCCGTTGTATTGTTGTTCCATTCCGGGGGTATTGTTGTTCCGTTACGTAATACCCATGATGATTTTGTCCTTATTGATACGTATATTAAACCAGTTGAACAATTCAAACCTGCACAAGATTTTATTTTTGTGCATTCTTCCCTGGGAACCAAAAAATACAGTGACTGCTCGTGAGCAATTCAGTGTTGCATGTGGCAGTCAGAAGCTTTTATAAGAAAGTGAGTGAACTAATAAGAAGAAATAGGGTTCAGTACGCTCAATCACAACAGCAAACAAAGAGATGCGGGCAGAAGGCTCTTAGACTTTTTCTAGAAGCATCCCACTTATGTATATATAATGAGAAACTTAAAGTTTACTAGCCAAAACTGACATAATAGTTAATTTAAGAGCCATCAAATTTCAGAATGAGGATATTTTCTGAGGATATTATCCGTATTTCGCCACAAAATTTAAACTTCACAAATTTACTTGTAATTATTGCGTTCAGGCAGAAATTTAAAATTTCTGCCTGAACGCAATAATGAAGAAATTAGAAATTTTTGCAAGCAAGGAATGGGCACATCTACGTGTCTAAGACATATTTAAAAAATTGGAATCAACTTATTTACAATCATTGAGAATTTACAGGTCTAATCAATTTCGTAGGTCCTTATCCTTAATAATATTTTAATAACTGTTCAAAGTGATCCATTACCCAAAATTATTTTTCAACAAATTCGACATCATATTTTTGCGGCATACTGAGAGATCATTCCGTGGCGGGAAATGAGACAAATGTGGTGTGGTGGTGTCTTAGTACACGCCGTGAGCTGTACTTTTCATGTTCGTCAACATTGCGGCAATTTTGTTTAGAATTACTAATTTATCATCTCCGTGCATTTTTTTCATTTTTAATATATATATATATATATATATATATTAAAAATGAAAAAAATGTACATAATAAAAATGTATATACATATATATATATATATACTGGTTTTTATTTAATATCGAATGGATATATATATGTATATATATATATATATATATATATATATCCATTCGATATTAAATAAAAACCCAGATAGTACTAGTTGCCACACATACTTTAAAATAGTGAAATAAACAATTAAGCCAAGAATAATTCCTTTTTTTTAAACAAATTAAAATCCCAAAGGTCGAAGGTAACGAGGCCATTATCCAACTACTGTGATGGTTTGATGGAAAATGATCTATGAAGGCATCACAGAACAGCATTTTTGCAAAGAAGACGTAAAAACGTGAGCACTTAATTATTGAAGTTATGTTTTAAAAAAAGTTGTGAAACCATTAAGTCATCCTTATTCACCTGTAAACACTGGATATTCCAGCAAGACTCTGCACATAAAGACTGCACCTGCTCATGAAGGCTTGAAGCGAATTTATTGCCACTTACGACTGGCTTTGTGGGAGTCCCGGTCTCAATCCACTGGATTACTTCTTGTTATATTTTAGAAGAGAGAGTATGCTCTAAGTCTCTTTTACAAATATTAAGGCTTTAAAAGTGGATTTAATCAAAATAACAGCCTCCATACCCTTGTCTGCGATAGACGAGCGGCCGAATAAATTTTATTGTTTTTATAATTCACCATTCACCATGAGCACGATGGCGCTCGTGAAATCAGTTGCTGTTTGGCGCGCAGTAGAGGAGGTTGCTCGCACGCATCGCTAATTTTTTATCTTTCTATGTGTTACATAAAGTTCAAATTATAATATTATTAGTAATTACAATACAAAAAGAATCCAGGAAATGAAAATGTTTAACCCATAATGTCGGAATACGAAAATAATTCAAGTGAAAATGATCTTTTTTCAAGTTGTGAAAAAAGTGATAGTGGGAGTGACATTGTGGTGCGCTCACAATTTGGCGTAACGCAAATTTTGAGTGATAGTGATAACAGTGACGATAACAATTATTTTGCTGATATGGAGGATGTACCGGACTGCGAAAATACGATGTGACCTTGATTTCAGTTTTTGTTCACAATATATATTTCGTTAATTTTATTTGTATTTTATCATCCTTGTACAAGTTTTTATTAAGAAAACACCGAAAAAATTATTAAAATTGGCTAATTTTTGGAAGAGATACAGTTTTTTTTCGAGACAAGGGTAAATGACATCAAAAACAAAAGATTTCTTTGGCGTTTTTAAATATATATGAGTAAAACCATGGCACTAAAACGGTTTAATAAAAAATATATATTCAATGACTTCTGCGTTTTTTTATAAAATAAGCGTTTTTATGTGAGTATATATGTATATATATATATAAATATATACAAATCCAAACAATTTTAAAACTTTACTTGAGACTTGTATTCATTTTGTCTTATGAACATAACCAATGATGAACCAAAATTTATGGACTATGAGTTTTCTGTGCCATTCAATTGATAACACCCAACTCTTTAGGTGTATAATGAATAGTCTAAGACAAGAATTAATTGAAAACAATCAAGTGGATGTGGAGTATTTTAATTTTATTACTTTACCCTCTATTTGTCTACTATATAACTCCTTAGCATACTATAAGGTGTAATATCTGAAATTCAGTTTTACCTAAAAATGTCAAGAAGGTATTATCTCGTAGATGAATGACTACAAAAGTCTTTTTAGAATTTTAAAAGGCAATCGTTGTAATTCTTCCCCTATTTTGTAAACTTTGTTTCTTCAAGTTATAAAGTTATCAACATTACCCATTTTTATTGTCCTATAGTAAAACAAATCTAGGTACTAGACTCAAAGGACGCTTGATTAGATTTCAAATTTCTTCAGCTAACTTATAATGACAATTTCAGGAGATCTAGACAACTAACGAACTTTATTTTTATTGTTACTATTGTTAAAATGTTCAAATAAATAAGATAATAATGTCTGGGAATGTCAGTACCAGATGAGTCTTCTTACTATGTAAAATAGCCTTTTTTGACCCAGGTTAATTTATAGGAGCTCTTGAACACAAACACTTATTCATCACAAAATAAGTTTTTGTCGGGTCACCCAAGTGTGTTAGTGTCTCCAATCCCTGTGACACCAGAATTGTGGCCGGTTGGTAAATTTCTATAACAAATTCCCTAAACATGAAATTTGAAATTATATGAGTCAAACGTTTTGCTTATAAGAATACAAAAATATGATAGATTTGTATCCACTTACAATGTGCTCAGGACTTGACGTAATAAATTTTTCTTACATAAATTTTAGAAAAATGAGCACAATATGTGAACTTACAATTCACTAACGTCCATTTAACATTTGACATCAGTCTTATTGTATAGACTATAAATTATTATATGATTACAGGTTTCGTGTTAACATACAGAAAATGTCACAAATTGTAAATGATGAAAAATCTACAGGATTAGAACGAGCCATCTGGTGGACAGAGTATGTCCTGAGGCACAGAGGAGCAGGATATTTACAGGCACCAATATTGCCACTACATGAATATTTGTTACTCGACGTCATTGCTTTATTTGTTACAGTTATTACTAGTATTATATTAATTCTGTTCTCGTGTAGCAAAATAAAGAGAATTATTTAGTATCAATATGCATTCGTTTTAAGCATCTGAAAAGGAAATGCATACAATTGTGAATAACTTATTGAAATAAGGAATAATGAAGCATTATTCTATACATAACTTGTGAAGAAAACATATGATACAAAATGGACACGACGCACACTAATCCACGTAAAAAAGAGTCACAAATTTTCATACCTTCCAAAACGCTGTCTTCTTTCTCCTCAACTCGCCCCTGACCAAAGACTTATGTAGTTATTATTAATGCCCATAGATAGTGTAATCTCTTACTCTCTATTGCTCATAGATAGCTTTATCAAAGAAAAATTAATTTTTATGTTTATGAAACATTACTATACAATATAAGTTTTTTAAATACAATTACTATAAAAACACAATACAAGAAAATTTAAATAAATTCGACAATGCAATAGTGAATAGCATTAGGGTTCTGCAAGTAGCTCTCCGGCATCACTAGATGGTAACTGGATATACGAGTGTGGGCAACTCATACATCTGAAAACAAACAAATATTTCGTAATCTATTAATGGAAGAGACATATTTTCAAACTTTTGTTAAAACCCCATACTTGGTCAATAGCAAATGATTATGTAATTTCTTGAAAAATGAAAGACACTATTTTTCCTAGAGGGTTTCATACAACCAAAAAGACCAATTTGTTCAAAATAATTTTATAAAATTTACATGATATTTAAAAAAAACCACATACCACCTAAAGTATTTGCAAAAAAATCACATGTCACTAGCAATTTTTTCTTCAATCTTTAAACTCCACTCAAATTATTTTTTTGTAGGGACTGTGCCCGACATCCTTCACTTAGGCCAATGCACACAAAATAAAAATTACATCTAAATTGATAATTATACGACGCGATAATTTCAAAACAATGAGACATATTTTATATATATATATATATATATATATATATACATACATATATATATATATATATATATATATATATATATATACATATATATATACATATACATATATATGTCTATCCCAACGATTAACTTTCTTTAAATTCTATTTTAATTTCTTAAGGGCTAGTCAATCATTATTTAAATTCAAATGAACTTCTGTACTATATATTTGTAAATGAAAATTATCTTGATTAAAACAATAACCAACTTTTTGTCAACTAACCAATCAATCTTTGAAGATTATTGTAAATTTATTAATACTCAGAATGTTATTTTTATAATTGAGTTAAATCCGTTCTTCATAATATTACAAGAGGACTAATACCTGTTAGAATTATGTTCTAGTATGCAAGAATGTTTCTCAAGTCGCAATTAAACCACTTTCAGGTGTTGTGACGTTAAAGTATAAAGTTTCCAAAAAACTTTTGAAGTGTGGTATTGGAATATTATGTAATAAACAATAATGGATAAAACTTCGGTTCGAGGCAACAATAAATTTACTATTCAGGCGTTTTTCTTTTAATGCAATTACATCTATGAAAGTGCACTCCATTTTGATTTCGATCGCCAATTAATAACATAACAAAGATTTATAAACATACGCAATGGCTACAACAACATATTTAAATAACATACAACACCTAAAATAAGAAATGTGTGAAAATATTTAAATTATAATAATATATTCCCTCTGCAATACGTTTAGTTTGTAGGTTGCGACTAGCATCTGTCACATAGATAATATGGTCTATAACAGATAGCATCTATTATCATGGCACATGGCTACCAGAGGTCGCTGTATAATGGTTAATTTACCGCCAATTTCCTGCCGAGAACCTGTCATCAATTCAAGATCCGTTTGTCCACCCCCTGTTAAGAAGCATTTGTTATAAATCAATTAAATTTAATACAGTTGAATTTATGTTTTTTGTGAATCAAGGCAAAAATTTATGTTTTTTGTTGACATTTTTGAGGTCACCAGACATCAGATATTAGGACCAGTGATGGCTGTACCTGGAAGTGCTTTATAACTTATAGCCCCTTATAACATAGTGCAATAGTTATAACATATCTATATCCATATAGTCATGTTTATTATATGAATATATGTTATCCTACTATTTTGTGTAAATTTTCATGTCCATAATGCCAGTGGAAGCATATTAGATGCTACCATCTTGTCTCCCTCCACTTTCTTTAATTCTCTCCGAATTCAACTCCCTCCGAATCTGGATTTATACACCAGCTAGAATATTTCCAAGGAATACAATGCGACATGTTAAGATATTATGTCTGAAATTGATTCAAACAATTTGCTCTCAATCGTTAAAACAAATATCACTGTCGTCTTTATGACAACTGGATTTATTCATACATGAATGCATAGGTTACTTTAAAATCATTGAGACGTCTAAGATGCAGTACCCAACTTGATACAATTGTAATTAACTTCTTGCAATAAACATTATTTTCACAACTAATGGAAACAATAACAAGTCACTAATATTGAAATCTTTGTTTTTCTTTAAGCTACTGTCAATTATCAAATAAAACAACTTCAAATTTTTTAGTTGATGATGACAAGTCTGTCTCTAAGAGTATTTCTACTTTGGATGGAGC
Source organism: Druceiella hillmani (assembly GCA_039881145.1). NCBI lineage: Eukaryota > Metazoa > Arthropoda > Insecta > Lepidoptera > Hepialidae > Druceiella > Druceiella hillmani. The sequence goes on along the minus strand of JAYKKI010000079.1, from coordinate 1,902,005 downwards.
TAACTCTTTGCATCAGCTAAATTACTGAATTTAATTTTACATTTCAACAAAGCTATAGGAAGAAATTTGTCATGATCAGTATGAATTTTGTGTTGAGCATTTGACAGTCACAAATTTCACATACATTTCCTATTGGGTTGAACTCAGGTGTCAGAAATTTATTCTCATAGATTGTGTTTTATTACCAGAAAGTTTTTCATGACACGAATAATAATATTATCTTGGAACACCTAGATGAAACTGGTACATCCGTTTCACTTTTACGTTTCTTCTCTTAGTACCTTATGGTTAGAAACTAATCGACGTAAATGAAAATTCTGTATTTAAACCGCATTTCACATGATTGGGAGTAAGCCAGAGTTACTATCTTAAATCTTTACTTGATTAATATCATTAGTAATACAGCAAAAACTATACATTGCCTGTTGTTAGCGGAAAACGTGAAAATATTCTCAGTTGTTAAAGATACAATAGATCGCAAATTACAATAAAGTGACATAAATGGCATCCTTGAATAGAAATCACAAACTTTATGGTCAGTAGTAAGTTGAACAATGGTAAGTGGTAGGCATGCATTCCTTTTGGATAAGAATATACAATTAGTGGCATATCCCTTTGATGTGTTAATGAGGTGTTTAACTTGGGAGTTGGATTAGATTAACGGCCGACTCTTTGTAATCATTTGGTAAATGCGGCAAAATATAATTTATAATTTTTTAATTTGTATTGCGTAACACCAACTATTACCAATGTGTTTCCGTAATTCATTTATTGTAAATGTATTTAATGGGAAATAAGTTGTGAAAAGTCTGTTTATTCAGAAGACATTCAGAAAATATTTAGAATATATTCTTTTGATAAGTATACGTAATATGGTGTAGTAACTGCCTTTTCCTATTTCTTACTGACTTCCTAGAAGTCTATTCTTCTGAGTAATTTTTTTTTAATTATTAAATAAAAATGAATTTTCAAAAATGTATCCTCATTATGCGTTTTAATGAGAGAGGATTTAAAATTTTACCTATGTTAAAATCAATCCCCTTATTATTTAAATATAATCAGTAACTAACAAAAAGAAAAACAAATAATAGATATTTAACTAAATAGCAAGGTTTGAATAATTTAAAACATGCATATTGCATTGATTTGTGACTACTAGGCTGTCACTCACTTTTTGAGTGACCTTTATTAAGATTGATTTTTAAAACTAAAATTTCCCAAAGTCATGGTCAATATGGTCTTGTGGTAATGATTTAGTTTTTAATTGATTTCATTACTTTAATTAATTTTATGTTAAAATGTGTCCATCTGCATGCAAAATTTGATATAATTAAGACCTTTGTTGAGGTGACTTACCCTGTATGTGTGTAAATGTGATGTAGTGCTCTCTGCCAAAGATGTCTTCACCATTCTCTTAGTATGTAATATCATGATCAAATGGGCCATGGGCCATGGGTATGGCCATAGGCCATGGGTATGGGCCATAAATAGTTTCTGCATTTCGCTTACCAATTAAGTAGCGCTAAAATTCCCTGCTAATATCTTTTTATTTCCATTTTATATTTATCATTAGTGATTACAGATGCATTGGCTAGTTTTTCATTTCCTACAGCTAAGAAACTTATTTAAATAAAAGCAAACACTTTTTATGGCTAACAAAGTTTTTCAGCATTGCCAGTTTTGTTCTCATTGTAGTCCTGGGGTGGAGTGCTGAAAATGAAAATGACAAAGTAAAGACTCTGAGTGAGGATTTTCACTTTTAATTTTGCAACCTTTTAAAAATATTAGTTATAAGCATTGCTACTGGTAAACACTACACAATTTAATTTATATTATTGACATTTTGTCAAATTTTCCGAAGTTGTTCATCATCTTGTTACAGTTATTTTTAAGCAGGATCACAGTTACAGGGTGGTGCGCAGCCGATTGACACAATACAAATTTAAATAGCCGGCGCGATTGCTAGTGATGGTTGGCAGGAAGATGTATGGTGAGGGGAGGTCATCATTTTGTATTGCCAGCCGCAATCTTGTCTCTTCACTGTTCAGTTACCATGGAGCGTTGGACCATACAACAGCGTGTTCATTGTATTCACAGTTATTACAAAACAAATTCAATTACGAAAGTGCAGCATGTTTCTAGACGGCAGTTCGATGTTGGTCGGCATGATCACATACCGTCTCGGAATACCATACTGGCTTGGGTGAAGAAATTTGAAGAAACTGGAAGTGAAGTGAAGCATGGAGTTCCACGTACAGTCCGGATACCTGAGAACCTGCGGACAGTACAAGAAGCTTTTGAATGCAATCCTCGCAGCTCGGCACACCAGCAATCTTGCATTTTAGGCTTGAGTAAAAGAAGTTTATTTTGAATGTTTAAAGGATAAGATTTCACCCTTACAAACTGCAATGTGTGCAACAAATAACCAAGTGAGATAAGGAAACAAGACTTGCTTTCTGCACCGTCATGAGCGATGTGATTCGGGAAAACCCAGATATTGTGAATAATTGACTAATGACTGACAATAAACAGAAAATGCGATATTGGTCACTAGTGTGCCTGAAGGAATTGCATGAAATGCCATTGTACTCTCTTAAAGTGACGGTTTGGTGTGGAGTAGGTGTTTTCGGAATTGTGGGCCTGTATTTCTTTGAAAATGACAATAGACGAACAATGACTGTTACTTCAGAACGCTATGTGTCTATGTTGGAAGGTTTCATTGAACCCCAATTACGACAGCTTATCATTGACCCTAAACACCTTAATTTCCAACAGAATGGAACAACAGCCCACACTGCGTGAAACAGTATGGCAGTAGTTCGTCAAATGTTTGGGTCTGTGATTTCTCATTTTGACGAATTAGCTTGGCCACCTCGGTCTTCTAACCTTAGTGTACCAGACTTTTTCCTGTGGGGATATCTTTTAGTGTATTCAAAAAGCGGATGGTGTCTATTCAAGAACTAAACCAAGCCATAGGAGACGAAGTTGCCGTTATTGATTAGAACTTACTAAGGTTTGTATACGACAACTTCAAGCAACGTTTGCAACAATGCATTGATGTAAACGGAGACTATCTAGTTAATTAGTAAAAAATAACTATGTTATAATATGAAAAATAAGTGGCATACTTGACTGTATTTGTGGAAACTTACTGTTACTTTACTACTTCTGTTACTTTTTTTTCTTTGCAACCATATAGAATTTACCAATATTTGAAATATGTCTCCACGCCATCCTGTATATGGCGTGGAGCCATCTAACATGTATTGCCATGACAACTGGATTTATTGCATTTACAGCCTAAATAAATTCAGTTGTCATTAATTTCATTTTAACCTGGTGACCGAAATAGATGTTATAATTCTTTTTATAATAAAATTCTTCCTAAAAAGATGGCCCAAACAATTAAAGCAAGCACTTGTCGGAGCATGCACAAAGTTGGGTTCCATCGTTATCTGAATCTCCTGAAATTTTTAATGCAAGTTAACTGAAATAATTTCATACTGAAGTTCTAATTAGTTATAAATTCATTATAAAAGCTCTATCTATTAATATACCATTCAAAAGCAAAAAAATTAACCCTCAAATTACATATATGTGGGGTATAACAGACGTTCTTTAGCCATTAGAATGACGACAAGTTGATTGTGAATGCAGATATTCATAAACGTATTTTAGAGGATAAAGATGTGGATCTGGATAGGGCTGTGTACCAGACTGAAGATGACATTGTTTTTGTATGCATTGAAAAATCGAAGAAAAGTAAAACATGTTTAATCTAAAATGTAGCAAATATGGATCAGGACGCAACTATGTGGTTATATTAATTTACGAGTGAAGGTGATTTTTCAATGCTATTATGACTTTTTATACATCTATTGTACATATATTGATAATACTTACAAAATATCCCTTTTAATATCCATATGTAATTGTAATGTTGTACATAAGTTAGGCCACACGTACAGACAGGACGCTGATGACCATGCAGAATTTATGAATAATCAATTTGCAGATATCTGTTATATTCCTAATGTATCGCTCATACACTAAAATATATTTTTTTAAATATTTTGTTACATAACAATCATATAATCCTCCATACTACATCGAACTTCATAGAGTTCACCATAATACATTTATGTACAAAACTCATTATTCAAATTACAGACAGAAGGACCAACATGTAAAAATTGTAATTAAGATTGTTATTGTTTCACTACAGAACTCTAAAATTAAACTTATTCTTTGTATTTAAATGGAATGGTTTGTAGAAATGGCATAGAGTAGTGGTCTCAATCTTCCGAAACCAAATCTGCTTTACAAAATATACTATGTATAAGTTTGTGCAAAAATATAATTCAAAATAATTATGTAATAATGAATAGAAAATGTAACACAGTTTGATCTATTGGATGCTTTATGTTCACATATATTTCAAAATATTGCCTAGCTAAATGTAAAGACACTATTCAGGCTAAAAAAAAATTAAAGTGAGAGAAAATGTATTTTTTATAAAACTAATTAACCGATTAATTGTGCACAGCTCTTTTTCTGAGATAGCTGGATAGAAGTAAGAATGATATTATTACTGAACAGGAGAATCCTGAATAGGTATGCGTTAGCATTAGTATATATGTCACAATTATCGACAACTTCACTCATATTCAACATAATCACTTTCCTTATATCTGTTTCTCTCTGTGTAGAAGAAAACAAACGTAATAGTGAATCTCACAACACCATCAGAAAATGTTACCAGATTTTTAAAATCGAAAATGGTGTTGCTCGAAATTATTTTTTTTTAAGTATTTAAACTGTCCTGATAATTATTTAAGCCTTTACCAGTAAACACAATTCTTGGCCAATTACAGGTAAATTGGTAAAATGTGTCTATTGATACTTTTTTCGAATATTGTGACTTCAATTTAAGCTTGACACATTCTGTGATGTTATAACGTGAATGGGATGGAATGAAAGCTTTATGGCCATTCGTGGTGCAAGGCACACCGGGATATGGGACAACAGGTTTCAGATTTGCCCTACTTCTGGTTAGATGTACATAAATGATTTGTGTAATCCAATGCAGTTCTTGAAATGCTCCTAAGAAAGGGGAACTGCACAAAGTCAAATATCAATATCATATTGGAAATTGAGATGCAAAATCATTTGTAGCAATTTCAAACTCTTAGCTGTATAACTATTTTCAGGGGTATTAGAAAGATTATTTAGGCCAAGTTCAATAAGGTGCAGATGAAAACTTCTCATTCAATATGAAAAGAAATATAACAAGAATATAGAAAACTCAAAAAACAGAAAGCCTTAGAGGCAAAGGAAAGTTAATTATGAAATTACATGATAAGTTAAATATACGAAGAAAGCGTTTTGAGGCACGTTTTATCATATAATTTCTACAGATCTTTCAGATGATTTCAGATCTTATATTCAAAAGAAGTCTGTTGGGAAATTGTGGAATAAAGTAAGCGATATGAAACTGGAATATTTTCTGAGAGAAACAACTTGAAAATTTGAAATATGTGTCTCTCAGAACTTCCCTCTCTTCTGTACAGGTTGCATGATAATGCAAAAAATGTTCAAAACTTTCAGTTAATTTTTTTTTCATTTCTGCGGTTTGCGGAAACATCGTTCTGTATAGTCTATTGAACCATTTTTTGAAAATAGTGTTCAAATGATTTTTTTAAATTAAGTAATAAATTAAAGAATTCTTATGAAATAATTTTGAGTTAATTATAATTGTTAATCTATTTTAAATTTTAAAATGTGGTTCAATTTATTATGCTTATGAGAGCACTATGCACGAATCTTTTTCTGTTTTTCAGATCTACTAGTACACTGATGAGAATATATGTATATTTTTTTTTACATTATTTAAAACAAGTCCAAGAACATGCATTTTTTTTTACTTGGAAATATGTAGCCCTTAAACCAAATGGATAATATTTTTATTCTGTTTTCCTAAGTTCCCTTAGTTGTATCCATCTTTTAGTTATATTTCGATTTGTTTAAAAATTTTATTATATTCTAGATTATCCACCCAGAGAATTCTGCAATATTTCAAGATTATAGGCTTCTATATCTAAACTTTTAAGGTTTTTTACATTTTTTATTTTTATTTCTTTTGTCATTTGTGTACAAACCTTTTTTAATTTTGTAATTAATTACGCCTTCTTTTAATAATAACATAATGCCTTTATTTGTAGTTGATGTATTTAAATTTATTAGTGGCTTAGAGCTTCTCTGTACACAATGTTTGACATCGTGTTATTTTTTGTTAGCAAAATATACTGTTTATGGAGTAACAACTCGTAATAAACGAACATATAAATGGCCACGGGAAAAACACTCGTTGCCTAGGTCGATTCCAATAAAAGAGAAGGTTTGTCCTCGGGACTTATTAATAGTCATTGCAATGAATGATATTACTGGAATTACAGCCGTTAAAAAGATATCGGCTAGTCCCTGGGAATTATTGGAATCCTCGGGATGTTGGCCAGCTGGCCGACTGCAGGGCCGGTGAGAATGGTCGCCACAATTAAGTTGTCTTTTAAACGTTTAATTAACCGCCATGTGCCATTGCACATATTCGGATGTCTTAAATTTCTTAAGAGCATGATAGGTGTACCAACTTTCAATATAATTCAGCGAGGAATAAAACTATTTTATATATGCAGTTTTAGGCCTATAGGATGATGATCGGAACTGACTGTTTTAATCCTTGACTTTATTACAAAGATTTATTTAGTCAGTACTGGATTGACATGATGGCTAAAATTATATCAGAAAGACTAAATTAAATAAGTAAAAATCAACAACAACTGAAAGCTGATGACTGTATACATTTATGAGAAGCTTTAAATTAGTTAGCACCTGCAAACATTGAACAACATTTAATTTTGCTTTCAACTTTTCACAGGATCCCTGCGTTGTATAGATGAAAAAACTCAGGATGCTATGATGTACGTCTGAAACTACGGGAGAACCGATTTATTTGTGACTTTTACTTGCAATTCGGAATGGCCAGAGATTAAGGACGAGCTATTACCTGCAATTATGTCGTGGCGATCATTTGATCGTTATGATATAATTACAAGGGTATTCCATTTAAAGACGAAGAAAATTATTTAGTTATTCACAAAAGATTAGATATTTGGTAAAGTCAAATGCAATATGCTCAGTATGGAATGGCAAAAACATGGATTACCACACTGTCATATGTTGTTATGGTTGGAAATCGGTTTCTAATATCTACATTTTAAATCTTACATATTACTATATTTTTACTCTCAATACACTCCTTTCCATTGCCCGTTGGCGCCTGTCAATTTTTTTTTATGCATTTCAGTAAGGGACTCGCATCCATATGTTAAACATGGAAAAACATTTTCTTTTTAATGTGAATACCTAACTTTTTATTCTTCATAATTTCTTTAAGAGCCCAGTACATTTTCGTTTCACAAGCTTTTCTTTTATTAACTTCTTTAGTCATTAAATCACTGGGAGCAACAATTTGTCCTAATTAAATGTATTCATAAACATATTCAAACTTATTTCCTTCCATTTCAATGTCTGTTTTACTGGAGTTTGTCATCATTTTTGTTTTACTTATATTTATCTGAAGGCCTATCTCGTAACTTTTTTCATCTAGGGCTTGTATCATATCTTGTAATTTCTTTAAATCTTCTTCCAGTAATATTAAATTGCAGACGACAAATCGAGAACAAATTGCTTGTCCAAAGAACAGTCAACATCCACAATCTCAATTGATAAGTAAAATCTTGCACCAGAAACTAATAACCCAAATTTCAACAAGTCTAAAGAAATTCGAACAATTCCTGTTTTGTCTTGTAATACAAATTTTAATGATTCCAAACCCAGCACTTCTTCACAAACAAATTGCTTGTCCATAAAAACTTCAGGTCTCAATTCTTCGAATATGGAAAATATAGTCCAAGGAGTTATACCAGATATTGATAATTCTTTACCAAAATGCACTCACAAAACACTTATTAAAACAATTAATTTTGACACTTCAAACTATGTGATTCCATCTCCTTTTAAACAAAATTTATTTTGGCCTGAAACTAATGAAACAACAAAAAATAAGAAACGCAAATTGAAAGAGAAAATACCATTTATAGTAACAAGCCCTGCATGGAAGGCCTGCAATGCTAAAAAAGAAGAACTGAAAAGGAAACAAATAGAAGAGAAGGAATTGTACGCTAAAAAAAGAGAAGAAAAAAGGCTTGAGAAACTTTACAAGAAGAAAGAAGTGTCAAAGCAAAAAAATAGATCCGAGCCTTCTGAAACTTAAATAATTTACGTCGAAAGTCATAAAAGTATCTTGTCTGAAGGATCGGAATCGGATAACGCACCGTTGAGTACATTAGTTCCTTCTCAACGGAAACTATCAAAGGGAAGTTACGTTATAATTTTAAATGAGGAGCAACATTTTCCTGTAGTCATTGAAAATACAAAAAAACTAGTTTGAAGTAAGCACGATGACATTTTCAACTGGAAACACCTATAAATGGCCGGAGAAACCAGATAAAATGTGGTACCAAAGAAAAGACATCGTGGAGTGCATTCATCCTCGTTAATTAACAAAAGAGGATTTTACAGTGTAAAAGAGATGCAAAAATACTCAAGTTTTACTTTTTGAATTGTTACCTAAGTTTTTAAAATATTTGTGATTTTTATTTATATATGATTAACCAAGATAAGAAACTTTGTATTGTTGATTCTGATATATATTTTATAAGTGCATACAAAAATTCTTTACTCACAGAAATATCTAGTTATTGAAATAGATAGCAGAAAATTATAAATGTTGTTGCTTAATATCATCAATAATATCATAGATTAAGAAAAAGTATTCGTAAATTAATAATGAATATATGAATGGCTGATTAAGTTTATGTTCGTAAATTACTTATTAATAAATAAAAACGGAGTATGACTACAATTTGAATAGGTTCTTTAATGCTAATCACATTGTTAATTTTAAAAACATTGTCAATTTAGAAAAAGTTTATTAAAAATAAACAAAATATATATTATTTATGGCATTTTATTTTCATTTCAATAATTAAAATCATCTACAGTTTGACATTCATCATAGATTCTTCGATTAGGTACTAGGTGTATATGACTAGGTTCATGTTCATTACTGGATATCCATGACTAGGTTATGTTCATTACTGGATATCCAAAACTGGTTTTTTGCTGTCCATAACTGGTTAAAAAACTTCTAGTTTTTTATTTTTTTATTTGTTAAATAAATTGAAACCAGCTTTGCAGTGTCTCACGTGTAACAAAGTAGAAATATTGAATAAAGACAGGACTTTACACTTTAAGTATGTTCAGTACTGAAACTTTCACAATATTGGCAAAATTTCACAATACAATTTTTGTCTTAAACTGTCCATAATTGGGGTGTTTTCCTTATATATTCATGTAAGAATAAATCCAGTCGTGATAAAGTCGACAGTGATATGTGTTTTGACAATTAAAAGGAAATTGTTCAAATCAGTTTCAAACATAATATTTTAACATGTCGCATTGTATTCCTTGGAAATATTCTAGCTGGTGTAAGAATACAGATTCGGAGGGAGTTGGATTCGGAGAGAATTAAAGACATTTGTTCTCATATACAAAAGATGGTAGCATTTAATATTCTTCCACTGGCATTATGGACATGAAAATTTACACAAAATAGTAGGTTAACATATATTTATATAATAGACATGACTATATGAATATAGGTATGTTATAATGATTGCATTATGTTATAAGGGGGCATAAGTTATAAAGGACCTCCAGGTACAGCCACCACTGGTCTTAATATCTGATGTCTAGTGACCTCAGAAATGTTAACAAAAACATAAATTTTTTGCCTTGATCAACAGAAAACATAAATTCAATTGATTCAAATTTTATTTATTCATAACAAAAGCTTAACAGGGGGTGGACAAACGGATCTCGAATTGATGACAGAATCTCGGCGGAAAATTGGCGGTAAATTAACCATTATACAGCGACCTCTGGTAGCTATGTGTCATAATAATATATGTTATCTGTGATAGACCATATCATCTATGTGATAGACGCTAGTCACAAACTACAGACTAAACGTATTGTGGATAGAATATTATTATACTTTAAATATTTTCACATATTTCATATTTTAGGTGTCGTGTGTTACTTAAATATGTTGATGTAAACATTGTATCGTTATATATTTGATTTATTAAATGTTTATAAATCTTTGTTATCTTATTAATTGGCGATCAAAATCAAAATGGCGTGTACTTTCATGGATGTAATTGCATTAAAAGAAAAACCCCTGAATAGCCATTTTTATTGTTTCATTGCACAAGTTGGTAAGCTTTATCCATTATTGCTTATTACATAATATTCCAAGACCACATTTCAAATATTTTTTGTAAGTTGTATCTTTTAACATCGCAAAACACAATAGTGGTTTAATTGCGACTTGAGAAACAAAAAAAACAAACATTTATAATATTATGAAAAACGGATTATATTTTTAAATAATATAATTATAAAAATAACATTCTATGTATTAATAAATTTACAATAATCTTCAAAGATTAATTAGTTAATTGATAAAAAGTTTATTATTGATTTAAGCAAGATAATTCTCAATTGCATATATCGGAAAGAAGTTCATTTAAATTTGTTTACTAAACTTTATATCAAAATAAAGATTGACTGGTCCCTAATAAATTAAAATAGACTTTAAAGAAAGTAAATCATTGGGAAAGAAAATGAAAAATTATATATTTCTTTTTAATTTCAGCCCTTTTTAAAAATAATGCAATTTTTAATTTTCCAAATTCTTCAAACTCTGCTTTACTCATAAAGAGCCGTATTCAACCAGGTCACAGCCGAAAAGACGAAAGAGAGCTCTCATGTAAGGGTACTTTAAAAATTGTATATGTAGAGTTAACTAAAATTGGTTCCGTAAGATTATTAGTTACTTGTCCTTCAAGTTGTTACAACCGTAGTAGAATATAAAAGAAATTATAATTTAATGAAATTAAATTTCAATTTATACTTAATTTTTAGTAAACTTACAAAGATATAGTCCTTGTGTGATGAAATTAAGAATACAATAAAATATGTCCCATTATCTTGAAACTATCGTATCCATTGCAATTGAACTATCGTATGATAAAATAATTGTCAATTTAAATGTAGTTTTTATTTTGTATGCATTGGCGTAGCCAAGGTGGAGCATGTCGGGCACAGCCTCTCCAGAAAAAAATAATTCGAGTGAAGTTTAAAGATTGATGAACAAATTGTTAGTGACATGTGATTTTTTTGCAAATATTTTAAATGATTTGTGATTTTTTAAATTTTATAAAATGATTATGAACAAATTGGTCTTTTTGGTTGTATCAGACCCTTTAGGAAAAATAGTGGCTTTAATTTTTCAAGAAATCACATAATCATGTGCTATTGACCAAGTATGGGGTTTTAACAAAAGTTTGAAAATATGTCTCTTCCATTAATAGATTAAAAAAAATTTCTATAATTGTATCTGTATTTGTGTATTTTTTGTTTGTTTTTAGATGTACGATTTGTCCTCATTCGTAGATGCAGTTACCAGTGATGCCAGAGAGCTACTTGCAGAACCCCGATGCTATTCACAACTGCATTTTCGAATTTATTTAAATTTTCTTGAATTGCATTTTTATGACAATTGTATTTTAATAACTCATATTGTATAGTAATATTATTTTGGCATTTGTCTTTTGATTGAAATATTTTTGTTATAATGGTTTAATAAATAAATTTATAAAAATTAAAACTGCTTTTTTCTATAATGTTTTTAATAAATTCATAAAAATAAAAATTACTTTTTCTTTGATGACGCCATCTATGAGCAATAGAGAGTAAGAGATTACGCCATCTATGGCATTAATAATAATTACACTAGTCTTTGGTCAGGAAAGGTGAGGCGAGGAAAAATATCACTTTGACAGTGTTTGGGAAGGTATGAAAAATTGTGATGCGTTTTTATATGCATTAGTATGCATCGTTTCCATTCTGTATCGTATTTATTTTCAAATAATGTTTCATCACAAGTTATATATCGAATAATATTTCATTATTCCTGATTTCAATAATTTATTCACAATTGTATGCACTTGCTCCTCAGGTGCTTAAAATAGATGCATATTGATACTAAATAATTCTCTTCATTTTGCAACACGAGAACAGAATTAATATAATACTAGTAATAACTGTAACAAATAAAGCAATGACGTCGAGTAACAAATATTCATGTAGTAGCAATATTGGTGCCTGTAAATATCCTGTTCCTTTGTGCCTCAGGACATACTCTGTCCACCATACGGCTCGTTCTAATCCTGTATATTTTTCATCATTTACAATTTGTGACATTTTCTGTATGTTAACACGAAACCTGAAATCATATAATAATTTATAGTCTATACAATAAGACTGATGTCAAATGTTAAATGGACGTTAGTGAACTGTAAGTTCACGTATTGTGCTCATTTTTCTAAAATCTACGTAAGAAGAATTGATTACATCAAGTCCTGAGCATGTTGTAACTGGATATAAATATATCATATTTTCTTATTCTTGTAAGCAAAATATTTGACTCATAATTTCAAATCTCATGTTCAGGAAATTTGTTGTAGAAATTCACGCACCGGCCACAACTCTGGTGTCACTTTGCCTCCAAAGCATCTCAGTTTAAAATGCAATTTTCCGGTAAAAAATGTAAATTGATGTCTTTTTTTTTTTTGCAGTTTCTGAAAAATTTGGTCAAATGGGTTTTGATGTCTCAATTTATTAAAGCTATTCACTAGCACACCCGGGTGACCCGACAAAAACTTATTATGTGTTGAAAAAGTGTTCATATTCAAGAGCTCCTATAAATTAACCTTGGACAAAAAAGGCTATTTTGCATAGTAAGAAGACTCATCTGCTACTCACATTCCCAGGCATCATTATTTTATTTATTTAAATATTTTAACAGTAGTAACAATAAAAATAAAGTTCGTTAGTTGTCTAGATCTCCTGAAATTGTCACTATAAGTTAACTAAAGAAATTTAATTTGAAAGATCTAATCAAGTGTTAGTATCTAGAATTGAAACCCTGATTTCATTTTAGAAGATTTATCCAATGATACCTGATACGAATGGACGTGCAAAAAAAATGTTAGTTCTCATGTTACATTTTTTGAGTACTTTAAAAATGTTTTTGATGTTTTGCTATATATTAATTACCTTAAAAATGTTTTTTGATGTTTTGCTATATATTAATTACCTTAAAAATATTTTTTGATGTTTTGCTATATATTAAATACCTTAAAAATATTTTTTTGATGTTTTGCTGTATATTAATTGACATCTCCATACGAGGGGGGACCCAAAAAAAACGGGAATTTCGTCATAACTTCTTTATTTCTCAATATTTTTACACCAAATTTTGATCACCTTCAAAGTATTCGCCATTGTCCACAGTGCACTTCTCCAAACGATTATTCCATTGTTAAAAACAGGTTTTAAATTCATTCATCGGTATGTCCTTTAAGCCTTCCAGTGATTCTTGTTTCACCTCCTCCACAGTGGAAAAACGCTTTCCTTTCATATTCCTTTTCAGTCTGGGGAACAAAAAGAAGTCACAGGGGGCTTGACCCGGTGAGTATAGAGGGTGGACAATCGGTGTCATGCCGTTTTTGGTCAAAAAGTGTGGGCCGGTGCATTGTCATGATGGAAGAACCAGTCGCCTGTGCGCCAAAGATCTGCCCTTTTCTTCCGGATACTCTCCCTCAATCTTTTCAAAACTTCCAAGTAGAACTTCTGGTTGACAGTTTGACCCGGGGGAACGAACTCCGCATGCACAACACCTCTGCAATCGAAGAAACAAATGAGCATTGTCTTGATGTTTGACTTCACTTGGCGAGCTTTTTTGGGATGAAAAGAGCCAGCTCTCTTCCACTGGCTTGATTGCTGCTTTGTTTCGGGGTTGTATCCATAGCACCACGATTCATCACCAGTAATCACCTTGGAAAAAAATTCAGGGTCCTCTTCGAGCTGACTTTGAAGCTCAAAACATGCCTGAAGTCGACGCTCCGTTTGCTCGTCTGTGAGAAGGCACGGGACGAGTTTGGCTGCAACCCTTCCCATGTGCAAATCTTCGGATAAAATCCTCTGAATTGAACTCCATGACGTTCCCGACATCTCACAGAGTTGATTAATAATTCGGCAATGGTCTTCACGAACGAGGGCATTGATTTTGTCGATGTTTTCATCAGTTCTTGACGTTGAAGGGCGTCCTGAACGAAGACGGTCTTCAATTGACATTTCTCCATTTTTAAAACGTGAAAACCAATTGTAAACTCTGGTTTTACTTAAGGCAGCATCCCCATAAGCAGTCTTAAGCATTATAATAGTTTCCGTGGCCGATTTCCCCAACAGGAAACAAAATTTCACAGCTGCGCGTTGTTCTCGACAATCTGCCATTACGTTTTCGCCGTAATGAAAAAAGTTGTTTTACTAAAAAAAATCTCACAGGCGAACCGATGCACTCACAGCGACACAACTTTGCACACTGATGCAGGAGGCGTGACACTAACGGACATGTGGTCAAACAATAGGGTCCCCCACTCTCCTTCCCCACCACAGCGTAATTCCCGTTACTTATGGGTCCCCCCTCGTATACTTGCAAGATTTCGTTTACATAGATCTAAACTGAAGAAACTGAGAAACTCAATTAGGCGGACATGATGAAATTATGAGTTTCTTGTTTTACTATAGGACAATAAAAAATAGGTAATGTTATCGCTTTACAACTTGAAGAAATGAAAGTTTACAAAATTGGAGAAGAATTAAAATAATTGCCTTTTAAAATTCTAAAAAAACTTTTGTAGTCTTTCATCTACGAGACAATATCTTCTTGACGTTTTTAGGTAAAGTTGAATTTTAGATAATTATACTTTATAGCAAACTAAGAAGTTACATAGTAGACAAATAAACGGTAAAGTAATAAAATCAACATACTCTATGTCCACTTGATTGTTTTCAATTAATTCATATGTTAGACCATCCATTAGACACCTAATGAGTTGGTAGTTATCAAGCAAATGGCACAGAAAACTTATAGTTCATAAATTTTGGTTCATCATTGGTTATGTTCATAAGACAAAATGAATACAAGTCTCAATTAAAGTTTTAAAATTTTTTGGATTTATATATAGATTGGGATTATAAAAACAATAAAATCTATTCAAAGTATCGTCCTTTTGCCTCCACACATTTTCTTAAGCTTTCTGGCCACTCGTCTATCGCGGCACGCGCCTCTTCCAAGGGTATGGAGGCTGCTGTTTTTATGAAATCCCATTTTAAAGCCTCAATATTTGTAATAGAGACTTAAAGCATGCTCTCTCTTCTAAAATATTCTACAAGCAGTAGCCCACTGATTGAGACCAGTTCTCCCACAAAGCCATTCATCAGCGGCGATAAATTCAGATAAATTTGCTTCAAGCCTTTATGAGCAGGCACAAAGTCTTTATGAGTAAGCGCAGAGTCTTGCTGGAATATCCAGTGTTTACAGGCGAATAAGGATGACTTAATGGTTTTATAACTTTTTCTAAAACATAACTTCGATAATTAAGTGCTCACATTTTTACACTTTGCAAAAATGCTATTCTGTGACGCCTTCGTAGTACACTTTCCATCAAACCATCACAGTAGCTGGATAATGGCCTAGTTACACCTTTGGGATCTTTTTAGCATCTTATTTGGAGTTAAGTGCATTTTCAGTAGGTCCCTGGTAGTAATTTTCTTTAAGATTGTAAGACATGGTTCTTGGAGGGATTCCTTCGCCATTATCTTTTATTTTCGAAGAGGATTTCGGTGAATTTTCTTGGCCACGGCTTTGGTGTTTTTCTGTCCTTGTTTCGCTTTTTGTGTCCTTGTTTCGCATGGTCGAACACTTCTAGGCCTGTCTTCTATAGGATAGATCTCATGATAATGTTTTATAGTTCAATATATGAGTTTTTTAGAATTTTCTAGCAGTTTCAGCCTCTGGAATATTTGTATTGGTGTCTTGTTACATTTGTGTAAGGCCATCACTGCAATACGGTTCTCTTTGAGTTAACGCAATGAAATGTGGATTTGACCATCGGACATTAAACGAATCCTTATATACCATATACTGTTCCTCAACTGTACATCAAAACTCAATTAAGAAAACTCAGTGGTTTAGTCACAAGAATAGTTTTAAAGGTTTGTAATTTTAAACATAATATATTTAAATGAAGACGCCACTCTACTTTCCGGTGCCAACAAAGGGAACCACTCCATACAATAATTGCACACCATCACCGTTTTGCTAAGGTCAGTACCATAAATATTGCAAATGGTGCTTACATTTTGTTGAAATTAAAATTATATATATATATATATATATATAAATATATATATATATATACATATATATAGTATTAGTAATTTTAAACAAATTCGCCACCACACCACCGAACACAAAAAATACAGCACACGGCGTGTACTAAGAAACCACCACACCACATTTGTCTCATTCCACGCCACGGAATGTTCCCTCAGTACGCCATTTGACTTAATTGCATATGTATGTGTCGCTACCCAATCTACAGATTATCGATGCGATAGTGATGAGTGAGAAAACAAACATACAGTAATCATTTTTGGGCTTGCACTAACCACCATGCAATTAAGAACAATTACCATCAAGTAAAATTCAATGCAAATGTGTGGGAAGTAATAATTAATAACGTAATTATAATTTCAAAATTGTGAAATAAAATGTGACGTTGAATTTGTTGAAAAATAATTTGAAATTAAAATAGAGTGAAACAGATGAGACCTGTAAATTTGAGTGGTGGATTTCCCTTCCAACCGGGATTAAAATGTGTAAACAGAAGTTAGTTAAGTACATAAGTTTTCAATTATTATAAAAAAAATGAAATCACCGACTGCAATAAAAAATTAAGAACATAGTCATTATATAATGGTTCACATATGAAGTATGAATGAAAAATTGGAATCTTTTGCACAAAATAAAAAGAGATAATTCTAATAATATATTGAAGTTTGCATAAAATAAAGATCTTTTTGAAACAGTTAATAAATAAAAACATTTCAAAATGTTGTCACAAAATGTTGTCAAGAATTTGCATGTAACTCAAAATTTAGTTACACGACTGCGGGCAGAATCTATTGACATTCACGCATCGGACCATGAATAGAAAAAGTCGCACAATTTTTAATAGATTCTCAAAAACGACCTTGGGTGACTAGTCATTCAATGTTTTCTTAAAACTAAACGGTTTCTAATTTTTTTAATTCTGACCTATGGGAATGAAGACAAATATTTTTCCTTATATTTGAGTTCTAAAATATTCTTTTCAATTTTGACCATTGATTGATCCCATATAATGAAATAATATGAAATGTTCCCATATATACCCACACATATATCTGAATCAGTACAATAATTAATTAAAACTAAAAATTTATTGGGGTTTTAGATAAAGTAATGTAAATTTAAAAATTAAATTAATGATTGGGGATAAAACATTATAAAATTAAAAAGGCGACTTTGATTGGCTATATTAGATCTTCTCATTTTTTACAATCTCTACGGTCACCTAAGCAGTACAGAGAGTTGGCTGTGAATGATCATTTTAGTCAGTCTAAAAATTTAATTTTGTGCTTCTAAAATCAACTATAATTGTACCGCTTGGTCAACTATGAGAATCATTTGTAGAGAAAAAGCTAACTGTTCTAAAGTAATATACAATTAAAATATTGTCAATAGACAGTTGCAAAATAGTATATGGGAGAGAATTTCTCCTCAAGGAAAAGAGAAGAAAAGATCCTCATTCTGAAATTTTATAGCTCTAAGATTAACTATTATATCAATTTTGGCTAGTAAATCAATATAAATTTTCTCATTATATATATATATATATATATATATATATATATGTATATGTGTATATATATATATATATATATATATATATATGTAAGTGGGCCTTCTGCCCACATCTCTTTGTTTGCTTTTATGGTTGAGCGTACTTTACCCTATCTCTTCTTATTAGTTCACTCACTTCTTTATGAAACTTCTGACTGCCACATGTATCACTGCTTTGCTCACGAGCAGTCACTGTATTGCTTATTTTCTGTCCCCGGGAAACATGCACAAAATACAATCTCGTGCAGGTTTGAAGTGTTCAACTGGTTTGATATACATATCGATAAGCATAAAATCATCACGGGTATTACGTAATGGAACCTCTCCCCTCCAATCGAGTAATAATCCATAATTTTCACTTCTGCTTGCTCTTCTTTCGAGTTATGACCTATAGGTTGTTTTACAACTTACTGAAAAATTTTTATTATTATCACAATTTTTACAATTCCTAATTCTTTTCGTAGAAATGACTTTACACTACTCGGGATCTAAACAGTAGTAACAGCAGTATTGAGCATGACAGAATTGTTCATAATCAGAATGAAATTGATAAGTCTTACATTACTTAAAAATTCCTTCCACCACACATGATTCAAAGAGTCTCATTTAAAAAGTTTCTGTAGAGCTAATTAAAAAAATATCTCAAAGATTGAAAAAAGAATTAAATTGAAGGTCATTACGTCTCATTCCTGGCTGCATCCAGAATTGCCTCTTTGAATATAGTTTTATTGATAGACCAGAAGTCCAATGTGATACCAATTCTCCATGCTGTAATCTTGCGTCCACAATCTATTTGGTCATTTACAACTGGCAATGCAACGAGAGGGACTTTATAATAAACTGCCTCTTCTAATGAATTCAGTCCAGCTAGGGTAACAAAAGCCTTCACGTTCGGATGAGCTATAAAATTATAAGTTGTTTTGTTTAATTCCACTTTATGTACTTGTACAGAAATACAAGTATTAATCTATTTCATATGAGACTAAGCGTATTTCAAGGGTTACATTAATTTATCAATACTTCTACTCAATAAAATTCTAATTCTAGAATTGACTCAAAATTATGTACATAGTAAATTTTAATATTTGTCCTGGGATCCTTCAAATTGTATCCTTCAAATTGTTTTTTATTACCAGTTATAGATTTGAATTTGGTTGACACTTTTTTATTTTATCACTCTTTTAAAGTACTATTGTATATTTAATATATTTTATTATAAATTTCATTAAGAAGCTATTTACAGTTCTTTCAATATGTATTTTACAAAACCAAATACAAAAATAAAATAAAAAGTACTTAAAAACTCTTAATAATTATTTAGAAATAAAATTTACCTAAAATACTTCTCTGTGGTAAGAAGGAGGACATGTAAATATTTTTCTGTGTAACATCACGAGTTTTGTTTCCCCATTTCCAAACAATTTTATAAGGTAGATCAATAAACACTTCTTGAAAAATACTTGATTGAGGTGCAGGCAAGTGCAGTATATTGGTACCAAGACTTACATAAATAACTCCCTCTTTGGCTTCATCTAAATATTTTGTTAATTCCTGTAAATTTATTGCATAAACAGTGATTTTTTAGTCCTAAATGAAATAGCTGTGTAAATAGAAAGTTGGTGAACAGATTTCAAATTATTATTTATAATTTAGAAATTGTTTAGTTACCTCTGTCATATTAGTACTCAACTTCAACTGAACGCCTCCCAAAGTAATGATCTTGGGAACTGTGGGTCTAACCTGTTGCAAAACTGGATTCAAAGTAGGGAAGAAAGATGACATTTGACTTTGAGCCTCTTGCCAAGTTGGTACATTTTGTCCTAAATGTTTTTTTAACAAAGCATTTTCTGTATCAGCTAAACTCCAATCCATGCACAATGCATATAGTATCAGACTAAGTATTTTTAACTTCGTCAAAAAGTCTAAGGTACTACTAAATAAAGTTATAGTAGGATACAGAAATAGATTAATTGGACTTCCCAAAGTTTCATAGTTCGTTGGTGACCCTATCGATGAGCTTATTCCAATTACAGGGGCTTTAAAATGACTTGCAAGTGGAAAGAAAAGAACAGCAACACTCTCCACGATAATTAAATCAAAATGCTCATTTGGGTTTCTTAGCAAGTCTTTCATTTCTGGTGTGCTCAACTGTTGGTCAAAGAGTTCTAAAAGAGTATACTTTAACATATGGCATAATCTAAATGGTACGAAGTAAGTATTTTCTGTAAATGAAGAAAAATTAAATTGTCTTCTCCAAATTTCATGAGACCCCTCCTGTACATCAATTTCAGTTATATTCTTGTATTCTGGTGTTGTGGAGTATTCTGGATTTGGTGTCATCATTACAATTTCATGACCATTTTTGGCCAATTCCAGCATTACTGTTCTAAACACTTGTTGGTGACTATATGAAGGTAATGGAAACACACCCAATATTCTAGCAGAGTGGCATATTTCGATCATACTGACCAGCGTTATAATGGTTGTTCTTTTCATCTTGTGAGAAAAATCTGTCAGAAAATTATTTGTAATTAGTTTATAGTGCGTCCTAAAAAATCATAATTTAGTTATAGTACCTGGAACAAGTTATGTTCTTAGTTACATCATATTGTCTACTTAAAACTAAATTATTTTTTGAAGGAAGGTACTCAAAAAATATCTTAGTTTAGTCCTTGGCCAAGGTTATTGTGAAGAACCTTTCACGAAATAAGTGCACAAAATTGCAAAATTTTGAAGAACATTAACATAAATTCTTATTTTATAAATTAATCCAACAATAACAAAATATGAATTTTTGTATATATCATTATATGAATAGTTTATATTAAATTGTAATTGTTTTAAGAGGTTATTACAAACAATTAATCATCAAAGAGCATAGAAACTGAAGAAATAGTTTTTTAACGGAGGTGGTAATATTAGTTGTATTAACACCCCAATAATAATTAAAAATCGTGTTACGCCATTAATATATTCTTTTTTCTGTATGATTCATACTGTTATGTATCTAAACGGTCCAGTTTTACAACATGGAAAAATTTAAATGATTTATAATAACTCCTTGTATGCAGCCTGGACCTTTTTTTAAATATTAGGTTTTATACAATCCCATCAAATATCTAAAATTATTAGGGGATCGTAGTCTCTACGACGAGGTAGCTGGGTCGGCCCTTTTAGTGTAACAAAGTAACAAATTGACTAACCTACATAAAATCGAAACTGAAGTTCCTCAGGACCTATGGAATACAACTCCCAGATACAACCTCAAAAGATAGATTTCAGTCCAGGGACTATACATTGTTGCTGTTACTCCTTGGTATATTTCTAATAACAAACCATATCATGAATTAGGAATGGCCACAAAAGGAAAAAAAAGAAGTTCGAACTGCCCAGTATAAAACCAGTTTTTAATCACCCAACATGCCCGATTGCCACTTTATGGACGATAAATAAACTTTTATCAGACTAAACGGAAGGCTCTACGATATCTACCATAATCACTAGATAATATTATGGATATGGATGTATCGCAGTTTTTTATACTTGCTTAACCTATTGCTAAATACCTTCCAGATATATGTAAATAAGAACAAATGCTTTTAAAAAAGCTGAACATTTAAAAAAAACTAATAAATTTTCTGCAAAAAGTTATGTGAACGGTACGTCATTTTATATTTATTCCTTGTATTTTTTACCAATTTTATTGCCAAATCAAAATACCAGTTAAAATAGAATTGCTGATAACATAAAGGCTAAATAATTGTCCCTCTTATAGTTCAAAGGTCCGTACACAGAGTGTCTGGGCACCAGGTCCTCAATCGTAGCCTTCTATTTGCTAACATTTTTTTCTAAATTAAATTTAATGACAAAAATGGTGTGACCATACACGGACAAATGGGATAAGTATTTTCTACTTTAGAGGATAAATAATGATATCGTCATTAATTTTGACAGAATACATGATTGCCTTTACTTCCCCATAAATAGAACTACCTTCATGTAAGTTAAAATTTGTAATTGAATTTTAGCATATTTATTTATTAAATAAAATCTTCATAGCAAAATAAATTATACAGTTCTTAAAAGTTTTTGAACGGGCCATTTCCCCGGATTTGAAGCCTATATTACATTTTTGGCTTTACTATTATATGTAAAGTTATGCAGTTTGAAAGGGAACTCCAAAATTTTATAAGTAATGTTTCTAGGTTAAATTTATTATCAATGATATATTAATTTGTCTCAACTAATTAAATGTAACCTTATATTATATTTACATAAGTTTAATTAGATTTTTTTATAAAATTTCATCATGGTCGGACTTAAATTGACAGGCTTGTGGCGGCGTGATAGATGGATAGGCAGACCAATGTGCGAAATTATTTATAAGGGTTCTGTTTTTTGCCAATTGTCTATGAAAACTTAAGAAGTAGCATGATTGCAAAAATGTCTAAGTTGTGAATAAGATCACATGTCAGATTTCCTTCTTGTACTGACAGTGGTAAAAGGTGTGAATTTTCCTTAGGTCATTTTTAATAATGGACATCCTAATTAGGGATGGTCTTCCTCGTTTCTTTGGGCCAGTGTTTATATTCAGAACTGTTCGTTCCAACTTCACTTTGTACACCTTTCCTTTGACATATTTCCACTTCCGTTTTAAATTGGATACAATGGTTTTTTGAAATCACCACACATTTGTAACACAGTAAATGCCCACTTAAATCGTGTTCAGTTTTTTTTAATTAGGCACTGTTTTGTAATTGATTAATCTTGTTTGGTTTGTACAAAACAGTGCACAACTGACTTGAACTGATCGGTGCTAATCCCAATCCATGCTGATTCAAAAATACGCTACATAAGTTGATTAAAAAATATTACTGATTGGGGGGATGGGGAAACACTGTGGGAAAGGGTTAAATAAAATATTACGATGAATAAAAATTATTACTTAATAGTTAAAAAATAAGGTAGGTGCATAATGTAACTATTTTGCCGCACTCTCAATTTGCTCCACAGAACAAAATAATAGAAGTGGCATGTCCGTGAAATTGTATGGGAACCGATGTAGCCAAACTGTGTTTGGAAAGCGCTAATTACATTACATAGCACACCCTCACTTCCGCTCATAATCATCTTAAACGATGTTCGACCCTGGATCTCACTCCCATATTCTTATGCCATGCATATTTCTATCCAGCTCGCACAAACTATGGGATATTAGATGCATAAAAATAAATGTTAGGATAACTTTTTACAATATCGAAATAACTTTCCTCAATCTTTTTATCTATGGTAAGATATAATTTCTTTAGCAAGGTTGTGTATACAATATATATTTTTACTCTATTTAGTGACGTAGCAAATATATATTTTTCTTTAATTAAATAAAAATAACGGAGCACTTTCTCATGTTGCTGCATACAGCAAACTAATGTAAATGAGATATGATTAGTTTAAAGTAACCAGAGCCTTGCTTACTTGTGGAGTGCTTGACGTCACTCTTGTGCAGACGAAATTTTTTTATATATTTGTGCACTGTTCCTGAAGATCTTCAGGCTCTATAGAAATGCTATTTTCTTGGTTAACAGCTTCATCCATTCATAGTGGTAGCTGAAATAATTGTTGTGACACAACTTGATTTTATTGTTCTTCTACCTTCTTGCGGTTAGATTCCATCCTAAAGAATCTGAGATAATTGTTCACCTATGCTAATTTAGCTAATTGTCATCGAAATTCTTTTGTCAAATTTAGTAATGTACTAACAGTTATTTCAAACGTCTGTTCTACAGTACATGTATGCTTGCAGTAGCAACTACCATTACCCCATAAACAGTCATTCCCATCTCAGAATCAATTACATACAAATCTGTTTTGGTCTTTTATTAAGTATGAAGTTTCAGTAAATGGCATTGTCTCAATGATCGATTTACTTTTTTGGCAAAATTTTCATAAGTTACTGTTAACCTTCATTCTCTTCCATTAACAAGTTACAGTAATCTCTTTGTAGTAATTTTCAAAAGACCCGGTGATGAAATCCAGCCAGGCACACATATTAAAATTTTTACATCTTTGTAAGCCTTTCAATGTTTTTATTGGTGCTTCATAAAAGTTATTAGTGTTATATCCTTTTTTAACCAACTTCAGAAAAAGGAGGAGGTTCTCAATTTGTCGGAATCTTTTTTTATGTATATTCAGCGTTAATTCTTTACTGAGTGGGCCGATTTCGATGATTTTTTTTATTTGAAAGGTACTTTACGAGTGGTCTCATATAAGTATGATGATGATCAGATGATGAGATTCAGAAATGAATGATGGAACTCCTTAACGGATAGCACTAAATTAAACATGTTTCAAGATATTTGCTACTGGTAGTTGTTACTTTGCAAAATAACTACACCATTGACTAGGTCAGAGTCTGATGATGTCTTCTGGAGATTAACAATGAAACTACTTATCAGATGGTAGTAAATCAACCGTGAATCTATTCTTATATTCGTGAGTCTATTTTATCTATTATATTGTGACTAATAGTTATTACTTTGCAAAATAACTGCACTGCCGACCAGGTCAGGGTCTGATGATGAGTTCTGGAACTCCTTAACGGACGGTACTAAATTTAACATGATTCAAGATATATGCTACTGGTAGTCGTTACTTTGCAAAATAACTACACCGTTGACTCTGTCAGTCTGATGATGTGTTCTGGAGATGAACAATAGAACTACTTATCAGATGGTAGTAAATCAACTGTAATTCAAGATATTTGCTAAGCCGTTTTTACTTTGCAAAATAACTGCACCATCGACCAATTCAGGGTTTGATAATGAGTTTTAAGAGGGTTTGATAATGAGTTCTAAAGATGCAACTCCTTAACGGATGGTAATAAATTAATCATGATTCAATATATTTGCTCCCTGTTAGTTGTTACTTTAGTTATTACTTTGCAAAATCTGACATAGGACATCGGATATGGAGCACGGAATTCCTCAACAGCCAACTACTGGCGGCTACTTTAGATAAAAAGGAAATTATCTATATACTAGCTTTTGTCTGTGTCGTGACTTTTCATAACTATACGATATTCTAAGAAAGAATATATTTGAATATTAGTTATAGTGTGATGATTAATAATATTAATCAAAAAAAGTTAGTACTAAAAAGTAAAAAATAATTAACTGAAAATAGGTAACTACTTATTCGCAATAAATAATTAAGTTACTTATTTTTGAATTCAGTGCCAGCACCACCGACTTAAGTTGAAGTAAACGTAGAATTGTATACATTCTCTTTGAATCTATTTGATATGTGTATATCAGGAGTTAGGGTATTAAATTTACATTATAAATTGAATTAAATTATAGGTCGACAGTGCTTTTATTGAAGTTTTTTAAAACATATTTTATTAAAATATCACACCTATAAGAATAAAACACCATTCATCTTACCGACTTAAGATATTACTTTAATAATACAATTGCTTGTATCTACAAAAACAATTGCATCTGTTAAATGTTTAGTGAATACTCACTACTTTAATGATGTGATAATTATATAAATAGTAAGACCTTCCAGTACACACAAGTCTATGTGCAACGCTGCGAACTGGGTTTGCTTTATTTTCAAAATTTGTAATACACTCTTTTTATTTCTACTTCCAAAATTTTGCTCTCACAATTTTTTGTAAAGATATACAAGTTGACCATCAAGAAGGTTTTGTTGAGCATTAGATAATATCCTGTGAGTATCAGTTTCATAATTGCTCAAAATATTTAGCTTATTGTATATTTCTCTGCTTGCGGCAGTCATATACCTTCATCAAAATAAGACTATTGGTAGCGTACATGGATAAATTTTCTTCTTATCTTCCTGACTGGTAATAATAGTAATTATTTCATTGAAATGTTCCCACTGCTGCATTATTATTGGCTTACTATTATTGGCACTTTTAAATTAAAGAACAATAACAGATTTGACAGAAGAATCAACTTAAGACCGGAAAGATCCAGCAGCTCCCAACACGTCCACAGTCCTCGGACTCCTCTGCCTCGTCAAGATTTGAATCAGTGTTAGAAAAATTAAAATAATTCTTGATTATATTGTCTACAATGCTTCCTATTGGCCTTCAGTCCAGTATTTTCTTGAGGGATTGATATGAATTGTTCCCAAATTGGATGCTTTTTGCACCCTGGAGTTGACATTTTTATTTTTATGAGGTGCTATTATCTCCACAAATTTCAAAAAATAAAGTTCGCCATATATATACTCTCCATCTGTAATATCCCACCGGTAAAATTTGTTGAGAAAGTCTCGTTCTGTGGTCCACTGAGTTGAAACGCGGGCGAGGAAGTAATTCCCCGCAGTTATTCGTCCGTTGAATTTAAAATTAATAACCAATTACTAAAAAGAAAAAAAAACAAAAAACTTGTTTAAAGCATTTTGAACTGTTTGTTGTATAAATTTAGAAAAAAACTGTTGTTTTTCCAACCCTATTATATTTCATTCTATATTATACTATAAAAAGAATATAAAATACTTTATACTTCATATATATCATAATAAATATAATACTTTTTTTACAGCTCACGATGTGAATACTCTATTACTATTTCCATAAAATTTACATTCATTCAACTAACATTATCGTCCCAATTCCCCAGTGATATACACATGCTTTGTACATTTTACGTTATATTATATAATACCTAAACTGCAAAGAAATGCTAAATGACACTTGGTCAGCGTTGTAACGTGATGTTTTAATCACGACCCAGAGTATCGTGATTAAAACATCACGTTACAACGAGAGAACAACAAAATTAATGGTAAGTTCATTCCCATTTAGCTGCAGCTATTGATGAAGTTAGGATTTAAGGTATTAGCATGTTGTGGCCTATAGCTCTTATATTAATCAATACTATGTGAGTCCTGCTTAGAAAAAAAATGTTTGAAAACTAAATTAATATGTTATTTATTAAGGATTGTCCAGAACTTGTAAAACTAGAAAAGAGGCTTTAAAAGTTGTTGATATAAAATTAAGAATGATCTGTTAAATTGTGCTTCACTCATACCTATGGGGAAATAAATACTGATGTTCCTATTTTTTTTTCATTTTACTTCTGTTAACTATAGGTAGAATTTATACATCGCTGATTAATAAAATCTTTAGTTTTAAATGCAATCGAAATGTGTAATAAAATAATATTTTAATCAAATTTGTCACTTTCAACAAGTGCCTTAAAAATTAACCTATACCTAAAAATATCATTGATAACTTTTTTTAATGACAATTATAATAAAAACATAATTTGGACATTTTAGATAGTTATACACTTTATGCTTACGGTAATTATTGATTGCGAAAATAAAAAAAATTAATTGTTTCTAAAGTTTAATCCCAAATTGAAAATAGTCATGCATTTTTTGATGCCTGATAAAATGAAAACATTTCTCAATGTGGGAAGGAAAATATTGATTAACATATCACAACAATAATTTCACAGTTTTGAAAGAACATGACTGTCGTATGTTTTCATTCTACATTTTTCCTACAGATCTAAAAACAGCCCTCCAATGGAGAAGCCAAAGTAATATTCCCTATGAGCAGCATATGTGATATTTTTTCGCTTCGCTCTTTTTGAATGGTCATTTGTTATTTAATCAGGACAAAGCATGTTGATGTTCGAGGTTGCGATATAAATGCAACATTATACTATATTGTGCAGTCAAATTGTTTAAAAACTTTAGTAATAAAAAGAAAGAAAATAAATCTGGGGTTACCTTTGTCAATTAATCATTCAAGGACCCATGAAACCCCAAAAGGACCCCAAAAGTTGTACACTTTTCATTAAACATCCCTTTCAAATACAAATTAGATTTTTAATATAGAAAAAAATTTGCAAAGTCACAAATATAAATATGGTGCAAAATAAATAAATACTTTCTTAAAGATATTGTGAATCGATTGAGGAATTTATTCTCAAATATCACAAAAAACATTAGAAAATGTTTTTGGCATTATACTAATGGCTTTGCAGTTTGTGCAATTTCTTATGATATAAATGCACTCAAAATTCATTTGTTTTTCAGTTGTCCATGGGCATTCGAGGTGGAAGTATTGTCATTTTTCTCCACAACTCTTGCTTTTTATATTTTGCAATATTCAATTAGGCACAGAGATATTTTTATCACAATGGTAAGTGTAAATTTAGTTTATTAATACACATCGATTTAGAATAACAATATTTCTAAGCATAAATTTATTTTGATTAACTATCGTATTATATACATAAACTTTTTAGATTCCATAGATAACAAAAAGAAGGTAAGAAAATTTCCATCTCATTACACCATACTAAATATGAATTTCACTATGTTTTAGAGATGGAAGACAATAACATATTTTTCTCACAACAAATGAACACCATATTTGTAGCATAGGTAAATACTACCCTACATGACCAAAACATCAATTGCCTTTCGGGCTATCAGACACAAATTACCTACACAAAATTTAACAGTAAAAATAATAGACATACTCAGAAAAATGTGTAAGACATTAACAAAGTTTTTGTGAGTAAATTTATAACCTAATTGAGAAATCAATAGGGAAATATCACAGAACACAGTCCTAATTGCCTTTGGCTTCTGGCAAACCCCTTACAGAAGAACTATTTTGAAAATCTTTAGATATTCTTACGAATTATACAATGTCTTTGAGTTTTCAGAAGATGGCATCTGTTATTTGCAATAAACCGCCACTATCTTTGTTTTCATCTAGTTTTAGAGAGATGAATTTTAATTTCACAATGTTGGTGGCTGTAAACATGCTCGCTATAAATCTCTATTATATTCATTTTCAAATGTTTAGCAGAGAGATACAGATGCTGCATTCTTAAATCTTAAAAACATTGTGAAATTAGAATTCGGCACCCTAAAGTTAGTCAAAATTGAGTACAGTTACAATTTTCATTGAGACACATGCCACCATCTTGAATCTCAGAAACATTGTGAAATCAGAATATACTATCCTAAGGTCAGTTGATATCCAATAAAGTACTTGATACAAGTAAGGCCTATGTTCCAATAAGATCTATAAACCCAAAAGTTAAGAATAATACATCCAACTTCGAAAATAGGCCTTATTTACATCAAGATAATAACGATCTATTGCAAGAGATGTAGATGTTGCCATCTTAAATCTCAAAAATATTGTGAAATTCGGATTCAGCACCCTAAGGTTAGTCAAAATCGAATACAGTGATGGTTTATGGCGAGAGATATAGGATAGAGCCATCTTAGATCTCAACTTTAAGTTAGTCAAAATTGAATAAATCAACAATTTATTTCAAGATAGAAAGAGAGAGAGAGATGCTGTTATCTTAGACCTCAAGAACATTGTGAAATTCATATTCAAAGGTTAGTTTAAACCGAATATAGTGATGGTTTATCATGAAAGATACAGATACTGCTGTCTTGGATTTATATTCGAAATATCTTGAATATTTTTTGGTGTTATACGGATTCTGTACCATAAAGCCAGTCGAAATTGAACATAGCAACAATTTATTACGAATGCCTCTATTATGAATACTGGTGCCTCTATTATGAATCCCAAAAATAAACAAGGTAACATTTTATGGTGAGAGATATAGATGTCACCATTAGAGATTTATTGCAAGAGCTCAGTGCCGCCATCTCAGATTTATTGCGAGGGAGACAGTGGTGCTATCAAGTGCAGTGCACTCAAGTTTGTGAATGGTGGTAAACTGCATCAATCCCGGCCATGGCTAAACCCAATCATCAAGCCAAAAATTGTAATTTCAACCCCACTCGCTACTACCAAAAATAGTCTTGATATTATTAGTGTCCGATATCAGACGCTCTATTTTTTGTCTGGTTAGGATGTTGTGAAATCAGCCCTCGAAAAAAGAATATTATTAACGCGAAAACAATTTTTTAAATAAAATTTCGAAAAAATGTGTAGTTAATCTTTGAGAATAATAGAAATCGAAAATATCTGTTGAAAATACCACCTTTCTTACTGGAACTGACACCAACATTGTAAGTGTTCCGTGGTATAAACTCTGTACTCTGTGAAGTTAAGGATATTTTTAAGCTTATAAATTATGCTCAAATTCATTATTTTTGGAAATTGATTATAAAAACTCGCATCATTTTTCTTCTAGTCGTGATGTAAATGTTAACATTTACATGTTATAATGTGTAAAAAAATAAAATGAAAAGAAAAATATTTTGCGTGAGTTGACCACTGTACTAATAAGCAAGTGTGTTTAGTGACCGAGCACTTGTATGTTACGTTAAATTACATAAAAATATCTACTTTCGGCTAACTTACTTACTGTTTATCCTTATATTATTTTAAAATATCAATGGAAATTTCCTTTGCCAAACGTCACTGCACCAATAGGAATGTAGTCTGCATCGTCCTTAAAACATTATCAATATTTTTACTGCTTGTTTTGTTTTTGTCCTAAATTATTATCAGTTTGTGTGAGTCTGTACAATACTATTCTGTGAAGATTTATAGGATATGATGATGATAAATTTTTAACAAAACGAAATTGCGATTTTCTCTATTTTTTTTAAATGGAAGAAAATACGAAAAAAAAATTATTTAAAAAATAGGGTTCAGTTGAATAACAATGTGATCAAAAAAAATTTTCTTTTTCTTTTTAATTAAATTTTTTTCACTATTTTCATTTTAAATTTATAGACACTAAAAACTTAAACATATAAATGGAAATGTTACTAATAATACTTATAAAAGCAAAAATGAGAATTTAAACAGGGGTAAAAAGGTAATGTTCATCTCATTTAACATTGATAAAAACATTTAATTCTATCAACCTTAAAAATTTTCAAGCCTTATGACAGAATTTTTTTTTATTATAAATTAATAATTGAAAACAGATGAATTTTAATATCAATATAAAATTTCACCTGTTATTAACCCAAAAAATTTAAGTTTAAATGAGTAAAAGTATTACATAATACAAGCACAAAATTATGATTAAAGAAATATGCATTATAATATACTTGTCATCTAATTTTTAAGGTTAGCAAAACTCCTTGTTTCTATTGATATTAAGTAGCATAAATGTCATAATTACTTTTAACAACTTACTTTAATGATCTTTTTAATACCTTACATATTCTTATTTTTCTATTATTTAAACTTATTAACATTTCTATTTATATGCTTGTCGAGTGTTATTTATTGTAATTTTTTTCAAGTAAATTTTGTAAAATACTGAATATATTTAGTGTTAATTTTGTAGAAATTCATTATTGAACTTTAAATGGAACTACGTGATGTAGTATTATTTCTACTTTCGTTAAGCCCTTTACCACGACCAGGTTTCATTTAATTTGTAAAATACGTAAATCATTTAATTTATAAATGAATGAAATGAGCTCTTTTTTCTTAAATAAATAGAATTTTATATATATTCTTTATTAGAATTCACATTTTGCCTATACTCATATTTCTATTCCATACTAAAGATGGGATTAGGGTATAATTTTTTAATAATCTGTTCTCAATTTTGTTTCATTGAAATGGTATTGTAATAATAAAACTAATTTAACTTGTTTAAATAATAATATGTTATAAACATTTTAATGATACATGGAACTTTAATAATTTGTTGCGTTTAGGAAATTTTTCTCATATTTGATGAAATAAAATTTAAGTATTAAAAATGTTTAAATGAAAAGATGGGATCATTTTTTAATTGAAAGTAAGGGAGAATGGAATTTGGTGTAAGTACAATCACTACATAACTATTTACATCTACATGAAAAAATATAAGTGTATATGCAGATATACGTATGATTTTATATTTAGGCATCTACTTCCAACGAGCTAGATTATGTCCTTGTTATTTCATGTCACCATAACCTAAAACTTCAAATATTGGAACATAATACATTGTAATAAATTATAAAGCTTAATTATAATCACAATAAGCGTAAAAACGAAATTGTCAAAATATAATTAACTAATGTAAGGCCAATTAATATTAATTTTAAGTATAATGAAACGTGGTAGGATTCCATCACGGTGAAAGCCAGAAATCAATCGTTTTCGATACAAAGATAATTCTTCGTTCAGTTTTGTTTATATTATTAAATGAAGGTGCTACTAGACAGATAATTTATCCATTTATATTTATATATCTGCTTTTTTCCCATTAAAAGCTTAAATAGTAATATTGACGACAAAAACAGGCTAAAAGCGAGGAAAAATGGTTATTTAGGCGAATATTTCTAGAACGAATATATAATGAAATGTAACTAAAGAAACTACACTGATATGTTATGTATATAGTCAACTGTCAAATTATATTTTGTATATATGACACTGTCAAATTATATTTTAAATAAATAAATTGAATAAATTCTTTCGTGTTCTCCATATTTGCAAGTACGAACATTATTTTCACTGCAAGGGAAACAGTAAGTCGCCAATTAGACCTTGCAGTGATAAGTTAAGTCTACATTGCTCTGTTTCTTGCTTCAAATATTTTACTTTCATTTTTATCGTCGTATTCGCACGATGCCAATGCGAGTGGAAACAACTTTGATCCTTGCGATTATTAAATACTTTATAGTAACTTATTATTTAATTATTATTTTATTTTTCAACCATACTATGCGACGTAGGAACTTGAAAATTAGCATAGCTACAAATCTTATTAATTTTTTAAAACTTTATGTATCATTTGAAAGGACTACTTATGAGAAGCTACAGGAAAATTTACGATTACCCTAGATGTTATAATTTTTTATATTTGTCCCATGTTTTTACGCCTGTGAAAGATATAGTAGGCAATATATTAATATGACGATAAATGAGTACTTGTAAATAGTTTTAATAGAAATACTATGTAACTTAAATATTTATAAATGCCTAAATGTGTACGCAACACTAGTAGTGTGGGTACTACTAATACTTAATAGATCCTTCTTATACTTGACAGTTCTACTCATAAATTTTTTATAGATGCCGAAGATACATGGGTCTAGAAGTGAGGCGTATTTATTGTCACCGGTAAAAATACTCGATATCTCAGATCAAAATACATACTTAGTATGCGAAATACAAAATACTTGGTATCGTAAATACTTGTATGGTATTGCCGACCTGACGTTCATACAATGATTACTTTATGGTCGGGCTGCGGCTAATACCCCTCTTTATCTAGCTAGCTATAGCTATTGCACTCACGCATATCGTATTCAGGTTGTCTCTGTCGTTCATATTTAAAATGTGTACAAACTGAATATTTTTAGGGACAAACTGAATATTTAAATACTCGTAAGTCGTATTACTTTAAAGTATTTAATATGAGTATGTCAAACATATTCGTATACTCATTTTACTCATTATGCTAAGTATTGCTTTACACTTCGCAGCTTCGCACTTTGCGGACAAATATTTACTCAATACGACAAGTACGAGTATTATAAACGATGTTCTTTTCGTCTAATGGTTCTCCGGTTTTCTATTGGCACAGCTGAGCGTAATTACTTTGTAGTGTAAATATTGTTAGTATATAGTGTTTATAAAAACTAACTTTTAATTATGTTAAATTCTAATTTCGTCATTGTGTCCACAAGAAACTTCAATGCTCTATAAGTATATTTTACAGACTTGGCTGATTATTTTGTTTCTCCCAATATTTACAACACTAAATTTCCATTCAAAACAGCTACATATAATTTAAGGAAATATTTCAATAGAAAACATCTAATTTAACAAGAATCAATACGAAATAATTTGCTTCTTCTGAACATTTTTACTACATTAAAATATTTAAATATTTGTTTCAATAATGTGGTCCATTTTTTAAAATCAATGGTTATTATTGTAAATAATATAATTCATTTATTAAATATGCTATCAAAATGACTATGGTAAATGACTCATTTAATTACTAGTCCTAAGCCTGGAGCCATAAATATTTGTTAGTATGAAAGAAAAATAAACACTGCATTTTATTAAAAATTATGGGAATTCCCGCCAATTTCAGTTGTAAGAAATAAAGGGTATGAGCATTGAACCCTTCATAATAGGTTACAATCAAGATTTATTTTATGTCTCCTGTGTCCGTATGTTTATAGCCATTTATATTATGGTCTTCTTACTTGAATTACACCGCCCATACTCGTCGAGTATTTTGTCACCGATATTTTATAATACTCTTACTCGCATCGCACTCATTTTATTAAAGTAATTAGAAAGTATTAGTTTCACATAAAGTCAACTTATAGAATACGCTTCATGTAAATCGAATAAACTGACTTAATGACAAAAAAAAAACCCTTCTGATTGCACCAGTCTGACTGTTTCCTTTTAGTTCATTTCAATCGTTTTCTCTTATATTTGAAAACTACTGAAAAGCTCTGTATAAACATAGTTGGGTTTAGGTGAAAGAATAATGAAAACATTACTTTTTTTAGCAAAGTATATAAATAGCCATGTATGATCAGTTGTGTACCTCTCGATAGAAGCATACTGTATGGTTCTCGATTAAAGAATAAACCATCCATAAAACACGACTGTGACATTGAAAAGTTGTATTACAAAAATTATATCAAAATCGGGCATGGTTGATGTGATTTATTTATTGATCGAGTTCATTGTTTCTTGGGCATACAAACGACGGTAAAAATAATTAAAAAGGTCGAAGAATTTCGGAAGAAAATCATCAAAAGCATATTGATTAACTTTTATAAAGAATGTTTACTTTCAGAGTTGATTAAATCACGGCATCCAATGTCAATGTAAATAAGGAATCCACAGTAAAACCTAGATTCTATGAAAGTTAAAATAAAAATACGATTTAAATATGAGAGGATCACGTTATCTTTTACTATATTTACTATATTTTATACTTCCTAAGGAAAAATGATCTATAAATAATTTAATATGTACACAGAAAATTTGTGGATTTTTTTCTTTAGAGGCTATAAAAAATCGATAACAATTATTAGATATTACATATGACTATTGCAAGAATCTGCTTTCTGAAGTATCCGAAACATCAATTTTGAGTATTTTGAAATTGATTATGATGAAGTAACTGAAATTAACTGTCCCAAAACGCAGCATGTGGCTATGCATGAAGGTTTGGTGTTTGTTCTCCACATAACCGCCTGAAGAATAATCACAAAACTACATCCAATATTTTTGACTTACGAGAAGGAAAAAATAGCCCATTTTTTCTAAACTTTTTGCCTCAAACAGTTTATCTGGTACTTTACGTTTGACGTATTGTCAGATATATTATTATAATGTTCTTGAATACTTTCCTTTACTTATGATACAGAGGGGAATCTGGCATGTTGTCATTAACGAAATAAATAATCACAAAATACAAAGATTATTTTATCCACAATGATGTTAGGACCGATGACCGTCTACAGTTTTGCAGGCAATCTAGAAATCGTGTCATTTGGCGTTGACATTCACATTGATATAAATAATTCCAACTCGGTAATGAAGCTAAAATTACATTTTAATAAACTTACTAATACGGGTGCAAAGCTAAATTGATTGCATTATTAAATAAACACTTCTGCAACGTTATATTAAGAATCTCTTCTGAATTAAAAAAAAATAACTTTTTCAAAAAACTAATCGATATATTAATATCCTAACGTTATTGAATATATTTGGCGTTAATTTTGTAGATATTCATTATTCACAAATAATGAAACTACGTGATGTAGTATTATTTCTACTTTCTTTAAGTTCTTTACCACGACCTAGGTTTCGTTGTATTACAACATCTTCAGGTGGGATATTAGCAAAGATGCTATCTCTGCTAATATCCCACCTGAAGATGTTGTAATACAACGAAACCTAGGTTGTGGTAAAGAAATTAAAGAAAGTAGAAATAATACTACATCACGTAGTTTCATTTAAGTGTAGATCATAATATTATGTTGCATCAATGGATTATCTACACCCAGTGATAAACTATGGCAGCTAAATTTTAATAAAAGTTTTCAATTAATCAGCCCTTCCCCAGTACAAATAATTCTACCCTTCAATAGGGGTCAAATCAAATTTTTGTCTCTTTTACTCATATACAACTGGAACGATCGAAAGCTAAACAGACTATTCATTTTTCAGTTACTCGCTACCTTCCCCTGTCTCCATCAAAGTAGCCCACGGATTTCCATATTATGTATGTTTTATTAAAGGCGTCTCCATTGTATGAATCTTTCCTAACACATCGATCTCAAGGATCTAATAAATTGGTCTAAAAAGATAGATTAATCAATCTTTTTAACTGCATAGGTGGATAAGTTAAAATATACTATAGTGTAATGTCATAACATGTAAAATAAAAAAAATTGAATAATATTGAAATCAGTCGGCACATTACTTACGTGAGGAAAATGATCACAGTAATAATTTAAAAATAACGACAATACAAATTTCGGAGTGATCAACAGAGCTAATAAACTAAGTCCCTATTCTTTCCATTAGTTCTATGTAATTTCTATTTTTATATATTTTAATAATAGCAAAACAAATACCTACCTACACTTCTTTATTAAATATATTGATTAATCACTAAAGAATTTACTTCCTCGAAAGAAAATTGTGAGTAGGGTTCATTATAATATTAGTTGCTCGGAAAGAAGTGTTTCTGAAGAAACGGAGGTACCTGCTAAAGACAAATATTCAACTGCAATGCTTGACATTCGCGAATACAGCAATATATTTCCACCTCAAAATTCTAAAGGTTTAACATCTCTTATGATAGAAGGACAGCTCAGAAGATATTTGATTTTACTTAGATTTTTGTAGTCATTTATTTGTTGACTTTGGGAGACATAAAAATTATAAGCCAAAAGAAATGTGTGAAATCTGTTTTCTTACAAATTCCATATGAATTCTTTTCTCTGTGATTGGTTCGAACGATTCGCTCTGATTTCTAATAATATTATCATGAAACATCACGTGGATATGGTATCTCAGTTTTTACAAAATTGTACTTGTAAAAGTGGATTTAGGAAATGTATTTTATCAATAATGAATTGTTTAATGTTAGCAACATTAAAAATGCTAGATGATTATTCCCCTCTACTTCCCAAAATATTTTTGTGAGCTGACTAAAAACATTCTGCCTGAAAATCTTTTTATTTTTTGTGGCAGGTATAAAATAAATAAATAAATAAATATAAATCATCAATCGATTTTTCTAAGTAATATATAATTGAAATAATTAAACTAGTTGTGACATACTTTCTTAATAATTCTTCAAATGAATTACTGGAATTTTTTTGTTCAGCGAACCGATCAAACATTTTTATAAGCACATATAAATAATCTAAATAACGTGTTCAATGTATGAATACAGAATGACACGGATCATAGAAAATAACATTGGCTTCTAATAATACAATTAACATAATATCAGCCTGTACCGACTCACATAGGTCAATATTCATTACTTATGCGGCCAAAATTGGATTTCAGAAACTAACGGTAAATACATAAAACAGGTTGTCGAGGGCTAGGAGACCCATCCCAGAATTCTAATCAATCCCACCACCTACCACAGGCACAAGACGAGCAACTTATCTGACGACTTATGGAGTAGAGTGATTACCATGCAAAATTTTTTTAAACATAATTATTAAAATATTGCAGAAGTTAATTAGTTTTATTATTTTGATAGAACAAATCGAGAGCAATTTTTTAAGCTAAAAAATGTATAAAATGTAAATATTTTTCGATTTATAGAAAAATTACTTTTTTGATAATACATTTTTTAAAAATTATTAAGTAATAATTATAGAAGTGGCGCAATTGCGGATTCTGAAAGAGTATTACAGTAGAAATTAATTGGCATATAATTTTATTTTAAAAAAATATTCGCCGTTCATTTAAAATTTAAAAAATAATTTTTACACTCAGTTTTTTATTTCGCATAAAAACTATTTTTAAACTGATATAATATATATATATATATATATATATATATATATATATATATGTACATATATTGTATATATACATATATATATATATATATATATATATATATATATATATATATATATATATTATATGACTCGCCACCTGGTAGAAATAGGTATAATCCGTTTTAGCGACTTTTAACATTGAGCCTAGCGACTTGGATTTATTGGATTTGGCAACACTGAAGCGCATACAGGTAGACGGTACTTGACCGTTAACCGCTGCGCTCGTTTCCTTGATCTCAGAGTTTATAGCAAACAAAAGTTTCAACGTCAATATTTCTTTTTCCGTGTCATTTTTTGAAGTGAAACTGATAAATATCGGTAAGTCAGGTAAGTTTTATTATTTTTCACATATTTTACTTAGCCGTAATGTATATATTCATATAATTTGGTAGTTGTCAAACATAGGGATTCTTAGACACATTTTGACGTAATTTTACACTTAAACGTTAAATTTGTTGTACTTATGCGTTAAATCCGATCACCATTCTGATTTTATTGTGAAATATAATCTTTTTATTAATAAAAGTTACAAAAATTGGCAGAAGACTGCAGCTGATAAAAATAGGGATATTTTCAAAGATATAGATTTTTGGTAAAAAAATTAACTTTCTTATTACTTAAATAACCATTGCATTTCGTTGTTATAGGAAGATTGATTACATCAGTTGTGAAAATTGTAACCCGAAGACACCAAAAAAAAAAAATTATTTAAAAAGTCACTTATTATTGAACTACGACACTACAGATGATGACGTAAAAACAATAAAAAAATATTTTCTGTATTTAAGTCGACATTGAAAGAAAGATGGTCAAAATGCCACAGAAAGGAAGAGGCTTTCTTGAAAAACAACGAGTCTTGGTTAAACGGAACTTTTGAACTACCTGTGAAGTCGTTGAATCGACCGGGGCGGCCTTTGAAATATTTAAACACATCATGTAAACGAAACAAGCGTCAAAAAACCGAAAAAATCCGGTCAACTGTAGGAGATGACGTCGTTGTCCACGCTGCACAAACATCCTTAAGCGTGCAAGGAAAAAGAGATGCAACGAAAATTCTTGAAGAAACTACAAATTATCCTACTCGAGCGCGCGAATATAGAAAAGCAGTCGACGGAAAAGGAAATAAAGATAGTGTTACTCCTTTGATAATACTACAAGCTTTGACAATGTTCGTCGAGGCTGACATAACATGAGGTCAATACGAGATCATCCGAAACACAAATAAGGCATTTTATGCTCAATATTATCAATTGTTACAAGCAAGACAAAAATTTTATCCGCCAAGGAGTGTTTAGGAGTCACGGGTACCTGTGCGGAAAGCAGCTTAAAAAACCTTATTAACAATACCGTTACACGATTATTAATTTTCTTGGAAGGAGTGCTAGTAACGCTTAACAAAGAAAAAAGAAATTCTTTAAATATAATTTGTAAATGGGGTTTCAATGACTCTCAACAAGTTAAATACGAACAAAAACTTTATAATGATAATGAATCAGATGGTAATTTATTTTTGAGCTCATTTGTGCCATTTCAAGTAGTGTGTGGAAGAGCCCAATAAAGTTTAGATTTTTTAAAGAATCGACTGATTTGACAAAAGAAGAAATAAGCTACGTCGAGGAGTAAGTGAAAGCGCTGAAAGCAACAAATAAATTTGAACGAAATTAAATTCTCTTTTAAACATTCCTTTGAGATGACTATGGTAGATGGAAAAATATGTAACGCTGCAACCGGAACGAAATCTACTAATCGGTGCTATATTTGTGGCGCAACATCGAAAGACATTAACAACGTTGATAAAAAGGACACAACAAGTTTAACTGGTTTTAATTTTGGGCTGTCAGAATTGCACGCCAGAATAAAACTGTTTTTAGTGTTTTACATTAGGTATATAAATCACCCGTTAAAAATATAGGGAAAGAAGAAGTGAAAAAGAAAAACAATTGGAAGCACATCCAAGACAGGTTTCGGACTGCAGCTGGTTTATTGGTAGACATGCCTAAACCAAATTTTGGAAATAACAATTATGGTAGCACCAGTAGAAGGTTTTTAGACCTAACTGGGATAAACTATGAATTAAATTATCGATTAAAGATCATATTCAAAACTATTTCAAGTGGACGTAGAATTGATTCACAAAAATACGACCTGTGGCCACCCTATGATTCCGACCATGCATAAAATATTAATACATGGGGTAGTTATAATTGAAACCCCTTCGTTACTAGATCAGTTATCGGAAAGGGCTGCAGAGGCCCGGAATAAACATTTCAGCGTATGTCGCGAAAACTTTGCTAGGAAGTTTTCGAGAGAACAGTATAATGTAGATGTGTATCACAAATTACTACGAGTTCGAATCCACCGATAAGTAGTCTGAGGTCCAAGAAGTGATCTATTTCAAGAACATTTTGCCGTGAGATAATAGCAATGTTAATGCTGGCAGATTCTAACACCGAACCCGATTCAGATGGCGAGCAATATTGAATAAGAATAAATTAGACTTTATTATTATATTTTTTGTTTTGGTTTTATTTTTAAATCTTACTACATATTTTAATAGATTTTGTATATGACAAAAGTATCACCAAGTTAAAAATAAAATAAATCTTGTGCTTGTTTTGAATAACACTGTTTTATATTTACACTATACCCAGGTATTAAATTTATTTTATATGTATATATTTTTTTGTGTTAGTACTTATATTAAAATGTCTCAAAAAGGCCTCTGAAATGAATGTCTTTAAAAGGTTCAGGGCAAGTACCGTAGAATCCGTAGAGATGACATTTTTTTAGTATGAAAATTTTTTTACTTATTTAAAAAAAACAGTGTTTATGAATATAAAATAAACTTTTATCAGGCATATAATACTGCATAGAAACGATATGAGTGAAAAAATATTGAATATAGACCTATGTGCAATTGTAATATTTTAAGATCTAAAAAAGTATTCACTTATAATATTTCAGAAATATAATGACTACACCGTAATTATAGGTTTCTCGATCACATAGTTAATGAAAAAAAAATACAAAAATAATAAGTTTGAAAAACCGATTTTATTCGAAATCGGACAATTTTGTCGCCTTATTTGAAGAGGTAAGATGACAGAATTGACTATTTTCATTTCTAAAGTGAAATATTATCATTTTTATAAGAACGCGTTTATTATATCATTGGAAAATAGATTAAATAAACTTTATATAAAATGTATTTATTTCTATGAAAAACGGTAATAAACGTATGTTTAGAAAGCGTAATTTTTAAAATGTTGCTAATATAATAGGAATAGTAATGTACACAAATAAAAATGATTTATTCAGCATATATATATCGTATCTGCTTTCCTAATTAAATACCGAAGAAAACATAAAACTAAATACAAAATTTAGTGTATCTAGTTATTTATAACTGGCGGTCACCCAGTGATCGAAATACGACATTAATTCATTATTTTTGTAAGTTTAGGTGTTATTGAGGTTCTTTTGTGGAACAGTACCTCTATAATCATTGCACACTTTTTTTTAAATTTTGTTCTATTACGTCAGCTGAGAGCGTGGACAAATATGTTATTGGCCTGTGTTGTTTGTCTTAATTCACTGCAATACTGATGAAATTTAAAATGTAATGTTGAAAAAACACAATTACAGCTTATTTTCGTATTTATTACAACACAGATATCAATTACACAAAATATAAAATAAACGCTTTTTTGCCTGGACATACACTCCACAGATTATTGAAAAAGAAACATTTCAACTCATACAAAATTCTCAAACTCATTCGTCAATCTGCCATTTTAATTTCTTCACTCTGTGCGAATGTTTAACCACAGATTATTATGTGTGTTTGACATTCACAGTATGAACGTATCTTTAATTTATTTGTAATATACAATTTAGTGTATTTATAACACATATTATATATAAATTTTAGCTTTCTGCACTCCTTCTACATATAAATATTACACCCATCGTGGGGTACACAGTTTTCCCTGAAAATTGTAAACTCGCCATTTCTGTACACAAACTTTTCAACTTTTATATCTAGTCAATAAAATCAATAGTTAATTATATAACCGCCGTCGGTGTCTAATACTTGTCGCCAACGTGTAGGCCTTTGACTGAAAATCCGGTGAAGTTCGATTTTGATACGACTGTCGTCTTTAAATTTTCTATCACGTAAATTATTTGTCTGACAGCGAAACAGTTGATAATTAGATGGCGAAAGATCTGAAAAGTACGGTGGATAGCATACTCTATCCAAGTGAAAGTAGTTTTTCATGCGTTACTTTTGCGTTACTTTTGATTTGAAGGGAGTTCAGCGGTGACTTTGCCCAATTGTTCACAATCAACTTTACCTGTAATTGTACTGTTAGCTTGAAAGTGTTCCCAATGAATAACTTCATTTATACCCCAACATGTACTTAAAAAATATCTTTTTTCCAATATTATATTTTGATCTAGGTACACCTTTTTCTCCAGGTCCAGTAACCATCCATTTTACATCTCCTGTAACTAGATATTTTAGCCTCTCTATGGTACGAAGGAACTCAGTAGCCCCAAGCACACATTAACTCTCCTTTGAAGTTGAAAGGGGGTTAGCTCATGTGATAGCCAAATGGAATACTTCCACTTCTTTCTCAAAGCACGAAGTTGTTTTTCCATTGCAGTGCAAGAGCATGAAAATAACTCTGCCAAAGACTCGTTCTTTGGCAGAGTTATTTTAACTTAACCTAGGATCTGTTTCAATAATTTTTTAATGTTTTTCTAAGTCGCTTTGGATGAGGTTTATCGGACAAGTCTAAATTCCCTTCTTTGAATCTTTAGAGCTAGTGCTTGGCTGTGTTGTAAGAGGGCATACTTTCACCCATCGGTTTGTATTTATTGCGTGATGATTCGCTGATTTTTTGTCTTAATCAACATTCAAGAAAGAAAAGTCCTCTAAGTTCAATTCGAAATAGTTCCATTTTGATTTTATTTTCCATTTTGGTGATTACTCAATTACAAACTGAACAAAGGTTTCAATGCCGCACTCTTTATATACCTGACAAGAAATATTCTAGAAGTTTCTATAATGTTCTAGAAATAGGTCGGACCAAAATTTTGAGATATTGCCCGAAAAATTGTTTCGCATATATTCTGTGCTATCATCATATGGACCGGTCCATGGTCTGTCGCGCCGTAGTAACTAGTTAAATCGATTTTTTATCGATCTTTGGTTTGAAAGATATATTTGAAATGACGACAAGGTCGACTTAATTGATCGATTAATTTTCTCTAACAGATCGATCTTCGGAAAGATCGTTTCAATATCGCCATCCCTACTCCGCAATAACACGGCGCAGATGGTAATTCGTTGCTTCATAGTTTTTCCCTAGAGTTAAATGGCAATCAATGAGACAAGTGTTAAGCAATTTTTTCTTTATTTTGTGCGTTACACCTTGGCCGTATTTACACAGTTGTATGATTAAGGTATTATTCAAAATTTAAAGTAGTTATTTGAAAAAATGTATTGCGTAGTAACTAATTACAAACTAATAACAAACGGAAATATTTTTTAGCAAATGGAGAAATTTTTATTTGTTATGCTATTGGGACCTATTGCTATGCAATTTCTATTCTTGTTAAGTTGAAGACAGGCGTGGGTGGAAAATAAGATCACGAAAACGATTCCTTGACATTACTTTGGATGCCTCCAAATGGCTCATGAAGTATTTTATTTACCAATATTCGATTACGTTAGTCTTTGAATTGGCCTTTGGCTGTGCTATAATGCATGAATATTACGATAGATATTTTCAGTTGAACGTCATTTCAGGTAAGTAATGACTTTCACCGTTAACTTTACAAAGCAAATTGATTATATTTCTATTTTCATCATTAGGCGCATTGAGTTAAATTTCGGAACATTAACCACGTGGCGTATCATTACAGATACGCCGCGTGATTCAAAGTTCCAAAGATTGCCTCAAGCAGTTTTCTGCTTGAGAGGCCTCAAGCAGAAAACTGCTTGAGAGGTTTTGTAAACTAAAGGCCTTACAAAAAAAGACAGTTGACCTGATTACAGGTATTTTAGTATACTGTGTGTCCTTAGTACATCGCTTTTTTGTGTTTAATTTCATGGAAATTGTTTCTTTGTGACCGTTATTTGGCAATAAAAGTACAAGGACAAGGTGTGTATATATTAAAAAAAAATATTAATTTCCTATTACAATTATTTCAAAATTCTCTCGTAAACTTGTGTTACACCATATTAATTCGCTCAAGGAGAGGAGAAATAAAAAGTCGTATAAAGAAATTCATTATTAAAAAGGAAGCAGTTTAAACCATAAAGTATCTAGTTGAGTAAAAAGAAATGCTAATACAATAATTTGTGCTACTTGTCAATTTTCTTTATTTTAATTCTGTATTTTTTCAATACTTTACCAAGACAAGTCGTAAAAATAAATCTAGTACTTACTTAATTTAAAAAATAAATATAGTACTTACTCTTTCACTGGATCTCGTAAACAAAAGCGGTAGCGCTCATTCCGAATGCTTAAGTAGTATACTATAAGTGTGAGCAAGGTTTGTTTGCGATTTGCTAGAGTGGGGAGACGAAGGCAAAGAGTATCCGAAATGGCGCTATATTCTATAGTTTATGACGCTATACCTTGGGTTACCATTCTTTCTCTTTTCACCGGGCACTGCCCTATTTTTAAAGGAACCTACCGGGGGATTTTTTTAAAGTAACCGGGGTTCAAACATTCATTTAATACATTAATTAATGAAAGACAAAAACAATA
The DNA here is from genome assembly GCA_039881145.1 of Druceiella hillmani. NCBI lineage: Eukaryota > Metazoa > Arthropoda > Insecta > Lepidoptera > Hepialidae > Druceiella > Druceiella hillmani. Next base: position 1,857,158 of record JAYKKI010000079.1, on the reverse strand, counting down.
AGCAGAAATGTTATCATAAATCGTTAAGACTAAATATAAACTTACAATGACTTGCCTGGAATTTTAAAATTCATAGGAATTTATAAATTTATTTCATTTCATTTTTTAAGTCCGTTATTCTAAGTCGTACCTGTTAACTTAAGTTTTAGAGTCTAAATTAAGGATGTGGAGTGGAGTTAATTTTTTTTATCGTTTATGAAATGAAACGCTTTAATTGTTTTACATATAATGATAGATACAATATTCTGTTTGTGATCAGTAAGATAAATAGACAAAATAATCTTTATAAGTGTTATATGATTAGTACTATTTCATATGAACTCTTATTTTAATTATTTAAATCTCCGGGGTTACAAACAAAATGTCCGTGGTTTTTATTTCACAATTTCTAGTTTTCTTAAAGTTAGTATGGTAACCCCAGACATACATATAAAGAAAGAACGAAAGTACTATAGCTCTGAATTACATTTGCTATTGTGTTTAGCATGGGTTAGATATAATATGTGCTTTTGATATTGTTGTCAATTTGAAATTATGTTGGTGTGTTATTTTGATGCCGTGTTTTTTTATATTGCTTATTCGACATAATTCATCATATATTCGAAAATAAATCATAATAATATATTCTACGCACATAATGGCGCAATTAACAGAAGCGCTACATGCAAGAAAAATAATTGTAACTGGTAAAAAGCTGATGTTATAAAATGGGACATATCGACACTCGCAAGGAAAAATATTGTAACTAAGGTTTTGGTCATTTTGAGTAACAATCATATCTGAGTAAAGAATAAAATTAAAAAATCATACTGACGAATTAAGTATGGTCATAGTAGTACAAATATTGCAAAGATTACACCCAAGCAAATATTCAGCATTGAACTACAGCTCGGCGCTTCTAACTGGCTTGAATATGTGGTTGGCAGGATAGATGCCTCGAGCTAAATTTGACTGACCAGATTACTAGTTTAACTCTCAAATCAGTTTAAGGGCTAAGTTCTTGTTGATAATGTTTTTATAACATTTCAATTTTTATTATACCCAAGTGCGTACAGAACCTTCGGAATACATGTTATATTCTTACGTAATATATTTTATTTATATTGGGAGAAATAGGTACGGTATTGCAACATGAGTATGGTGATTATTTGTTTCACTCATCCTCGTGCATATTTTCAAAACAACCTCCATCATCATCATATTTGTGGACCAAGGCCTTCTGTTGGAGATTCTTCTAAGAAGTTCTACTCTTCGCCTGGGTTTTCCAGTTCTTCATCCCGAGAATGTTAAAATCTTCTTCCACTGAATCGATCCATCGTAATTTTGGTCTACCTCTTCTACGAGTTGTTAGAGGTTTTGCGATGAAAACTTTCTTTACTGGGTTTTCATCTTTCATTCTAGATACGTGGGCAGCCCAGTTCATTCTTTTGATTTTGATGATTTTAATGACATCAGGCTCACCAAACAACCTCCATCTATATTTATTTTCATAGAACTATTTCACAGTATAGTAACGAAGCAATCAATGACGAAAAATTATTGTAGATGAGTAAATGTAATACCTTTTCATCCCAAAATAACGGGAAAACTAAACCAAACTAAGTCGGATTGAATTATTTATAAGAAACGTACAGAGTTGATATTAACCATCAGGAAACAATCAGGGTAATGTAGATGCTAATAAACTCGATACAACGTCAAGTAAACAAAGTCAACAAGCTATAAGTATACATTATTTCTCTCGTCGGATGTGTCATACATCTAGTCGAATTGAACATCCCCCGTGCAAGCGCGTGACGCTACGTATTGAGGACAGCTTCTAATGAGGAATGTGTTGTTTAATCTTTATGTCTTCGAAAACAGTAAAGTTAATTATTTTTGCTAGCGTTACGCGAACGGTGATTTTTTTGATTATTTTGTAATTTCATTTCGTTCTTGAACAATTTTATAAATTATTATTTTGTTCAATACATTAAATATTCTACCTTTAAAGTGAATAAAATTGTAAATTCATTTTAAAGTTCATATTTTGTGAATTTGAAGTTTTACTTCAGTCATGTGGTCTAAAGCACACTCGTTTTTTATATGAATAACATTTTCTAACCTCAATCTGATTGTGAGACACATGATATACCTTCTTATGGGAGATTTGATCCCCTCGTATCAAGTGTCCCTTATTGATTTATTGGTCTTGCATATCAATATGCTTCAAACAAGAAGAATTTTCCGCTGAAATGAGTAAAATACCAATCGGGAACATATCAATGGTTCTATAGATTCATGAGTCGTCATAAATAATTATCATTACGAGGTCCTGAAGCTACGAGTTTTTTCTCTTGCCAGCGCCTTTAATAAACACAATGATCACAACTTTTTTGAGAACCTTGCTTATAGACATTTCAGTAAATTCTCAATTTTTTTCGGGAATAAGATCATGAACTGGGTGTTCATATGTTCTAGTATATTATTCTAGTATTTTTATGTTCTAGTATATCTTGAGCGAAAAGTTGCTTCCTTCTAAACATCAGAGTGTTGATTTCGATAAACAAATGTTTGATTACGTAACGAAATAAATACGCGCCCAACGCGGTAGCCTTAACATAGTAATTTGAACTCTGAATAACGCGCTTCTTCCCGGTGTAAAACGCCTTTGCTAAGTAAAAACATTAAAAATGTTTAGGTTATTGATACTGAGATTTGGCTACATAAAAAAATTAAAAGAAATATACAACAAATATTGTAAAAAATACTCACTTAATACCAAGCACACTGATTCAATAAAATCGAAAACAAATTTCCTAAAAATCTATCGAGTTATTAACAACAAAAATTATTTTGCACGTAAAATAATAACGATGCTTCAATATTCAAACTGTCAACTACATCGAGATAGCGACTCATTGGCTTAATAAACCAATGAAATTAGTTTGAAAAAGGACATAGGTAGAGCCGTAATTTTATTTAGCCCCATGTGTCACTGTGTCCAGGTTACCCTATTAGTCAATATCTCTAAAACCTGCTTTTTACCAATTGTAATTATTTGTCTTGCACGTAGAGCTTCTTTTAATTCCGACATTGTGTACATAGAATATATATTAAGATTTATTATTTAATATATGATGAATTATTTTGAATAAACCGTATAAAAAACACGGCATCGAAATGAAACATTGACGTAATCTCAAACTGACAACAATAATAAGAGCCACATATCATAAGGTAAATACAAAAGCAAATATCACAAAGAACTAAAGCGCTTTCGTTCTTTCGTTATCTGTGTATAGCACCATAGATACAATATAGAATAAAGGGCCATCTGCAATTTACTTTGCCTTCGTATCCCATCTTAGCAAACCAAATATAAACTTCTCTCGCTCCTTTTGTCTATGTAAAGTATTCAGAAAGGGCACGTCCGCTTTTGTTTACGAGATCCAGTAGAAAAGAAATATTTATATCGAGTAAGTAGTAGACTTGTTTTTCCCATTTGTCCCTATAAAGTATTGAAAAAATACGAATTACTTAAAACAATAAACAGGATATAGTAGAAGGGGTACATATTATTGTATTAGCATATTTTGTACTCAACTAGATACCCTACTATTTAAAAGCATTTTCTTTAAATTAAATTTCTTTATACGACTTTTTATTTCTCCTCTCATCTGCCCATACTTTAACCGCGAGTTAGGTCTCCATATATAATGTACTTAATACCCCCTTCATTATCTATTCTTACCGCCATGTTGCTCTAATGACATTACATAATAAACATTATGTCGACACGAAGGTTTCAAACTCTAACGAGACAATGAAAAATACAACTTAGCAGAGTATTATTTACATCTAGAAGTAATTCAGTATTAGGGCTAATTAGCATCTGGCCCATTTTCAAATGGACTCACAGTAGGTCTTAGTGTGGTGTATTGTACGTAAATTCTGTGTGTATAAGGTAACATTATAAGGGAATTTAAAAATAATATAACACGAAATAAATAACATTTTTTTTATTTGTTTGCCTTGCCCTCGAACTTTTACTGCCAAACAAAGATCACAAAGAGACAATTACTATGAAACGAAACACTAAAAAGCTATGCGCTAAGGGCATAAAGTCAGTGGCGTAGCGTAGTGGGGCGGCAGGGGCGGCCCGCCCCGGGCGTCGCTTTTTAGGGGGGGGGGGCAAAATTTAACAATAAATAATAAAAATATTTTGTAAATATTTGATCCATTTTATATTTTTATCGCAACTACAAATTCGGACCGATTGACAGGAGCACGGAATTTTTCATTACTTATTTTGTGACGAATTTGGGGAATTCCTTTTCTTTGAATGATATTTGTGGCGACTGGCAACAACGTCTATACTGACTTTTGGGAATTCCCCGTTTATGACTAACAATCAGCGATAATTACTTCTATTACATATATATTAAGTTCAATATAGTTTATTACACGTACGGGGAAGCCCCTTTAAGGTACGGGGAATTATGTGCTTTGACAAAGTTTGACAATTCAACGAAAGTTTTATTGATGGATCGTCAGTTGTCCAATTCACATTGTCTCGTATTTTAATTATGTTACGCTTTCCAAATTGTGATTTTTGTGCAAATAAGTACGTGTAGTGGTTGTGAAATTATTGAACAACTTTCAACTGTGTGAGTATTAAATATTACATTTATCTAATTGTATGTTGGACTATCTGATATGTTGTTCAAACTTTAATTTCTTAAAATAAACAAAACCGCCCAAGTGCATAAAGTGTTTTCACATTTTAAAGGGATCTAGACCAGAAACTCTGATATCAATTTCAATTTAATATGTGTAAGTAAGTACTCGTTACTATGAAAAAAGGTCTTAACAGACAGACAGACGGTCAATGAAATGATTTAATAAAAGTAAAGATAGATAAAGGTTCAATTTTTTCCTTTTGAGATACAAAACCCTAAAAACGGAAAATTTCAGTAAAGCAAGGTTTTTTTTAAATCTACTAGGTACTTCTTTTGAAATGTTCGATAGTTTTGTTTACAACTCTAACTTGTACTTTTATCATTTAATATTTTTTGATTTTAGCATCAAAAATGAGAAGAGTAAAAGAAAGTGGAGCATCTTACCGTAATAAGAGAAGAGCTAAGTTGGAAAATATTAGAGCAAATGCAGGAGCTTTACTTAAATATGTGAAAAGTGTTGTTCCTGAGACGTCAGATTCCTCGTTAGGCTTAAATTCATCACAGACAGCTGGGCCTTCAAACACAGAGCAAGCCGAAAAACTACAAGAACTTGACACTGTTCCTAAAGATCAAATTCCAACAACATCTACTGCATTAGTGTCTCCATCTGTATGTCCAGACATGGACATGCATAGTTCCGAAACAGAGATTGATACAATATCAGTATTGTGTGCTATTCAATACCAAAATTTCGACGATATTGGAAAATGGCCTGAACACATAGACGACAATATCCGATTGCATCTCATTCAGCAAGGACAGGAAATTATTCAGCATATTGATACTAATTTCGCTGAAATGTCAACAGTAACACGCTCAGATTCGTGCTCTTTAAAATCAAAAGGAGAGACAAGACGGCTTACTAAGGAATGGTTTTACCGTACATTGACTAACGGCGAAAAAGTTTTACGTACTTGGATGGCTTATTCTCCATCTAAAGCATCATTATTTTGCTTTTGTTGTGGTTTATTTGAGAACGTAAATACACCGAATGGTCTCTATATGAAATCTGATGGACTTAATACATAGTGGAAATTAAATCCTAAGGTTTCAAGTCACGAATCAAATGCACTACACATCCAAAATTATTGCAAATGGAAGGAGTTGAAGAGCAGACTTCAAAAAGGACAGACTATTGACAAAAAAGAGCAAGACATAGTGGCAAAAGAAATAAAGAAATGGCAGTAAATTCTTATCAGAATGTTTATATCAAACATTCTGTGATTCCTTGCCAAACAAAATTTGGCTTTACGTGGACATATAGAAAACAACACCAGTACCAATAGAGGAAACTTTTTAGAATTGGTTAATTTAATTTAATACGATCCTGTACTTCGTGAACATCTTGTAAGGTCTAAAATGTGTGGCAAAATTTCAATCACTTATATGTCACCACAAATACTAAACGAATTTATTGCTATTTTGGGAAATAATGTTCGCCAACATATCATCGGACAAATAAAAAAGGCTAAGTATTATTCAATTATATTCGACAGCACTCCAGATCTTTCTCATAAAGATCAAACAAGTCAGGTATTAAGATACGTAGTAATTGAAAATCAGGAAGTAAAAGAAATGGAATCTTTTATAGATTTCATTGAAACTAAAGACAAAACTGCTGAAGGAATTTCAAAGATGATTTTGGACAAGATTCAAGCTGATGGCCTAGATATAAGCAACTGTAGAGGCCAAGCATATGATAATGCTGCTGTTATGGCTGGAAAGTATTCAGGAGTTCAGCAAAGAATTCAAGAAATAAACCCTAAAGCTGAATTCGTACCTTGCTCAAATCATTCGTTAAACCTAGTTTGTTTACACGCTGCCTCAGTTGAGGTGGATTCAGTAACTTTTTTCGGCACTTTAGAAAGTTGCTATTCTTTTTTTTTCCTCATCGACACATCGCTCGGAAATTCTGATAGCAGCTACAGGCAAAAGCTTAAAAAGGGTTCAAGACACGCGGTGGAGTGCAAGTAACATGGCATCATTACAAAGACATTCTCGTCACTTTGGAAAAACTGACAGAGGCAGGTGAAAGCTTAAACACTAGGACAGATGCAGGTGCTTTACTAGTTTCGATGGAGTCATTTTCCTTTATTTGTTTTTTAGGCCTGTGGCAACCGGTACTACATGAAGTGAATGATGCACAAAAATATTTACAAACATGGGGACTTGACATAAGATTGTGCGCTCAGAAACTAAATGCTTTGCAGATGATATTGACAGAGAAAAGAGAGGAATGGGCAAATGGCGCTGTAGGTTATGCAAAAAATATGTGTGAAGAACTTGGAATTTCCATAAAACCTCGGAGGCGGCAGGCGCATAACAAGAAAGCATATTTTTCATGACGGAACTAGAGATGCTAACTTGTCTTGTGAAAATGAGTTGAGACGAAAGCTGTTTTCTTCGTTAAATAGAGTTATTGTAGAAATTCATGAGCGTTTTCAACAGCTACAGAATTTAACGGATAAGTTTACTTATCTAACGCCGGCCATATTATTAGATCCAGACAACACTGAATGTAATCTAGACTACGCATCTGACGAAATTGACGAGCAGGATTTCAAGCTGGAAAGACTTCGACTGCGGACTTTCGTTGCTGCTACAGGCAACGAAAATAATTGAATTATTTAAATTTATGTTTAAATTCAAGCTGGAAGATATTCTGCCCCATATTTTAATAATGTTCAGAATATTTTTCACCGTTGCCATAAGCATTTCCAGCTGTGAGAGAAGTTTTTCAAAATTGAAATTGATTAAAAATTATTTAAGATCGACAATGAGTACTCTAAGACTAACTAATTTGGCTATTTTGTCCATCGAGTAAGAGGTGTGTGATGCGATAGACATTGACGGTGCAATAAAAGACTTTGCTCTTAAAAAAAGTAGACGTATAAATTTTTAATTGAAGATGGAAGTTTTGTTTTTAATTCTAACAAATACTCATATTACTTTTCAATAAAAATAAAAATATAACATTATAGTATCGTTCTAGTTCTAATTAAAAATTGATTTTATTTAATCTTGTCGATCGTTAAAGTGTACCTAATCTTAAGTGATAGGTACCTAAGTTATATCAATGTATCTAAGTGGTTAAAGTAAAAGAATTGTTGTATTAATAAACGTAATTGCAAAAAATTTGATAAACTTTTTTATTTAAAATCTAACCTGTATAATGCAAAATAATGATGACTGTTCTCGCCGAAAAGTTCTCTATAATTAATGTATGTAATGTATAGTATACATTAAATTAAAATACCTAAATAAGAGGGCGGCAAAATTGTCTTCCGCCCCGGGCAGCCGACACTCGCGCTACGCCACTGCATAAAGTATATCAAATTACACGTAAACTGAACAACTGCTTTTTGATGAAAGTCGGCTAGTTTAGAAAATAATAAAAATTTTCAGTTTTTATGATTCCTAAATTATACTTCGTGTGGTTAGACGCAAAATTTAGCGCGCTGCGCCGAACATGGCCAACAACTAACGTATAGAACAAAGAAACAATAGCTTCATCGTGTAGTCTTGTAAATGCAAATGAATTATCATTTAAGTTTTGGGATAAACTATAAAGCAACGAACTACAGTCTGTGTCGTGTTATAGTGGGGTAGGGATGTCGATATTGTATCGACCGTTTCGAAGATCGATCTGTTAAAGTAAAAGAATATATCTTATAAACCGATTCCACCGTTAGTTAAAATATAGATCTTTCCAACTAAAGATCGATCCTCTCTAGTCACTATGGCGCAACGGAGCATAGTCCGGTCAAGATGACGATAGTACAAAACATATGAGAAATTATAGTTTTCGGGTAATACCTCAAAATTTTGATTATTGCAGAATCAGTATGAAGTTTGGCTTTGATCAATTACATTTCATACTGCATCGCGTACACGCGGTCAATCTTTCGCTTATACCCTATTTTGTATTTAGTTTCAATTTACCGTCGGTGTTTAATTAAGAAATAAAATACGACATTTATAGTAATTAAATATTTTGTATTTGTGGACATTACTGAAGTAGTAATTTGATGTAAAAGTTTCTACATTACGTTATTATGGAAACTTTTACATTAAATTTTAACAATTACGCTTTTAGAGTTATGTTTATTTTTAAGAGAATTAAATACAAATTATACACAGTTAAAAGTTTATTTAATCTACTTTCCAACGATATAATAAAGTAGTTCTTCTAAAAATGAAAATATCTTATTTACGCTACAAATGAAAACGGAAATTTACCGTCTTACTTCTTCAAGTAAGACGATACCATTTTCTTTTCTTTTTCCACTTTCGAATTTAGTCGATTTTTTTAAACTAATCATTTTTGCGTATTTTTTCATTAACTATATTATCGAGGAAGATATGATTACGGTGTAGTCATTATATTTCTAAAATATTCTAAGTAAATACTTATTTAAATATCAAAATATTACAGTTGGTATAGGCTAATATACTGTTAATTATTTTATTTGAAGCCAATGTTATTTTTTATAATCTAAACCTTCTGTATTTGTACATTGAACTGGTCATATTGATTATTAATATATGTTTATAAAAAATATCTTGCTGACTGCTGAATAATAAAATTCCAGAAATTTATTTCAAAAATGATTATGAAAGTGTATCTAAAAAAATAGCGGGAGATATGTATGTCACAACTAGTTCAAATATTCTAATTATATTATTGTTTAGAAAGATCAATTGACGATCTAAACCGTGCCATAAAAACTCGACAAATTTTAAAGCAGAACGTTCTTATTCAGCTTACAAAAATATTTTGGGAAGTAGAGGGGAATAGTCATTTAGCATTAGCAACATTAAACGACTGATGATCGATAAAAATACACTTCCTAAATTCACTGTTACAAGTCAAATCTTGTGAAAACTCGGATCACATATTCATGTGACGTTTCACAATAATATTACAAACAGAATTATTGAGATCAGAATTGCAAACAGAATTAACAGTGCAAACAGAATAAATTTGTAAACGCCAACAGACTTACAAGTTTTATACCTCCCAAAAATAACAATTAAATCCCAAAAAAAATGTATCTGAAATCAAACATTTTATATCCTACTGTCTTAAGAGATGTTAACTCTTTAGAACTTTGGGATAGAAATAGATTGTCTGTAGCGGGCACATCCGTTTCTCCACAAACATTTTTTTTTGACGCAAGTAATAAGGTAATGCCGGCTGAGAAGGTCGACTTTTTTACCATTTAAACCCAAATAAAGAGGTGGAAATGAGAGTGTTGCTCATTTATTATTTCAAATAAATATATTATTAGAAACATTTATGAGAAACAAACATCCCCACTACATAGCAATACAGTCCAGGTTCAGCCTTTTTAGCTGTTCACTAGAACATTGTTGGTATAGTCTATGAAAATATGGAAATTAATCTAAGAATTAAGGATTTATTTTCAAACTCCTTAACACATAATGGGTTAGAAGGCCTTGATTTTTGGTAAGTTGTATTGTTGAGCAAAAGATGAGCAAAGAAAAATTGAAAAGCCTGCTTGCTTATAAATATCGGAGTAAGAGGCAAACCAATTTCAGGAAATGTTTTGATTCTTTGATATAACTCTTGTTCCTGTAGTTTAGTAAGGTTAGTCTGTTCCAATAATTTTAGAAATAACTCCTGATTTCAAATGAGTCCGTCTTGGATTTTTGTATTTATCAGCTGCAGCACGTTGAGTTAGCTGTTTTATTTATACTGCTAAAAAGCTTCTTTTAAATTAACTTCGGACCATAGCCCTCGTTTCTTCTCCGTGGAATACATTTTAGGTCAACAACCTAAAAAAATTGTCAAAGTTAAAAAATGTGCTAATAAGATTTATTTAATTATTATTTGATAAACAAGTAGAATTTAACCGTTTCTTAAAATCACCTACAACCGAAATACACTATACTTATAAATTATCTATGACCTATTATTTATTAAAAAACTAAAGGGCCTTTTCAGACTGTTGTAGGATGGTAAGACTCAATCAAGTCTTCTAAGGCTCAACCAAGTCTTGAAAGTCCCAAGCGATAATCTTTTTGTGACTTCCAATACGATTAGTGCCTGGCAAAACAAAAAAAAAGATTTTGGAATAAATGGAAATAAATTCACTAAAATTGTATGCGAATTTTAAAGAGTAATGATCAAATAAACAGACAAAGCCAATATTTAGATAAAAAATTGAAGAATAAACAAGTAAAACTTACATGTTGTTGTAGCAAAAATTAGCAACATGTGTGGCCGCGACCAAGGTCAGCGCTAAACTGTATGACAATGGCAAGATTATGGCTGTGAGTAACGCACCACCGCGCTCCTGCTTTTCTATTAGTCCGTTTCACACGTGACTAAAGGCGGGTGCGATTCAAACGTAATTTAATTACTTTTCTGGCACTTGGACCATGCAAACATTCTCAGCCGGCACTACCTTATAATGGACACTACTCACAATCGTCTTTCAAAGAAGCTATACCACCTGTCTTTTTAAATTTTTTCAGATGTTAATAATTGCACTCAATAAAATATATCTATGTAGGTATTGATTTTAATTAAACTTTTTTAAATATATAAACAAAAAAACTACGTAGAACTAATGAAAAGAATAGTGAATTAGTTTATTAGCGATGTTGATTATTCCGAGATTTCTATTATCATTATTTTTAAATGGTTACTGTGATCATTTTACTTACATAAATATAGTGTCGATTATTTAAGTTTTTTTTTTAATTTTAGATGACCCCTATGATTAATTTCTGGAATTCATAGTGATGGGTTTTTAATTAATTTCATTATATTTAAAATGAAAATTAATTTACCTCGCATTAATTAATCGTATCTTGACAATTTAGTTCTTACGCTTATTGTTAATACAATTAATTTTTTTTCATTTTTTGTATATAATGTATTATATTAATCGGAAGTTCAGGCTATGGAACGTGAAATCAAGAATATGATGCCTAAACATAAAATAAAATCGTAAATTTGCATATACAAGTACACATATATTCTTTCTTAAAAATGTAAATATTTAGGTAGAGAGGTTTAATTAGCTACGGTAATTACTCCAAATTTCTTTCTCTCCGTTCTTGCTTTCAATGAAATAATCTTTCTGGTTTTTTTTATTTAAATATGTTTTAATAATTAAATTTCATTACATAGAATATTGAGAAAAATCCTCTATATAAAACACGTTATTAACTTAGCACGTGTCATTAAAATTAGGTAATAATAACATATTTAAATAGGTTAACACTTTAATCACATCTTTAATATGGAATAGGAGCACGAGCATAGCAGAAATACGAATTTTAATAACGACTAACGAAATACGAATTTTAATAACGAAAATGACGTATTTAAGAATAGGGTCCGGTCACAATTTATTTATTATAAAAAAATAATATGAAAAAAAATTAAGTAAACATCACCATTTTTTAATTATAATTACATACAATACGCTCAACAAATATACAAATAAAAATGTTAATAATAAGTTTAATAAAGGAAAAAGAAGAAATTCTAAGGTAGTAAAAATAATTAAGATGTGTATCTTACTTAATATCAATATCTCACTTAATACTATAAACTTTTACTAAACTTAAAAATTTCATATTAAACTATTATATTTTTTTAATATAAATTTGTGTTTGTATTTACAACTCTTTTACTAATTTCAACTTTGAAGTTTTTTGGATAAATAGAGAATTACATTTTTTATTGTTGCTAAAATGCCTTTGTTTTCAATTATTAAAATATAATAGAAAAAATTCTGTGACAAGGACATTTAAAAATCAATTTTTAAGTTTGATAGAACTTAGTGTTTTTATCGATAACTGAGATAAATGTCATCTTTTTAATCTTCTTTAAATTCTTATTTCTCTTTGTTAACCCTTGTTATTAACATTTCTATTTATGTATTTATTAAATTTATAGTATCATATTTTCAAAAAATTAATAATTAGAGACCGAATTTTTTTTAAATCAATTTTTAAAATAAAATAATTACAACTGTGACCTATTTTTTAGATATATTTTTTATATAATGTGTACATTTAACAAAAAGTAGTGAAATTTATAGTCCCTTTTTATTATAAATATACATTATTTATCATAAAAATATATAAGGTACAAATAAAGTTTTTGTTCTTAATGTTTTAAACTGACTGAGAAATCAACAGGAAATAATCACATCCTATAAATTTTTACAGAATAGTGTTCTACAGACTCATACAACTTGATATTAGTTAAGGACAAAATAAAATAAGAAGTAAAAACATCGATAAAGTTTTAAGAGCGATACTGACTACATTTCTATCGGTGAAATGACGTTGCGTAAAGGAAATTTCCATACGTATTTTAAAATCATTATTGTAACAAAAACAGCAGGCTTGCCGAAGTTAAGTATTTTACGTAATTTTACGGCATACACGCGCGATAGCTACACACACATGCTCGCTAGTACAGTGGTTAACTCACGCAGAAATTTAAACATATTTATTTGGAAATAAGGATACAATATTTTTTTCTCTGTATTTATTTTACACATTGTAACACAGAAGTGATCATTTGTATGTTACGACTAGAAAACTAAAGACGCGAGTTTTTATACTAATTTTCTAAAAATAATGAATTTTAATATATTTTATAAATGTGTTAAAAAACTTAATTTCACAAAGTATAGATTTAATAATGCCGAACACTTACAATATTGATATCAGTTATAGTGAGAAAGGTTGTGGTAATTTCAACACATGTTTTAGGATTAATTACACTCGTTTTTCGACAATATCTCAACTTGGCAAACAATAGAGTGTATGATATCCGACCGTTATAATATCAAGATCTATTCGAATAGCGGAAAGTGCGGTTAAAATTGAAAATTTTCGCTTGACTATGACGTTGATTACTGCTGTTTAATATCAGTTACAAATTTGAGTGCGCACTTGATGGCGCTATTGTATCGCTCGCAATAATTCTAAAATGGCGACACTGAACGCTCGCAATAAATCTGAAATGGTGACATTTATATCATTGGCGATAAATTGTCACTTTATTTGTCATCGACTACCTTTAGTGTGGTCAATACGAATTTGATAATATTTTTAAAAATCCAAAATAGTGGCACCTGTATTACTCACAATAAAACGTCGCTATGTTCGATTTAGACTAACTTTATGGTACAGAATTCGAACATGACAACGTTGTTGAGATCAAAGATGGCCGTGCCTATACATCTGACAAATATATCCTTTATAGATTACATTTAGGGTGTTAAATCTGAATTTCACAATATTTTAAGATCCAAGATTGCGGTACCTGTATCTCTCACATTAAATCGTTCTATATCCAATTTCGACTAATCTTAGGGTGCTGAATTTGAATTTGACTACTTTTAAGGTCTAAGATAGTGGCACTTCTATCTCTCGTAATCAATCGTCACTTTATATGATTTCCACTAACCTTAGGGTGGGGAACTTGAATTTCAAAAGGTTTTTGAGATTTAAGATGGCGGCTCTGCGTCTCTCGCAATAGATCGTTATTATATTCGATATCAATTGACCTTGGGATGCTGTATTCCGTTTTCCAATGTTTTTGGGATTCAAAATGATGGAATCTGTCTCGAAACAAATTGTAACTGTAATCGATGTCAACTGACTTAGGGTGCTGTATTCAAATTTGATAGTGTTTTTAAGATTCAAGATGGCAGCATCGGTACGTCTCATCATGTCAAATTTCCACTATGTTCGTTTTCAATTACCATTAGGGTGTTGAATAAGAATTTTATAATATTTTTGGGACCCAAGTTGGCGATATCTCCCTTTTAAAACAAATCTGCTATATTTAATTTCAACTCTCTTTAATACACTACATATGCAGGCCGTTTGCTTACCTGACGGGCGGTTTGCTTAGCGCCTAGAGCCTAGTGGCTTACACCTGGTTACTTGCTAGGACACATGGTGGCCACACTGAAAGGTGGTTTGCCTGTTGGGTCGCTAGATGCCTTGCTTGTGGGCACGTCGACGAGATATGACTTTCAAAAATATCTTTATCTATGTATACTCGTATCCATATATCTCTGAAACTGCTACTTAAAGAAAATTCATCTTTACAATATATCATTTCACGGCCTTATCCAGTGCCGGATAAAGCCGACGCGGGGCCCGTAGCAAATGTGAACAGGGGGCCCTTGAGTTACATTGCCTATTGAAATTTAGGATGTAAATAAAACAGAACATTTACAAAAAGGCTTTTCGTGATTTAATGCGTGCAAATGTAGAAATAACACTCGTTAAATCAATGTTTCTAAGTAAATCATTTTATATATTCATTATAATGAGGTCATTCAAACGTTCTTGTCCCATTGTGTTCTTTAATACATTTTTTATTCGTTTTAATGTTGAAAAAGAACGTTCTCCACTGCAGTTTGTGATCATCAAACTCAAGTAAATGCGTAACACAATTTCTACATTTGGAAAACACGATTCCAATGAATTTTTTATTAGAATTTTATAAAATTGGAGTTCCAAAGCCTCGTGTTTTTTGCCGTCAATACCAGCAGCCACATCTGTTTTCAGCAGCTCAGCGAAATGCACCAGTTCATTGCCCAAACCATCTTCCACGTCATCTGGCTAAGAGCTGACGATAAATTGACTTCTTTTCAAAATCGCGTATCCTGTATTAAGGTCTTGATCTGATGACTGTAACGAGGCGTTAGTCGCTTGTAAGCGCTCTAGAATTTCATTCCACGCTATAATCATTATTCCTGTTTCTAACTTATTCATTTTCAAAACTAGTCCGTAAGCTTGATTACGAGACTCTACCTTTTGATCGTTGTTATTGGATATGTCATCCAAAACTTGACTGATAGTGGTGAAGCCACATAAAAGTGCTTTCGTCGCATCAGCTCGTGCGGACCACCTAGTGTCCGATAATCTTTTTAAAATTGGAATATTGGAACCAGCATTTTGTAGTGCTTTTGTAAGAAGACTCCATCGATAGGTTGAAAAGGAAAAAAATGAATATAGACTTTCAACGAAATCGAAAAAAATTGATGCTTCTGTTCAACATTCTGCAGCGCACTCTGCAACCAAATTTAATGAATGGGCAAAACAGGGAATATATTCCGCGTACTTATTTAATTGAGAATCAATTTGAGAATCAACACGCGCATCCTTGTTTTTTCGAACTAACAGTGAAATTATTGTTTGTCTTTTAAAAAGTGCTTTCCTCGTGTCTTTTCAACGAAATATGCGCGTTTTTCCAGTCATCAAATCCGTCTTTGGTAAACCGCGCCGAACCTTCGGAATCCGTAACTTTGCAAACAAAACAAAAAAGTTTTCCTTTAGTTTCCGAATAACACAACCAATCTCGCACGTGATTTTTATCCGTTAGTTTATGTCTCAATGTAAAAAATGACTTCTGACAGAAATGTGGTTTATTTTCATTCTCGTACATCTTCTCTGAAGTCAAAAAATTACTATTCATATGCTGCACTTCGCCACTTTCTTTTACAATCCAATAATCTCGATCAAAGTGGTTCGGCCATTCGCCAATGCCATTGGAATATATTTTATTTTCTTTTTCGCTTATAGACGATGTAGTCACATCGCCAGCACGTGATACACTTTCGACCTCTCTTTGACTTGAAGATGAAGCTTCTGCGTCTAGAGGACTTGCTGTAAGTTCAACTTCCTTCTAGCTAGAAGATAATATCGCAGAATTAGGAGGGATTCCTGTAGATTTGAATGCAATGGCACTTGCACATAATGTGACTATATCGGAATTAGTTACAGGTACTAATGAATTTCCTATGGTGCTGTCATCATCTGGACAATGAGATGCAACTTCTTGGTTATCAATTTCATTTTTATCAAATTCATAATATCATCATTCTGAACATTAAAAAACTCAGACAGCTTACGAGTTTTTGATATAACAGCTTGATTCTTCTTTTCTTTTTCATCTTTTGCTTTACGCTTTGCACTTCCAGAAGCATGGTGTCTACCCGTATCTCTAGGTCTGTTGTTGCTCATTTCGATCTGTATAAAATAGGAAAATATAATGTGAAGTTGGAACCTGAAAACTAATGACAAAATCCCTTCCCATCCCCACCCATAATACTAATACGAAACTAGCCCGTCAAATCTTTTAATGTTTTTGTAAATGTAAGACAGTGTGCGAACTCTAAATACAATAACCTTTATTACCGCTTATAAAATTTACGCTTCTCGTTAGCGTTGTTATCCAAGCAAACACTGAGCAGGGCGCTTTGTTAACGGGCTGCATTAGCGATGAATACCTAACGCGGCGCGATGAGTGTGATGGCGGCATACACTTATGTGTGTGAAAAAATAGCGTCTTTGTACTCGCAAAAATAGGCTATCACGAAACATGAAAATAATATTTATTTAAAAACTAAATGCTCAAATAAAAAACTGAAGGATGAGAATTTAGTACCTCATGTGTACCTATAAAGATCAAGTAAGTACTCAAAAAAGTACTTCTAAAATCCCTGCTGTTTTGGTATGCTAAAAGCGAAAAATGTTAAAAAGCAACTTCGGGAAATAATTCTATCGAGAAAATTTTATTAAATAGTGTTTTAACAACTAACAAAATCTAGCAAATATTATCAAAAATCATATATAAAAAAATCAAATTTTTATTTTATCTACAAATGAAAGGAAATTGAGTTGAGGGAAACTTATTTTCAGCAATGCAGCCCCTTAAGCAATTTCGCGTCGTATCGCCCCCAATTAATGTTCGGCTCTAAAACATAGATATCTCGTTTTTTGATCTTTGTACAGTAGATTGGTATACTTTACTCATGAACAAAAAAGTTAGCTACTTACCAAACAATTCAGAGCTAATCGTTTTCGTCGTTTTCACTGTTGTGATATTATGTAGAATTTTACTATTATCAAAACAGTAAGATTATACTAATTTTGTATTAGTCCACCGCGATCGGCAAAACAGAAATGAAAACAGAAAAGCACGTAAAAACTAAGAAACTATATCACGACGTAAATAGTCCGTCAATAAAAAAAACAACTAATTTCACTCTTAAATCAAAAGAAAATAAACTTATGTAATTGTGGTAGGAACGAACGACTGATTCCACTGACTGTGAAAGTAGGCTTATCAAATTAAGTATCCATTTTACTATTTTCTTATTGGTAATCATTTGAAAACTATTCTACATGGTCGGGTTATACAAACAGCTCGAATCGAAAACAATATTAGGGGATTCCCCCTGTAAGTATTGTGGTATTGCCAACTTGCAGCATGATAATATACAATTACAGTGTGGCCAACGCTCACTTTTTGAGAATAGCTAAGATGTGTGCATTTCCATTACACATACACGTCATACTGTCGCAATCATGTTCACTGTCTTCTACGACATCTATCTCTTTAAAAGTTAAATACAAAATTTGATATTGATAATCGGTAATAAAATTCTGCTTTATCATCCATTTTTACTTAATCAGTTTCCTACCCCTTTTTTCCAACCTACGGCTGCAAGCAAGGCATCAACTTCATGGCAAAAAAATTACTTCCCTATTTATTGGAAAAAGAACCCCAACCTAATTTTTGTCGATTTCTATTGATTAAGGGAAAAACAATTTTTCACTTATTTATTTGTAATTGTTTATGTAACTAATCAAAGCCGAATCGTTCTCCGTTTGCATGGGTGTATTATGAATTACATTTTGTTCAAATGAATTCTGGATATGCAATTCATATTTCACTGATTGTCGAGCATATATATTCGGTACAGGAATATGTATCACTGGTACCGATTGCTCAATATTATTTTCTACAGCTTCAATTTCAGCCAAAATTAAATCTTAAATTCTCGATCTTAACCTTAGTTTACGCCTGGAATATTTTCCATATAAGGCAAAAGACTCAAAAAAACAGTAAATCAACGCTTTTTTCTTTCATACTTTCCCTCTCGAGAATTTCAAGCTTCTTCTTTTCTATTTATAAAAGTTAATCTTTGTTTTCGGTTCTATTCACACGAAATTTCTTTCTTTGTGATGCTTGACTATAACTTTGAGATTGTGGAGTATGACTTGTAATTGTTTTTGAACCAGAATTAGTCTGTATAGAACCTGGATTCTGCAGCTCCTCTAATGATGTATCAATTGTTATAGAATAATTATCATCAATATCTATATTTAAGTATGAATCTCTCGCGGAGCTCTCGCTCTGTTTCCTCTTATTCTTTAAAAACAATAATTCATCATAATACTGCTTTTTCCACGTACTTTTACATATTTTATCAGTACTACCTACACTCTTTAGCTTATCAATTTTTCTCTAACTAAAACGCTCTCAAGTTTTTCCATGTTGCTTTTACTGTTTAATTGAAACAAAAACCAGCAATTATTATATTGTTCAAGTGTTAAGTATTGATATTCTTTTTCAGATATTTGGCTGCTGGAGAATCGTATAGGTCTTTTGCTTTTCATTTTCGCTTAGGTCGCACTACAGTTTCTGAGATTGTAAGTGAGACAAGCAACATTTTGTGGAGCACACTGAAAGACGATTACATGCCAATTCAAACGACGGAGAAATGGTTCGAAATTGCTAATAAGTGCTTATAACAAGTGGAATTTCTCCAATTGCATTGATGCAATTGATGTGAAACATATAAGAGTACAAAGTCCATCTAATAGTGGATCTTTGTACTATATTTATGAGCAATATTTTTCAATTTTACTACAAGCTGTATTTGATGCAGACTGTAAAATTATTTTAGTAGATATCGGAGCAGAGGGGCGCCAGTGCGATGCTGGAAATTTTAGGAGTTCATCTTTGTATCACATGTTAGAAACTAATGACCTCAATATTCTATCAGAGAAACAAAATTCCTAATACAAATATAAAAATACCATTTGTATTAGTTGGAGATGGTGGTTATCCATTAATGAAATATTTGATGAGGCCTTTTTCGTTAAGAAATATTGAGAACACAAAAACTATTCACAACTACCGACTCTCAAGAGCTCGCAAAAGTGCAGTGTGCTGTTTTGGTGTAATGATATCAAAATGGAGGATTTTGCAGAAAGCTATCGAAACCAAGGTCTATTTCAACTACGAAAGCTATATGCATTCTACACAACTTTGTCATGATGGAAGGTCGAAGTCCGTTTCAACAGGACATGGATTCTACTATTACTAATGCACCAATGTCCACCAGGACTTAATATAGATTTTCAAACAGTGCATTACAAACTAAAGACATTTTAATGAATTATTTCAACGGAATTGAATCGATTGCCTGGCAGAACAACTCATTGCCTGAAAACATAATACAACACCATAATATACATTCACAGCATTAACTTCTCATTGTAACAAAATTATCACATCATAAATAAATAAATCACTTTTTAGTACTTACCATCTTTTTGTACTTCGACTGCTACCTCTTCCCATATTTTTTTAAGACAACTGCATTTTTATTGAGTTCATTAGCTGGATTCCACAGAGGTCCTCTTTTAAAAACTGATGCAATTAATATTTCATCTATTTTTTTTCTTCTAAATTGCCTCGCACTTCGTGACAAAAAACCAACACGTTTGTTTACTTCGATGCACGCTAAGCGTTTAGCGAAAGCGCCAAGCGCGCAGTGCGGCCGGTTGCGTATATTCTAGAGCATTAGTTTTACTAAGCTACTTGTTAGGTGACTCGCTAGGCTCTAGACGCTAAGCAAGCTGCCTGTCAGTGCGGACGTAACCTTAGGGTTCTAATCTCGAATTTCACAATGTTTTTGATAACCAAGATAACGAAAACGTCTCAAAAACGTTGTGCAATTCTACTTTAGGCCCTTAAAAATGTTCGAAAACGAAAATAATGTTTTTTTTATAGCGAATGACAGGTGCTGATATTGATTCTCAAAAACCTTGCGAAATTCTAATTCATCACTAAAATTGATCTGAAGCGAAAATAGTGGCATAATTGCAAATAACATATGTCGCCATCTTGAACCTCAAAACCGGTTGCAATTCAAATTCAGCAAGCTGAAATTAGTGGAAAATGAATATATTAAATATGGCTTTATAGACTGATATTAGATCGCTGTGTAAATTGACCTAATATACACACCGATCTAATATCAGTTGAAAATAATAGAAATTTACTAAGAATAGCTGTTTCGTATTTGTATAATCTTAATATACAATAAAGAGAATCTTAAGCTCAATCAGAGACGTATTATTTATTTGGCATTCTAGCTAATGTAGTGTTGCCAGGCAGGCTTACGTAATAACACGTAACATTTTTCCCCTTTTAAAGAAACTACTAATTATATCTAGTCAAATTATTAATTATATCTAAATATCAGAAATCATCAAACATATATAATAGAAATTATTACTTAGTATATTCATATTCACCTCCTTTTTTTTAAATGAATATTAAATTAAATACACGAAGATAAGCTAAAAATTACAGGAACTGAAATTACAATATTCTCAAACAAATATATTAAGTCCTATATCTTGAAGGTTTGGTGATGGTTCTACCACTTCAAGTCGTCAAACTTCCATCATTTGAAACAGAGGGTCCATCACCTGTTACCGGTGTAGGTGTAGATGTAGGTACATCCGCATCCTGGTTGACTTTCGTATTATCAGGATTTAGAGATCGTACTGCATCACCATTTGTCTTCAGCCTTTCTTCAGTTGGAATAGACACACTCGTTAAATCCTGCTATTTACTCTGAGTTCCTCGAAGAAACATTCTATTTCTTACATAAGTTTGTCCATTTTCTGTAGTCACTTCGAATCTTCTAGGTGTGATGGTTTTTGTGACTACAGCTTTCTTTCAGATTTCATTTCTTCTTTGAGGTTGCATGTAGACTACTTCTCCTTGCTTATATTCAGGCAGAATAGTTCTCTTATGATCATTTTCAGACTTTTTCTGTCTTAGATCTTCCTTTCGATGAGAAATTTCAGGACAGGAATTGAAAGAAGGCTTGAACAAAGTCTTTGAAGTAGGTATGAGAGTTCTTGTTCGCTTTCCAAGAAGTAATTGCAGTGGACTTTTTCCAACTTTCTCAAGTGGAGTGTTTCTATAATTTAAGAGTCCTAAGTACAAATCTTTTGCAAATCGACTCTTTTTCATTATCGTCTTCAAAATTTTCACAGCAGACTCAACTAGCTTGTGTATGATACAAATTGACTAAAATAGTCTACACTCGCTAAGTATTATCTATCTTTTATGGAAAATAAATAAATTCCAACCTTCTGCCAAAGTCTTTCAGCTACTTCATGCCATTTTATATCTTCTCGAGGTCTACAATGATAAACATGCAACAAGAGTTGATGTTATTCCAATTATACCAGAGTCTTGCATCAAAACTGCACCCAGCCCAAATTGACTTGAATCACATTCTACTTGAACAGGCTTTGTAGAATCAAAAATTTTCAAAGTTGATGCCTTTATTAGTCTAATTCTATGGAATATCGTTTTTCAACAGTGTATACAGTGGTACTTTGAAATCTACAATTGCTTGGACCTTCTTACTATCTCGTGTAACACCATCTTTAGATATTTTATGTCCCATAAAAGTGATTTCATTACAATGTAGTTCCATTTTTTCTTTATTGAGCTTGATCTTCAGGTTTAGAAAAAGTTTCACATTTTCACCATGCTGTTTTTTGTCAACTACCCTGTAGCAAAGATATCTTTGCTAATATCCCACCTGAAGATGTTGTAATACAATGAAACCTAGGTCGTGGTAAAGAAATTAAAGAAAGTAGAAATAATACTACATCACGTAGTTTCATTTAATTGTCAAAAGGTAATCGTCAAAAGCAATAGCGACCAAAGTTTGTTTGAAAAGTTGTAAGTAGACTTGATGCTTCATCAAGGATAGCATGCCAATATCCATTTTGCTAAAGACTGTAGCACCATTTAATTCATGTAAATTTGACATAATATATCTTGGTTGTTTAAGTGCTTTATTCAGTTCAAGAAGATTTAAACAGAGTCTCAGTTTACCATTTGGTTTTTCTACACATACAATGTTACTAGTCCACATAGTTGGTTCTGTTACCTTTCAAATGATTCCATTATCTTCAAGTTGATTCAGTTCATCTTTTAATTTATCTCATAATTTATATCAAAGCAATTTATTTATATCAAAGTAATTAGTATTCTATGTACTGGCATAAAGATCAGTTTGTAGATGAACAATGCCAGGCAATTCTCCTAGACTTTCAGAAAATAGATCACTATAATCAGTTAAGTCGACTAAATTTACAGACAGGAATTCTTTATTTTGAACTTTACTCAATTTCATGGCTTTTTTATTATCTACTTTGAACATTCAAATTGTTCAAAATTGTATAATTGTCCCATTTTAGTTTAAAAAGATTCCAATTACTGCATAGATCGTTATCAAATACCAACCTTTCTGGCGGTTTTACGTTGATATTAGGCTTAGGTGCTTCACTCGCCATCGTTGTTACGGCTTCTAATTATTATTTCAGAGAATGAGAATCAATTGTTTATTGAAACTTTTAATTTTTCAATGTCCCGAATGCCATCATTTTTCGTGTTTGTATAATTTTAAACTCAATCAGAGGCGTATTATTTATTTGACATTCTAGCTAATGTAATGTTGCCAGCCAGGCTTATATAATAACACGTAACACTGTACATCCTTTGAATGCTGCCACCCTGAATCTCAATATGTTGTGAAATTTGAATTCATCAGCCTAAAATTAGTCAAAAGCGAATAAAGTGACTATTAATTGTGAGGGATACGGATGCTGCCATCTTCATTCTCACAGTCATCAACCATTACCCTGTAGGAATACAAAAATAACACTTTGGGATTTCTTTTTTGCAGACGTCCTTATCAGAGATAATTCTCTTGCAGTAGGAAAATCTGTTGAAGTTTGGAAACTCGTGTTAGACTACTGAACTGAAAATCATTATATCAAAAACGGAATACATGCACAGTTATTATTTGGGTTTCAATAAACATGGCACTATTAAGCCACAGAACCACCAACTGAGGAAAGTCGACTACTTCAAGTGTACTCCTAAGACCCAATCCTCCTGCCTCTAGCCGACCCAGTGTCCTCCTTGTAGGGACCATAATCTAACCAATAATTTTCAATGTACAGACATCCAAAGTTTACAGTTTGATTATATGAATCAATAAGCACAAATATCTTCATTTTTTGTAATGTTAAATAATAATGAGAACTTACAAATTTTTTATAACTTCTTTCACATATAATTTACTTTTATGTATCCAATAATTTACATAACATTATTTATGATATCATCAAAGGTATTATAGTATCCTGTTTGGCAGATTCATTGTTATGTTAAAATTGTAGAATATTCTTAGACATATAAGTATGAAGCAAATTCAAATTATACACTCTGAATGCATTTTAAAATATATGAAATAGTAAGTCACATTCATCTTACAAATTCAATATGTTTATCAGTGGCCGAATAATTAACCAGAAACAATTTTGATTTCAATTAATTATTTGTAATACCAGTTATTACGTTCTTTGAAAAACTGCCAAATTTAAAACACCGATTGTCTCCAAGAGAAAAAGCACCAAAATTTCCATTTTTTCTGATGTTCAACCTCATCAAGCAAACGTGTGCAACCTAAATAAAAGTGTTTGGTTCTGAACTCCAACTGTCACCACGTCAAAGAGCTTAGGACGTCTGTGTGAGATGAGTGCTAACATCGATAGCATCATCTAATTACATATTTAGGACGTCATGGATAAAAAAATAGTACAAAAAAATATTTTTAAAAATTTAAAATTGGAAAAATAAATTATAAAAAAATATTCAAAAATTGTTTTTATTTTTTTTCAAAACAGCTTATTTTAATCATTTCAAATTTCATTACTTTATCATTTATAGCGTGTTGATAGACAAAGGCTACATATAAAACCTTTTTCAGTTGTGATAATAAGCAATAACAATTTAAGTAAAAAGAGCGAAAATGGGCCTTAAGAATTTTAAATTATAATAGTTAAGCTATTATAATTACATTAAAATGATATTTGGTGAGATTGTATAAAATAGAAAATTAAAAAATAAGTTCCAGGTTGCATATAATGAGTTATTATATATTGTTTAAATTTTCCCATTTTATATAATTGGACCATTTAGATACATAATGGTATGGACCATATGGAAACAAAATAATATATTGATAGCATGAGACAATTTTTTATTAATAATGTGGTGGTAATATAACTAATATTACCACCTCTGTTATAAAATCATACCTTCAGTCTCGATACTCTTTGATGATTAATTGTTTGCAATATCACTTTAAAGCGACTATGATTTGTTATAAACTCTTCATTATGCATAGGTATGCAAAAATTTATATTCTGTTATTTTTGGATTAATAAATAAAATAAAAATTTATCTTAATGCTTTTCAAGTGTTTTGCGTTTTTAAGCACTTGCTTCATGAAAGGTTCATCACTATGAGCTTGGGCAAAGAGTAAGCTAAAATGTTTTTTGTATGCCTTCCTTCAAATAATAATTTAACTCTAATTAGACGATAAGATGTAACTAAGAATGAATATAATTTCTTTCAGATACGAGAACTAAATTATGATTTTTTAAGACCCTCTATACGTTAATTCCAAAAAAGTTTCTGGCAGATATTTCTCACAAGATGAAAAGAACCACCATTATCATATTGATCAGTATTATTAAAATATGCTACTCTGCTAGAATACTGGGTGTGTTTCCAATACCTGCATATTGTCATCAACAAGTGTTCAGAGCAGTAATGTTGGAATTGGCCAAAAATGGTCACGAAATTGTAATGATGACACCAAATCCAGAACACTCCACAACACCAGAATACAAGAATGTAACTGAAATTGATGTAGAGAAAGTATCGTACGAAATTTGGAAAAGAGCATTTAATATCTTCTGTTTTCATTTACAGAAAAAACTTACTTTGTTCCATATAGATTATACCACTTGTATAAATATGCTCTTTTAGAATGCATCGATCAACAGTTGAGCACTGCACAAATGAAAAAGTTGCTGAGAAACCCAAACGAGCATTTTGATTTAATTATCATACAAAGTATTGCTAACCTTTTATTTCCACTTGCAAGGCATTTTAAAGCCCCTGTAATTGGAATAAGCTCCATGATAGGAATTCCAACGAATTATGAATCTTTGGGAAGTCCAAGTAATCAATTTCTATATCCTACTATAACCTTATTTAGTAGTACTTTAGACTTTTTGACGAAATTAAAAATACTTACTCTGCAAATATATGAATGGTACCTGGACTGGAGTTTCTCTGATACAGAAAATGCTTTGATAAAAAAACATTTAGGCAAATGTCATCTTTCTTCTATACTTTGAATCCAGTTCTGCAACATGTTAGGCCAACAGTTCCCAAAAATGTTAGTTTGGGAGGTGTTCAGTTGAGCTTGAATCCTAATATGACAGAGGTAACCTAAAATATTCTATATTATAGATAGTAATTTTAAATCTGTTTACCGGCTTTCTTTTTACACAGTTATTTCATGAATAACAAACAAATGACCATTTATGCAATAAATTTACAGGAATTAACAAAATATTTAGATGAAGCCAAGGAGGGAATTATTTATGTAAGTCTTGGTACCAATATACTACACTTGCCTGCACCGCAATTACGTATTTTTCAAGAAGTGTTTGAAGATTTACCTTATAAGTTTGTTTGGAAATGGGGAAATAAAACTCGTGATGTTAGTCAGAAAAATATTTATAGGTCCTCCTTCTTACCACAGAGAAGTATTTTAGGTAATTTCTATTTCTAGATAATTATTAATTTTTCATGTCATTGTGAAAAAATCAAACACTGGAAGATTTTTTAACCTTCCAGTATTTTATCAATTACACATTAAAAAAATTCATTTTTCTTCTTAATGAAATTTATCATAAAATTCGTTTTTCAATTCAGTTCATAAATAGATGAAAATACTTTTATATATAAAATAAAAAAATATCAACAAAATTTGAATTTATAACTAGTAATAAAAAGCAATTTAAGAATAACCTATTTCGCAACAAATGTTACAGTATATGACATAGGTTAACATCTGTATTTCTGTACAAACATGTAATTAAACAAAACAACTTATAATTTTATAGCTCATCCGAATTTGAAGGCATTTCTTATGCAAGCTGGATTGCAGTCACTAGAAGAGGCAATTTACAACAAGGTCCCTCTCCTGATCTGTATCTGATCAAATATGTAATGCAGGCAAGATTACAGCGTGGAAACCGGTATCGCATTGGACTTCAGGTCTATGAATAAAAATATATTCAGAAAGGCAATTCTGGATGTAGCCAGGAATGAAACGTAATGACTTTCAATTTAATTATTTTTTAATCACAAAGGTATTTTTTAATTAGTTCTACAGAAATCTGTTATATGAGTCCATTTTATACACACATGACAGATGTAAATATTTAAGTAATGTAAGACTTATTAATTTCATACTGAGTATGAACAGTTCAGTTATCCCCATCACTATTCCTACTACTATTTAGATTCAGAATGCTCTGAAGTCATTTATAAAAAAAATTGGGAAATGAAAAAATTGTGATAATAATAAAAATGTTCAGTAAGTTTTACAACATCGTACAGGTTGGATTGGAGGAGAGAGTTTCCATTAAGTAATATCAGTGATGCTTTGGTAATAATTGATATGTATATCAAAAGAATGGAACAGTTCAAAGTTCTACGAGATAGTATTTTCGTGTATGCTTCCAGGACTAAAAAAAGCAATCTAGTGGCTACACTGAGCAATATAGTAATACAATTATGCATGTGCAATAAGAAGCGTTCATAAGGAAGTGAGTGAACTAATAAGAAGGGACAGGGTACAAAATGCTCAACCATAACAGTACACGAGGAGATGTAGGCAGAAGGCCCAAGACTTTTTCTAGAAGCATCCCACTTATACAATAAGAAATTTAGAATTAACTAGTCACAAGATAAGAACCATCAAGTGGCAGAGCGAGAATCTTTTCTTCTCTTTTGAAATTCTCTCCCAAATACTCTTGCAACTGCCTATAGATGTTGTTATTTGTAAGTTTGTAGTCTAATGGATAGTCTAACACTTGGGTGCTCAACCCCAGGCCCGAAAGAGTTTTAAATGGCCCGCGCAAGTAAGTTTTGAAATACGCACCAAATTGAAAAATTCCGCCAATTGGATTTGTCGCCTAACATAAGTAAATTATTAAAAGACAAACAATGGCAGAAATCACATTAATTGTAACAACGACTTACCCTAGATTTAGATTTGAGAAGATACATACTTAAGTTCAATTTTCTTTCTTTATTTAGCTGCTAAATTTTAGCATAAGATACTTTCTGTTTGTTCATAATATTACCTAATAAACAATAATTTTATTTTATTTCTTAATATTGGGTTTTTATTGCGCATATCCTGAGAGTAACTGAAATAGGAATTGTCAGTGGCCGGTCGTGAAGTCTGAATCCACCGTTTGGCCCGATTGTTAAAAAGGTTGAGCAGCCTTGGTCTAACACATGAATTAATTGGAAATGATCAAGTGGATGTAATGTATATTTATTTTATTACTTTACCTTCTATTTTTCTACTCTATAACTCCTCAGAACTTGCTAAAAAGGATAATTATCTGAAATTCTGATTTACCTGAAAAGTCAATAAGATATTGTCTTATAGATGAAATACTTGTATTATTTCAAGATTTTTCTTAATTTTTGAAAGCAATCCATATACCTCTTCTCGAATGTTGTAAACTTTCATTCTCTCAAGTTGTAAAGTGATAAAATTTTTTATTGTACCAAAGTAAAACAAGGAACTTATAATTTACCACATCTGTCTATCTCACACAATTTTAGTGAATGTGTAGTTTCAAATCTACATTATTAAAATTTTACAAATGCTTCATATAAAGATGTCAATTAATTTTTACCAAAAAATCAAAAAACCTTTTTTATGGTTATTCTCGAAAAATGTAAAATGAGATAAATAATTTTTTTTGCGCATCCCTTTGTGTTAGATGTCATTGGATTGACCTTTTAAAATGATATAAGGTTCAATAATTTTTGGAGATATATGGACAACTATGAAAATTTATTTTTTGGCTACTGTCGTTGATACATTCAAATAAGTTTCAATAAGACAATGTCTGAATACCAGACGAGTTCTATCACTATTTAAAAATATTTTTTGTCTCAGTTTAACTTCTAAGAGCTCTTGAACACAAACTATTCTTCATCACAAATGGATTTATGTTGAAGCACACAAGTGTTTTTGTGAATTAGTTTTATAAAATGAGACGTACGAATTCAAAACCCATTTGACCAAATTTTTCAGAAATTGAAAACACTATAAAAACATAGATTTATATTTGTTTTCGATCATTGTATTTTAAACTGAGATGGTTTAGAGGCAAACTGACACCACAGCTGTGGCTGAATTTCTATAATTAACTCCCTAAACATGAATTTAGATAAAAAATTAAGTTAACGGGTTTTGAAACTACACGAGCCAATTGTTACCTTACAAATATTTGAAATTATGTTATATTTACATCCAATTACATTGTGCTCAGGACTTCATGTAATCAATTTTTCTTATATATATTTTACATAAATGAGCAAAGTATATGAGCTTGCCATTTACTAACTTTCATTTAACATTAATCTTATTGCACAGACAATAAATTATTATATGATTACAGGTTTCATGCCAACATGCAGAAAATATCACACGTTGTAAATGATCAAATATCGACAGGATTAGAACGAGCTCTCTGGTGAACAGAGTATGTCCTGAGGCACAAAGAAGGATATTTACAGGTGCCAATATTGCCATTAAATGAATATATATTACTCGATATGATAGCTTTATTTGTTACAGTTATTATTGGTATTATATTAATTCTATTTTCATGTTGCAAAATGAAGAGAACTATTTAGTATCAATATGCATCAGCTTTAAGCACCTGAGAAGCAAGTACATACGATAGTGGATAAATTATTGAAACAAGAAATAATTAAGTGTAATACTATACATAACTTGTAATAACCATTTGTTACAAATAAATTAAATTTAATTAGATTGAATTAATGTTTTCAGTTGACCAAAGCGAGAATTTGTGTTTTTCATTGACTTTTTTAGGTCAGCAGACATCAGATATTAAGGTCAAGAACAGTTCTATCCACTGATGAAAGAGGTACATCCTACTTATAACATATATACACACACCCTTTGCATGAATATCTGTTATTCTACTGTTTTTGTGTAAATTTTCATGTCCATAATACTAGTGGAAGAATGTTAGATGCTATTATCCTTTTGTATATGAGAACAAAGGTTTTACTCTCTTTAATTGTCAACTCTCACTGAATCTGGATCCTTATGCCACCTGAAATATTTCCAAGGGATATAATGTACCATGTTCTCAAAATCTTATGTCTGCAATTGATTTAACAATATGCCTCTAATGGCAAAGTGGATTTAAATGTCGACTTTATTACAACTGTGGATTGATCCTTTCACCAATGCATATGTTCCTTTAAAAGCATTCATACCTTTAAGATGCAGTACCCAATTTGATTCTATTGACAGTTAATTTCATGATTTTCATGGCATAGTCATAATAATCATTATTTTCATGGCTACTGGAAACAATTACAATTCACCAACAATAAAATGTTTGGTTTGTCATCAAGTAAAACAATATCAAGTGTAGAAATAGAGTGACATAAATGGCGCTTTTGAATAGAAATCGCGAATGGCTTACAGTCTGTGTAAGCTCAGCAAATGGTAAGTGGTAAGCTAAAGCATACATTCCTTTTGTGTACGAATATACAATTAGTGGCATACGCTATGATCAGTTAATGAGGTCTTTAACTTGGAAGTTGGATTACGCCCAACTCTTTGTAGGCATTTGGCAGAAGAAGCAAAAAAATCATTTATAATGCTTAGCTTTGTATTCCATAACACAGGGATTGCCAATTCAATTAATTTATTATAAATGTATATAGTGCAAAATAAGTTCAAAATAAGACATCAGTTTATTCAGAAGACATTCTTTTAAAAAATATACATAATATGGTATAGTTCCTGCGCTTTCCTATTTCTTATTACTTCCCAGGTTTCTATTATTTCGAAGAAATTTTTTTTTATTATTATTAATCGGAAATAAATTTCCTAAAATATATCCTTGTTTTGTATTATAATATGATAGGATTTAAAATATGATGTGTGATAAAATCAGTTCTCTTACCATTATTAAAACAGCATCTGTAACTAATAAAAATAAAAATATATGATAAAAATGTAAATATAAAAAAGGATTTATTCATTTAAAAAAAAATCTTGCATTGATGTGTGACTACTAGGCTGTCTGGTGATCCTCTCTTAAGGATATAAAATTGATTTTTAAAACTAAAATTTCCTAGAGATATGGTCAATATGTTTTCGTGTTAATAACCTGATTTTTAATTGATTTGATTGAATTAATTAAATTGATGTTAATATGATATGTTGAAAGTAATACGGCATCACATATCGAATGTACTTTAGTATTTAGCCTTAAATAATAAAATCTACAATAAAATATAATTATATTCCTTTGAATATCTCCTATTCCTTGTTCATACGTGCAGTTGAAAGAGTCACGATTTTTTTAATTAAATGATCTGCAAATAAAACAAATTAACTAATGATTTATTCTCTAACTAGCATTGCCCTGTTCAGAAAATATTATTAAGTTGATTGTAAGGTTAATGCACCTATTACAAAAATTATAAAATGAAACTTTTTTAAGTGAATATAATTTATATTGAAATGTGAAAGTGCCATATTTTCTTTTTAATTGGTCGATTGTAATAAAAAATTGTTTATATGCTACCTTAGAGCCAACAGAATCCACCAGTAAAAACTTCATCAAAATTCTTTTGGCTACTCTTACATGGTGCGTGAAAAAATAAGTAGGCTTATACACACAATAATATTTTTTGTGTTCTCTTATATTTCTTATGTTACATTAAATGTCTTCGATGTACAAAGAGGTAAATTCTAAAGTTCTAAAATTTAATGCTAAAGTATGTTTGTTTATCCTTTTTTCACATCGTAACAGTGCAAGGGATTGATGTGATTTTATATAAAGACAACAGGAGGGGGCAGATTATATAGGATACGTTTCATCGAGACGTAAGTCTGGTTTAAAACTGAAAAAGTACACAAGGAAGCAGTGTCAAATTTGGAGCAACGGGTCGACGTGATTTTTTTGAATCGTTACATACAAAATATAAAAGAGCGTCAGAATCACTACCCATAATAGTATAAATGCAAAAGTATGTTTTTTGTCCTTTTTCATGTCACAACTGTACAACTTTTACTGGCTTACCGACAGTGGCGGTCTTAGGGGGTGGCGAACGGGGCAATCGCCCGGGGCCTCGCTCTTGCAGGGGCCTCGCGCAACAACCCAAGCAAATTTTAAAAAATGTAGATTTTTTAACTATATTTTTTTTATTCAAAATTGTTTACCTTGATCCTTAATTATTTATTCAAATTATAACATAGCGGTAAATTTAAATAAAGTTAGTTAACTAATTCATTCATTCAAAACATAATTGAATAAAACATTATGTAGTACTTGAATATAGCGCCTCGAAACACTTGAAGATCGGTTTTTTAATCGCATAATACTCGGGTCAGCTCGGCGCACTCGGGTCGGCAGTCGGGACATAATATTCTGCTCCTCTATCGCTCGGGGAATCCCCGCGTTTCATTTTGTTCGTCGGCTCTTGTCACTTTGGAATTATTTTGCTTGCAATATGAGTTACAAAGTCGTTACTGTACCGTACAAATCTTTTAATTTTATTGAATATTACGTTCTTTATACTATTTAAAGTATCGAGTGAGCTGGAAAAGTGTAAATTATAGTATTTGAAGTATTGAGTAAGTTGAAAAAGTGTAAAAAAACTGTGTGGACACTTAAAAATTGTTTTTGACTGTTTGTGAGAAACAAAACAAGATTTACGAAATGACTTCGCGTGATCGTGATGCTGGTAGAAAATTTGAGTCAGGTAGTTCAAAAAGGAAACGAACTATCAAAAGAAAGCAGGAACAAGAAAATCTACGTGGATCTTTATATAAATATATAAAAAGTGATGATCAAGAATTACTGATGTAGACCGAACTGAGATTGTATTAAAAGGTCCAATCCGGGTTAAAGTTGATTTATTTCCCGTAAATGACAATGGACAAGTTGAACAAGAAAGGCAACGTTGGAGAGATATTTTAGAACGATTGCTCTCAATTGTAAATTTTTTAGCATCTCACAATTTGGCCTTCAGTGAGACAAGCGGCAACTTTATTGATTTAGTAAAGGTAATAGCCCGATTCGATCCCGTGCTAAGGCTTTACCTAAAACAAGTAAAGGATAAGACGATTAATGACCACTATATCGGAAAACATATTCAAAATGAGCTCATACAATTAATGGCAAGTCACGTGAAGACTCGAATTGTTGAAAAAATAATAAATATTACTCGATTATTTTTGATTGTACTCGTGACGTTTCTCGTGTTGAACAACTTTCAATTATTATAAGATTTTTCAATACAAATACAGCTGAAATTGAAGAACATTTTATTGGTTTCTTAGCCTTCGAAAAAACCTCAGCTGATAGTTTGACTAATTATATAATCACAGAATTAGAGCAGTTAGGTATATCATTGCAAAACTGCAGAGGCCAAGGATATGATAATGGTGCCAATATGCGTGGTGAAAAAAGTGGTGTCCAAAAACGTATTCTTGAAATTAATCCACTTGCTTATTTTTTACCTTGTGAGAGTCATAACTGGAATCTCATCCTAAGAGATGCAGCGTCATCTTGTGTCCAAGCAAAATCTTTTTTTGGATTGCTACAAAGGTTATACACTCTGCCGGCTCAAGTCAGAGGTGAGCTATTTTAAATGCTCATGTAAAATCGTTATCGCTAAAACCACTTTCTGAAACTAGATGGGAGTGCAGGGTAGCATCAGTGAAGGCCGTTAAATACCAACTAAGCGATATATGTGATGCTTTAAAGGATTTAGCAGAAAATACAGACACATAGATTGCCAGTTGGTCAGCGTATGCCATTATATAGAAAAGGAAATAACTACCTACGAGTTTGTAGTTTCACTTGTCATATGGTATGACATTCTTACAAAGATAAATGTTATAAGTAAAATGTGGCA
Organism: Druceiella hillmani; assembly: GCA_039881145.1. NCBI lineage: Eukaryota > Metazoa > Arthropoda > Insecta > Lepidoptera > Hepialidae > Druceiella > Druceiella hillmani. The sequence goes on along the minus strand of JAYKKI010000079.1, from coordinate 1,823,162 downwards.
AAGTGAAAACATGCACTTAGATGTGGCTATACAACACCTAGACGCATTCATAAATTGGCTAGATATTTATCGAAGAAACGGTTTTCAGTCATCCCTTGTAACAGCAAGAGAAATAGCCGAGGAAAATGATATTGACAGACAGTTCAAAGAAGACAGAAGACAACGTAAAAAAAGGAATTTTGATTATGAAGGGGAAGATGAAGCTCATGAATTGAATGCGGAAGAGATTTTCAAAAGAAACTATTTTTATGTCATTATCGACAATGTGCGTGCAAGCTGCCATCCTAGGTTTGAGGTACTTAAACATCATAAGAGCATATTTGGTTTCATATATAATATAAAAGCATATTTGGTTTCATGTATATTAAAAGAAATTAGTGATACTGAACTTTTGAAAACACACAATAATAAGTTGACTTACAAATATCTATGACAGTAGGAGAATCATGTGATATTGATGGACATGAATTGTACGAAGAACTGAATATGTTCATCCGTGTGTATGAAGGAAACGACGACATTATCTCGGTGCTGAAATACCTAATAGAAAAAAATTTAACTGAAGTTTACCCCACTATCGAAATAGTCCTGAGAATTATTGCCACCACACCTGTTACAGTTGCGTCTGCTGAAAGGAGTTTTTCGAGACTCAAAATTATTAAAACGTATTTAAGAAATTCAATGACTCAAGATCGGCTTTCCGCCCTTGCTATTCTATCAATAGAAAATGACGTAGCTCATTCCTTAGATTATTGTGATTTAATTAAAGATTTTAATCTCAAGAAAAGCCGAAAACATCAATTTTAAAATTTATCATCTCTCTATTTGTTCAATGTAAATCATTAATAAATGTAAAATATTTGTAAACTAAAATTTTATTTATTTGTATAATTATAGCATTTCTCAATAAAACGTGACAAATACCTAAACCAGACCTACTTTCGCATCGCATACTTTTCACGAAAGACATAGGGCCTCGCAAAGACCAGCCGCCCGAAGCCTCGCAATGGGTAAGGGCGCCCCTGCTTACCAAGCAATGAGATAAGTTACTTTTTGTACTGGCAAACCTCATCCCAACAGCTATTATAATTCTAACTTATACATAAATGCGAAAGTGTGTTTATTTGTCTTTCTTTCACATCGCACACATATTTCATAAAATATGTGTAAATGTGATGTAGTGCTCACTGTAAAAGATGGCATGCATAGATTTCACCATTCTCTCGGTATTTAATGTTGTGGTTAAATGGGCCATTAATATTTCCTTTAATTCGCTTATTAGTTCCATTTACAGTAAGTAGTACTAAAATTGCCTGCTAAATCCTTTTATAGCTATTCTATATTTACCATTAAGAACAACTTCTCAAAAATATCAAACATATGATTAACCAGTGTCCAAAGTAGTTATCATACAGATGCATTGGTTAGTTTTTGATTTCCTGTGGCTAAGAAACTCAAGACAGACATTGTTGAGGGCATTCGCTCAATGCCACTACTGGTCTTGAAGTCGGTGACTGTACAGAGGTTTTCCTTGCCGGAAAACAGCGTAACTGCCCTTCCCATTCGCTATTTAAGTGGAGGCATATTATCCTCCTTTATCTAAATTGTAGACACATAGCAAAAGCTACCGACGACACCACTCACTGTGCTGCTTCCTTTCTTCCAGGTACTCGTTACTCCATGTGAGCCAGAAATATCTCAATTCTTCAATGCGCTTGTACATAGTTGGATGCTTAGTGATGAGTGCTGATGGAAGTGAAGTGAGAGTGCGGACAATTAAGAAGTGCCTTAGAGTTAAGGGAGACAGGCCATTATGATGTGATGTTACAGGGTGAGCGAACAGGAAGTAAGGACAGATTTTATTGGCATGAAAAGGATTTCTAACCCCTCGTAGGCATTGGCTATTTTTAGATGGTATTTGATTGACTTTACACTCGCCTTCCGTAAATCAACTATCATAGAGGAATGAGATATGGGAAAATTAATGTTTTTTTCTAAAACGAAAGTGTTTATAGTTGAACTAGAGAACTTGAGTATTATCAATTCATTGTTTGCCCCTACGAAATTATATCCATTGTCATAATGGATAATGTCATGTGATATAAATCTACGTAAACACTACAAAGATTTACATCACATACCATTATCAATTCTAAATGTATTACCTTCGTTAGGAAGTGTATAAATAAACTAAAGTAAAATTTTGAGCACTGAACTAAAGTTGAATTTCAATTTAGTATTTTCATGTTTAAGCTACTTAATATTAATCTAATGAAATTGCTTTTGTTAAACTGCTGAAGCGTAAAATCGCTTATTCGAAGGGAGGAATGTCAGTATAAGTCAAAAGATGATAAGAAAAATAAATCTGAATGTTCTACCTGAACTTCAAACTTCTTCAATGGCTCAAGAAAGCCAACTCAGTTTCGCGCATGATTACCGCAACTGGACTAGGAACAGTAGAACATAATTTCTTTCGCAAATGCAGATGAACCCCTGAAATTGTGTACCAGCTAGTGTACAGACACCTGAATCATCTATGTGCGATAGTGATATCCCATCCATGTATGATAGTGATATCAATGGGTTACAAGGGGAGCTTAGTAATGGTATGGGGTGATATCTCTTACGATGCTCATGCCAAGTTGTCTTTGGAGAAGTAGTATAAATACTCAAAGTCCTTCAGAAATATTATTATTTACATTTATTAGAACAAATTTGTTTGGTATAAAATAATGCACAAGTTCATGTCGACTGTGTCAAACATTAACATGGTCAACATGTAGCTCTGACCTCAACTCCATATAAATTTTTGGTAAAACCTAAAAAAAGGTTCAAGTGAGGACACCAGCTCCCACCACCATCTTAACTGAAGAGAAGAGAACTCAGGATGTCTGTATTAGATGAACGGAATAGCATCCCCCAATTAGACATCTAAGACATCATGAATGGATTTCCAAACAAGCTTCAGATGTTATCAAAGCCCAAGTAAAACGTGCTATAAAAAATGATAGCAAAATAATTAACAATTAAAAAAATTTATTAATTTTTATCAACAAAATATTTTAAAGAGTTTTTTTATATATTCCAAAACAGCTTGTTCTATTCGCTTGAAACTATGATATTTTTGGTGTATAATATGTTGATAAACATAGCATATTTATGTTAAAGAATCTTTTTAAGTTATGTGGATAAATAGTTATAATGATTTAAGTGAAAGGAATCAAATCTGAAGGAAATGTAGACACTAGCAAAGTGCTAATTTTTCTAAATATTTCTAAATATATACATGAAAAATTAGTTATAACATAATTCACAAACAGGATTAGAAAATTAAAAATAAACCTCAAACTCATTTTGAAAGACCTTTACAATGAAACATTACTCGACGGAATGCACAAAAAAAATGTTTCTACCTCCACTTTAGTTATGGGGTTGTTGTACCAACATTTTTAATGTTTTTGTTATATTTTGTTACATATTAACTGAAATATATATATATATATATGTATATATATATATGTGTGTGTATATATATATATATATGTATATGTATATATATATATATATATATATATATATATGTATATATATATATGTATATATATATATATATATATATATATATATATATATATATATATATATATATATATCTATGAAAATATAAGAATCAAAATGGTGTAAAAAGTTTACTTCACAATTTTATTAGTTTTGTTTTATAAACATAATAACCCAAATTTATGAAACACAAGTTTTCTGTGCCGTACGCTTGACAAAAACTAATTCATTACATGTCTAATGGAAGATCTAATACAAGTAGTTGATTTCATTACTTTACATTCTATATTTCTACTTTACAACTCCTTAATTTACTGTAAGATGAATTCATCTGAAATCCTGTTTTACATAAAGTCGTCAAAAAGATATTGTCTCATGGATGAAAGACTAAAAAACACTTTTTATAATTTGTTGTATAGAAGGCAACCCTTCCAATCCTTTTGCCTCATCTTCAATCTTCTAAACTTTCAGTCCCTCAAGTTTTGAACTGGCATTACTCATTTTTTTATTGTTTCATAGTAGAACAAGGAATTCATAGTTATACCATGTGCATCCGTCAGGTTTCTGTTTGAGACTCCTTTGAATAAAGTTTTGAAGTATAAGCTTCATGCAGAGATCTCAACTAGTATGTAGTAAAATATGAATAAGCATCTTTTTTAAGGTATCTCCCAAAAAATTTAAAAAGGGAATAAAATATATTTCAAAATGACATGCATCGTTCAAAGTGACATCCCATTCTTCTAATATTTTAATACATATGTAAAATCTGAAAATATGTCGCACCAACAATTTCAGAAAATATAGGCCACTAAGGAAACTTATTTTATACAAGACATAGAAAAATATGATCACCCTCTTCCTATTATTATTATTCTTGTAGAGTTTGAGAATATGGCATAACAAATGTTTACAAGGCATTAAGATTTATTAAACAATAATCTCAATACCATGTATAATTTCTGGTGAGTATTTGTTAATAAAAATTATATTTGATTGGGTTGAATTTATGTTTTATGTTCATCAAGGCAACCATATGTTTTTGTTCACTTTTCTGGTCATCACATGTTAGACGTTAAGCACTGCTCTACTTGGCGCTACAAGAAATGCACGAGGGGTGCACTTCTTCCAGATAATACAATCTTTATTATATATATTTCTGTATCCATACAATTTATATGGATTTAAGTTATCCCACTATTTGTGTCTAAATTTTAATAATGCCTATAATGTTAGCGGAAGAATGTTACAGGCAGTGGCGTAGTGTAACGGGGGCGGCAGGGACAGCCCACCCTGAGCGGCACTTTCAGGGGGTGACAAAATTTCACAATATAATAATAATATCTTGTAAAAATTTTAATCATTTCATTTCATGGACGGAACTTTTTATTACTTATTTTTTGACGAAATATATATTTTATTTTTTGAGGGAACCCCCTTTCTTTAAATGAATGTAGCCATCTTGCTCATTGTCTGTACTGACTTGCAGTGATTCCCCATGTTTTATTTTGTACTCAAATTGTTTACAACAAATATTCAGTGAAAATTAATTCTTTCCTGTAAAGAATAGTGTTCAATATTGTATGTAGTGCACTATTTTTTTTTTATGGGTTTTACTTAAATATGTGAAAAGTCCTGTTCTTGAGATATCAGATTCCACATTGGGCTTGAATACAACTGGGCCTTCAAACTAAGAACAACGTAAAAAAAATACAGGAACTTTACACTCTTGATCTGGTACCTGTTAAGGAATGTTGACATTTTTCCTGAAGATCAAATTCACATTTTCATCTATAAGTTGGAAATTGTTCAGCATATCAATACTAACTTCGCCGAAGCATCAACAGTAACTGTTGACGCTTGATTCGTGCTTTTTAACATTAAAAGGAGAGACAAGACGGCTTAGCAAGGAATGGTTTTACCACACATTAACTGTCAAAAAGTTTTATTACTTGGATGGCTTATTCTCCTTCCAAAGCATCATTATTTTGCTTTTGCTGTCATTTGTTTGAGAACGTAAATACACCGAATGGATCAAAGTTTTGCTAATCTGATGGATTTAATATTTGGTGGAAACTAAATCCTAAGGTTTCAAGTCACGAATCAAGTGTACCACATAACAAAAATTATTGCAAATGGAAGGAGTTGGAGACCTGATTTCAAAAAGGACAGACAGTTGACAAAAAAGCAAAACCTTGTGGCAGAGGAAACAAAAAAATGGCAAGAAATTCTTATAAGAATGATTGATATTATAAAATTAATTGCGAAACAAAATTTGGCTTTACATGACCATAGAGAAAACGATACCAGTAATAAAAAGATTTTTTTTAGAATTGGTGAATTTAATAGCAAAGTGCGATCCTGTACTGTGTGAACATCTTGTAATAATTAAATGTGTGCCAAAATTTCAATCACGTATATATTACCAGAAATTCAGAATTAATTTATTGCAATTGTGGGAAATAAAGTGCGTGAACATATCATCAAACTAGTAAAAAACACCAAGCATTATTCGATTATATTCGATAGCACTCCAAACATTTCTCATAAAAATCAAATAAGCCAGGTATTGAGATAACTGGTTGAAAGTCAGGAATTACAAGTTATGGATATATGGAAGTTACAGATTTTATTGAAACAAAAGATAAAATTGCTGAAGGGATTTCAAAGATGGTTTTGAGCAAGCTTGAAGCTGATGGTCTTGATTAAACAACTGTAGAGGCCAAGCTTATGATAATATTGCTGTTATGGCTGGAAGGCATTCAGGAGTTCAGCAAAGAATTAAAGAAATAAATCCCAAAGTGAATGAATTCGTACCCTGCTCAAATCATTTGTTAAACCTGGTTTGTTTATACGCTGCCTCAGTTGAGGCGATTGACATAATGAAATATCTATTAGTGTTAAAAATGACTCACTGACAACTCCATTATAAATTATTGAATTTTATTTAGTCAAGTAGTAATAAGCAATATGGATTTCGGGTGGGCATTTCATGATCACAAATTTCACATCCATCTCTTATTAAGGTGACCTCGGGTTTCAAATTTCATGTTCTGTATGTCAATTACCAAGAAGCGTGCAATCACATAGACAATAGTATCACATTGGAACATCTAGATGAAACTAGCGCATTTATTCCACTTTTACATTTCTTAATATATTCTGCTCAGAAACTAATCACGACCGGGAGTGAGTCAATGATCGTACCCTTACCTTTCCATCACGAAAATTACTGGTAATGCAAGAAAACCTTCAACTGCCTGTTATATGAAAGACAAGTGAAAATTTTTTCAGTTGTGAAACGTATAACAAATTGAAAGTTGCTATAGTGTGATATCAAATTTTTTCAAACGAGCGGTTTACAGTTTAGTGGTAAGCTAAGCAAAAGTAGTAAGAATAAATTATTAGTGGTACAACCCTATGATCACTCATTGTTAACATTTGGCAGATATAGTGAAAAATAATTTATGAGACTTAAATTCATATTGAATTAACATCAGGGGTTTCCAATTTATTTCTTCAATTAATTTATTGTAAATATATTTATTGTGAAATAAGTTAGAAGCCAGTTTAAGGGAGTCCAAATTAGGATAAATGCAGCATGTTTTTACTATTGAGATTATAAGGTTGATTTCCAAAAACTACATTTTCAAAAGTTATTGTCAACATGGTGTTGTAATATAATGATTTGATTTTGTGTATGTAAAAGTAGTGCACACTGCAAATAATGGCATGCACAGACTTCACCACTGATGATATGCATAGACTTCGCCAATGATGGCAAGCATACACTGCACCATTCTCTCGGCGTTCAAGATCATAGTCTAATGAGCCATAAATAATTTCTTCAATTTGTTTTGTCAGTCGAGCTCAAATGACATACTCCTATGTAGAGTATTATAGAGCTGTTCTATATTTTCCATGATAAACAACTTCTCGAAACTGTAAAACATGTGATTCACCATTATTCAAAGACGTTAAAGATACATTGGCCATTTCATTCCCTATGGCTCAAAAACTCATTCAAACAACAAAAAACTTTTTAGGGTTAACAAACTTTTTAGCATAGTCAGTTTTCTTCTCGTCATCATTCATGAAGTGAGCAGCAGAAAAAAAAGGGAAAAGTGAAGTGTGTGAATGAAGATTTCCACTATTAATTTCACAACTTTTTTAAAAGTACTGGCCAATGCTGATAAATACTAATTATTACTTGAATATAAAAAATAGATTATTGATATTTACCATTAGCCTAATATTGAACCATGTCACAGGTATTCTTAAGCGGGATAAAATATATAAAACAATGCTGCAAATACAATAAGACCAGTCAGCATAGCAACAACTTCGAAATATTTAAAAAAATGGAAACTTATGTTATGAACCTGAAAACTGAGATCATAATAGTTTACGTACATATTAAATGTCTTGTCAAAGAGATTTTTTAAACTTCACCATGATCATTGAAAAATTAGAGGTGTGTTAACGTTACATGTAATTTTGATGCTTGATATTTAAGCTTATAATTTTAAAAGATCTATCCAATAATACTCCACTCGAAAGAAAAAAAATTTATCCCTCCTAAACATGTATGAGATGTAAGAGTGAGAGGGAAAATGAGGTTATGGTAAGTATTGGTTTGAAAATGTAGATATTCATAAAGTTGCTTATTTTGGAGGACAAGGATATGTATGACGGTAAGGATAAGATTGTTTTTGTATACATTGGGAAAACTACAAAAATCGAAAAAAGTGAAACCTACTTAATCTAAAATAAAGCATATACGTCTGACTATTAATATTTCAATTTATTTTTAAAAAAGGTGATTTTTAAAAGCACTTGTGCCACGTTCCTTGTGCGAATATTTCACATACTTTTCACAACGCTTTAATAATATTTCTTTCTCCAATATTGTAAAAAATAACCTGAGGTATGATCTTCAAAATGCACTAAAATCTTTTATTAAATTTCTTTTCCCTTAAATGGGATTTTAAATTTGAAGAATAAATATTAACCATTCAATAACAGATCAAGGATCAATATAGAGCAAGGAAGGACTATCCAAGTCAGGTTCTATCGATTTGCATTCCTTTATAGCAGCTTCAGCAAGAACAGAGGTGCATTATTTTACAGCACTAATATTCCACGAGACATCTTTCCTTGATGCTTTTCTTTGATGGCATCCCTCCATTGGCGCAATAACAAAGCATAATAATTGCCAGCTATTGTAATGTTATACTCTTTAAAAATTACAAATAAGATTCCTTCACGATCTTAATTTCTTGGGGTGACCTGGGATGGTACCGTTTCATTGATTCTCTTATCAGCAAATGATCATGGTAAAGAATCATGGTTTCATCTCCAGTAACAATGGTGTCGATAAGTTTCTGTCTATTAACTTTCACAGAAAGTGAAAATCTCATGCAAACTTCTCACGTAGCTCTTTATGAACAAACTAAAAACTTCCAAAAGCGACTTTGTACTGAACTTATTTATTCCTAAATGATGGTGTAGAATTCTTAAGAATATTATTTTCAAAAGACTCTTCATCGCTAACTATTCAGTCTCTAAATGTCTCTTTTTCAAGATGTCTTTTTTACTAGCGTGATGTTTTAAAAGTTATCGTTTACGATGGCTGTGCTGGATGAAGTTCATCTTCAACCGATTGTCTCCTAAACAAAACTGTTTTGCTCATTCTTTTACAGTGAATAAGAAAGCAAAGAGTTACATAATCAGCATTTAATTGTTAGTTGATATCTATTCTATAATAAGGAATTTAAACACTGCACAGTACTCAATTTCAAGTATTTTAAAGTTTTACTACACTCAATTGCATTCAGTGAACAATAGCTAATAAAGCAAATGCGGCCACTTTATTATATTCATAACATTTACATTGGTATTTAGTAACCAGGTGGTAAAAAAATTGTCGACCAATTATTATTTTTGTGTGTAGTCCAAAAACTTTTCGATCTTTTTACGTAGTAAATTTGAAATAACCAAATATACCTTTTAATATTCTCATGTAATTGTGAGAATGCAGATGAGCATACGAAGTTTAAGAAATTTGAATTTGTAGATTAGAATGCCGATATAAATTTATAAGTTGCCGATATGGATGTCCGTTAGACTCCTGATATTTTTTTGGTGACATTTTTATATTTTGTTACATAATAATTGAGATTTCCCTATAACGGAAACCATACGAAAATTTTAAATGTATAGTTCTAAAACTGTTGAAACTACGAACCTGTGAAAGACAGATATGAAGAACTTATATGTAAGGTTATAATTGTTTCTATAATCTGACATGGACCAGCAGCAATTGGGCTCCAAAGCCAATTTGCAACATATGTTGTAACAAATGGCAAGTACTCTGATAAACATAAGTTTTTCCCAGGCACACCACCACACTTGGGCTTTTCGCGTCCAGCTGTCTCCCACTTGCTTTTTCAGGTTGTCCGTATTTCTGGCTGGGCAACACCCCACACTATACTTCAAGATTCGTGTTCTTCTCTCAAGAGCTTGTCTACCAATTGGTTATCACATCTGCTGATCACCACTTCAGTTTACTGATATTAAGCGCTAAGTCGGCTATTTTGGTTCTCTATCGGACTTCCTCATTTCTTATTTTATTGTTCAGATACTCTTAGCATAGCTCTTTCCATTGCTCGCTGAATGACTTTAAATTTATGGATCAGGCCAATTGTAAAACTCTAGGTTTCAACATCGCAGAATGCATTAACTATAGATTTACGTCTTTAGCAACTGTGGAATCAGAAGTATGAAGAAGGTTTCCCATGATGAAGTGAATCTCAACAATACTCCCAGGGACCATAGCATTACAAAGCTCTTAAAAGTACAAGCCACTCCACTCCTCAAAAAATTGCAGGGACTGTTCGATGCCATTGTTCTGTATGAGACAGTATGCAAGTCATATTGCAAGAATGTGGTACACTTCTCAAGAACTACCACTCTTACCAGGTTTACAAATTGCCCTCGACAGTTACCATAAAGCATCTCGCCTGAATATTTGATGAACTTCTGGAACAAATGGGGTTCCAACAAGGCTGCTGCTCCATAAATCACATCCACACTCTGTGACAGGTTATATAGGAGACTTAAGAGTATAAGTAAACACTGTGTCTAACTTTTGTGAATTATGAAAAGTCTTTCGACTCTGTGGGTTGCCTGGACTCCGCAGTGCTGTCAAGTTAATTGGCAATATGTTGAAGTATTTTAAAGTCTGTATAACTCTTTTAGAATGACAACAAAGTACTCAACCAAGAAACAAGACCTATCCAACCGCACCGAAGAGTGGTACATGGAGATGTTATACATCCTAGTCATTCACAAGCACGTTGAAAGTTGTCTTTTACCATTGGCACCAATGTAAATGGTAAATTCATCTCATATCAGAAGTTCGCTGACGATATAATAATTCTGAGAAACATACTGCAAAAGTTGACGGAAATGCTGACTGGCTTAGACAATCTTCCAAAGGAGTGGATTCCAGTATGAACATGACCAAGACTAAAGTCATGTTCAACTCGCAGATCATACAGAGACTGGTAAAAATCGGTAAAGTTAGTATCGACTGTGTTCAAAGTATAAAACAATGTCTTAGAGAGCTAAAAACAATGTCTTGGAGTCACCCCTGCAGTCACCTGATGCAACCCCAACATAAATTTTTAACTTTTAAGACGACATTGCAGAGAAAAATTTTTGTCTTTACAATCATTCTCCTAACGCAGTAAAAATAAAAGCATGACTATGATCAATAATGGCTGTGACTTGACAGCAATTTTAGGAGGAAGTATTCAAGTGCATTTAGTGTATTTTAAGCTCATAAGGTTAATTTTTATAACTGTCTTTACTTCTGAAATTTCTAGCTTGTATTTACTTATGCACTATCTGTACATTTATTTGAAAACTCATTGAATCATTGTCTAATTATATAGCAGGCAGACAAATCTATAAAGTTTCTCTAATCCTCATTCTTAATATAGCCATTCATATACTGTGAAGAAGTAATGTTTTTGATCATTATTTTTATGGAAATAATACTGAAATAAAACAATTTGTTGAATTTTAAAGCCCACCGCCAACAAAATATTTTTAAATGAAGCAATATTACTTACTTTTCCTGGATAATATAGATAGAAAGGTTTTCTTTTTGAAAAAAATACACAAATAAGCTAAACACTTAAATGTATTTATTCATGTTTTTGTGGGTTAATAAAATACTGATTGTAGTTATTGATGGCTCATATTCCCTTATGTATAATGTACCTTAAGGAACAATATACATAATTCAACACAACACATTTTGATGTAGTTTGCCAGTTATGTATTACTACATAACATAGCATTATCCCACACCAAAATATATATGTAAATAATTTCACATTTTATACGCAAAACAACTAATTAAGGCCGATTATCCATTTAGAGCCCTGGTTAATACTTATATCTAAAGCACGCTTGCTGTTGCAAAAGTAACATACACATGTATATATTTATATATAATATATAAATGTTATATAAAAAATAATATACAGAAAGATTACAAAAGTCTGCGCAGTTTTTAGTGTTATAAATAAAGTGAGATAAAATTAGCAATGGAATGGTTCAAATTGGTGTGAGAAAAAGAATTTATAGAATGAGTGAAAAATTATTACAAACCGTGAAAAGTGTATTAATTTAGAATAAAGATAACAATTCATAACTAATGGCCGGTTTCTGAGGATAGTAAATAACCTTTCTACAACTATTGGTTCATTAAAGTTATTGGTTTGATGAACAACAAATAACTATATATGCATTTCTGAGCAATATTTCATACCATTGATTACTATAGGCTGGATAAATATTTCTCCTACGCACCACTAGATGGCTCTTTCTTGGAAATAAAGTTTAACCACATTTTTTAATGAAATACTACATCAATACGATATATTCAAATTAAAATATTATTTAAATGCGCTAATATCAATTACAAAATAAAATTTTATTGAAAAATCATGTAATTTTTTAATAAAACTGGCTGTATTTGCATGATTTTGCCATCGATCTTGAAAAAAGTTAATATTTATGTTTATCTGACAACAACAAAACTAACGGTGAAGAAATTAGTGTCTGATTATATGTTGTTATCACTGTTCATGCTCTCCTATCTCTATGCATACTCCTCAAATTACATTATTTAAATGAATAATCTAACATGGACTAATAATGTATATTTACTGCAAGTTAAAGGAACTATGCTTCCATTAATTTTTTCACATAAACATTGCACTCTTGTCAAATCTATATCTTATCTTAAACATCTGAAAACATATCGAATGGGTTACATACTACACATACACATATTGCATAGATAAACGGCTGTCAAATGTTTCTCCTTTGTTAGATGAACAATGTGAACACCGACAGCCTGGCACTTTTCGAGTTTGGGAGGAATGGGGCAAAAACCGGCCATAAATAACATTTTTAAATTTTTAATGATCAAAAACAATAAATAATAAAAAACAATCATATCATTTCTTTCTTTTTCAATTCTCATTCTAAAACAGTGCAATATTTATAGCATCACAGTAAGCTAGAAGTAGCTGCCCATATTACCAGTTTGTGGAATTCTAGCTTTTCAATAGAATAGCAAAAAGCATACTTGGCATACAAAGTTGTAAGCTTAAATATAAATGTCTACTGATAATAAGTTAATCTGGCACATAGACTTCCTAAACTTTCTGTACGTTCTTAAAATATAAAAAAGAAGGTATATTTTATGCTCCATCATCCCACTTCAAATGTTTCTCCTTTGTTAGATGAACAATGTGAACACCAACAGCCTGGCACTTTTCGAGTTTTGGAGGAATGGGGCAGAGTCTATATGTAACCTCATCTCCCGGTAAAGGCACAAACTCGCCTTCGATGCTGGGGAATACAATAATTACACATAATTATTCATTAAAATTAAGATGCATCTTTTCAGTGTAATTATTTAGACATCAATATGTTTAAAGAACATAAAAAAAATTTTCAACTTTCTGTACGAAAATAACTTATTATCCACAAATATTTCCGAATTGACTTACATATATATACACACTTGTTATGTTAGAACACATTCTTTTCAGGTATACTTGTAAGAATAAAATGGACATTTTACATCCACAATTATTTTCGACAAAAAGGATTTCTTTATTTAAAGGGAAAAAGTTTAATGTATTTTCGACAAAAAGAATTTTCATGCTGTAGCTTAGAGAAATATAGGTTTCAGAGAAAAATTAGTGATTCCTCACGATGCAAAGAAATTGAAATTATTAAGTAAATAAGGTGAAGTAAAGAGTATATAATATCAAGAATAGCAAATTAGCGTTTATTATGTGACACATTTAATTTTTATGTAATAAAAAAATAATCAAACATTGTTATATAGAATTTTCTTTCAAACTATTGCTGTATACAATTTGTTTACCTTACCTCTAATTTATACTAATATTCTGCATCGATTATTTGTAATTCTGCCGTTAACACTGTTTTGTTAAATTACATCTTTGTACTTGAATGTATCATATATTTGAATTCTTCTTACCATGGGAGATTTTTACTATAATCATTATATTTTTTTATATATATATATATATAATTCTTTTTGATTTATATTTCACATTGATTTTTTCTTCAGCTATGCAATATTCTGTATTGTGATTTTATATAGAACATTTCAGGTACTAAAGTAATGTTTATTTTGTCAAATTTATTTTCCCATGATTTTAAATTCAAGGTAAGTTTTTGTTTACTTTTATAGGAAAGAAAAAAATGCTACAGGTACGGGCACATTTTATAGATGTTTTATAAAGCGCATTTAAAAAATGAAGCCTTTATCTGAGTTATCATAGTTACAAAGAAAAAATTCATTTCGGTCCACACTTGATGGACTGTTTAATGGAATTGCATCAAATTTTGTTTTCACGCTTTTCTTCAGCTATGATAGATTAAAAATTATAGCATTGGCCTATAATTTTTAATCTACCATTTTTAATCCATCAAATATTTTATTGGTCGTATCTTGTATAGAGCTATTTTGATGGAACTTTATTTAATAACAAAGATAAAATAATATTTGTGGTAGTAACCAATTAATAGTTGTATGGCATCAAGGTCACCCAGTTCGGATATAATTTATGAAGCCACAACCACTCCGTTATACAACTATTTATATATCGTTTTGACCTAGTCAAGTAAATAAAAGTATATATCGGGGTTGTCTAATTTTTAAATTTATTTTATCACTTGCAAAGAATGTACGTTAAAAAATCATAGCTTTTTTGGACCCTTTTATTAGTAATCCCAAGAGTAATGTTTATTATACACATTTGATATTACAAAATATTATGAACTGTATTGTACTATTGCCTTTATGTCTAAGGACTCACTGACCATAGCTCTATTGAACATTATTCTGAACCAATTGAATATAAAGAAATCCATAATAATGCTGTGATTTCTTCTAACAATATACTTTCGTAAATTGTAGCAACCAGTATTTATAGAAAAAATAGATAAAGAAAATCTTATCATTACTTATTGAATTAAATCGTAATTACAATCATAACATTTTCACTTTTTAAATTCCATTAAAAATTTTACAAGTGCCAATTTTTTTCTTGAACTGAAATATAACGCTAATAACACTTCATAATCAAGGTAATCACAAGCGCTTTATTAATAGTCATTCTTCATCAATTTCTCTGTTAATATTATGGTTAGTTTCCATTTGATGCTTTTTTTCTTATTTTTGAGAACAAAATATTAAGAAAGGCACTATAAATAAAACAAGGTTATAATACCACATTGGAGATGATATACAACAGATAAGCTGTTGTATATCATCTCCAATGTTACTGATTAATAGTTTATGGAAATAATAAATAATTTATATTTTTATTGAAATAATTTAAAAACAATTCAATAAATGAATTTAGTAAAAACTAAACTTTTTATTTCATTCATAATTAGCATGTGAAGATAATAATTATAAATGAAATAAAAAATTTAAATATTTAATATTTTTCAGAGTTTATGAGCACTGCAAGACTTAATTTACAATTTATTTATACAATGATCTACTTGCCTGCGTGAAATGCTGGTTGCCATATCTGAAATTGTTATTGAAACTACAATAACATGTTAAAATAAAACTGAAATATTACATAAGTACCTACTTTTGGTATAAACGCACTTTAGCGATAGTAAAAATTTCACTGTAAATGAACAAATGTATTTTATATTTAAAAAATAACCGCCAGTAGCATCTTTTTCCAAAGAAATCTATTTAAAAAGTGTTTTATTAGCAACAAATGGCTGTCAAATTTCAAACGTGTTTTACACTCTATTATTGCAGTTATGTGATTTATATGTATATTATGTTTAACATTTATCTATTAGTTTGTATTTGAGCATTTAGAGTTTAATGAAACAAAAGATGGAAGTGAAGTCGAAAAAAATTTAACCAATAATTCTGACAACAATGCAGATTGTATGGGGAATATTTCATTACTTAATTCTTTTTACAAAATAAACAATGAGCGGCGTTTGATGCTTCTTAAAGCAACGTTTGGAACAAATTTTCTTTGAATTAAATAAAGACAAATAGGATAAATCCACCTTCGCTAAAACGCATTTACTTCTCAAGTTTTTATACACAAAACAAATATTTTAAACAAACTAAATAAAAGTACCAGCTGTATTTTTTCTACTAAAAGTCAATACCTTACGTCGTGTAAGTAAATTAAGTTTTATAATAAACCTCGACAAAAGTAACGCAAAATTAAGTTACTTACTCAGAAATATGGACAAAAATGTCATCACCTCCTTTGGTCGGTTTTATAAAACCATGTCCTCTCTCTCTGCAAAAAGATTTTATCACTCCTGATTCTTGGGGATTCCCTAAAGCACGTTCGGATCTAAAAAAAATAAAGAATTTATATTGCGATTCATGGAGTAGCAGAAAACTATTCGTTAGCACAAGACTTACGTTGATGCGGTTCTAGTCCGGCGAGTTATAATAGGACTCGGTAGCGAGAGGTGAGCGTTTGTTTTGTTTGGTGAATCGTCACTATTAAAGCCGTAACTATTAGACATTTTATCGATAAAGAAGAAAAATTGGTGAAAATAGTTAGAGGTAAACGTCAAGTTTGAAGCTGACAGATAAGCCGAATGTTTGATTCCATTTTTCACAGAAAGTATGAAGACCGGATGACATGGATACATCAGAATTTTACCATATTGTTTGTAACCTCAAAACAAAGCTTTAACTTTCAATAAGTCATTATAACTTTAATGAAATTGTAATCTAATCAGCAAATATATTATCTTACTTAGTCTTGAATTCATAAAAAAAATAAAGTTGCAATAATTTTTAATTGTCACATAATAGGTATGCGACTTTAATTATGTGAACGACAGATATAATAAGATATATACATATGTATACTAAGAATGAATAAAAACAGACGGTGGAAATAAAACCATGGAATCATAGCAAGGAATATTATGTACACGACGTAAACCGATACTTAACGCAACCTTGCGACCTCAATATGAGATTACTATTATTAAATTTGCACGTTATTAAATCGATGTAAGTTATTTTTACTCTTCAATTTATACATCCGTATTTCGAAGCAGAATCTAAAAAAGTTATTGGAAGAGTTCTATTGCAGTTTTCAATATTTTGTAGTAATTATTTCATAATTTTACTATTAAACGTATGCAATACAACTAAAAATATTATTGGACTTCTGTGTGTAGGCAAACAAAAATTTAAATATTTTAAAAAGGTAAACAGACGCCGTTAACCTTATCGACACTGAAAATATATAAGTTTGTTCACTATACACAGTTGAAATGCTAATTTGTATTTGACTTTTGCGGGGAAGTTAAAATATTTTATTATGCTGCTAAAATAAGCTTATTTTTAGGTGCTGTCTCATTTAATGAGTAGGTACCTGAAATTAAAGATTATAACTAATAATTATTGTTGAATAGTCCTGTGAATAATGCCAATGTCAATGAATTAATAATACCAGGAAAATAGTTTGATTCAGTAAAATGTTATAAGCATACATAATTTAAAGATAATGATAATTTTTCAAATTTAGAAACTTCTACGCTTTTTAAATTTGTTGCGGAATTGAGGATACTAACTGTGGCCGTACCAGGTTTTTATAAACTAACCATTTCGAAGCTTAAAATAAAAAGGTATGTCAATGGTTAAAATTTTTATTAAACTGATAATTAAACATTTTTGGAAAGTGAGATGTGTCGTAACTGTATAAGTAATTATTTAGGAAATATAGTCGCCGCCGGATGTGTTGGGTTATTAAAAGGCTAACAGCCATTAACGGCGCTGCATGCTTTAGCGTCTCGGGTTCAATTCCTGGCCACTCAAATATCATTCCAGCCTTGCTCGAGCAAGGCTAGAGTGATGTTTGTAATCTCGTAGTTAAAATGCAACAGATCAGTGACTGGCAGCTGCACCGCTAGTACGAGACGTTACACACTGCGATCATCAAGCCTCCTGCCCAGCGTCGAGATTATGGGCATTACCTACGACCAGCAGTGGACGGAGACAGACTATTATAAATAATAGATATAAATAGGATAGACAGACTTAATAGTGAGAATTTAAAATATTAAAAACTTTGTCATTAACTATCTTATTAAATAAGGCGGCCACTCGATTAATGATAACTCTTTTTCTAACCATGCTAACCTGTTCTGGCAATAGACACGTATGAGTCAAGGAGCCAGAACCTAATGTTTCTCTCGATTCTTTGGTTTGGTTATAGTCTTTAACGTGTGCCAGCGCATGTTTAACGTATATCTACAGTAAGAGAGGCACGATGAACCGCCATGCTTTAATTTTCTTCATTCCTCCATTCATTTTTCATTTCCTCCATTTTCTTAATCAAATTGGCTATTTAAGCAATCGTACTAATGAAAAAGCTACAAATCTGCTCTCACTTATTAATTTGTCATTCATTTTGAGACTACACTATTGGTCCTTGTTGACATGTAATGAAAAATTGGAAAAATAGCAAAATTCTTAAAAATAAAAATAATATAACCTGATTACTATATATATTTAAAAAAGCTGACGGGTTCAAACTTTCAACTAAATAATGCTTACTTTGCTATTTTTTTAGAACAACATTTGCAGCATCTGGTACGCACTAATAGCCATCATTAACTAGCACTAACTATAGATATAAAGTGAAAGAATAGTGAAATATTTCGATTGGTCATTTTATCGGACTGGTCGTTTATACCAAATTACCCCATGTTTATGAAAATTCTAACCTTTATTACTCTAATAAGAACACAGTTGTAGATGTTACTTTTATTTTTTATATCTATTTGAGTTTACAGTAACGCCATTAACGCTTAATTAACGTAAAATCTCTAGATAAAAACATTTACTTATATTACCGATAGTGGCATAGACGTTTGATTATCTGCCATATGTTAGTTCTGTAACGCGCCTCTAGGATAATTACTCATGGCCAATATGAGAGCAATTAAAGTTCATTTAAAATGAAAATAAAGAAGATCACCGAAAAAGGGCCTAGTGTTACAGAAATAGAATATAACTTAAAAATAGTAGCATTTTTTAAAATATAAAAGCAAACAATTCCGCGATCGACAATTAGGAAGGAGCAAAAAATTAAATACAGTTTGTAACCATTTTTAAAATAGTAAGAATTATAAATATGGAATAAAATAAAAATCCAACGAAGTATATTACGATTCAATAAAAACGACGCCAAGAAATAATCTAGAGTGATTGTTTCTTTATTATTTATGGCATCAGCTAAAACATTAGTCCTCAAAATTCACTATTTCTCTTAAGGAAACCTCAGTGATATCTTGCATGCGTTTGGGTAATTGTTCTATTCCTATTAGACTTTGGCGATACGAGTATTTTGAGATACTAAGTACGACGAGTACGAGTATTATAAAATATCAGTGACAAAATATTCAACGAGTATGGGCGGCGTAATTCCGTTTTGAGAGGACTGTATTGCAATTGGCTACAGACTTACGGTCGCAGGAGACGTGCAATAAATCTTAATTGCTATCTATTATGAAGGGTTCAATACTCATATCCTTTATTTCTTACAGGTAAAATTGGCGGGAATTCCTATAATTTCTAAATGAGACATTTTTATTAAAATACTGTGTTTCATTTTTCCTTCATACCAACATTCATATTTTTAGCTAATCAAATTAGTTACAATAATTATAATTAATTTAAAAAAATGGATCATGTTATTAAAAAAAATATCTTTTTTATTTTTAACCATGTTTATTTTAGTCAATTTTTTTAAAATAATGTAACAAGATGTTCGGAACAAACAACTTGATCCTTATTCATTATTGTTACAGTTGGATGTTTTCTATTCAAATGTTTCTTTAAATTGAATGTAGCTGTTTTGAATGACAATTAGGTTTGAAAATATTGCAAGAAGCAAAGTAATCCTACCAAGTTTGTAAAATACTCTCATACGGCTTTGGACTTTTTTGTGGACAAAATTAGAATTTAACCTAATTAACAATTAGTTTTTATATACACTATTTATTTACAATATTTGCACTATAAAGTAATAACATTAAACTCTTTCAATAGTAAACAAAGAATCATTAGACGAAAAGAGAATTAAAATCCTTATTTTAAAATACTCGTATTTGTCGTATTGAATAAATATTTGTCCGCGAACTGCGAAGTGTGAAGCAATACTTAACGTAATGAGTAAAATGAGTTTACGAGTATGTTTAAGATACTCGAATTACATATTTAAAAGCATTACGACTTACGAGTATTTAAATATTCAGGTTATCCTTTATTTCATATAAGTTTTAAATGTGAAAGAATGAGAAAACCTTAGAAAGATATTCGTGAGTGAAATAGCTGTAGCTAGTTAGACAAAAAGGGGTGGGGTTATGCCACAGCCCGTTTATACGAACGTCCGGTCGGTCATACCATACAAGTATTTACGATACCAAATATTTTGTATTTTGCGTACCAAATACGTATTTTGATCTGAGATATCGAATATTTTTACCGGTGACAATAAATATGCCTCACCTCTAATTCCTACCCATTTGGCTAGACTGCGTGTCAGAGAATCTCCAATTTGCGACTGTGGGTTGGAGAAGGTGATCTAAATCATTTCATTTTTGCATGTCCATTGAATATTAGATTTCCTGCGTTTATTTACAAATTATTAAAATACAGGTGTGCAGTGGCAGATTTCAATGTTTGAAAAATTGTAAAAAAAAAACTACACCTCTAATACAAAGTAGGTTTATTTTAACTTTATAAAAACAAATGCGGATTTCATTTTTTAAAAATCACGTTTTCCAAATGGCGGCCATCGAGTTTGACACACTCTCCGAGTCTAGCACGCATGTTTTCAAAAACGCGTTTGATGAGCGACTGGGGTATCCTACTGACTTCGGCTCGAATATTTTCTTTAAGTTGTGTTACAGTGCTCGGATTTGTTTTGTAAACAACGGATTTTAAGTATCCCCATAAGAAAAAGTCGGTCGAAGTTGATTTCGGAATTCCCAATATCGATGAACGTGTACGTAGTGATAAACGGAGATTTTCAACGACAGAAACTATAACACGCTCGACATTTTCATCCGTGGCTACCAATGGTGTAGGTCCTGGCCTGGACCTATTTAATATTGATCCTGTAGCTCTGAACCTTGCTACCCATGACTGAATGAGGTTGATCGATGGTCCATCACGTAATCGACGAATACTGTAACGATTATTAAATCGAGGGCGTGCTATAGACAGCGAAAATCCACTCGAAATGTACGCCTCGACGGCAAAAGCGCGGTGCTCTCCACTCCGCTGTTCCATGGCTACTAAAACATCCGCACGGCTTGCGCTTCTAACGACGCCTCCCGCGCCCCTGTTATGTGTTGCGTTCAGAAACTATGTTTGTTCAAACTTTGAAATCTGCCACTGGACAAAATAAAATTCAATTGCTCATTAACACAAGATCACTTTTATCTATTGCCAACAAACTCATTCTAGGATTAATCATTCAGTACATAAGAAACAACGACATCAAAATATAAAAT
The DNA here is from genome assembly GCA_039881145.1 of Druceiella hillmani. NCBI lineage: Eukaryota > Metazoa > Arthropoda > Insecta > Lepidoptera > Hepialidae > Druceiella > Druceiella hillmani. The sequence goes on along the minus strand of JAYKKI010000079.1, from coordinate 1,801,445 downwards.
CTTTCATATTTATATTTATTATTGTTTTTATGTTTGTATATATGTATATGCTTATTTTATAATCTTCCTTTGTATACTGTAATTGATTTTTTTTTTGTTTTATTACTGTAGTAAACCTGCTACTTAATATTTGTTTTACTATATAGTTTATTTTTTGTTAACAAGCAACAATTGCAGATATCCAAAATTTGATTTAATCAGTGTTGTATAGCCTTTTTTCCACACTTGACATTGGCAAAGGTTCTCACACAGATTACATATAATGAAAGATAAAGATAAAAATAAACTGTTAAGTTTAACTGATGTTGACCACAGATTGCCACAGATCATATACTAAAATATTGACATTCGTTTTGTGTTATCAAAATGAATATCTTTTTAGCACTTTGCCAGTTTTACATGGTTTTTTATATTAGTCTAAAAAAATATTAAAATAATGGGTTTTGTGTATTCTTCACTTTAATCCGTGTTATATTTATTCTTCGTCCATCGGAGTAAGGATCTTTTTTAGGTTGTGATGTAACTGCTCTTTGTACACAAACCAAGGAGCAGTCCTTATTATGTATAGGATTGTGTTTTGAACTATAGGGTTGATTTTGAATGTGAGGCAGTATCCCATAGTTAGATCCTGTATGTCCCAATTAGTTTCGTTATAGTCTTCTACAATAGAATTTATTTTTCCAGGGGCAATTGTGACTTGTGAATGAAAAAAATGAAAAACCCTTCTTGGGTCTATATATGTAGCTAAGAGACAGTATCGTCTCCAAGGACGACAATGTCTTCTTCCAGTAATGATTTGCATAACTATCAGCATATCTAAGTTATACAAGGGGTTGAGTATGGGCTCAGCACTCTGCCTGCTGAACTCAGGCGCCAATAGAAGACAGTTTGGATAATTTTTCATCCATCTGAACGAGAAAATGACATTTTTAGGAAGAACCATACTATGTGGTAAACACTGCTAGGAAAGACACTTTAATTTTATCCAGCAGTCCTTCATACCATTTGAATGTTTGAGATATATCTAAATCCTTTTGATATTTTATCTACCAGTCTGTGGATCTTTTTGATCGTTGTGTGTTTCTTACAAAATCTAAACAGTTGGTTAGATGGTCAGGTGGGTTTAGACTTCACATACACGAAGCATTTTTAGCAAAATTTCTGTGGGCCATAATTTAATATAATGATGATTATAACTTTAACTATGTACTCCATATCCTGAGCAGGGTCTCCTGGCTACAATTGTTCCCATGGGCCCCCTTATACCTATTTTTTTTAACTGCGCTTTAGTAACTTGTCACAGAATCAGAAAAATTCATTAGCTTCCAGACTCTCTGGATTTACCAGATTATGAATAAATAATCAAGGAAAGAAATTAAATATATATTTTATTAAACTTAACATGTGCATGCATTTACTTTTACTAATTTCTGTTAAATATTATTTTTCATACTTTTCTATTTACAAATTTTTCTATGACAGAACAATACACCACTTATTCTGAAATAAAATGGCTAAACGGATGAGTTGTTATTGGGTGGTTGTAGGTATTTCTCTGTCACTTATTTAGGATATTAGATAACTTACTAAAGGACCTTCCAACTTCTTTTTTTAGTTATCTTACTAAAGGATATCTGGTAAACATCGGTAAGGCAAGTATGAATTTGCTAATTAACCTTTTATAAGAGATAATAATATATGAAGTTTATAAAAAAACAGTTAAAATATAATTAAAAATGTAAAAATATAATTAAAAATTAAAAATTGGAGGGAAAAATATTCCCTTTGAAGCTTCAGGCCTTATGAAACTCTTCACTCGTTATGAATTTTAGAAAACAGTGCTACACATTATGTTTGTTCTCTTGTCATTTAACTTCGTTGGGCACAATTTGCAATGTTCACAAATCTTTTCTCTTGTTTTACGCTGCCTACTGCTTTTTGATAATTTTCTGACAATATTTTTTTCCTATTTATATAGTTAATCGAGCCGGTAGATCTACGTTTGTGGCTGGAATAATGTCAGATAAGACATTTGCTAAAGCAACATGAAATTCCATTAAAGCAACATGCTCTTGTAGTTTGTTTAAAAAGCAGTATCCACCAAAAAGTAAAATATTCTTCGTCACCATTTCTTGCCTGCTGACAGAGTATCTGATCAATTCTGTCTACTACCCTCAATTCTTTTGGTATATTCTTTCACGATCAACGTGCAACTTACGGCTAATTTTGAGACATTTTTCTGTCTTTGATTGTTCTTTCTGTTTTTGGATGGAATACAGTGCTCCACAAAGAACATTGCCCTTCACCCTCAATTTATATTCTCCTTTGTTTGATTTTTGGTTAGCCTTCTTAAAATTGTTTTTTTATAAAGTTAGATAGCTACTTTGTTTCTACACCCATAGCGAAATTATTTTTTTATACAAATCTTTATGGCAAAAAATTATCAAATGTTTGTTTTCTTTCAACTTTGTTGTGTTTGGCTTCAATGGCATGTACTGCTTCACTTCACTATGAACTGACACTCTGAAGTGAGGTAATTAATTTTGATTTTGTGTGGATCATTTCCGTTTCGAGAAGTTTTTGTAATTTGATGCAATATAAGAATGAAGTTTGTACATTTTATCTAAAATTCCATGTACCGGTACGTTCGTTTTGTGTACGTGAACTACAAATTATATATTGAAGTAAAAGTGTTTAAATTTTCGTAAATATGGGATGTGTAAATGCTAAAAGATCAGGGTAACGTGTAATTGCTTATAATACACTGCGTGACTATAGTCTTCGGAGCTTTCTCTTATTGTTTCATTTGGAAAAATTCCATATCTGCTACAGCTAGGTTGACCACTGGACTTTTCAGACTGTATATTTTCTGGATCGGATATTAAAGAGTGTTCAACTGAACTATTTTTTATTTGTGATTCAATATTCTCTGTAACAGGCTGTCTAGAGAGAATCACCACTCATAGATGGTGTTATAACAGGGTATTGAATTCCATATTTATTTATTTCAAAATTAGTCAAAAAATGCATTATTTAAAAGTAATCATTTTATTTTCATAAACTTTTATTGCAACTTAAAAAACTCATAACATTTCATAAAACATAAGTACATCGGAGATTTTATAATTATGATATTATAAAATGTGATAATTTCATTAATATATTTGAATTCCCAATTGTCTTCAAAAGAATGCTTCAAGGTTTATCTGATTTTCTATGCTGTTCAAGTAGATTGTAATCCGGAAACCTATGGCGCTGGATAATGAAGAGTTTGTGGATTACATATATAGATGAAAATTAAAAAATACATACATAAGCACAAATAATACATATATTTATTGATTTAATCACAAAATTCCTGGTGCTAATCAATAAACAATTGATTTCCATATTGTGGTAAAACTCAAGTTCATATTTTTACAATTGTTACAATACACATATACTTTATTATTTAAATATGTTTCCACCAGTATATAAGAAAATATTGTATAAGGACATTTGCAAGTAAATGGGTTATCCTTTTAACAAATTCAAAATTTCCGGTTCAATCTCAATATTTTGTATTAACCAATATAGATTGATTTTTTACATTTTTACTTGATTTTTACATTAAACTAACTTTATAACTATATTGAAACTTTAAGCTATTGCTAATCTCAGTTATTTGTTCAATACACTTAGTTTTGTGCAGATTACCTTATTGTATTAATTGTAATTATTAACTGGGTAAAATTAATATTGTTGTAAATTATTAAAATTACTATAGCTTGAAGTTAAATTCATCGGATATTCCGTACAAATTAAAAAAAAAACAATTTAGTAGAACTTGAATAGCTAAAATTTTATCCCTTACTTGGCCAGCAATACACACGTAATTATCTCATTGCTTAAATATATAAAATTAATGGTACTGCTCGCATATATGAATCTATCATTTCGCACACAGATGTAATTACAAAATCCTGCTGCTCGAGAATGAATATTTACTAGTCATAAAATTGCCAATATACGCATAGCAACGCTCCTTATTGGTGTGCAACAAATTTAGAGTCTATTGCAATATCTTCATAATGCGTTCAGGTTATAAATTATTTATATCGTAACCAGTTCATTTATATTGTATTATTAAAAGTATGTCGAAACAACAATAATAATATTAGTATTATTCCAGTTTTAATTCGGATTTCATCCGTTGACTAGGCCAGCTAACCAGAAAGACTGTGTACAATGATTTTAGCTTCCACATGAGGCTTTATCGAAGCAGTAATAGCTATTTACGGCATTAATTGTCTTCAACCTCCAACAATACAAAAGACAAAAGAGTGGGATAACCGCAGGGGAAATGTTTTTAGACTCATTTCAATATTACATACTATGAACCCAAAGAGAACCACAAACTACTGAAACCAGCTCTCTTGTGACCTCCATGAATACAAATCTCACTCATATGTGAGGCAAATTAAAAAATGTTAAAAACATTACATGAATGCCTGAACAAAGACATGAGATTACCTACTAATTATTAAAAATCATGAAAGATACTAATTACTAAATATACTACGTTTCATCGTGACTCTTTTCCTTTCTGACCATCACATGTGCCATGTCATGTTTAACTCCAAAACGAGTAAATTTTGAATCATTTTCCCAAAATGACTTGCCTGATGAGGTGTGAAATTCTCTAATTAGAATTAATTTTATGTATCAAACTTTACTTTCAAAATATGTTTTTGTTTTATATTTGTGTTGTTAAATGACGGAATGTGATGAACGCACTGACAGAATGTGATGAATGATCTCTTAATTTCATTAATCTCGATAACTGAGGATCCACCAATTCTGAAAGCACACAATTTTGATAAAATTTCACTAAATATGATTTCATGTTACCTTTCCAGAATTGGTCATCCTTCGCAAAAAATTCATATTTCAATTTAATAGTACCAGTCTAGACTGCAAACAGGCAGACGTCGTCGCCAATGATATGAAGCTGTTTTATTGTTTAATCTGGGTGCAAATTGAAGCTAGACAATGGGCACTTCATTTTTACAATGGTGTGGCTCCTAGAAAAGAAAATGCATTAACTATGAATAAACCGCTCTCCTTAGTTGATGTGCAAAAGTGTTGTTAATTCTCTGAATCCAGTGTATTCATTGTTTTTTCCATGTTTTATTGATGGCACATGGTTCGAATCGTTCCCGTATAAAATCTGTTTAACTAATGAAGCTCAATTCGTATATACACGTCTCTTGCACATTTTGACAAACCAAGAAGCTGTTAATAATTTCCGCCCACGCTCTAACCAAAGTGGATTATCACTGTGTTGGATTGTATTGCCCTCTAGATCATGCCACTGTTCAGGGGTCATCAATACCAATTCTTTCAGGAAGTCTTTTTGTTTCTTCGTATACTCCATCAATCATATCTAGTTTCTGACAGCTCTCACCATAGTAAGAGTCTAATAATAAGGTCTTGGTTTTCTTAAATTCTTTTGAAATTTTTAAAATCATTGAGAAATAAAATTCCCATTTAAAATATTGCAATTAATAGCTTGGAAAATTAATAGGTTCACGCAGATACATATTTAAAAAGATAACAAAATTTATTTCCAATCGAAGCATAAGTGTAAAATAATTAAAAATTACACACGGTTTGTAACTGTTGATTTTGTTTTTCTACCGATTTATTGTGTTTAATTCGATTTAAATTTCTGAGACACTAGTTTATATTCATTTTTATGAATTATTAAAAGAATAAATTGGAAAAGTCATCTATAAAATACACATGAAAATTAATAGTAACTCATTTAAAATATTGAAATAGACTCTCTTTTAAATTATTAGTATATATTAATTCATTAAAAACTGAGACAAGGCTTTCCACGATTTTATAATACAAAATATACAATCTTTAACAATAATTAAACCTTGTTAATGAGACAAATTGTCATACATTATAAAAGATATGGAGACTTTGTTATCCATATCTTGAGTTCTTCATTGAACAATATTAAAATTCTTTCAGCTATTGGAATTGTGAATCCTGTAAAAGAAGACCATTCATTTAAAAGAAGACCATTTATTTATTCTGCAAAATGAAACAAAAATTATATTATAATTTGTGGTCATAAAAGTGTAAGTATCCACATTAGTGGAATTTTAAAATGTATTCTTATATTATTTGGAAATAAAAAATAATACGACAAAGTACACTTACCGAGTTTCACATTTAGGAAGTCTGAAAAATATGAGTCCTGGTGTTTTTGTGCCATTTTGAGGAATACAAAACACAATCAAAGTACAATCTGTATCTAAATTAATATAAAATACTTGTGAAATAGTTGTGTTAAAAATACTAGTTCTCCAGAGAAACTACAGAGGAAGTGAAACACAAGATTTCCCAGTGTAGTTTTATGCATACACAGTGAAGGTTAAGAAAAATATGGCATTACAACATTGCTCGACGTGATATTCAGCGACCCCTATAATATATTGAATGCATATAGAATCATCTGCTCTTTTTTGAATGTACTTTATTCATTGGATACCTGTGGGATGAAACCTAAATCAGTTGATCATTTCAATCTTTTTTTTTTTAGTATCATTCTTATCGCAATCTATCATTTACTAATATTCAGTGATATGTTACATGATTTGTAAGACTTGCACGGAAGTCATCCAGTGATAGCTCCGTTTATTATTGTACTCCTCTTAGATCAGGTCTTGAGGAATCTTTCTTTTTAACCTCCTTGCAACTGTTTGGGTGTTCATAAGGTCTGCTGCTAGCACATTTGGATGGTTTGTAATGCGCTTCTTGTACCCTTTTGTCCTTGTCGAGATTTCTTCTGAAACTGTTTTGATGCAGAGGTCGTGATGAAGTCTATCATTTGAGATATACCAAGGTGCGTTTGTTATCATTCTCAGTATTTTAGACTGGAATCTCTGGATTATCTCAACGTTCGAATTCGCCGCTGTTCCCCACAGCTGCAGACCATATGTCAATATAGGCAGTATAATATTTTTATAGAATTTGTTATTGAGAGAGAGTTTAGACTTTTTGTTCAGTAGCCAGTACATCGTGTGCAGCTGTTGGCCCATGGCCAGCTGTTTTGTGAAAATGTGCTTCCTCCAGGGCAGGCGTCTATCCAAATATATGCCAAGATACTTGGCATGATTCTTTTGCGGAAGGGGTATGCCATTTAGGGTGACATGTTCTTTTTCTGTTAGTGAAAGTTACTTGAACGGACTTGGCTTCGTTTTCTCTGATGCGCCAGTCTCTTAACCATTTGGATATATGGTCAAGATTGGTTTGAAGCTTTTGTGCAGCAACTTCTAGTGAACTGTCCACTGAAAGAATTGCCGTATCATCAGCAAATGTGCCAGTGACTATGCCCTCGGTCGTCGGGAGGTCAGCTGTAAATAGTAGGTACAGTGTTGGGCCCATTACACTACCCTGCGGAACTCCAGCTTTGATGCCTTTTAAGGATGTTGACTCTTCTCCCTGTTTAACAAAAAAGTGCCTGTCACTCAATGTATGATTTGATGAGATTATAGAAGTTAATACGCATGTCCCTTTTTATCTTGAACAGTAGTCCGTCATGCCACACACGATCAAAGGCTTGAGATATATCCAAGAATGCTGCAGCACTGTATTGTTTTGACTCAAAAGTTTTGTTAATATGTGCCACTAATCGATGTACCTGTTCTATGGTACTGTGTTTTTGGCGAAACCCAAACTGATGATCCGGTAACAGCTTCTTCTCGGATATAATCGGGGACAATCTACGCAGAATAAGTATTTCCATGATTTTTGATGGTATTGGAAGCAGGCTAATAGGTCTATATGATTGTGCCTCAACAGGATTTTTACCAGGCTTGGCAACCATGATAACCTGAGCTACTTTCCACTGGAGGGGGGCCGTACCTATTCGTATAATCGCGTTATACAAGCAAGTTAGAAATAGAATGCCTTGCTTTGGCAGCTCTCTTAAGATTTTGCCTGTTATGAGATCATACTCCGGAGCTTTATTAGGGTCCAAGGACTTTATCGCTCTTTGTACTTCTTTCTTTGTGAACTTTGTGATGGGTGGGTCTAGTTGGTGGGTTTGATCTAGTAACTGGGCGACTTCATGGATTTTTGACGAGCCCGTATCTGGATTTGGTATGAAGACCTGTTCAAGATGTTCAGCAAAAGTAGCAGCTTTATCACTTGAAGCCCATTCTGTGTTTGTTTTATGGATAGGAGGTTGGTTTGAGATTGGCCGTTTCAGTTTTTTTGTTACTTTCCAGAGTGAATAATTTGTTCCGGTTTTCATTATTACTGAGCAGTGTTTTGAGTTTCTTTTGTAAATAGTTCAGATATTTTTTGTCATTTGGATGACCCGACTTCTGCCACTTTTTTCGTGCTTTTCTTTTTTCAGCTAATAGCTCACGAACAGATTTTGGACAATCTTGTTTATGGAGCGCATTTGCGGCAGCTGGAGTAGCCTCCCAAGCAGATTGTTGAATACAATTATTAAGGTGTTCAACAGCTTCCATTATGTCAGTATCAGTCTTTAAAGGGATTTTTAAATCCAAACTTTCTACCAATATCTGTCTGAAGAGCTTCCAATTGGTTTTACTTGAGTGCAACTTGCACGGCTTAGGTGTTGCTGCTATTGTCCTTTTCAATGTTATTTCCACTGGAGAGTGATCAGAGGAAAGTTCAGCACTCGTTTTACTTGTAAAGAAACTATTTGCAATGCCTTTTGTAATACAGAAATCAAGCAAGTCAGGTATTTTACTCCTGTCTGTAGGCCAGTAGGTGGGCTCACCAGTCGAAACCACATCAGTTTTAATTTGTTTATGGCCATTAGTAGCTGCCTACCTTTCGTATTTATAATATGTGAGCCCCAGTGTTGGTGCTTGGCATTGTAGTCACCTCCAACAATAAATCTGGGGCCTAATGTGAAGAAGAACTTTTTGTAGTCTTCCTGCTTAAGCTTATGTTTAGGTGGACTATATACAGCAGAAATTGTAAACGGTCCTGCCCAATCCTCAATAACAACATTTGTAGCTTGGATTTCTTCAGTAAAAAATTAACTTTTTCATGATGTTTGATATTATATCTTATGAGCACAGCACTTCCAGCGTGTGCGTTGCCACTAGGGTGCATTGTATGATATGTCTTGTAGTTCTGCATTTTAAAATGACTCTTCTTTGTGAAATGTGTTTCTATAACTAATAGAATATCTATCTTTTGTGTTTCAAGGTATGCTTTAACCTCAAGGGTATGTTGTGACAGCCCATTAGCATTCCATAGAGCAATTTTTAAGCAATCGAAGTCGACAGCTTTGTTGTAATGGCTACTATCAGGTTTGTCAGAGTAGTTAGTTGCTGCATCATCTGTTTCATCAAGCTCATTATTTCATGCATATTATTTTGGTCTGTGTGTTCTATTTCCTGGTTGATGTTTATTTGTTAAAGCATCTTTGTACGATTTTCGACTTTTCAACATTTCTGTATCTAATAACTTCTGGTTTTCTACTGCAACACCCAATTCCTTATTGGATATATAGGTTCTTTTACGTTCTGCTGCCTAGGGAACTTAAGGTTTTGAAGTTCTCTATCTCTATGCTGTAAAATCTAACAGCCTTTATAGTTTGCCGGGTGATTACCAGTGCAATGAACACATTTTACGCTGTCTGATCTTGATTTTCTTGGGCAATCGCTGGAGAGGTGATCACCTGCGCATTTGATACATTTAGGGCTGCGGCAACAGTATGTTTTGGTGTGTCCATATTGTTGGCATTTATCACATTGGGGCAGTTCACGTTTTGGCCGAGGTGGTTCAAAAGTTACGATGCAATTCATGAGGCACTTAACATCATAAATGCTCTTATTGTTAGGGTTTAGTTTCAATTCTATTATGAAAAGTGGTAATGGTTTCTTTGTCGTTCTTTGCTAGATATTCCATGTGTTCGTAGTGATATGGCCTATTTCCTTTAATGCCACTTTGATTTCCTCAGGGTCAGTTGATGGATGTATGTTTTTCAGGACCACTTTAAAGTTTCGTTCATTTTTGGGTTTGTTTCTGATAGGTTTATCTATTTCAGTTGTGCTTTCAGTTGTGGTGGACGTCTAAATTCAAAGAGTTTTTACTATTTTTAATTTAAAGGCAATTTTCCATTTCAATTTCAAAGAACTTACAACTTGCAATTTGTGGAACCTTTTTGTTTTCTAACTTCAAAAACATAGTTATTGACAACTGCTTAAGTTTTTGACTGTCATTCTTCAGATTATTAAGATTATTAATTAAGATTTCTTTTTCGAGGTCCATTTCTATTTAAAATTTTTTACTTGACATCTTATTAATATTATTGTAGTAATTTAAATTGGAAGCAATACAGGAAAATGTCATTATGATTCCTAAATTTAATTAATTAAATCTAATGCATAAGTATTTATTGAATATAACCCATAATTTTTGCAAAACTTGCGAAATAATTGTTTGAGTCCCCTTACTAAATATATCATTCAACAAGATTAATTTGTTCAGGGAGTTAAAAAAGCGCAAATTGCACCTTAAATTCTGAGAAACAATACGTTCAAAAATTTCTTAGACCTGTTTATAAGAAATAACTTTATTATATACAAAGTAAAATTTATGAATGTGTAATACCTACAATACTTAATAGATAAATACTCATTTAGAATCCGATTACGAATTGTATCTCATATAGAGGTAGTTTCTATTTATTGGGGAGTACATCTGTCAAAATGAATTACAATGTCATTACTTATCAGTGAAAATAGATATCTATTATATAGATAATCCAATATTTATCCCATTTCTTCCATGTATGGTGCAATTTTTGTAATTAAATTTCACCTAGAAAAGAAATTGAACAAACAGAAGGTCACAAGCATGGCCTCTCCTCAGCCGCTCCAATAATATTAATAAGATGTCAAGTAAAAAATTTTAAATAGAAATGGAATTTAAGGTAGAGCAGCTATGGTTACAGATAAGGCGATCTACTCGCTGTCTGATCTGCTCAATCAATTTTTGTCTCTTTTAAACATGTGTGAATCAATAAATACTTAATAGTCGGGGGTGATATATAGATAAAAATAAAAAAGTAATTTACTCCGATCTATATCATTATTTCTCCAATTATAATATACAAAACTTATTCAATAAAATAATGACAAGTCCTTCCTTGATACAGCTGAATTCTTCAATTCACCACATTATTAAAAATGTGGAGCACTTCATTCAAATCAACTGACTTGGTTCTTTTCTTTTCAAAGGAAATACCATGCTCGCCATTATTTCGTGACCCATTAATAGCCTTTGAGGCCTATTGATTGCAGTCAAACTTGAAAATGTGGATTGGTTACAAATGAACTTTTTGCATCTGTAACGACTATAGGATTCAAAGAGTTCATATGTATCTTTGAATGCCTATTGCTGCCTCTTTCAACCCTGCACTTCACACTTGTAAATCTGCATCGCAAGCTGAAGCATGGGTAAGATTTTTTTGGCTGCGACCATGGCCATTCGGAATTCTAAGTTGAGTATAACTTTTTTAATGCCGACACTTTTAGCGACGTCGTCACTGTTAAATCTCTCATTTTTAATTTCATCTAAAGTCTTCAACATCTATGAATAATTATGGTTTACACGTTTTGTAATCGCCAAGTGTCCTGAACAATGCTGTTCGAGAAGCCAGCCAATCCTTTTTCCATCCATACAAGGTGGCTATTTTGCCATGGTGAAAAAATTCATGTAACATGACGCATTGATCAAAAAGTAAGCGAATGAAAGTCATTTCCGAGATAGTCCTGATGACTATCTATACTATGCAAGATATGGTTATAACAATGAACATAAGGAATATTTCAATCCAATTTATTTTCTATGCGGGTGGCAACTTGTGAAAATTACCACCCGCATAGAAATTAAATTGAATCAAAATATTATATATCCTTATATTGACCTCTCTCGTATGCTAAGCATTGGCTTAGCATACGTGAGAGGTCAATATAAGGATATCTAACGTTAATTCTGTAAATGTGGCTGCATCAAGGTTTTCAGTTGGTTTAACTGTCAGCAACGACTAATTGATGATCATCCATCCTTAACGTAATGTATTGCTATTGCAATATTTTCACAGTTATTTTTATCTCTCATCCCATCTTCCATTAGAATAAACCAATTCATGTCAGATTCCTTAATATCTTTAACAATAGAACTTTGTACTGCTTTGTACCTTTTGAATTTCAGGTGAACGATAAGTTGCATTTTGTGATATATAAATGAGATCCTCCTTGAAATTCGGATCTTTCATACACTTGTATTCAAAAAAATTCAGAAATAACCCTTGTTCTTTTTCTTCTCCTAATAAATAATTTCACGCAAAGCTAGTTGCTTGACAATTACAAATCATATTACTTCGATAATAGACTTCAGGTAATACCTATTTTGTTCTAATGCTTTTTGATGTATCAATGTTGAAACACTGCTAGTTGTCGATATTCTATGTAATTTTTCCTGCCACATTGCCATGGCTTGTATACAAGAAATGGATTTTTCGTGTTTTAGAAAACCAGTTTTTAAATTAGTGGCATTTTTCCAGTTTCTGAATCCTGTGGAAGTGTTACGAAGTTTGTTTGCTTCCATCTGGTAAAAATTGCAAGGATAGCAAAAAGCAGTATCTTTCTCGACAGAATACTGCAAACATTTATATTGCTTCCACCCTAAAACTTTATATAGCGTCCACCATAAAAACCCTGTTATTTCTTTTGGATATATATCTGAAATAACTTGTTTTATAGGTTCCCCGATTTGTGCAATATCAGAAGGAATATCATAGTTAACATTACCAACGTTTTTCACTGAACCTGTTTCCATAGGGCTAGAAGTAGCAATTGAATCCTATGCTTCAATCTGTTATGAGGAATGATATTCTTTGTGGTCAATTTCCTCTTCAATTATTAGTTTTTTGCTAAAGAAAGCCCGTATATCATTTGATCTTCAGTTCACAGCAATCGACTAACAATTGTGTCACTAACTTACTGAAACACTGTACTGTACTAACAACACCCACCACAGATAGATAACCTCTAATTTGCTTATTTTTAGTTTGAAAGAGGAATCCCCTTAGAACCTTAGGCTTTAGGGGATCCCCCATGCCATAGACTGCAATACGAACAAATCTGGCACATATACTTCAAATGTCGTCTATGGACAGAATAAAGAATTAGTATATTAAAATTGTTAACATACTGTAGTTAATTCAAAGTTGTTTAGATGTTCCTATACATTAGTCATTTTTTGTCGTCATAACTTAGCTTCGCAGTAGTTATTAGTTGATGGTATTTTATTAAGGTAGAGCATTGGCATCTTAAGGTAGGACATTGCCTCACAATGCCCCTTTGCTACGGACTTGGCTCCAACCACAATTAAACTAGAAATACTAATCTAAATAAAATTAGGTAGTTCGTATTTAGTATGAAACACAAGTCTGGTAGCAAAGACTGCCACCTTCTTGCCCCATTACTTCGTATGATAATAAGAAGCTGTGTAATTATACAGTATATGGGTTATTACCATTAAGGCATAGAGGTAAGCGGTACTTATAATTAAAATGGAAGAATATATTTTTAAATATCATTTTAATTCACAACATTTAACGTCAAATTACACTGAACCATCTAGAATAAACATTGAAACATTATTATAAAACAGCTTATTTTCAAGCACAAACTTAAATTGGTTAAGAAATAAACTTACCAACTAACATCAAAAATTTAATTGCATTCTGCAATACACATACAAATTTATTCATATGCTGGAATATTTCATGTTACTTAATTTTATATTTTGCGAAATAGCATTAAAAATGCATCATAAATATGTGAGCAGACATTTGAGTCATATTTTAATTGTATTATACAATATATATTTTCTTGATATAGTGGGAAAACTTAGTAACAAAACAGTTGTAACATTGATATATAATCCCAAAACATTATAAAACTTATTTATGTTTATATATCTATATATATATATTTAAATTTTATTGTATGATTTTGGTTTCATTTGGTTCTATATAGGTACACATTGGGTAATTTAATATTGCATCTCAATTATTTAATGTTTATTTAATGTTAGGAGAAGATAAGGAAAAGTGATGAACTGAATTTCATGCTTACCTTGCATTCCTAGATGTATACATGTAAATGTTATACATATGTATATATATATATATATATACTCACCGTCACAATTAGACGCCCACCCTGTTCTTTTCCATTATTTCAGAAATTCTTTAACCGTAAGGAAATTTGATAAAATGTGACATGTTTATTTTCTTTAAAATGCTTTTCAATATTACTTTTATGCTAATGGAAGTTACAGCCTTAGGCTCTGGTGATCTCCTGAAACATGGATTTTCAATTAGGGTATTTTATAACTCCTATACACAGGTATTCCGAGCTCTCTGATGGTGGTGGGACCTGATGTTTACATCTGAACCTGTCTTTTCCATATTCTCGATAAGGTTGTGGCCAGAGTTGCATACTGGCCATGGTGATATTTAAATGTGGCCTTCATTTGAATAAAAGGTAACACAACCAGTGGCATGAGTTTGTGAACTTTTGTGCATGAAATGAAAATTTCTCCAATAAATGTCGTAAGCAGCATGATGCAGACAAATTAGTCAAAAAGATTTTACGCCCTTCCCATAACAAAATTTTCTTCCATGGCATAATAGTCCAAATAGCACGTTCAAAATTAAATGTGATTCTCATGTGCTGTGGGCGAAGTTTCAAGATCCGAACTGGGTCCAGTTCATTAATTTTGTACAGAAACATTTTTTTAGAATACTTTTGATTATGAGAATTACTTCTTTACGAACCAAAGTGCACTGATTTTTTCTTTGCCTTGGTCTCTGGATCTAGGAAGCAGCCTTTGGAAGTGTTACGTTTTATTTTGTATCATTGCTCACAATCGTATGACAGTGTCCAGGGGATGCAACATTAGTTATCATCAACATCAATAAAAGCAACAAACAATTCCATTTGTGTCTAATAATATTTTTTCTTGATTTCTAAAAATGTTCGAGAACAACAGCAACAAAAATCTGAATGTATACAACTCAGTCATTAAGAACCTGAAATGTTTATTGACTCAGGAAATTGAGTGCACATTTATAAAAAAAATACTCACTTAAGGGAGAAGCCTGACTATAAAGTATATGATTTTTTTAAATATAGTTTATTCTTACATATTTCAGGAATACAAACTTGTCTATTAAACATAAAAATTTGAAATTTTATCGACACACTATCTGAAAAATATTCAAAATTAGCATACAATCACCTTGCTGTAATTACCCAAAAAAAAGTTAGGTCGGAAAAGAAATATTTTATTCTAATTTATTAAAAAAACTATGTAAAAAATTATTTTACTGGATATTCTTAATTTATGCCTATACTAATAATTTATTTTACAGCCTGTACTAATAAGGTAAACGAAATATCAAATCCAATTTAAAATTGATCTTGCTCTAGATGAACTGTTCAATCCTATGTGATTTATGAACTAATATAAACATAAAGCAACTGCGGAGTGTAAACTATTTCAAAAATTGAAGGAATGAACGTTATGACTCTCCTCTTTTTGAACTCATAACTCCGAAATGGGAATTTTTATGTAAAAATTTTCATTTGATTTTTTTTGATAGCCTTATTGTTAATTACAGCATGAAAAATTAAATTTTTTTGGACCTTCTAAACCAAGTTCCCTCTTAACAAATGATATTCATTTGATAAATATTATTTTGGTTAAAAAAAAGAAAAGACCCTTTACAAGGTTGGGCGGTTAATTGTGCTGGTACGTGGATAAGTATTAAAGTTCCCTAAAGTCAGTTATACTTGAATATGAAGCATGACTAAATTTAGAAAGCATTTAACTAAAAAATAGTGCAACAAAAATCATTAGAAATTGCATAGTTTGATTCTTGGCCAACCGCGTATAACACAACAATATTGTCTGAGTTATCTGTGTTTGTCTTAGATGTTTTGTATTTTTCTTTGCAAATCTCATAGAATGCAAAATAAACATTTGTCAATTAAAATTGAAGTTTTTTGTAAAATGTGATTGTTTTTTTTTTGGCAAATACATTTTACTTATTTACAAGGAACAGATTATGAGCAAAACTGTGACTAGACTTCTTCTAGGGGGAGGAAGACATTTATTACATCTAAATTTTAAAACATATTCTAGCAGGAAATTTATAAATTTATAAAAACAAATAAGTAGGTATCTAATATAAATAACATTTTCATAATTTCAAACAATTAAATTTCCTTGAATCTTTTAGAAACTAATAATTCCTAATAGAATCTTTTTTTTACAATTATACTAATAGTTGGCCAGTTTTCAAATTATATCTTTAAATATGATATAGAGAATAACGTGTAATATTGAGTTTGACACAAAATTTCTTAGAAAATTGACTTAGAAAATATAAAAAATTTGGATTAGTTTAGAAAAAGTGTTTAAAGTTCTGTGGACAATGTTTATAGCTTATTGTTATTTTATAGCTTATTGTGAACAATGTTTATAGCTATTTTGGATTAGTTTAGAAAAAGTGTTTAAAGTTTGTGAACAATGTTTCTAACTGATAATTTTAAAATTTTTTGATTAAGTAACCAAATACACAAACTTAAAAATTAGAAAACCAACATCAAACACTAACAATATTTTCATGGCTTATCAATTTCTTTAGCTAATATTACTCAACACTAAATAATTTATAAAAATTTAAATGTAATTTGCAGTGCAATGTACAATGTATAATGCTCAGTTATAATGTTCATTAAATACAAAAAATTCTTTTAATAAAATTAATGCTTTTTGTTTTTTGACAGAAGAATATTTAAAAAAATTTAAGAAAAAAAATTTGAAGCTCAAAACAAAAATTTGATTTTTCTGCGTCAAAGATTCAGTAAAGGTGTATATTAAATATTCAAATGTTAAGGGCGGTGGCATAGAATGTTGTTCAATTTGGTCTTTAGTCAAGACAAAAACACGAAAATTTTCCTCATTAAGTATATTTAAGACTTAGTGGAGAAATCACAATACGTAAAATGGAAAATGATTTATTACAAATAAAAATTATTTACACAAAATAAGATTTTTATAGTATGTAAAAATTTTATATTTTTTTATTATTAATCGGTTTTTTCCATTTTACGAAAAAACATTTTTCACCATGAGAATTAACCTCAATGTAAAAAGTCTTAAATTTTATTTTCTTTTTCGTGCATACCTACACTTTTAATAGATTTAAGTAGAGCCTATCAGTCAAATATTTCAGTCAAACCTTTATAAAGCTACAATCCTTTATAATTCAAAGGCCCCACCGTGCTTATTTAGACATCACATTTCCGTACATTTTAAATCAATCATTATATCTATCACTTGTAAATTAATTTTTGTTGTCTTCCGTGTTTACAAACCATGGTTATAATTTTTCATCCTAACATCATGAATACTTAATTTTTTATGGTTTTTGTGAATAATGTTTGTGAAAATTTATTTGGTGTTCTCCAAATAGTAACTGAAAACAAAATGGACACAAATAATACAATCTAGTCATAGTGAATTATTCAAAAGTTACTCAATTAAATGTATCAGACTCAAGTTGTTAAATATTATCAGAGAAAAATAGAGATATACTGGTATAGGGAAAATATTTTCCTTTGTGTTGGTCCAGTAATTTTCATATTATTATTTTTATTCTAAATATATATAAAAATGTAGGCATGTACAAGAGTAGGTCAAAAAGTTCATGGGATGGAGGGGATGGTCAGGGGTGGGGGTTGCTTACACAAATAATCGCTAATGAGAGACCCATTATGAGTATTTATGTCAAGTTTCAACTTAATTGTGTCATTAACCTCTGAGCTGTCATCGATCAAACAACTCATCTGGAAGAAATGATCGAATATGGAGAAAATCAAATTTCAATCTGGCACCAAGTTCCTGACAAAGCAAGGAAAAATACCACAAATCATATTGAATGAGATGTCATCGGTTTATGCGGATTGTTGCCCTAGTAAAACCATGATTTATAAGTGGTAATCTCAAGTATCAATTCAAACAAGGTAGTGATCCGATCGAAGATCACCTGTACTAAGGACGGCCGATCGAGGTCACCTCTTTTGACATTATTAAATATCCTTGGCATGTCAAAAATATTACAGTCGACGTAGTCTCCAAAGCACTCCATGTATACATATCTGAGATATATATTAGGGTTAAGGGAGATTGTACTGAAAATGAAATATAGTAACATGTTTTTTTGACCTCCTGTCCATCCCATTCTACAAACTTTTTGACCTCCCCTTGTATACAGAGGTGAATATACACATATAAATTCGTATATACAGTATTTCATCTGTACAACTTGCATTGGACGTCAACAAATATATAAATATGTGTTAATCATATATATATAATTGTATATAACATTTTCTAATTCTTTTTATAAATTATTCTAAAATGTAGTACACAATGTTCATAATAGGGAAGGAAATAGATTAGAGGATATATATCACTAGACCTATATATATCGGTACTTATTTTTTGAATATACAGAAATATGAAATTTTCACACGAGATCAATATAAAAGAGATCAAATAATTGTTACATAGTCGTAAACCAAATTGATTAGCACTTGGTTTTTTTTTATTTGATGACTGCTCTGAAGATTACAATGCTAATTATGATATATTTATTATTTTAAATAAAATGTATCAATTATCATTCTTAGTGTTGTTTAAAAAGGAATCATAACATCTTCATCAGTTTTTAATGAGATATATATATATATATATATATATATATTTATGTATATTTATTAAACATTATTAAACATTGACAATTCAATATACATCATTTCTTACAATTATATGATTATATATTATCACTAATATTTTAAATTACAACATACAAGATGGAATATTATTCTAACAGCAAAAAATATACTTTATTCCGGCAAATTGCGGGTATGAGATTTGAAAGCAAATATGATTAAAAGGGTTGTGCATTCACTCAATAATTGTATATTAATGAAAAATGTAACTTTTGGACAGCTTTAAAAGACGAAAAATTTTAAACAAAAATCTTTTTGAAATATGCTTTTATTTGTTGAAATACAAAACATTTGAAGCCTATTTGTTTAAATTAAAAAGAGCTCCTCTTTGGGTTTATTTACGAGAAAACTTAAATTCTTGTCGATTTACATATTCTGCTCTATTAAATATTTGGTTTTCACATGGTTGTTATGGAGGTTTTTTAGAGATTGTCTAAATTAGAATATCTATTATGAAAAATGTTCCAAATAAATTTTTGCATAATATGGTTACAATAACACGGCAATGATTAACAAGTTGAATGGCACAAAATTCCCAAGAAAAAAATTATGAAACTTTTTATAAAATAGCTGAGAATGTCAAAAGTGCCCTCAATAAAATTCGGAAACCAAGATTTGTTAATATCTTAAATAAGAAAAAGGTGAAATTTTTTAAGTTATAAAAAAAGAAATTTATAAAAATACCTTCTTAAAATAACTTTAATTTGTACGTTTTACACATCACAACAACGAATGGAATCACAACATATACTTAGGTACAAAGGTCAAAAAACACTACATATAAATGTTTTTCTTGTGATAATATTAACCTAAATAAATATCAAATTACGATAAATATATAAGACTACAAGGTCTTTTGTGTATACAAGATTCAATTATGAGTATCTACAAAAATTTGAACCTTTTGTCAAAATGTAATTTCTGTACCTTACTATATCTAATACAGATTAATATATTATGACAAGACACTTTTTGAATATGCAGTGTCAATATACTATTTAAAGATAAACAATTATATTTACGAAGAATATTTACAAAAAATATCTGTACTTGTATACCCTGATCACTTTACATTGTCTATTCCGAGCCTTCTGATTCGCTGTGTCTGAATTATAAATTACTTTTTTTCTCACCTGCTACCATTTAAATATGATAATGACATTAGATAACGAATATGTTTATTGCGATAATAACAATGTTTCTATGTTAAATTGAATTATAAATTTTAGCAAATAGTCCCATATCACAACTATGATCATTCTTTGACCAATCTGTTTATACATTTGGAAATATACATACAGATATGTATAATCATAGTGTCATAAAATCGTATACTATAATTAAGTACGGTCTTCTCCATACAGCATATTGGCAACACTAATTTTTCATTTAGCACCAATACTCAGACCCAGAAAAAAATTAAATGTCACGACTTAATAGTCGAACGAAACTATGAAAACATGTTACAATATCCAAATACAGGCACACAGTCCATAGTAGTATCGCGACAGATAAAATTGCCATATGAGTTATAGGACAACATATTAAAATTAATCTATGTATAATATAAAATTAATTGAACACTTCGGTAATTAGATTCAAAGTTCTGCTATTTAATTAATCATATTTACTGTGAGAAAAGAAAAGGAAACAAGAAATAAAGAAAAAATAAAAGATTGAAAAATCAGTTTAAAATGCATACTTTTTCAAAAAAAAGATTATGTTAAGATAAAGGGAGTACCTATTCCAGAATTGAATGGCTATACTATAATAACAAACATATGAAATTTGAAAAAAAATGTGTAGGTAACGAAGGCAAATTTGAGTGGATGTAATGGGAATCACATATATTTTTAAAAATTGACCAAAATTTAATGCCTAAAGACATACAAAAAATCCTTAAAATTAAAAAATCCTTATTTGTAAAAAATTTCTTTTAACTAATGAAGATATTCTCTTTCACATGTCTTCATGATTAAAAATTGGGCAGAGTTAGTTTGTCACTAGGCTCGTCTTCGTTCATTATATTTACATACAATCAGTTACAAAAATAACTTGGAAAGTTTATGAAACAAGATAATTCTCATTTTATTACATACATACTTTTTATAATTGTTCGTACATATTTTTTTTGTTAACATTTATAACTGATTGAAATGTTTAAAGTACATACGATATAAGGTAATTATTAATAGAGATAGCGATAGGTTGGTACACTCATACATGATCCACAACATCACTGCATACTTCACCTCGATAGCTGAGAATAATAATGAAGAAAATGTTACTTAATAAAGAATTTTGTTGTCAAATACCATGTAATGTGTTTTGAAAATTGAGGACATTTTCATTACAAGATCAATTATAAATTTGCAACACAATTCAGCGATAAGTTTAGAATTAATTAATGGTTTTACAGACAAAGATTGTCTGAGAATATTTTTATTTTGTTTTGTTAGAAATTATTTTTGTATCTATTTTATTATTCCCTATTCTTTTTTCACCTATTTTTATTTCATGTAACCTAATAGTTAGAAAGCTGTCGGCAGTAATGTTATATGATAATATCATTTGGCAGGAGTTGATAAAAGTAAAGGACTAAATAAAATACTTATAGTTCCATTTATGCCTTTCAATTGTTGCATGCGATATTTGTTGAAAGTGTGTAAAAATTGTGAAATTTGTCTGCCTGTTTCTTCAATTAATCGTCAGAAATTCAAGATATGGTAAATGCAAGTTGTAAATATTTATCCTACTGCATTTAGGACTAATTGATTTCTTATTATCATGGTATGTAAAAAAATAAATAATTTCCTCATTAAGCAGACTGTGTTAAATATCATGAGAGAGATCTTATCATTTAGCGTGAGAAAGATATTATTGCTTTTTGAGTTAAAAATATTTTAAAAAACTCTTCTGCCTACCATATATTTAGCATATGCATAATGCCTTTACCAAAAGAATTGAAAGGAGGATATGATAACAAAAGAGAGTGATTTTTTGTGCGACTCTCATTTTTTCTAATCCACATAGTTGTAAACTATATATTACTTTCAACAACTATGGAATTATGTACTTTTATTGCCCCCAGCTCCCTAACTATAAGCTACATATGTTAAATGTTAAATTTTATCTTTGTTCTATTAAACTAGCCTGATATATCACAACACCGAACCTTGCAATTACACAAAATAAATTTGGTAGTTATTTGTATGCCATCATACATTCATTACATATGATACACATACAGAAATTTCAATAGATCACCTAGAACAAATTCTATATATTTCATATATTGTGCTATTGTTGTTTTGTGTTTTTCCATAAATGTAAAGGAAATAATGGGTGTTGTTAGATTGTTAATTTTTTGTAAATCTATATATATATATATATATATATATATACATATATATATGTATATATATATATATATATACATATATACATATATATATATATATATATATATATATACATATATATATATATATATACATATATATATATATATATACATATATACATATATATATATATATATATATATATATATATATATATGTATATATATATATATATATATATATATACTCCTTTGTGAAAATTGGGTAGTAGGGATTTTCTTCTAAAAGTTTATATGTTTTGTAATTAATCATCACATTCATTGTGCACAATTTTTTTTCTGTTTATCACATATATATTTCATATAATCATATTATATTACTTATTGTGGACCAATTATCTTATTTTGTAGACCATTTTGTTATTAATGTGCAAAATGTATTTTTAATGAATAAATATAGTTTTATAACAAAATATGTTTTCATTTTCCTGGAAATATGTCAAATTTTACATTTAATAACTTAAATTTATTTCAATTTTTAGCCATTGGTTATACTTGGCTTGCTCGTTTTCATATTTTTCGTATAATTTACGTATTATGTATTTTTAGTTTTATTTGTTAGAATTTTATTGCACATTAGCTGCTTTGTGCATGTGCTGACGGCTTGACTGTGAGAATCGTTCTTTGTTATTATATATTTTCCGCTTTGCATTTGCCGATATTTTCATGTTAACTCGTTTTGTATTTCCTGATATTTTCTTGTACTTCCTCTTTGATGGTGCTAAAGTCCGATTTGTGATTTTGTGTCGATCTTAAAGTTTTGTTTGTGATTTTGTATTGATTTCAAAAAGAAGATAGGAATATTACTATCTCACTGTAAGAAAAGTAATATTTCTAATTTCTGTACAGAAATATGGGTAAGTTTAAATTTTTAGTTTACTTTATCTTATAAAATATATAAGAGTATTTAAATTGTTTGGTAATGTTGCTACTAATTAGGTATGCTTAATATTTATTGCATTTTATTTACATTATTTGTGTTGGCACAGCATAAAAATATAAATTTATTGTATAGACAGATTCGACATATATTTTTTTACAGATCTGGTTAGGAAATAACTAAATCTTACATTAAATTAATATTTTATTTACAAGTACATTTACACATATCAACATGGTGTTAAAATCCCATACAAATTTAACACATTTGTTAATGTTATCAATTATATAACATGTTTTTTTTTATTATAATCTCAATTTGATGACTAAAAAATTTTCAATTAAAGTAACATAATTTATTATGAAATACAATATATTATTTGGTTCTGAACATAGTTGACATGATGTTGGACCCATTTTATCTGACGAGCTTTCCAAAATAGAAGTGTATGTATAGGACAAAAGTATTGATTAATTTTATAGAATTGTATCCGATATAATTGTAATTTTATCTAGAATAGCCATATTAAACCTCTATATATATATATATATTAAAAAAACTTAATGCAATTTTTTATATTAATATGAACTTGACAAAATGTTTGGGATGTGATCTTGACGTACAGTAGGATGTAATGTTGAAGAAGAAAAAGACGATGAAGAAAGAAGAGATGCAATTTGCATCTTAATGCAGCCAGTTGTATAATAGTTTCCCTTTCTCGATGTCAGTAATTTTCTAGAAACACCTGTAATTCTTTATTTTTTTAAATAGTGAAATCTATTTTTAAATTCATTGCATAAGATAGCTAAGTAATATTTAAAAATCTCAATTGCATTTTATTTAATTTTTCTTATGGTACAAAATTATGCAGTATTGAAACATAGACCTATATTGGATCAGGTTGACCCCTAAACTGTACAGAAGTAAAATTAAATCAGATTTTGCTATTATTTATCAACTTGTTATTATATTCTCATTTTAATTGATTAGTGACTAATTTGATTTAAATATGGAATATGAAATGGCTTATTATATTTACAAAATATACTATGAAACATTTGTGATATACTACATTATATCTAATACTCCAACTGTCATATCTGCATTGTTGAATGCTGAATGATAATGAAGTGACTTCCAAGGAATGTTTGGATATAATTTTTGTGTCAAATCACAATATTAGGTTATTTTTTTAATGTTGAAATAGAAATAATCAAATTGGTTTTCGTTGATTAATATTATTTATGATCGCTTAAAAACTACATGGTTTAAATGAGTTATCATTACCAAGATGTGACAAATCTATTTTAATTAAAGCTTATTTACCCTTGCATCCTTATATAATATGCAAGCCCCCTCCAAATTTATGTTTCTTGGGTTTACAGTAATTACTTGTGTTATTTATGGTAGGTGGTAAGTATCTTAAAATCTCAATAAACCATGACTCTGATCCAATTTTATACACACAATGAGGAAATCTTTATTATACTGCTACGGTAAACCCAAGGGACGAGGGGGAATTTTAGTTTGCATATATTTATATGTACATCCATTTATTGGTACTGTGTATAGCTAAAATAGTTCACCTGATTTTGACAATGGGAATTTTCAAAAGATTTATTAGATTAGTAGTAAATATATATATGTATATACATATATATATATATATATATATTAACATATAACAAACAATTACATTTATATTTACATAAACTGACTATATAAGTCAGTTTCAAAAATAAGTAGGAAAGTTTTCATAAACTTTTTCAAAATAATTCTCATTTTACTACATACCTACTTTTATAATCATTTGTAGATCTACTCTTTATCTTTACATATATAACCGATTGAAATGTTTAAAGTACATATGATAAGAAGTAATTATTAATGTTGAAACAATTAAAAATTGTTAATGTATCAAAATGGTTTAATAAAAAAGTATTATAAAAATTACTTAAACGTTTATAGCATTATTTCTATAAACTTTCATATGGTGGTGGATGTGTAACGTAGTTTCATTATGATAATAGGTAAGTATTTAAACAATTGAAAATATCTTATAAAAGTAATTAAAATGTCAAATAAATCATCAAAACATTTTTAAGTGTTTTAATGGTTTATTTATCAATTACAGAAACCTACCCTAGAATTAATAATACATAAAGGATCTAATATACAAGGAAATAAATAAACCAACAAATTGTTTCATTATACGCCAAATAAATTATATTTTACTTTTGACTTCACTTTCATTAGTGATAAAAATTGCAATCAGTTATGTTTTATCAACTTATGAAGAAATACTTATCATTTTGAATATACCAAAATATTAAAAGGTAACCTGATAATAAACTGGTTGATACATGAAAAAATCTTCATTGATAATATTTCTGTATTAAAAGTTGAAACTTAATATCTGTAATTAAAATAAATTTTTTAAAATTAATTTGTATAAATTTCTCAATATCTTCAACAGTCTAATTCGTTTCTCAAATAATTTCTACTGTTTTCTCATAACTTCTTATTAAATTTTTGTATTTTAATTATCAAAATAGTATAATTGGGGCCATAACCAATTGAATTAATGTTATACGTCTATATAAATATGTATGGATTAATTGAATTGATCTTTTGTTAATTGAATGTTATACATCAATCAATAAGATTATAAGTCAATTAAATTACAAAAAACATTTATAGAAAGGAGCATCAAATTATTAAATCACATTATAATTGGATACAATTATGTCAAAGTGCAGTTTTATTGCAATAAAATTTAAAACGGCATATCGAAATTTTTTCATTTATGTAATTAACGATAAATCTTTTTAATGATTTAATACTTTTTAAGAAAAATCTCATTTATTTTTTCAATTAGTGTTATTTATTTCTTTTATCGCAATGGAAAGTTTTACACTGTGTAATGTACACTTGATTTGTATTTACAAAATTAAATTTATTCCGAAACTTTTTACTAAGCAAATGCAATATTTTCTTTTTCACTTACAATGGATTTAATATAATTAGACAAATTGACTATTATAAGATATGAACTAGTTCTCATTTATTATTCCAGTTATTACTGTTCAGCATTTATATGCTGACACAGTTATGTTTCCATATTAGCAAATTGTCTAAATGATCTATATTAGAGCATAAGGGAGTAAAAGAAGGCATGGAAAATTTTGGTATATATTTGGTGTATTGTATATATTTTAAATTTATGAATAGTACCTTATTATTAGACCCACATAAAAATAATTGATTTTAAAGAATGATTGTGTATTGTGTATAGAATTTCTAGTTTTGACAACATTTAACAGGATATTTTAATGCTTGCAACACAATAAGAAGAAAAAAATGTCATTATAGCCTTGTGATCTCTTTAAGTACTTTAGAATGAGAAAAATAATGACTTCTCTTCCAAGATAGTTGGTCAAGTGCATGGTCTTTTGAAGACTATTGCGTTATCACAATATGAAGTTGCAAAAGTAACAGGTGTCTCGAGAAGATCCGTGAAAAACATTTAAGAAAATGGACTCTGGGATAACTTTGTCACCAAAAAGAAAGGGTGTGTGCGGACGATGATGCTTTACAAAGCCAAGAATAGACAGAAAAATCTGAGATATCTGTGTCCAAAATAGAAAATTATCTCTTCGTATGCTTACGTAGAACATAATGGTGATGGAACACTTGTTTCCCAGCGAACTGTGTAGCGGTGTCTGGCTGAAAGTGGGTTGATCACACGTAAACCTGTGTGAAAACCGAAGTATGACAAAGAAGCAACCAGACTAGACCCGTAAATATAAAAATTTCACCATTGAAGACTGGAAAAAGGTAAAAAATATGTTATCACTTTTATAAATCAATAACATCTATATGTCACATCAGAAATTTAAAACAATATTTGCCAAAACAGGTTTGTTTCTCCGATGAGTCTGTCTTTCAAGTTTTGATGGAAAAATCGAAATTTTCACGGCGAAAACCCTCTGGTTGAGAAATATAAGCAACGACTGCAACGTTCCTACTTTGAAACATCCACCTTCTGTTATGGTCTAGTCTGTCATATCAAGAATAAGAACAGGCCGCCTCTGAATGCATAGAAAAAATAGTGTGCCAAGATCAATATAAAAAAGTCCTAGAAACCAGGTTGATACCACAGTTCAGAGACTGGTTCTCTGACGATGAAGAACTAATTTCATACTAATAATTATCCACAATGGTGCTTCTGGGTATAAAGCTAATAGTATCTCAAGCTTTCTATGACAAAAGATTATTAAAGTTTTGGAATGTCTTGGAAACTCTCCAGATAAGAACCCCATTGATAATGCCTGGAAGCTTCTGAAAAGAGAAATAGCAAAATCTACTGTAACAACAAAAAGAGAACTCATTGAAAAATTGATTTTCGAGTAGAACCATAATCCCCATCTTCAATGCGCTATCCAGTCATGCATAGAAAGCATGCCTCGACGAATTAAAGCACTTATTGCGGCTAAAGGAAAGGCAACAAAATATTGATGAAATAAGGGTACTATAATAAAACTGCTGTAATAAGTACTGAATATAAAATATTTCATTAAAATTTCTTTTATTTTGTTGATATTATATTTAATTATTCAACAAACAATCAAAAAATTATCAAACACTTGATTATTTACCGGTACTCTCAATATGAAAAAGTCACGTTTTCTTCCATGGGTCTAATAATATAGCAAGGTACTGTATTTTCATTTGGAAAAAAGAAGGAAAACTCTAATAATGTAATATAGGATTTACATGAGTTAAATAATAATGCTATCAGTATGATATAATGTAGGATTAAATATGTACATATCATCTGCTTAAAAGCAAATTGGTTTAAGCGGCGATTTGAAAATTTCATAAGAGATCGATTTAACGTTTAAAATTTGGAAAAAATTATTTAAATGAACTGTTTGTTATATTTCGATAAGAGTAGTATTTATCGGTTTATAGCTTCTATAGTTTCTGTTTTTCATGTGTTGCTTTTTTTGATAAGGTGTAAATGTCGCTTAAACCAATTTTACTTACCTTTATTATTTTCCTGAAATTACAAAACATTTTTAAATTTATCCTATTCTAAAAGAATTATCTGAATGTGGCAAAGCTAAAAATATTTACAAATTTTAACATAACTTTATTTGAAATAAATACTTCTTTTATTGTAATTGAGGTTTAATTTGAACTCAGGTAAATAAAAAAAGTTTAATCAACTGTAAGTATTTTTTCTAAGATACTTAATTTATGACTAAAAGGTACTTAATTCATATCTTATTCACTAAAAAAGTGAAACGACCAAATACTTTTTGATATATAGGAATAGATGTCATTGAAAATTAGTTTTTTTGAAGTTATACTTCTTTAGGCGCGTTATGAAAAAATGATGAGAGTGAAATTTTAAGATTCATCACACAAAAGTTACAGTATGAAGTTGCAGCGGTTGCAGTCTCGAAACAAAAGCTACCAACAAAATAGAAATAAAACCTCTATTAGTCGCACAAGTTGGCACCATCGTCGCCTCTGTTCACTGTTTTCATATTCATAGTATTTATTTTCTACATGTTTCTAGTGTCTACATTCACACACGTGTTTTAGTTTCATATAAGTGCGATTTATATATGTGCTGATAAATTATATTTAGTCGTGATTTAAATTCAATATTTTGATTAATATATTTACTATTCGTAAATATTAGTGAAAAAATTGTGTTTATAGACTTTTTCAAGTGCTCCAATATAATTGAGGTTATCCATCCGTATGTATTATTTATTGATATAAATTAAATTTTATTATTATTTAACAGAATTAATACTAAATATTATTAAATTATTAATGTTAAATATTTATTATTGGTTATTCAATATTTTAAAAGTAAATAAATAAATTTAACAATTAAAAACTATTTTTTAATGATGGCAAAGAAGTATAACTTCTCACGCGCGTACATAAGTACACGCACCCTTTTTTATTTTAATTCACTTGCTATAATAGGATCCATTTTAATGTATTATTTATTTAGGACAAAGTCAATTCTTGTAGATCGAATGAAAAAGGGCGGTACAGCAGTGTAATATTTAAAGTGTTAAATCAATTTTAAAAAATCAATAATCTTAAATAGTAAAATGAAGTTTAAAAACTGTTTTTGAAAGTAATTTTAAACATATACAACAATTATGCTACTAGTTATTGCACGAGTTTTGTTAAGTGAAGCGGTTTTTTTTAAAGAATAATATAAATCAAATTATAGAAATTTTACTTGTTAAACTTTTAAAACATTCATCTATAAAAATTAGAGAACGATATTTGACTGTTAGTCCTGAAATTTTGGCACATATCTTCTGACATGTAGTTAAATTTATTATTACACATTTGTACAAAATGCCGGGACTAACAGTCAAATAGGGTTCACTAATTTTTATACTTGAACATTTTAGATATTTTGTCTACAGAAATAAAATACCAAGCACTCTAAAAATTTTTCATAGTTAAGAGTCATTTAATAAATCGTGACAATTATTCTGTAAAATTATTTTATATATTATATATAATAAAATTATTTAATAATAAATCGTGACAATTATTCTGTAAAATTATTTAATAATAATATTAAATAAAAATGATTTAATAATTATTTAATAAAATGCTTGGCGGCTTTAATATATTTAAAAATACTATTCCTATCAAATATCAGAAATATCACAATTTTTAAACTGAAGCATCTTTAATAAAGTTCAATATGGTGAGGTGTGTACCATATTACCCCAAGATCATATTGCAAATGCTCTTCAAAACGTCCATAAATTGTAACTTTTGTCAAAATCAGATGAAATATAGAGAGTATATTTTTATAAGTTACATTAAATTAATTTAAAACTTATGAAGTAACAGATAAACCTACAAATACACTTTCTCACATGTTAAATGCGTTATGTACTTCTATTCCATCACATCAGTGTAATTAAGAATTCTTATTCACAACAAAAGAGCACATCACTTCTTACTCACACATCTTTTTTAAAAATTTACCGTATATACTATAATAAGGTTTAAAATTTGAGTCACACCTGTATACATATAAAAGTATTTTAAGAGGACTCGAATGACATTTAGTATATACAAATGTATATACAAATATGCTATAAACATCTGATATCACAGTTCGTAACTGCATTTAATCGAAAAAGAGAAATTATAATTATAAATTACTTATGTATATAAACTAGTGTTCGCGTAAGTATTCAATTTGGGACAGTTTTTAGATGTAAAGCATTAACGGAATTACACACAAAAGTCTTAAGGTTTTTGAATTAAATTATTAATATAAACAATAAGAATATTGCCAAAATCTATTTAGTAGATTTTCCTTGAGTCATGAACATATTCAATAAAAAAATTCTTCCCATCGTTATTATTCTAAAATTGTATTCTTCTATACACTATTAATTTCTTCCCCTCATCTATTTTTTATTGTATACCTTTTCTGTCCCATGTTATAGTAGGGCTTTGTTAATATTCATACTAAAAATGTCTTCAAACGAGATTTATTTCATTGACTGCCGCAAAAAAAATTGTTTTGTACCACATGCCCATATAAAATGGATTACCCATTTTATTCTGTTCACATTTATTTCTTTATGGTTGAATTTTTATATATTTTCCTAAATGTGGAAATTAAATAATATCATATGTAGATATCAGCTCAGTTGAGTCTATAATTTTGAAATAATGGGATGCCAAGTCTTGTGACTATTTGGCCAAAAAAATAGTGAGATCTCATGTAGAGTCAAATCTGTATTATTCACAGTAAATCTGACAAAATCTCTACAAATCTTTTAGTAAAACAACTTGTGTGATTTGCCAGAAATACAGCCGAAGAATATGAAACTTCTGCTCAACTCCAGCGCAAAGATTCGAGAAGAATGTGGGCTCAAAGGTATATAGAGCTGTATCTAGAAGAGTTTTAAGGTAGCATTTGCTCAACTTGACGAGGCACTACCGTATTTCCAGAAATTAGTAATGTTTCAACTAAATAAATCGTTTTCAAGTTAAGATTTGTAGTCCCACAAGCTGTACAGACTTCCTAAAAAATTCCCAAAGTCCTGGACTTTGATATTTTGTTTTTTTAACTGATCTAAAAACATAACACAAGAGGTCACCATAATCAATATAATTTTTATATAAAAATCAATTTTTTATTACCATTTGTCAATTTTTTATTATTTTTTAGTAATTAATATGGACAGAGTTGAGGATTACTTTTATATAATAAAACTGTTTGTCAAATGATAAATACTAGTACATTCAAACAAAACTAAAACTAATAGAATGATATTTTGACACCCCCCCCCCCCCCCCGAGTTGGTGTTTTGCGTAATATGATACTACAAGGGAGTTTCTTACATTGAAATTTACATGTGTAATAATACAGGAATGGAGTTTTGTAATAAAGTATTTCTATAATTGTAACGTCAACAAAACATGAAAGTATTCATATTAAATACTCTTTATTATTAAATCAATGCTGCTTATGTGTTAGTTTCATTTTGCTATCTTGATTAGTTTGAAATATGGGACATAAAACATGTATGTATACTTATGTGCATGGACACTTACGCTTATTTCTCAAAGTCAGGTAACGACTTGGGGTTGAGACATTGGTAAATCTTGTTAAGACACAAAGACATTTACTATAACAAGGTTCTCCATATCATTAGCCTGGGAAGCCAAATCAATGTGCTTATCCTGATATATCCTTTTTAAAATCTACCAATAACTCAAAAACTTTAGAATTTTTACCAAACATGAAACATCAATTTAATATAATCACAATTTCAATTTGGATCATTATTTATTGGATACATGTATATGACTAAAGCGAAAGTGTAATAAGTAATTAATTATTGAAAGTGTACATTGACAAAAGAAATATTTTATCTCAATACAAATATTGTATCTCAGGGCACAATTTATTTTACAGTTTAGCAGTTACAGTTTTAATACAAGACAGTATTACATTTTTCAAAAAGGAGGGTTAGAAGCCTTTCATGTCATAATGCAAGGCATGAGTAGCTAAGCCATAAAATCTGGATTTGGGATATTCTGAAATGCTATATTTATTCAACTCCTAAGTATTTTCCACTATCTGAAGCTGTTTATATTAAGTTAATAACAGAATTGATAACACTTTTATGAATAACTAGGTTGTTCGGTAGACATTTACACTTTCCCAAATTAAAAACTCACACAATATTTATATTGATTATAGATTAAACGTATTACGCTTTTACCCTTTACGGTTATTGACATATATTAATAGAGCTATTTTAATCTTACTACTTATATATTTACACAGCTTATATATAAAAATGTTAGTTAATTCATATAGCAAGAATTGTTTTACATAATTCTCTTGAAAATATAAGATAAAAAAAATATAACATTTTTGTTATTCAAGCCTTTGTTACAGAAAAATGTTACTTTGTTTTTCATTGAAAATTATTTTGAATTTTTTTTAAATTATTATAGTTATACTTAAACGATCCATTATAATGAAAAGAATGGAAAACACTGAATTAACAGTATAATCGATATAACTTTTTGTGAAGTAATAACCACATCCCTGAATAATCAAACCCCAAATTCATTTTTAAATCTTCACATCGCTTTCATTTGAGAGTATCATGCAGTGCCCGGTGTGTGGTACACGACATGACGTAATGATAAACAATGCTTTACTTAAGTACCTCGAGAATATAATGAGATACAAAAATGTTTTATTACGATTAATTATTTTATTTTAATAATTTTTAATAAGAGGCTTGCTGCATTAAATTTAACAACACTTTACATATTATGTATAAGAACACATTATACATTGATATTATAAAGAAAATAATTTCATTTGTTTATATTTATGGGATACAGATGATATATACTACAATGTTTCTGCAAATTGTTTCCTGTTTGTTTATGCTAGACAATATTTTTAAATTCCATTTTTTTTATTTTAAGAGCATGACATTTTATTAGTCCATATAAGACTTGATTAGCCTGTTATGCTCTGAAACACCCTAAGTACTTAAAAAGTGACAGCCAAAGAGAAGTTGGTCTTCTCTGGACATGACACCTGTAGACAATATTTATGTTAAATTGTGTCATTTAAGGCCGTTAATCGATTTGAATTTATGCAAAAAAATTTCCATCCAGACAACATCAGATTTTCTCCCGGTGTTCGTAAATAATCAGTTCAAATACGTCCGTCAAGTGAAATTATCATTACCAATTAATTTGATTCAGAGAAAAGTTTAGGTTTTACATAAACAAGCACAGCCTCAATATTTTCATAAAGTCAATTACGGGTTTGCAAAATTTGACGGCGGATAATGGTTTAATCCGATTTCCATGAAATCATAACTTGTTTATGCGCGTGGGTGTTTATCTTTAAAAATATGATGTAGGAAAAATATATGTTTCGCGTCTTAATTATCGAGTTTAAGAGAGCGTGGATGATTTAAGTAAGTGGTATTAACTGTAAAATGTTATGTTATATTTTTATTTGTCCTTACCGACGCGATGATGTGAAGTGGTAGTTTAATAGAAAAAAAAAGAAAAATATATCGTATATTGTGGCGTCGATGTTTTGTTATCGATGATTTGTATTTTTTTTTATATATTCGAAACACCGTATTAGAGTCAATTTTGATACATTTCCATATACATTCAAAACAAAATGTGTCTAATTTAGTGCAAAAAATTGTTTGATCATAAATAATACCGAGTTTTACACAACATTTTTTCATCTTGACGACTTAATAGTTTGTCAGAAATGTTGTTTCAAGGTTTTTTTTTATTGTTGTTTTTGTTAAACGTCCTTATCAAGCTAACGAGCTAAAATTACCGAGGTTCATTACAAAGGTAAAATGTGCGAATGTATCGTAACTTTTCGAAAATGTTTGTTAAAAAACTAAATTGTAAATATTGCGAATGGCTCAAAATTGATAAAATATGCTAACTGATGCGTCATTCAGTTTCATGTGCTATTCAAAAGCCAAAGAAACTGGAAAACGCACAGAATCGATCTATTTTTAGCTGTACTTAAAAGAAGATGTCCTTTTCGAGGAATAAAATATAAAAAAAAACTAATGCACATTAAAATGAATTACAATCCTAAATATTTCTGACAAGTTTGACTGAAATCGGTCTGATTGTTTATTAGCCATTAAATATGTAAATAGGAACGTTATTTCCAAATTATTTATAGAAGCTCTTTTAAAGGAATACAATTAAAAAAAAAACAAAAGCACTTTAAAAGTGAATTACACTCCTAAATATTTCTGACAAGTTTGACTGAATTCAGTCTAATCGTTTATTAGCCATTAAATATGTAAATAGGAACGTCACTTCCAAATAATTCATAGAAGTTCTTTTAAAGGAATAAAGTTTAAAAGAAAATAAAAAGCAGAGTAAAAATTTGTTACTTTCCTAAATATATATGACAAATTTAACAGAATTCGGTCTAATTGTTTAGTAGCATTTAAATATGTAAACTGTAATGTTATTTCTAAATGTTTCTAAAAATGATGATCGCTTTCGAGTGATTATGGTGATCCACCATGAGAGATGGAAAATACGAACCACAAGAAAAGAACGCGTCGCCGATACGCGTATCAGAAGTGAAACTTTTTATTTATTATTATATCGAAGAGAAACTATGGAAATGTGGACATAATTATGTATTATAATCAAAACACACAATTGCTCCTAGAAAACCTCTCCCTCCATCTTTCTGCTTCGTTCTTCCGCGATAGTGGAAGTTTGTATTTTGAGAAATAGACCGCAAAGAAAAGTAATATAAATTAGACTTCAGTATAGCAAATTCTAAACTTACGTTTATTTAATTGGCATTAAAATAAAATTAAACATATTTTATAGCAAGATGCCCCAAGGTGTCAACATAACAAAACGTAAAACATGGGAACATATCTTAAATAATGCGATCTAAGCATGTAGTTCTCACCTTACCTTAATCACCATATGATATTGTGGCGGCTAATTATAAAAAATCATATTTAGTTTAAGACCATGAAGTTTGTTTACTTCTGAGTTGGTTGGATTTACTTCATAAATAACCTCACAAAATTTATGTTGACCAACCACTCGGACATCAAACGCGCGAGTGAGAAGGGCTGTTACCATTAAGGTAGCTGCCGTGTAAATCGCGTTGTCGAAGAAATAAGCCGAATTTTTGATATATTATTCAAACAATAATAATAATCTAACTTATTTTAAAATTTTAAAATTATTTACCGTTTAGTGTTGGTAAAAATCGCTCTCAAAAATTGTACAAAATTCGTCATTCATTTTTTTCTTTTTTTACAGATTACTTTCAGTACGCAATATTAAACAATGTGAGAAAATTAAGTAGTCATTGTCGTCTCTCAATTCAGCGGTAGCGCTAGTAATCCAATGCCGAAAATATCGAAACAGATGTGTTGTTTAAAATTTTTTCAACATTCAACATCTTTAAACCATTCCACGTGAAACTGGGGTTATCTACCACCAGCGTAATTTTACCAAACTAAGAAAAAACATTCCTACTTGAAAAGGTCGAATTACGTCGTAGACAAATTTTAACCGTCGTAGATAAATTTTTAGAGCCATTTTGATTACCGCTTGTACATATGTATGGATAACTATATTCTAAAATATTATAGTTTAAACCAGGGTTTCCCAACCTTTTATTTGTTGAGGCTTCCCGGACTATAAATTATATGTTCATGCCCCCCCTTTACTTTTTCATGCCCCCATTTTGATTTAGTAAATTAAATAAAAATGGTAACTGAAGTTTGTAAATACACAAACTTACCTTTTAACAGTGAGACACAATAATTTTACACACTCAAACTGATTTCTCAACAAAAAATGTACACCAAAACGTCAAATTTTTTGCAATTTTGTGGTAATAATAGTGAATATGATATTTAATTTCATTAATTGTATGCATGTAAATTAAACATTACATTGTAATGTTATTTGTTAATGTTGTTTGTATATTTTTTGGTTTTTTCTTTCTAAAATGCAAACGCTTTCCGCCCCCCTTGACATCTCTCTATGCCCCTTTGGGAGACGCGCTCCCCTGGTTGGGAACTCCTGGTCTAAACAATGATAACCACAGCATCGTCTGATTCTGATACATTCTGCTTAGTTCCTCCTCTGACTTACAGATTTTTATAATCTTTTTATTTGTTTTGAGGGCTTTTACACATATACTTTCCTATTTATATTTTATGCCGATATCTGTTTGTTCATTCTTTCTGTATCTCTATAATTTCAGCAATTTTATTTGATATTCAGATTCCAGTTCTATTTTTGGATTAGGTATTTATATTGTTTTTCTCGTCTAGTCTTCATTTCTTACAGTGTCTATTAAAGTTTTTTATTTTTTTTAATTGTAATTTGTAATTTCTCTATGTTTTAATATATAATTTCTATATCTATATCTAATGGAAAAAATACTTTTTATAGTGAAATCAGAAATTTACATAACATGAATTGCTATATGCTTTTCATTTAGAATGAATGAAAATAATTCATTCATTCTAAATGAACCACTTTCAAGCTATAATAGACCACAGTAAATATATAATAATTGGGACAAATTCTGAATTTGCTTCTTTAACGTTAATTAACACATTATAATATATATTATATAATATTTACATATTATCTTCATTTTTTAGAATATTAACGCAAATATGTTTTATCTTATCTACCTTGACTAATTTACACGATTAAAATTAGTCAATATAAAACTTAGGTAATAATATATAACATTACTATCATGGATGATAATAATATTATAGTAATGATTAATATATTAGCATTACTATCATGGACAAAAAGTACGAGAAAACGCAGACACGTTTATAATATATATGTATGTATGTATATACATTCATATATATATATATATATATATATATATATATATATATATATATATATATATATAAAATGTGGATTTGACCGTTCTATATTAAATAAATCCTCATATGCAATATGACATTTCCCAACCGTATACCAAAAATCAATTAACAAAACAAATTCAGTAGTTTAGCAACAGGACTAGTTTTAAGTTATTTGTAATTTCAAACATGTTGTTTGAGAAATATTATATATACATTATTTGAGAAATATCAAAACTGTGAAAATTTTGTGCAACGCGAAATTCCGCAATTTTGTAGTAAATATATGTACGCGTTATGCCTATTTTTCAGTTTGTCAACAGTATCCTTATGGGGGCCGGTTGCACGTTTATTTTAAAATAGATTCGGCCTTTGAACATAGATTTTGCAGAGAGTTCATTGGATTATACAGGGATCTCCTTGAGGTATGCGCAAAAGTGAGAGTAACATGTGTTTGCACTTGAGGATACGTTTTTTATACAACTCGCAACTTGTAACGAAAATTTGAACTTTATAGAGTCAACGTTGTTTTACGCAACTGCATAATCCATACGGATTATGCAGTTGCGTAAAACAACGTTGTATAACAATCTATTGGGCAGTCTGTTTGCTCATTATAGCCCTTTACTCAAAACATTTATCTCTCAACACCTTTAATCAAAACAAATTACTCTGTTTATTTCTTTTGTTTTTAACGTCAGTTTACTTCTTTTATTTTGTTTTTAATCAAGTCGTGAATTCTTAGTGGCAGTCAGAATTATCGTACATCGTGGGTCTTGGGATCGTGTAATGAACTTGTGAATTTTGGTGACATTTACGTGTTGTGATGAATTGAAAAATATATCTAAACATTTACTTAATATTTAAAAAGAGAAGAGATAAATTATTTCAATAATAGATTTCAATAACAAAAAAAAGTTATTAGACGGATTAAATAACTGTCATAAGAGATCAATGTTAAGTTAAATAAATAAGATGGATTCAAAAGTTTAATGTTTGCCTTCGACAAGCTATCGAGTGCTCCCGCTGTGGACTGTGGGCCTGTATACTTATACTAATAAATATATATGTTTATTGATATATAGATACATATATATATATATATATATATATATATATATATGCATTACTTATTCTATTTCTCTATAATACACACGGACGACTTTAATATTTAAGTACAATAATGTTAAACAAACTGCACAAACTCTCATATTAGCCAAATAGTTTTCTTCTTATTGAAAATCGCTACATTCATCCAAAAATATAATTTTGTCACAGTGGTCCTTACCAAGCTCGTTTTAGGGATTCGAAGCCATTATAAGTATTAAAAATAAGCAAATCTTGCAATAAATAAGCAACATTAATATTCTATATTGTCTATAGCAGAGGTGTGGCATCATTCTTAAAATTGTATATTAAAGATCGCATCAATAAACAATAAAAATGTTAAACATTTTAACCACCACCGTATATAAGGCTAATTTCACATTAAATTGCAATAAGTAAATTATTTGCAATTTATTAACATATGCTCAGTGGGTTACATCCGTAAAAGTGACGCCACACCATTGTACTGGTGTAAATTGACCAACATCAATCTTAAGGTAGTAAACTTTCTTACATTATACTAAAAATTCCCTGTCCATTTTCTAAAATTATTTTCAATTTTAGCATTCTTCAAGGGTTATTTTAAGCGTTAAAAAGATAGCGCAATAAAATTTCCCTCAAAAGATAAGGTAATTGTTAATGTTTTTTGCATACACACGTCCTTTCTTTGATTTTCTATCTGTTTTATCATAATTCGCACATAGTGCTACTTAAGGTCATAATAATAATTTACGTTCGTTTCTTGTGGATGTAATGTAGGTATCGAATATAAGGTCAGTAATACTCCAAATTTAAATAAATTGAAGCATAATTTATTTACTTGGAATAGCTTCATTAATTAAAATTTAATATTTAAGGATTAAATCATTGAATTTGAGGTATAAGTTCATTGCACAATCAATAATGTTCCAAATTTAAATAAATTGAAGCATAATTTATTTACTTGGAATAGCTTCATTAATTAAAATTTAATATTTACGGATTAAATCATTGAATTTGAGGTATAAGTTCATTGTACAATCAATAATGTTCCAAATTTAAATAAATTGGAGCATAATTTATTTACTTGGAATAGCATCATTAATTAAAATTTAATATTTAAGGATTAAATCATTGAATTTGAGGTATAAGGTCATTGTACAATCAATAATATTCCAAATTTAAATAAATCGAAGCGAAATTTATTTACTTGGAATAGGGTCGTTAACTAAAATTTAGTATTTAAGGATTAAATCATTGAATTTGAGGTACAAAAAAAATGTCAAAAACGGTGGCGGCATTGAGTAAAAAAAAATTTGTTACGAAAATTAAAAAAAAAATCAAATGTGTACAATGAATTCTAAATGTAAATCGTTTGGACATTTTAATAAACTATTTAGAGTTACTTTGTTGAACATTTTCCTTCTCTCATATTAATTCATTCAACTGACTCAACAGGTGAATACACAAATAAATCCACAGAATTCTCAATTTTAGTTTTAATTATAATCTTTTCATACAATTTCTATTAGGTTGCATATGAAAAATATTTGTCCTAACCAACAAAAATGTCTATCTAAATATGACCCCAAATGTCTATTACATTCAAGCAATACAATTTCTCATATTTATTTCGAAAAAAAAAATGCAAGAATACCGCACGAAAACTTTAAAAAATATACAATTAATTAAAAAATATATAAAATTATCGGATAGCCAAAATTTTATGAATATTTAAAATAATTTTAAATATTCATAAACTTGAAAAATTTCTTTTTGATTGACTGTTATTTTATTAATGAAATATATTACTGGCATTTTGCGAAGTTGCTAGAGCATAACAGCGTACAATCAGCGATATGTAGGGTGTACATATATATATATATATATATATATATATATATAAATATACATATATATATATATATATATATATATATATAATATATACATATTATATACATATATATATATATATATATATGTATTCATAAATAATATTTCACGTTCATATGATTAATTACATTATTAAAACTATTAGTTACAATATCAAGTAGAATTTTTACGGCCAAAACAAATTTGAGAATTTGTTATTTACCGATATTGAGAAAAATTATTTGAATCGATATCTACTGATACTCGTATATAATTAAAAAATATGGTGATAATTCCAGGTGGAAAACATTTTTAGATCTAGCTAGAAATATTTTTTTTGAAATACTCTTATTTGAAGAGTCAATTTTTCGGTTTTAATACTAAGACATCAAATCAAGTAATATTAAAATTTAGAATGTCGGTACTTAAAACGGGATTAAAATTAATAAAAGGTGTAATTAATCAGTTAATTGATACATACTAATTAACAAAAAAATACTAAGTGTAGGTTCTAAGGTTTTTGCTTGAAATTTACTATTACAATAAATTTACTTGGTTTGGTTAATTTGACATTAATAAATTGAATTTAACATTAATTTTACCCAATATCAAATAAAACGATTAAATTAAAATAACGTAAAATTAAACTATATCAAATACAAATATAAATAGAGAAATATATCAATGCGGCCAACATTTGCGGTAGAGTGAATTGAGACTCGTTCCTTTGGGGCATGAACAATGATTTATTCATACGAAATCAAAGTAATATCTCATAATAATGGTTTATACTATATTTATACGTATTTATTAAAAGTTTTTATGTTTAATCCCGTTAATTAACCTCAAATAAAATGACATAAATCTTACTGTTTACGATATTAGCTTGAAGGTGAGATTTAACCTCTCAAGTTTTTCGATTGAATGTTTTTCTTTAATTCACCAGCTTTATAAATGTTTTGCAGATTCGTAAAGTTTATAGAGTGGATAGATTTTATCTTACATTTAAAGTGTGCAAGTATACGGCTCCACTATCACAGGACATTATTTTCGATGTCTACATGATTGCTGGAAAAAGATGAAGATAGGCTAAATGTATCGTTGATTAGAAACATCTTTTCCAATATTTTTAATGATTAAATATATACGTCGTCTATTAGATTTGGTAATTAGGAACATATTAGCCTTTAAATATCTGGATTGTGTATAAATCTCGGATGAGCACAATTACCATAGTACATATTATTGTTAGGTCGATGAATATCTGTATAAGCAGGATTCCTATTACTTTGCCATGTTTCGGGCGCATTTGGCATTTGAGGAGGCTGCCAGCGAATAACCCAGGGACTATTTTGTTGTGGCGTGTTGCCGTAGATCGGCTGGTGTGGTGCCTGGTAA
The DNA here is from genome assembly GCA_039881145.1 of Druceiella hillmani. NCBI lineage: Eukaryota > Metazoa > Arthropoda > Insecta > Lepidoptera > Hepialidae > Druceiella > Druceiella hillmani. Next base: position 1,759,895 of record JAYKKI010000079.1, on the reverse strand, counting down.
TCCTGTGCTGTAGCTCTCTGCGTCATTGGTTGCTGCTGGACGGCGGCGCGATTGGAATTTACGTCAATCGGAACGTAGCTGTTGCAACGAGAATGAAAGCACCGAGATGTTTGTTTGCGGTCGTTTCGCCATGTAGCGTATGAATTGTTGTTGAGCGTATTTGCATATTCCACTGGGACCACATTATTTCGTTGGTCGTTATTGTAAGGGCGTTCGCAGTGTTGCAGTGCGCTCTCACGAACGTCACAGGTGCGTTCAGATTGAAGCATATAATATTGGTTCGGAACGACAGAGATGTTTCTAGTTTCGTACGGTTCAGACCCTTTTTGGACTCTTTTATGGCGACGCAATTTTCCTACCCTCATTGGACCTGCTTGCTCGACCTTGTTGCCATCAATAGTTCTAGACAATTTCTCCTTATAATTCGGCTGTTTCGGTGTCATGTTCAACGACTCATCGAGCATAGCAGCCAGATGCGTGGTGGCAGGAGTCTCGGTCGGGGGTGTAACAGGACTGTAATTGACGAGCATTCTCTGTGTGTAATGGGTGTCACTCGGCTCAAAGGATACGGGGGGCACCTGATACTGTCCCCCAACACGCTGCAGACCCGTTTTGGCGCTGTCCCCTGACGAAACCGAGTTTAGGAGTCGTATTTTATTAATTTTAGACAGTTCCATTATTTTTGACTGAAGATTATTCAAGTTGTCTTCGGTAGATTGCATGTTTGCTGCGCTCTGAAACTTGGTATTGGGAAGCATACTCTTACCTAATATGTCGGTTATAACAGGTGCTACGTTGGTCATGCTGCTTATTATAGACTGCGCTTTGTCTAGGCTTATTAGTTTATTGTCTAATGAACACAGCAGTTTGGCGTAGGAGTTATCCCCAGCGCTCCTCTCGGTCGCTACGGTCAGTATTTGTATATGAATTTGGCGTATTTTTACCGTTTCATTACTTTTCTGATGAAAACTGCCTGATTGGATAAGTGCGTCTTGTCTTTGGGGCGCTGATTGAACTGGCAAGCGGTGAATGCCGGTGGAGAGAGACGGCTCCGTGTTCATCGACGAAGGAGAGGAATGAAGGTACAGCGCTTCTTCTTGGGGTTGACGCTGCTTGTTATTCAGGGACGAACTGTTAGAACTCTCCGCCGCATATCTGTAAAGAAAAAAAATATTGTTAGTTTTGGATACATTTATTTGATTATATAAGTGCACAGTATACATAGATTAGTGAATAGTGTACTGTTTAAATTAGGTCGTCGCAATATAATACTAGTTTGCAGTAAACATTAAAGAAAGTCTATCGCTGCTTATATTTTCATCATTCTTTTATTTATAAAAGGCGATGAAAGTAAGTGATAGACTTTTTTTAAATATTCACTGCAGACTATTATTTTATTGCTAAGATGTAATTTACAACGATACACTATGAACTAACATATACTATGCTGTGTTAAAAAAAGAAACGAGCGATCTGCAGTAGAGCCAGACAGGACTTTTATCAAAGTGAGCTAATGCTTGTATAAATAAAAGCGTGACATGTCTTCTTCTCTTCATGTAACTTCGTATTATGTAGCAAACATGATGGGACGATTTCACATCAAGATAGCAGACTGATTCGCGTTACAGCAGAAAAGAATAACCTCTACACTCTGAGCTATAAGACAGCATAACCATAATAACAGCTTCAACAGTGCAACGAACTTTCTTCTCTGCATGATACTGCAAGTAAAACAATAGATACCATCTTTGAATTAATACGAATAACTTGCGCTTTGTCAAGTTCGGATCTAGCCAGTTGTTCTTTAGTTTTTATAGGATATAGATTTAAATTTTTCTGTGGCATAACTCAAGGGTAGTGAGGATTTCCAAGCTCTAACGTTTATAATTTTATTCATTCTGATTTATATCAAATCGCTGAGCGATATCAAATAACAAAATCATAGTCAATCAGATGCTCCTTTCAGGTTTTATAAGTCTATGAACGTACACAAATCTACATACATACATAACCATAGACTTTTATGTGATTCGTGCTTATATACTGGCACTTCTTTTGTAAATCCCTTCTTCCAATACTCCATCATTTTGATGAAAGTACAAAGATTCGTATGATATTAGAGTCATCGATTTCTGATTTAATACAATTTATTGAAAGAAGTTCTAATGGCTTCGTTCTATTCTAAAAGCTGTGATACTTTCGCTACTGTGCTCTTTTTAAACATTTTTTTTCTACTCTCCTTTATATAATATCTTTATTACTCTTTATTACAGTCTTTTACACATTAAGGCCTATTGAATAATTTTAACTTGATTCATTGCGACTTTATTGACTGATTCACTCAGCTACATAACTGCTGCACATGTTTTGCTTCTACTACACATTGGGTATACGTATATAAATATACACAAATTAATCAGATTAAAGGAGGTATAACGTAATAGAGAGATCGTTCACAGATCCGCGCAACCACTTGGAGCCGCGTTCCGAATGGCGCGTATGTTAATGGTCAGCTTAAGGGTAGCGTGGTTGGTATGTTATCGACGGAAAGTCGAAACGGTTAATTTACAAATAAATAGTATTATTTCATATCACTAATGTTGAATTTAGGGTCCTGTAGACAAATAGCAAAACTGAACACTGGTTATTTCCTGTAGCAGCATAGTTTTACATGCGTAGTCAGCCTGTGCTCCTCATGGACCTAGTATATATGTTAAACCGTATATTACACTAAAATAGTTAGCGGAAATATAATTATTATAGGGCACGATGATGACAATGCATTGCGATTCTCCGTGTTGACATCAGATCCATATATGAACCAATCAACTATATACCTCGTTTACGACGTCTGCCCTTATGCATTTGCCCGCATTCGAGTTGCTTATTCAAACATCTAACCCTCCCACGCGAATCCATGCTTTACTTCGGGCCTTGCCTATATCGTCAATTGTATATTTGGGCGGAAAACTTCATAGTGTGATTTAACCTATACTTAGAGTCATATATAAAATTGCATAGGTATCCTGTAGATTTTTGTAATTAATATTCGTCGAGCAGTTAGGCATTTCTCCCTGTTGTACAAATGTAAAAGAATTTCTGAAAATATTAAATAGTATAATTTATGATTGACTGAATTGATAGCGATTAAGTAAATACTGAACACAATTAAATGAAACTACGTGATGTAGTTTTATTTCTACTTTCTTTAAGTTCTTTACCACGACCTAGGTTTCGTTGTATTACAACATCTCCAGGTGGGCTATTAGCAAAGATATATATATAAGATATATTTAATTGTGAATAATGAATTTCTACAAAATTAACGCCAAATATATTCAATATTTCAAAACTGAACGTTATTTCAAGTTAGCCCATATATTTTTCTAGAAACTCTATCGGAATTGGCTCAGAATTGTTACGTGGTGCGTGTACAAACAAATACACAAACTGACAAATGTTTCAAAAATTGTTTTTTGTTTCTTATTACTTTTTTTATATTCCCCAAAACCATTTTTTTTAATACGAAGGATGTAAGTAAGAATACATGTTAATTTGGCGGAACCTGATACAAGGCCAAGGGAAATGATGAAATTTACTATACCTAATTTTGATCGAGGTTTTCTGAAATATTTGGGTAGGACAAGAATCTTCGATATCATCGAGGTTAGTTTTCTATAACCTATTACAATTTGCCACTTCATCATTACAGATCCTCGTATTTTGTTTAATTACCATCCAAACAGAGGAAGACCAGAGTTGTGTTTAGGACGATATAACAGCTCGGTTCAATGTTTTATTTACCTGATCTTTTAATTCCTGTTCGAGCCGTTGGAGGAATTTATAGGAGGAATTTAGTAAGAACAGAGGAGGTCGTTTCAATTTCGCATTGGATAGTGTTAGTATAATATAGTTAGATTAGAGATTTAACGGATTTTGTTAAGCGAACGAGAATGAAGTTATTAGTAAGTATAGGTTTGAGAATGCAGATAAGAATATTAATGGATAAGGTTATTTTTGAATATGCTAAAAAATATAAAAAAACAAGACAAATTTAAACTAAAGCAATTAAGAATTGGGCGACAACTGTGTTTATCACAGCATCTTTTGGACGAATATGCCTACCTATTGAAATAATTTACATTTTGACTTCTCTTTAAATTTAATAAAATTATTTTAGGTTTCGTAAAAATTGATGAACTGCTCGGAACGTGATTTACTTTTAGACTTATTAATATCCGCTAAGAAAAGAAGCAAAAAGCCTCCAATTTACTGAAAACACGTCACAATTTTAGCAAATAGAATGAGTCGCTCGCGTTATAGATTCCACTGCGTACGGAAGTTTATACAAACTTAGTAAACAGAATAAATAAAAATTAGACTTATTAAATCCGCTAAGAAAAGAACCAAAAAAGCCTCCAATTTACTGAAAAGACGTCACAATTTCAGCAAATAGAATGAGTCGCTCGCGTTATAGATTCCAATGCGTACGGAAGTTTATACAAACTTAGTAAATAGAATAAATAAAAATTACACTTATTAACCCCACTAAGAAAAGAATCAAAAAAGCCTCCAATTTACTGAAAAGACGTCACAATTTCAGCAAATAGAATGAGTCGCTCGCGTTATAGATTCCACTGCGTACGGAAGTTTATACAAACTTAGTAAATAGAATAAATAAAAATTACACTTATTAACCCCACTAAGAAAAGAATCAAAAAAGCCTCCAATTTACTGAAAAGACGTCACAATTTCAGCAAACAGAATGAGTCGCTCGCGTTATAGATTCCACTGCGTACGGAAGTTTATACAAACTTAGTAAATAGAATAAATAAAAATTAGACTTATTAACCCCACTAAGAAAAGAATAAAAAAAGCCTCCAATTTACTGAAAAGACGTCACAATTTCAGCAAACAGAATGAGTCGCTCGCGTTATAGATTCCACTGCGTACGGAACTTTATACAAACTTAGTAAATAGAATAAATAAAAATTACACTTATTAACCCCACTAAGAAAAGAACCAAAAAAGCCTCCAATTTACTGAAAAGACGTCACAATTTCAGCAAATAGAATGAGTCGCTCGTGTTATAGATTCCACTGCGTACGGAAGTTTATACAAATTTAGTAAATAGAATAAATAAAAATTACACTTATTAACCCCACTAAGAAAAGAATCAAAAAAGCCTCCAATTTACTGAAAAGACGTCACAATTTCAGCAAACAGAATGAGTCGCTCGCGTTATAGATTCCACTGCGTACGGAAGTTTATACAAACTTAGTAAATAGAATAAATAAAAATTACAAAATTGCCCTATCAATTATAAGGACATGAATGAGGTTGCAGATTTTATAAAAAATAAGGTCAGAGATGAGGATGCGAGTGAGGATATCTAAATTTACAAGGATAATCCGTAGATGTAGATGCAGATATCCGTTACACTCCTAATTTAATACGTGATACAAAAAGGTGGTCTTATACTGATCACGATTATGGGCATATTTGTACTTTGACTTAGTTTTTGGATAGGATTGAACTGGTATAGTTTTTGACTTATATTTCTTGATACATGGGATACTCATGGCAAAATTTTAAGTTAGTTAGTTTAATTAGTTTAAGGGCCTGTTTCATCATTTGATAAAGTAGCTGAATCTAAAACTTATTTTGACAGATATCAAACTAATTAAAGTTTCACAAGTTTCTAATAAAGTGGTAGATAATTTATCAGCCAGATAAATTGGTTAATGTTTTATTTACTAAATAAAAAAACTATTTCGAATGGGGGAACAAAATTAATTGGCTTGTCTTAGTAGTAACGAGAGTTAATCCTCAATTTTAGGTAGGCTGTGTTATAGTAATACTCGCGTATGTATGACACATTATAAGGTAACATAGTATTGAAAAAAAAAACTATATTAAATGTATAATATAAAATTATATGAAATACAATTTATATTTTTTCTTAAACATTTTTTCGAGTTACCTAATCTTATTTCATAATTAGTCAATTATCTAAAAAAATGTTGTTTATTGTTGTGGCTTAATTCTCTTTACCATCAAGACAAAATATAAGTATATGGCGGACTACAAAGAATAACAAAGAGTCAAAACGACTGTATTTTACAAAGCTACATAATAATATATAGAATATATATATATATATATATATATATATATATATATATATATATATATATATATGTATATATAAGAATGTAAATTAATACGCATTAAATAAATTTAAAATTTAAAAAGTGTAGTACAATCGGGAAATACCGCAAATTCGCACGCCAACCAATCTATCTGGCAGATTACAATTTACCAGTGATGAAATAAAAAATAAATGTCAGCCACTATTATTTAACAGACATTTTATTTGTTAAATTGTTATCTGTGACATTGTCACTGAGTTACACATTATAAATTTTAATAGAATTTATTATTTTTACCAATTTGATGTTGTCAAATTAAGTAAGCGCAAAATTAACGAAAAAATAAAAACAATTACGGGTATTTAGTATTTCTAAACTATATATACTAAACTATTTATAGTAATCGATATTATTTCTTATCATGTAAGTGTATTGCCTATTGTATCTTTAACAGGCGTATAAATATTTATATATTTGAAATGTAAGTATACATTGCTGGACTTATTGCTACAAGAACAATATCTCGCAGCGAATTATAATGAATCAAGTGAGAAAAACAAGTACTGTGGTAGACAGTAAATAATCGGTAAACGCTAATTAGTGATAGAGAAGAAAATAAGTACCTTTACAAATATAAAAATATGAAAAATATGACATGACTATAAAATTAAATGAAACAAAAACAAAACAGCGACACGTTGATGATACTGGAGGGAAAAAGATGGTTGTATGAAGGGATTTCTATCTGCTGATTATGATAAGTAATGTAATTTTAGCGACTTTTAAACACAGTACAATGAGGGCGCACTTTGTATATTTGTGTTCAGTTGATTCCATTATCTAGTAGCATATACTGTAAAGGATTTCCCATAGAATGCAGTTCTATGCCGAGAGATTAGGAGAGTGTACTTGCCTTTAGAACCTATATCAAGTTCGCTGGCTGGCAGTTATTAAAATTGTAAAGAGAGAGACGAGATTGGAGATATGAAGGTGTAAAGAATTATGTATAATTAAAATTAATATTAATATTAATGTATTTTATCATATATTTTAATTTTTATTTTACTTTTGAAATTTCGGAGACGGGGGTGAAGGCTATATTTTTGTGGTTATTTTCTGCTATATATCTAGAATTATCTTACGTGAAATTCTAATATATATATATATATATATATATATATATATATATATATATATATATATATAATACAAAACTATACGGTGAAAGGAAATATTTTATTACTATGCCATATTCAAAGTTATGTAAATCACTTTGAATATGATTCTGAAAAAGTTCTGTGATAGTGGTACAGATGCATGATCTTACAAAGATATATATTTTTTTTCATTTCGAGGAAAGAAACTCTAAAAGATGGAGGTTCAGATTATCTGTTTTTCTTTAAAAATTAACTTAAGAATCGAATTTCATATATAGCACTCGATATGAAGTTTTATGAGGAGTAAAATCAGAAGTTCAGACTGTTAAAAAAAGTGTAACAGTTTGTAAATTTAGATGTCGGTAATCTCCGAAACTACTCATGCGATTTCAAAAATTCTTTCACCAGTAATTAGAAACCAGCTTTAGGATGGGCATAGTATATTATCCCGTTAAAAATTCATATATTATAAAAAAGTTAAACTTTGTAAGGTGGATGTAGGAGATAATCTCCGAAACTACTCACACGATTTCAAAAATTCTTTCACCAATATTTAGAAACTATCAAAAAAATTCATATATTATACAAAAGTTAAATTTTGTGAGTTTGGATGTAGCAGGTTATCTCCAAAACTACTCTAACTTAAAATAATTTCACACACACAACACTAAAAGCAGATAATTATAAACAAATAATAAATTTAAATTTACCACGTTTTTAAAATGTATAACCCCATACATATTATCCTGGAAATTTCTGATTGTGTATTTTTAATAGCTATAAAAATACTTGTATGACCTAAAACGAAAAACATTGGGCGCATGCAATAGATAATAGCAAGTAGTGAGAGTAGCTGTCGTTTAGAAAACTCACATAAGATAATAGCAAGTAGTGAGAATACCTCAAAAACATATCATCTACCCTGTCATATCAAAAATATATTTATCCCTTTTCTCTATTCATGTTGATATCTAAAACATATCTATCCGCCTTCCCTATTCATGTTGATATCTTAAACATATCTATCCGCCTTCCCTATTCATGTTGATATCTAAAACATATCTATCCGCCTTCCCTATTCATGTTGATATCTAAAACATATCTATCCGCCTTCCCTATTCATGTTGATATCTAAAACATATCTATCCGCCTTCCCTATTCATGTTGATATCTAAAACATATCTATCCGCCTTCCCTATTCATGTTGATATCTAAACCATATCTATCCACCTTCCCTATTCATGTTGATATCTAAAACATATCTATCCGCCTTCCCTATTCATGCTGATATCTAAAACATATCTATCCGCCTTCCCTATTCATGTTGATATCTAAAACATATCTATCCGCCTTCCCTATTCATGTTGATATCTAAAACATATCTATCCGCCTTCCCTATTCATGTTGATATCTAAAACATATCTATCCGCCTTCCCTATTCATGTTGATATCTAAACCATATCTATCCACCTTCCCTATTCATGTTGATATCTAAAACATATCTATCCGCCTTCCCTATTCATGTTGATATCTAAACCATATCTATCCGCCTTCCCTATTCATGTTGATATCTAAAACATATCTATCCGCCTTCCCTATTCATGCTGATATCTAAAACATATCTATCCGCCTTCCCTATTCATGTTGATATCTAAAACATATCTATCCGCCTTCCCTATTCATGTTGATATCTAAAACATATCTATCCGCCTTCCTTATTCATGTTGATTTCTAAAATATATCTATCCGCCTTCCCTATTCATGCTGATATCTAAAACATATCTATCCGCCTTCCCTATTCATGTTGATATCTAAAACATATCTATCCGCCTTCCCTATTCATGTTGATATCTAAAACATATCTATCCGCCTTCCCTATTCATGTTGATTTCTAAAATATATCTATCCGCCTTTCCTATTCATGTTGATTTCTAAAACATATCTATCTGCCTTCCCTATTCGTGTTGATTTCTAAAACATATTTATTCCTTTTCCTTATTCATATTGATATCAATAACATATCTATTCCTTTCCCTATTCTTATTGATATCTAAAACATTTGTTGATTTAGATACTGTTCGGTTAATTTTACTATAAAGTTATATTTTAATTATTATATTGTAATTGGTAATTAATTTTAGAATGTCTCACTGACGGTTTATTGCAATCTTTCACTATACTAACTCCTCAACTTAATGCGTTTTGCTTAACTTTTTGTTTGCTCATGTGACAATAATTTCGCCAAATATATTTTTACGTTCAAGATCAATTATATAAATTTAGTTGTCGTAATCTCATTGAATTAAAAAATAGTAAATAGAAAAGGAACTTACAATTATACCGGTTTCCCCTATAGTTTGATTTATGATATAAATCCGTTTCTTAAGTATTTTCTATGGGTTAAAGGTATAAATCGTTAAAATTATAAAATACTTATTGTGATACATTTCTTCCATTGCATCTTAGTAATTATAGTATAAATATTTACTTAAATGATTAATTAGTACGTGAGGTAGTAAGAATATGTTATTTCGATTGTTGATTAAATTTTAAATGCCATTGAGTGTATGTATAATCGAAACATTCTGTAGACGTACTGATGTACTATATAAATACACTTGTAGCACATTTTACCTAGACCTATATATAATATAATAAAACTGTAGTATAACACAGAATTAATGTTTCTGGAATTATTGTCCGTTTCTATATAAGTGTTTCTCTCAATGTTTATCTATGGAATTCTTGTTGTTCGCGTATTCCGCAAAAACATTTAAGAAATTTTGATTGTATTTTAACTGATGAATTTTACACTACCTGAGGTGATATAAAGGGTTTGTTAAATTGTAATCAACCTATTGTAAAAGGAAATATAGTATTTTGAAATTACTATGCAAAGTGCATTCGGAAAAGTTTACTTTTGTAATCATTATACACGACGTTGAGTTTATTTCAATCTTACAGTTAACTTATTAAACTTTTCCAAAGATCCACGAGAACGAAGTCACGGGTATGGCTAGTAAATCATATTTTAAATAATTGTTTTCTTCCAGAGCTATATCAATGTTCTTCCACTCCGTAGTTGCGCAATGTAGCCATAACCTATTCTACTAGCAACTGCAGATAGAGTGATTAAAATTACACTATTTTGCATACGCTTGCCTAAATGAAAACGCGAAAAAGCTCGAACCCTTTATCGAATACGCCTTCATATATTTCCATAGTTCAAGTGTATCAGCGCGCACGCTAAACCAACGCCCGCTTAGCCACTGGACAGAGCGCTTATCTGCACGCTCCAAACGCTGCTGCAAAGATACACTTTCATACATTTCCATATATTTCCATATGTTAAGTGTACAAGCGAACACCTTCACACATTTCCATACGTTAAGTGTATTAGCGTGCACGCTCAAAACGACGCCGACGTTCTGCTATACGTCCCACTCTGTTCCGAATTTGCGACCTTAGGATTAGAGCTGTACGAAATCACTTTAACTTATTAGTTTATTTATAGGAGACATTTCTTTATTTTAGAAAACTACGATCAAAAGTAACGTTATATGGTTTAAAAACAACCCTTTTAAAATTAACTGATAATTTCTTTAAATTGTAATAACTTCTACAAAGATAACAACTTTCATCGAATTGTTAACTGTCTACACATAATGAATAATGGCAACTGACTGAGTAATTTGTACTGACTAACTGCTGATTGAACTAAACTGGAGTTAGGACTTGGATGACTGACACGTCGTATCTTTTGTATATAAAACTTTTTGACGAATTTCATCGCGTAAACAGAAATAGGATAGAATGGGGACAGAGTTGGCGAAGCACTACACTTACTGCTTCTTAGGGCAAAACATACGGAGAAAAACAGTTAGCAGAAATATAATATGCGTGCGTGCGATGATTACAAAGCAAATCACCAGATACTTCTCTTTATTGCCATGAGATATAAAAGATGTACCTAGGGTATGTAGTTCGAAATTTAAGAATATCGTTTAAATTTTCCCACTATCACATATTCGGAATTGAAAAGTTCAATATCGTTATTCAGGAATCAGAATAAAACTTTATTTCGTAGGTATAGAAAATTACTTTTTTTAATAAAGGAAATGTATAATTTTTTTATTTTTTAATAAAAGAAATGTATCATTTTATGCTATCAAATTTTACTTCAACGAATATTTTCTTTATCATTACATTCACACAATTTTCCATTGAATAGAAATTCGCGAGTGAGAAAGATAATTATTAAGTATTATATTTTAATTTAATATATATTTTAGTAAAACAATATTTTGGTTCGTAAGATGTTAGATGATCTCTTTAAAAGGACCGCTAAGAATGATTTATTATTATGATTTTTTATTTTTCAGCATACTTAATAAAAAGGTTAAAGTTGATATCATTTAATTATTATTACCAAATACATAGGTGTGTTCCTACTGATTTTATTAAAAATTAAATTGATTTGATGTGAAAATCGTATTTATCTCGAATAATCTGCAAGCCCTGAACCAATTTCGAAAATCCAGAATTTAATTCCATTTGTGGAATCGATACCGTCTGATACCCCATAACAGATTGAAATATTTCACTTTCCTGGATTGTGTACTAATTTTAGTAGAGATATTCTGGACTTATTCTTTGTCGTGGTACATAATTATGTACTACATGTTTGTGGTCGCAGATAATTCTGTATGATTGTGTTTATGGTTCGTATGGGGGAGTACTAAACTAAGCATAACATTCGGCGCGACCCCGAATGATAGTGTATTGCAATTAAATTTATACAGTAGAGTGCAATTAAATTTAACATCGAAACTTAATTGCACTGAATGTATTTGAAATTTTTTTAATGCGTCTTTAAGGTCAAACAAAAAAGTACCCTTAAAAATTCACCCTAATGATATTTTTTTAAAACTTATGTTATTCCGTGTTAATTATACTACGGGAGTAATGTATATACTTGTTTTACAGTGTTAATTTTATATTTCTTTCTAGAGAGTTACTTGAGTTTTCACCAAGGATATAATTTCTTGAAAAATTGTGAATATGTTCAAAGAAAACTTCTGAAGATATAAATATCTTTAGATGTCAATGGGATTATTAATGAATTTATTAGCTGCTATTATAAAGACTTGTGTCAACCTGAATTCGTCAGTGCTTACGCTCGGTGCTAGTTTACGTCACATAAAAGAGTGTATTTAAAAATACAGTTATGGTTAAGAAACGACGAGATACCAAAAGAATGGGGATGGAAGACTGAAGGTGGTTCATTAAGACATACAACAATGAACCATCCACTGGCATCTGGAAATTTATTAAAAATGTTCTTTTGCGCCTATAAGATCAGATGTAGCTTAGCTTGGGGATGCAGAAAAAGTCACTTTTTGTCCTGTAGCTTCCTTTCAATGCAAAGGAGTAAGTTGAATGCGTTGCAGAAAATTTCTATTTGATGAAACTTTGAGGAAAATAATGAAAGCTTTGAGAAAAATAATGCTCCTAATTGCTTTTTTTTATATAATGTAAATTATTTCCTTATATTTTTTACTTTATACTATTTGTTATTAAATTATTTTTACTATAAAGTTACAATATTTTCATAAAATTACAATCACTTTCAACAATTTTTACGCATATTTTATTTTAAACTCATTACGAATATATGGTCGCACTCATATTCTATATTTTATGACAGATTAATAACTAGCAACCTCAAAAACTATTAGAATCTTACTTTAAAAAAAACTTTATTTACAATAATTGCTACCATTTATAATAATTGTTCCATATAACTGCGCCGTGAGGTTTTTATTTTTTCAAGCTTATCAACTACTCATGGTCGCCTCACTGCGCCATTGTCATCCCATTGACCTGTTTATGCATGCGTTTATAACTTTAAAAAAGGTCAAGTTATTGCGCTCTGACGGCATCCTCATTTCAGTCAAGAATTGGAAATAGTACAATCTAAAAAAAATCGGTAATAGTACAATTTTAAAAAGTAGAAAACAATTTGAAAGGAAATGGCAAAGTTAATATCTTGAAGTTGACCATCTATTTAGTACATGATCGGCGCAGACTGCACCCACACCTATTTCTTACATCCATGGCGCCGTTTGGCGTGGAGCGGTACAATTTTGCACAAATTTAAAATTAAATTTGTTCGGTTTAAAATTTTGTTCGGCCCGCGAGTGCGCCATTTGGAACGTTGAATTATTTATCATAACCGCTTTAAATATTAAAATATAAACAAAATAGTTTTATGTATTGAACAACAAACACGATCTATGGTTTACATCCAGTGACAGATGTAGCGATCACTTAATAACGTAAAATAAACACTAACTCCGTACATCAGAAACATAACGAACTTAAACGAAGAACTTGACTTAAGACATGCCTAACATATTTCGGCATTTGAACATAGGTGGCATGCACGTTCAATATTCCATATTTCAATTTATTCGAATTGTTATAATACAAATTAGAAAAGCATCAAGAAGAAATTTCATTACATAGAAGAAAAAAAAGGAAATGGACTGAAAAAATAGTAGAAGAAAAAGAAAGACGAATAAACCATCAGAAAGACGGGAACAATATTTTAGGAGTTGAAGAAAAAGAAACAAATTACAAAGAATTTAAACATGCTATCTTAGAAATATTTAATACCGTGTTAATAGTATAGTGTAATAGACATGATATAGATGCGATAAGAAGGCTAGAAAAAAGAAAGAAAACCAGTTGTAATGTCATTTGCACAGGGAAGAAAATTGAAATCATACGAAATAAAAAACACAAACTGTTATATTTACGAAGACCCACCTATAAAAATAGTAGATCTACAGAAAAAATTAAGAAAAAAATTAAAACGTGAAAAAGAACAAGGCAAAAAAGTGATAATACGATATGATAAAATAATAATATTAGAAGAAAATAACAAGAAAACAAAAAAGTGATAAAAACATAACTTATAGGATGCCTCATCGGAAAGCAGGAATATAAAAGTCCATTACAGCCAAATATGATAAGCAAGACCATAGAGATCAATATTTTTAATCTTCTTAAAAGAAAGTAAAGATAATCAAAACACAAAAGAACTGATAAACCAAATGTCTCTTCAACTTTAAACACATTGAAGGTAAACACGGAAAAAAAAGGCTCCCAAAGTACAGGTGGTCAATGTGAGAGTCCTAGACCAAAGCCATCAACGTATAAACTACAAAACCTGGAAAATAAAGAAAATAAAGTAAAACCGTTCAATCTATACTTAGTCACGTATAATGTGAGTAGTAGATACCGTATGTGAAATAGAATTAGATTATGCTCTTAAAAAATTAATTGGGTTATCAAAGACCAATCAAGATACAAAAATTATATTTTTTTGTACAATGGATTTAAAAGTGGCTTCAATGGGGTAGGCTTTCTTATTAAAAAGCATTTAAGAGGTAGTATTACCGATTTGACATCATATTCAGATGGAGCAGTAAGACTAGATTTAAATATTTAAGGAAAAAACAATAAATATAATCCAGTTTATGCCCTAAGCATGACTGCAAAGCAAAAAGAAATGCAAACATTTCATGAAACTATTACAATAGCTCTCAAAAACAAATCAAAGAATATTTTCATAATGAGAGATCTTAATTCTAAAATTGCAAAGCAAAAAGAAATGCAAACATTTCATGAAACTATTACAATAGCTCTCAAAAACAAATCAAAGAATATTTTCATAATGAGAGATCTTAATTCTAAAATTGGTTCACGAAATCAGGATTAAGCAAAAATTATGGAATGCTGGGGATACGGCATGAGAAATCATAGAGGTGAAATGCTAATCTAATTCTGTATTGAGAATGAACTTACAGTAGTGAATACGTTCTACAAAAAAAATGAAAAACAAAAAGTTGCTGGACCTGATCACCACCACACGGACAAAGAAGAAATGAAGTAGACTTTGTTATGGTAAAAAATAAAATCCTTAACAACATTAAAAATGTAGAAATATTAATACAGTTTTTACCTCAAATTATTGACTGGTACAAATAACCTATAAAGCAGACGTAAATCAAAAGCGATCAAGAATAAAATACGGAAGAAATTAGAAGAATTGCTGTATATAGAAAAAACGTTTATTAAAAAACGTATTTACAAAGTAATATAAAAATGATGAAAATGACAACAATAACTATAGTAATGTAGTACAGCTGATAAAATGATGTATTACCAAAACAAGATAAAACAGAATAAAGTATATCATCAGTTTAAAAATTGTGAAACTTATTAGAGAAAAAACCTGTCAAAAAATAGACAAGATAAAACTAAAATAGAGAAAAAAGAGCTACCTCATTTGTATAAGAAAATAAAGAAAAAGATAAACAAGTCTAAAACACGACACTGACTTGTGATTAAAGAAGAACTAGAGAAGCGGCGTTACGTGAAACGAGGAGAAAAACGTCTGCGCAAGGCGTAAAATTAATTACATTTCTCGATGATCAAAAAGAAAGCAAAGTTAAAATTGCTACGGAATTCTATAGGAACTTACATAAAAGCTCAACCACGCTCACCGCTACAGACAGGTTCACAGATGTGTTTGATGGAAATGAAGAAATATTACCTTTCATGGACGGTGAAATCTATCATTCTTTTAAAAACCTCAAGTCTGAAAAAAATCCCAAGAAAAGATGGCATAACGAACACCTTTCTAAAAGTGGCAATAGAACCAATAACTCTACTGTTAGTAGATGTCTTCAATAATATAGAAATATAATTCCATACCTCAGGAATGGGAAAATTCAGTCACAATGCTGCTCTACAAGAAAGGCAATCCTCGAAATATTGAAAACTACAGACCGATAAGCTTGGTACAAACGCTATATAAAGTCTTCTCAAGTAATATATTAAGAAGAAGTAAACGAGTAAATTTAGATGGTATATAGCCCAGAGAATAAGTAGGTTTTAGGTCCGGCTATTCCGACTCTGAATTATATATTCACGCTCTCACAGATAATGGAACGCTGTAATGAATACAAGAAAAAAATGTATATCGCATTCATAGACTACTCAAAAGTATCTGATAGTATTCATCATAAGGCAGTCTGAGAGGCTTCATATAAATAAGGAATACATAACAAATATATAAGCTTATTGCAAGAAATATGTAAGAAAAATAAAGCAACCGTCAAAATGTACTAAAAGGGTAGTGCGTTTCCGCCTAAAAGAAAACTAAGACAAGGCGACCTCATTTTACTCAACCTGTTTACAGTTCTACTGCAACACATTTTTCCCAATCTTGATTTTGGTAATAAAGGTTTAAACATAAATAGCGAAAACCTACGTCACTTAAGGTTTGCTGATAATATTGTCATACTAAGTGACAATTACAAAAAAATGGTATATATGTTGTAAACCCTGAATGAAAAGAGTCCGCAGTATGATCTAGAAATTAATCGTATAAAAACATGTGTAATGACAAAAGGAAACTAAACACAAATTGAAATAAGAGGTCAACCAATAAAATAAGTAGAATATACATAACTAGGATATAACATGTTTTTCAATGACATTTAGAGAAGTAGAGAAAATAATAAAAAAGCATGGGATTAATACTGGCCGTTAAAACACCCTTGGCATTAAAGAAAAAGGAATGGTATTCAAAGTAACACAAAGTCTCTTATACGGATCTCAGAACTGAGCTCTGACATAAAAGACAATATCCGAAATATAAATTTTTCAAAGAATTGTAGAACGTAGCATCCTTAATATCAAGCTGCAAGATCGCCACCGTAATACTAATGTAGGGACACAACCTAGCTGATCGACGCTGTAACATTAGCCTGCAAACTAAAATGGAGATGGGCGGGTCACGTAGCACGATAAAAGGATGGACGTTGGGGTGTGAGTGCATCGCCGTTGGAGAGGACCGGACAGGCCGCATCGCCGCTGGAGAGATAACTTCGTGGTCCCTGCAGGAATCACATGGACGAGAATAGCTGAATAATTAGTGGCAAAAGATGGAGAAGGTCTTCACCCGCAAATAGGTATCCCAAATAAAAAATGCATGTTAGTTATCAAGTTAACAATAATACCGCACACTGATAACTTTTTAATATACGGTTTACATGAAATATACCGTAGACGGATACTATACGAACATGAGCATTTTTTAGTATACGATTTGCATGAATTATACCGTATATGAACACTTTACGAACATGAGCACTTTTTAGTATACGGTTTGCATGAATTATACCGGTAACATGAGTCCTTTGAAACCACGTGAGGTTATATAAATTTAAGTCAATATTAAACGTTCAATTCTTTTCTTTTTTCTATTATTGATAATGATTACCGTGAGTTTTGAATGAATGGTTGATTTTTATAGTTTTTGCTTTTTATTATTTGCAACAATTGTTTTTGAATGTTATATATTCTATAGTATAATTTTTGTAATTAATGTTTTAGTTTATAATTTTTGGTAAATAAGGTACTATTGATAATATTTACATAATATTTAGGATACAGGTATACCTAATCTTAAGAATCTCAGTCATTTTATGTATCTGTTTTGTCGCCGTAAGTGATAAAATGAATAAAAACAAAAGAGTATATTTTGTTTAATCGCTTTTTTATGTAATTATTATTTACAAGTGATTATTATATTCTTATATTATTATATTTAGTATTCTCAACGTTTAGTTATTTATTCTGTGTTTTAATCGGGTACAAAACTTTATTGTCCAATCTTGTGATATATAAACGTGTATAACAAACAATATTTAGTTATAATTAGCTATGTACATATTGGAACTTTGTAGATTTCATTAATATATACAATTCTTATAAATTTTATTTTGGTGTAGCTGTAACGGTTTAGTTTTGTTTAACTCAAAAATAGTTCTATGTTACATAAAATGAGTTTGTAACATAAAATGATTCATAACTGTAATAATTAATCAATGATATAGACTCTTGAAGTTTTTTGTAGAATTTCATGATGTCTAATAATAATTTTGAAGTATAAAAAAAATTTACCAGGCACTTTTGACGTCATTTAAATTAAAATTATTAAGCCGTTCTACTGAACTTGAGGCACTTATTGATGCTGATTGATATTATCTCGTTCATTTAAGAGATATAGAATTATTCGAAACTTCAATATCTAAAACGACGGGAGAGTTGTGTTAGGTTAGGTTAGGTTAGGTTAAATCATCAGTTTTCAAATGCACTACGCACCAAAATCAATACGCAACAAAATCACATATTTTTCAATAAATATGACATAATCTAAAAAAATTATATAATCGACGATGTATTTCATTAAAAAAAAGGAATGCGAGTAATTTTAAACTGACGGATATGATGCTAAATTTTACAATTTATAATTTTTTTAATTCGTTATTGCATTTTTGACAATGTCTGAAAAAATCTGGGCTACCGGGTGTTTTGCTCAATAATTATGGATACTCTAAGTTTAAAAAACTGTTAATTAAACCGTTTTTTAAAAAGTGACACCATTTTTATTGAAAAATGTTAAAAAAAATTGTAACTTATTATCCCAATGAATTTCGATTGGCATAAAAACTAAATAATTAAAGAGAAAGTCTTGCACTTGAAAACTATTACATACGATGCTATCCTAGCGCCATCTATAGGTCGATTTATACAATTATTTTATGCACAGCTAACTGTAATATTCATTTTTGAAATGATATTTCCTTCACGTTTAATTAAACGAAGGTTTGAGTAATCACATATCACATACATACATTGATTTAGATAGAGTTTAGAATTAATATACGTGTAATTATAAATAAATCGTTTAAAATAAAAAAGGTTGCGCTTCAAACGAGTGGGTACTTCTACGTATACGTTTTATTTGTAACGCAAAAACTACGCGGGGTTTGGCGAAATTTCCGGTTCGGCAAAAGTGAAGTCGTAATAAAATATTTATTGTTGCAATTATATTGCTAACAAGGTGACAATTACCACAACTCTGCAGCGTAAAATATGGTAATTTTTTTATATATTTATATAAAAGGCAACGTCTGTCTTTTTGCCTTTTTGATTTCATAATTTGATGGTCCATAAAAGGGAACGTTCTCTGTGTTTATTTGTTTGTTTGTTTGTTTTTCTTATACACTTAAACAGTATGTCAACAGTGCTCGGAAAAAAATAACATATATCTTACTCGAACTTGGAGTTGAATCCATGTAATAGAATCTACGCATTCCAATTCATCAGTTCATTGACCCGTGTACTTGTGTGATTGAATATCAAGTAACTCAGGGAATATACAATTGAGACAAAAAGTAATCAAAATTTTATTCAGTATCCCAATGATTACCTCAGTAAACGATTTGTTTAAAAATTGGTCTAGTAATTTTTGCGTAATACTCTAACAGACAAGTAAATAAACTATCATTCTAAAAAAAGGTTGTTTTGGCCTTTTTGACAGATCAAATTTGCAAAGAATCGGAATTGGTAGCTAAATAATAAGTACAAAGGACTGAATATGGGGACATTGAAAACGAGATTTCCCCATCATTAAACGAAAATATTCATTTGTGTTTTACTATTAAAGTACGTTCATACTCATTACTCTAATGTATCAAGTATCAGGTAAGTACTTGAATGAGTTCAAGTATTAGGTAAGTACTCGAATGTATCAAGTATCAGGTAAGTACTTGAATGAGTTCAAGTATTAGGTAAGTACTCGAATGTATCAAGTATCAGGTAAGTACTTGAATGAGTTCAAGTATTAGGTAAGTACTCGAATGTATCAAGTATAGAATTATCAACAAGTAAACTAAGGATGAACGATTTTATTTTTCGTTATTTTTCTAAAGAAACATTTATCGACTATGAGTCAAGTCACAAATTATTAAGTGCGTTCTTTGATAAATAAATATTAATTGGCTTTTTAATTTCCGGTATGAATCTACCCCATGCCGTACGAAAGTACCCCGCCTACTGTACGAACGTACCCCACCCGTGGGGTACGTTCGTACAGATATCTTATCATAGAAAAATGGCTATAACCCTTTAACTTTTTGACATAAAAGTTTCGGACTTTTTTGTAACAAACTACAATATATTTGTTATACTTAGGTACATAAACTAGATAAATGCGACAATTAATCATAAAAGTGTACGAAGGGTAACCACTTTCCTCTACCTGCAACAGGTCTGACTTCCGTATTAATAAATTTTCAATATTTTGTTATTAGTTTGGTGCTGATATACAAATTTTAATATATTTCATTTAAACCTCATGGCATTCTGTTCGGAAAACTCCTTTTATGTTTCGATGTGGATTTCGCAACATTTGTCATTTTTGAGTAAACAATAATTTGTTTAAGTTTTTATTATTTGTTTAATGGAAATAACACAATGCAAATGGTTTAATTTGTTACTGTGTTTTTACTGGAATAACGTCGCGTACCTGTGATGAAATATCCTCAAAGATGTCCTAATATTAACAACTGCCGTTCAAAACGGAATTCCAGTGTTCATATTGCACCACTATCTTAGGTTCCTTAGTATCAAACTTCAGCGTTTACGTGGCATTTAAGGTTTTTTATTATAAAATGAGTTGGTGATGATCATCATTATCTAATATAGGCATAACTGCTTACGAACTTATGGTTTTGAAAATCTCTACCCAGTTATTTATCTTTTTTAAAATTGTCTTCTATTGTACTCTTTGTCCCCAAAATCATTAGTATTCTCTTACATGTGATCTCGATTAAAATTCTTTAGAAAATATTAAGCGAATATATAAAGCGAAGCGACGTATAAAAATAAACTGTCACGCTTGACAGTAGAACTCGTACGAAGGGAGTTCCGTACATATTTAGGCACGTGTAAACATTTAAGGGTACATAGTATTTCCATTAAACTACTTAATAATATCAAGTTTCGCAATATAAATATATTGCTTACTAAATCTTTCACACTCATCAAAACATTGCGCATTTTTAAAAGAATATAAAATCTAGAGTAATCACTATGCTTTTCCGTACAACTTACGTGTAAGCTTCCACCCTATTTTCATTATTTTTGGTTGTATATTTTCGGAAATAAGGAAGGAAACATATTTTTCGTATATTTTTCAGTATATCTCTAAACATATACTATCTAAAATTATGAAAAAAAAATGTTTAAGACACTTATTATTAGTTCTTTCAAACGATACATGCCAAACTGTACATATAAGGAATTAAACAAAAAAATGGAATTCTGAATTCACCCCCTAAAATTTTCATATAAATTTGTATGAGTATGGCTATTGAGACATGTGGTATATTCATATGTTTTATTGTAATGTATTAATATGTTTTATTACTATGTCAACTTTTACATCCAGCGTTTTTTAAGTGCAACTGCAGTGATAGACAGAACGATAGACACGTGAGTGATGGTATAAGGATATATTTTTTACGTTTTGGGGTAATCGATCTTGAAAATTACATGAGGCTCAAAAAATAGCATTTAAGTCAATATCAATACAAGACATTGAAGATTTTGTCTTAAACTTTTTCTCAATATGCGACGTGGGTCAATAAAAATCGCCTTTTGGTCGATAATATATTAGCTGCGAAATGTACAAGTTGCAACGTTAAATACTTTATGATGTCCTTTGTTAAAGTTTCCACTCATACACTTCTAGACTAATTTCAGAGTTGGAAATCTCCTAAAAATAACATACCAAAACGAACAACGATAAACGATCTTAGGAACAACCTGATTGGAGCTAATTACACCCCGAGGACCACGACTCAAGTTTCAAGTTCTCAGATTCCAAAACTAAGGACTTAATTTAGGTTGAATTTAACAACGGTGTTGGATAATTCCAGGTCGTAACTATGGATTTGGTAGACGTAGGCATAGGTTAGGCGTAGGACTATCAACCTTATAGTTACGACCTGTGAGTGTTTATTGTTTGCTCGTGTTATTTTCGAGACTTGCCTCTGTTAATGTTTGAAATATTTTAGAATGTAATTGTTAGAGTGCCGTATTTAACTGACGAAATAACCTTTATTGATACATATTGTTAAGGTTCAGAAGTGAAACAAAGAACACTTATAATTTCGGTTTCTTCATTTTTAGATTTATGTGCATGAAATTGCAGATAGATGCTTTAAATAGGGATATCAATAAATATGTAGCAATACGTTTAAAAAAGTTAATTTTTTTCACCCACCTCGGTGTTTTAGAAAGATCGTCCGAAATATAATAGAGTATTCATTCATAATTTTTCATTTTTAAGCTCCGTTTGCGAAATATTCGAACGTGTCTTCTCTTATTTTTAACTGCATTCAGACAACAAGGAGGTTCTCTAGCGGAATCGTATATTTATTTGTTAATATTTATTCACTAACAACTGTTTTGCTGGGTAAATCATTTTTCAAAATTATTTTTTTAAGTGGAAGAATATACTGCTCAATTGGTTCATCATTGTTTCCTGGCCATATAAATATGCCCAGGAACCAAAGATGCGCTACGCCGATATTCTAGAGAACTCCTCGCCAGATGAAAATATAAGATTCTTTGGAAAATTTGAACCTGTATCTGAAATCATTTGTCCTATTTATAAGTAATTTGATTACAGATGGTGGATAGAGTGTGGTGATGAAAATATCAAGTCAAACAAGCTGAAATTTATCGAATTTCAGCTTGTTTGACTAGTCTTGATGAGTCCTTTGGGTACATAGAATGACCAGGATCTGATGACTGAGGCGGAATCTGGTGACAGTAATTCCTTAAAGATGAAGCATAAACCTATCGAGTGTGGACTCGTTTGACATAAGCAAGAAAGTAATAAAGTACTTAAACATATACAGGTACATACAAAGGTATGAAGTAACTAAGAAATTGATAGGAACCTAGGTAAGTATTGCTACGTACCTACCTTGCATATCGTATAAATAAACACTCATTTAATATCTCGACATGGTCCAAAATGAAACATTTTTTAAATTAATTTACGTGCGTAAGAGGTTAAGACCTTTCATTAGATAAAAATATCTTAATAGATATTTTGTTTTCTATTTTACTATATCATCAAACGATTCTACGAAATCATGTAGAAACGGACAACCCATATGAGAAATATAAAGTTGGGTAGACAGTAGTATAAAAAACAATATCAGCGTTCCCATTTTCATTCTCATCTCGGAGATGTCGAAGTACATAACCCTTAGCTAGATAGGCATAAGTTTCCATAAAAAAAGTAATAGTTAAATCAACAAATCGAATCTTATTTTGGAAGAAGAAACTCTGCTCAAAACATTACTAAGGCCTGACGTTGGTTGTAATACAATTTTGATGCCAGAAGTAGAGTAGATCGCACTTTCTAGTCTGCGTGTCAGCAAAGTGGTTTCAGGGCATTTAGCGTGCAGTAAGCCGCAAATTAAGCAATGCAAATCTAATTTATGCAGATCATGTCTTGGCTGGTCGCTGCGTGAAACAAGAAAGGAAACAAGGAGGAAAAAATCATACTTAAACCTGAGCAACATCGGAGAATCATCCACGATGATAACAATATCATCGAATAATCCACTCATCTTTATATCGTACACGAGATAAAGACCTTCGTGAATATTTTATTAATCACTGCGACTGCGACCGCGACAGCGCTAAAGCTAACTCCAATAAACAAGGGCTCAAATCAATCATTCTGGCAGAATATGAACCTTAAAAACACTTATTGACGACTGGACTTACTATTCTTACGACTTCTACTTACGACGTCCCTAAATTTCTTCTACATCCAAAATAATGGTATTGATATACCGATTAAATATTCAATTCGCTTTAAGAATCTAGAAAAACTAACTAAATTTACAGTTTATTATACCAATAAAGGTGTAACCAAGTACGAATTTTCTAAAACTGGAATAATACAATTAGATAAAGGATGCAAAGGTTACGCTGCCCTTATACAAATCGCAGCCACCAGTAATTTAGCAAATAATTGGTCTACCCCTGCAATTAATTTTTACATCTCGAAGGACGACTGTTGTACCAAAGATAAAATAAACATAACTAGACTGAATTTTATATCATTACCAATTAGTAACGTACGACTTGATGTCTTAAACTTACCTTACCCAAAGGTACACGCATTAGAAGAAAAAGTTATTAAAAAAAAGAGCAGGAACAATCATCTATTTTATTTCTCTCACCTAATTACATATCTTTATTTGTTGAATATATTTGGTGTTAATTTTGTAGAAATTCAGTATTCAACATTAAATGAAACTACGTGATGTAGTATTATTTTTTTGTACTTTCTTTAAGTTCTTTACCACGACCCAGGTTTCGTTGTATTACATCTCCAAATGAGCTATTAGCAAAGATCTATGGTAATAGCCCACCTGAAGATATTGTAATACAACGAAACTCGTGTTACCTACGTTGCGTATCATATAGATAAACACTCATTTAATATTTTAAGATGGTCCACAAACAAACATTTTATTAATTAATTCACGTGGATCAGAGGTCAAAACCTTTCATCAGATAAACATATCTTATCCTATTTTATTATTTCATCAGTTAATTCCACGTAATCAAGTGGAAATAAACCACCGATATGATAAAGACAAAGTTGTTTATACACTAGTATAAAACCATCATTAGCGTTTCCATTCGTATTCTCATCCCGGAAGAAGAAAATTTCTATACAACACGACCAAATACTGATGTTGATTATAACAGTATTGTACAAGTTTATACAAAGGCATTAAGTGAATAGGATATTAAGTAGGTGAAATCGACGTTAGTACAAGGAATAATTAAAGTATAAACAGATAGGTAGGTAAGTACAGGTAAAAGATGAGTCATCGAAAGATTTAAAGTCGGTGCCTAACGAACTGGGTTAATTGCAATCGATATAAAACCGAAAAAAAACGAACCAAAAAAACATTTTCACACATAACTTATGCTTGTACAAAAATAATATGCGGTATTTATACCTACATCTATACTATTTAAGATATAAAAAACAAAATGAAAAATTTTTAAAAACTCACGACGGGTGTAGTTTTTGTAACTAAAAAAGATTAAATATTTTTTCAAAAATTCCCCGACAAAAAGAAAGTAAGAACCCATTAATATAATTACAAATCTAAGAAAATCCGTCGGGGCTGTCAGTGGCATTTCCGTTCAGCATAGAAAAGTTATTTGCGTACTGGAAGAGAATTTCAATTAGTCACGAACTGCTAAAACTGCAAAATTTTAGACATAGGCAGGGCATAGCAGTCCCGAGGGATTTTCTTGGGTTTGTAATTATATTAATAGGTTTTTACTTTCTTTTAGTCGGGGGGGGGGGGGGGGGGGGTTCAAAAAATGACTTAATTGTTTTCAAAACTACAACGATTACCTCCGTCGTGGGTTTTTAAAAATTTTTAATTTTGCTTTTTATTTTATATTTTTTGATTGAAATGTTTACGTCTGCCGTAAGCTTAATAAGTAAGCCTCTAAAAAAAATTCGCCAAAGAGTAAACTTATGTGTCTCTTAATGAAGTACGATCTTTAGACGACGTAGTAATAATTGATCTAAATCAAAGAAAATATTTCAACATTCCACACAATAACATAATATTGAAAGAATTGGAGGGCTTGAGAAACATGTTACGTCGATCACACATCGACGAAGCGGAAGAAAGGCCATAAAGTAGTTAATCTAGATCAATCAAAAATGTTTATTGCAGCGCCCCTTGATGCGTTAACAGCATAACGCAACAACTGACTAATAACCTTGGCCGTTAAACTTTTTACCGAAAATCGTATCAAAATCGGTCAAACGGTTTTGAAGAAAAATGGGAGCATTCGTTTGCAACAAAATGTTGCAGCGCCCCCTGGCGAGATAACACCATAGCAGATTTAAGAAGCCATTAGCCCAGTGAAATTAGGTAAAAAAAGGGATCAACCTCGGAATGAAAGATAATAAGCTGAAAATTGGTAAAAACCTTTGTTTTGTCGCCCTAAATATTGTCTCAAAAGTCACAAATGCTATCGTGTCCGCGTCTTAAGATATTGAAGGTCAAAGGTCACAAAAAACGATTTTTCGCGAATATCTCGGTTCCTATTGCTTAAATGATATTTTCATCTATTATAGAAGTTGTAGAGTATAAAATTCTCTACAACTTTTGCCTAAATTTTTTTTTTATACGATCAACCGTTTTTGAGGTAGAGCGCGAAGAGTGCGCAGCGTAGTCATATATGAGCTAATGCAGGGTCAAGCGTGAGTTACGGTTATCAGTACGTTGTATAAAGTCAATTATTGACAAAAAAATTATAATTATTAAGCAATGCCCATTATTTCTGTACTTATTATTAATTATTTATATTTAATTATTCAACTATAGTATATTATTAATTCTGGATTATCTATTTTAATTACGTTTTAAAATAAAAAGACAGTAAAGAAATATATTTTAGATATACCTTTATTTATCATTAAATATGGCATGTTATACATTTATTAAAATGTGAGTTTAAATATTAAAATAATTTGTAAATCGAATGAAATTGCGAATGGAAGCTAGTTATCTTCTTCTTCGTCGTCTTCTTCTTGTTGTCGCTCTAAAATATTCAATTCATTGTCATCATCCTCATTATCGGTCATATTCATTTCCAAACCTTCTAGAATTTCAGGATCGTATGTGCTTTCTTCATCGGGATTACTTGGATATAGTGGAGCGTTGAGGCAAGCTTGTCCATTGTACTGGCCACAAGCTAAAGAACATAGTAGCCCTGATTTTCTGCATCCACAGCGGGAACCACAACCATTTTTGCAATTGCAAAATATTGTGTTTAGTAGTTCGGCTGGTGCTGGAGGTAATAACGTTGTTATGGGCAACAGGATTTCATTTTCAAACTTCCAGCCCCATTCTTGAGTTTCTAAGTTCTTCCCTAGCCACGTTTGAATCTGGTAGTAGACACGATTGATATGTTGACGGGCTGCTACACTTGTTGGTGGAAGTGTTGACATATATGACTGTACGCTGCGCACTCTTCGCGCTCTACCTCAAAAACGGTTGATCGTATGAAAAAAAAGTTTAGACAAAAGTTGTAGAGAATTTTATACTCTACAACTTTTAAAATAGGTAAAAATATCATTTAAGCAATAGGAACCGAGATATTCGCGAAAAATCTTTTTTGTGACCTTTGACCTTCAATATCTTAAGACGCGGACACAATAGCATTTGTGACTTTTGAGACAATATTTAGGGCAACAAAACAAAGGTTTTTACCAATTTCCAGCTTATTATCTTTCATTCCGAGGTGAAACCCCTAATATGACTGGGCTACATTGCAAATTAATCACAAACATTTTACAGAAAACCGTATCTAAATCAGTCAAACGGTTTTGGAGATAAATGGGAATCATTGGATTGCAGACACAAACAACCTCTCACCCTAAAGGCATACACCTCCTACGTTCCGTCGTGGGTAAAAAGCGATAATCAATTTTAAAATAACATATTGTTTGACACCAACTTCAAAAAGAATGTTAAATAGAAAGTTGTAGGTAAGTAGATAAATACTAACTTATTTGTATCTACCTTTAACCTTTAATTAGGCGCATGGAGTCTTCATGCTAGCAAGCCAAACTTTCAGCTAGCTTCCTAACTCGTTAGCCTCTCCGGTCTTAGTATCACCTGTGCTGCTAGGGATGTGCGATGTTTAAAAAACATCGATGTTGACATCTATCTCAATATCGAAAAGTAAACATCGATGTCAGATAAACATCGAAATAAAAACATCGATGTTTGAAAACATCGTTGTTTTGGTGCTAATATTAAATATTTTTAAAATTTTTTTTAAGATGTTTATTTACTAAAAACAAACATAAAATTACAAAAAATTAAGTAAGTGATATTACAATATTATAAACAAACATTTATGAAAATCCCATGACCTTACAGAAACATTTTGTTAATTTATAGGTTAGAAGTGGCAACGCAATATTATCTCATATCGTTCGAGCACGTGCAAGCAACTAGCAAGTAGCACAAAGAACTTCGTAGATTATGTATTTATATCAATTATCTGTAAAACAACTAAGCTATAAACATTACGATCAAATGAGATTTATGTCTTTAAAATATAAACTAAACATCCATAGTCCTGTTTACATTCACTTACTCGAAGAAGGTACATAGTACATGTTGATCGGTGAGTAGATTTGAGAATAATATTACTGTAGCAGAAGTTATTATGGACGTACTTATTGCGCTTTCTTTCCTGAAGTTTCATCACAAAAATTATTTGCAAAACATGATTCTAGCTTGACAAAAAACTTGTTTTGATTCAAACAAAACAAAATACTATTCATTTAGTGCAAACTCTAAGTAGTAGAAAGAAGGATAAAATCCAAATACTTTGAAAACGACAATTGACAGTAAATGAATAATCAATTGATAACCACGGACTCTAGATAGAATTTTCTTTTATAACCGTGAAATCAAAAATACATATTAGTAACATCTAACATGAAAACTATGGACAACTTGGTAAAGTGTGTATTGATAAGTTGACATTTTAAAAGTCATTCAAAAATTTCCGACTTTTTCAAAAAATAATTTTACACTATAAATGGAAACATCGTTTTTTCTGTTTTTGTTAACAACATTGATGTATTGATGTTTGAGAGAACCTAACATCGATGTTAAAACATCGACGTTTTTATGCTTAACATCGATGTTTCCATAACATCGGTGAATATCGATCATCCCTTCGCGCTGCGGAAGTGGTTAGATGTGCTATGGTTAGACGACTAATACTGTACTTCAAATTCAGGTAAGTTGAAAATTTTTAGTTTTTTGCATTTATTTGTATTATATTGTTGATTTTAATATAACTATTAATTAAGAATATAACTATTTAATGTCAAGTTTGAACAGGTATATTGTTTTAAAATAAAAAAAATAAAGACTTAGTTTTACTTGGTGAGCGTATATAATTATATTCTGTTGTTTCTTCATGGATATAAGCCATATATTTATTATTATATCGTATTGAACTTTATTTTGATGTAACATCTGTCTTATTATGGATATTTATCTTTTGAAAAAGACCCACCTCTGTTGATCAAGCCAGACAATTATTTGAATTCAAAATTAAGTGACGTTGAAGAACCAACCATATCTAACAACCTCCTACAAACGTCCAAGGACCAATGTCCGTCTACCTTCCGGGAAAGGATCGGAATACTAAATGGAACAAAGCTATGCCAAGCCGAAGAGCAAGACAAAGATCTCATAATATAGTTACTCATTTGCTAGGAACAAAGGGACTACTACCCTGTGTTAGAGTGAATAAGCAGTTGCCTGCATTTAGAGGAATATTTTCAGATTTGGTATATATGCAGGGGAAGTCGAACAAATATGGCATAAAACATTATACAATGGTAAATGCTAAGACTTCCTACCTTCAGAACTTTAAAGTTTACGTAGACAAACAGCCAGATGGTTCATACAATACACCTAACGACGCCAAAAGTCTGGTCAGGTGATTGACTGAGCCAATAAAGAATACAGGCTGTAATATAACTATGGACAACTATTTCACAAGTGTTGATTTAGCCAAATACCCAATGAAGACCTAACGACCTAACAATAGTGGGCACTTTAAGATAAAATAAAAAAGAAATACCACAAGTATTTTTATCTGAAAGACATCGTGAATTACTGTGGACGTTATTTGGTTTTCATGAAGAATGTGTACTTATGTCTCAAAAAATCGAAAGCTGTTGGAGTGTAATCTTCTATGCATCACGATGGCATGATTGTAGATAGAGAACAGAAGAAGCCGGAGATGATATTATTTTGTAATAAAACAAATGATGGCGTAGACACTAATGACATGTTGTACTCAGCATATAATGTGGCTCGGTGGACGAAAAGATGGCCTATGGATTTTTTCATTTATTCCATGTGTCTGCTATAAATTCTTTCGTTGTTTATAACTTCAACAATGAAACTAATACAAACAACAGAAGTTTTCTAAAGCTATTGTCGACAGAACTGGTAAAAGCACATAGATTAGCGCGAGTATAAAGTTCACTCCAGCAAAGTACTTTGAAAAAGCGTTTATCTGATCTTGAAATTCCAGATCTTTTAAAATCTTGCAGTGGTTTAAAATCAATGAAAGGAGGAAGATGCTACATCTGGTCACGACATAGCGACAGAAAAACGGCTGTTAAGTGCTATAAATGTGCCAAATTTATACTAAATTTCTAATTACGATAAACACCATTTTTTTAAATTACTATTCGAATATCTTTAACGTTTTTTTGTTTTTTTTTTTAAATTTTAATAGTCGGTAACTAAATAAAGACTAAATGAAGTTGATTATCACATAAAATATTTGTTTATATAATGCCCATCATTTTGGATAACTAGCGACCCCGCCAGACTAACTAAGTTTTTTGGCGTGCCTAATTACTGATTAATCAAGCAATCAGAGAAGGTGTTTTCAATATAAAAGTATTATTTTCTTAAATTATTATTTTTTTCTTTCTATGTCTTGAGAAGTCGGAATTTCGAAATCAAATTATTTTAGTAACCTTGTATCAACAACGGCGTAATATATAGACAACTATAAATTCCAGCTACGGAATTTGTGTGTTACAGTACGTATTGTATAATAATAGCTAAGTTTTCTGGCGCGCCTTATTAAGGATTAATCAATCAATCAGAGAAGGTGTTTTCAATATAAAAGTATTATTTTCTTAGATTATTATTTTTTTCTTCCTATGTCTTGAGAAGTCGGAATTTCGAAGTCAAATTATTTTAGAAACCTTGTATCAACAACGGCGTAATATATAGACAACTATAAATTCCAGCTACGGAATTTGTGTGTTACAATACGTATTGTATAATAATAGCTAAGTTTTTTGGCGCGCCTAATTAAGGATTAATCAATAAATCAGAGAAGGTGTTTTCAATATAAAAGTATTATTTTCTTAGATTATTATTTTTTTCTTCCTATGTCTTGAGAAGTCGGAATTTCGAAATCAAGTTATTTTAGTAACCTTGTATCAACAACGGCGTAATATATAGACAGCTATAAATTCCAGCTACGGAATTTGTGTGTTACAGTACGTATTGTATAATAATAGCTAAGTTTTTTGGCGTGCCTAATTAAGGATTAATCAATCAATCAGAGAAGATGTTTTCAATATAAAAGTAATATCTTTTTAATTTTAATTTTTTTCTTCCTATGTCTTGAGAAGTCGGAATTTCGAAATCAAATTATTTTAGTAACCTTCTATCAACAACGGCCTAATATATAGACAACTATAAATTCCAGCTACGGAATTTGTGTGTTACAGTACGTATTGTATAATAATAGCTAAGTTTTTTGGCGCGCCTTATTAAGGATTAATCAATCAATCAGAGAAGGTGTTTTCAATATAAAAGTATTATTTTCTTAGATTATTATTTTTTTCTTCCTATGTCTTGAGAAGTCGGAATTTCGAAATCAAGTTATTTTAGTAACCTTGTATCAACAACGGCGTAATATATAGACAACTATAAATTCCAGCTACAGAATTTGTGTGTTACAGTACGTATTGTATAATAATAGCTAAGTTTTTTGGCGTGCCTAATTAAGGATTAATCAATCAATCAGAGAAGGTGTTTTCAATATAAAAGTATTATTTTCTTAGATTATAATTTTTTTTTCCTATGTCTTGAGAAGTCGGAATTTCGAAATCAAATTATTTTAGAAACCTTGTATCAACAACGGCGTAATATATCGACAACTATAAATTCCAGCTACGGAATTTATGTGTTACAGTACGTATTCTATAATAATAGCTAAGTTTTTTGGTGCGCCTAATTAAGGATTAATCAATCAATCAGAGAAGGTGTTTTCAATATAAAAGTATTATTTTCTTAGATTATAATTTTTTTCTTCCTATGTCTTGAGAAGTCAGAATTTCGAAATCGAATTATTTTAGTAACCTTGTATCAACAACGGCGTAATATATAGACAACTATAAATTCCAGGTACGGAATTTGTGTGTTACAGTATGTATTGTATAATAGTAGCTAAGTTTTTTGGCGCGCCTTATTAAGGATTAATCAATCAATCAGAGAAGGTGTTTTCAATATAAAAGTATTATTTTCTTAGATTATTATTTTTTTCTTCCTATGTCTTGAGAAGTCGGAATTTCGAAATCAAGTTATTTTAGTAACCTTGTATCAACAACGGCGTAATATATAGACAACTATAAATTCCAGCTACGGAATTTGTGTGTTACAATACGTATTGTATAATAATAGCTAAGTTTTTTGGCGCGCCTAATTAAGGATTAATCAATAAATCAGAGAAGGTGTTTTCAATATAAAAGTATTATTTTCTTAGATTATTATTTTTTTCTTCCTATGTCTTGAGAAGTCGGAATTTCGAAATCAAGTTATTTTAGTAACCTTGTATCAACAACGGCGTAATATATAGACAGCTATAAATTCCAGCTACGGAATTTGTGTGTTACAGTACGTATTGTATAATAATAGCTAAGTTTTTTGGCGCGCCTTATTAAGGATTAATCAATCAATCAGAGAAGGTGTTTTCAATATAAAAGTATTATTTTCTTAGATTATTATTTTTTTCTTCCTATATCTTGAGAAGTCGGAATTTCGAAATCAAGTTATTTTAGTAACCTTGTATCAACAACGGCGTAATATATAGACAACTATAAATTCCAGCTACGGAATTTGTGTGTTACAGTACGTATTCTATAATAATAGCTAAGTTTTTTGGCGCGCCTAATTAAGGATTAATCAGTCAATCAGAGAAAGTGTTTTCAACATAAAAGTATTATTTTCTTAGATTATTATTTTTTTCGTCCTATGTCTTGAGAAGTCGGAATTTCGAAATCAAATTATTTTAGGAACCTTGCATCAACAACGGCGTAATATATATATACAACTATAAATTCCAGCTACGGGATTTGTGTGTCACAGTACGTATTGTATAATAATAGCTAAGTTTTTTGGCGCGCCTAATTAATGATTAATCAATCAATCAGAGAAGGTGTTTTCAATATAAAAGTAATATTTTCTTAAATTTTTATTTTTTTCTTCCAATGTCTTTAGAAGTCGGAATTTCCAAATCAAATTATTTTAGTAACCTTATATAAACAACGGCGTAATATATAGACAGCTATAAATTCCAGGTACGGAATTTGTGTGTTACAGTATGTATTGTATAATAATAGCTAAGTTTTTTGGCGCGCCTTATTAAGGATTAATCAATCAATCAGAGAAGGTGTTTTCAATATAAAAGTATTATTTTCTTAGATTATTATTTTTTTCTTCCTATGTCTTGAGAAGTCGGAATTTCGAAATCAAATTATTTTAGAAACCTTGTATCAATAACGGCGTAATATATCGACAACTATAAATTCCAGCTACGGAATTTGTGTGTTACAGTACGTATTCTATAATAATAGCTAAGTATTTTGGCGCGCCTAATTAAGGATTAATCAGTCAATCAGAGAAGGTGTTTTCAACATAAAAGTATTATTTCCTTAAATTAATATTTTTTTCTTCCTATGTCTCGAGAAGTCGGAATTTCGAAATCAAATGATTTTAGTAACCTTCTATCAACAACGGCCTAATATATAGACAACTATAAATTCCAGCTACGGAATTTGTGTGTTACAGTAC
This sequence comes from Druceiella hillmani, assembly GCA_039881145.1. Lineage (NCBI taxonomy): Eukaryota > Metazoa > Arthropoda > Insecta > Lepidoptera > Hepialidae > Druceiella > Druceiella hillmani. The sequence goes on along the minus strand of JAYKKI010000079.1, from coordinate 1,725,887 downwards.
GTATTCTATAATAATAGCTAAGTTTTTTGGTGCGCCTAATTAAGGATTAATCAATCAATCAGAGAAGGTGTTTTCAATATAAAAGTATTATTTTCTTAGATTATAATTTTTTTCTTCCTATGTCTTGAGAAGTCGGAATTTCGAAATCGAATTATTTTATTAACCTTGTATCAACAACGGCGTAATATATAGACAACTATAAATTCCAGCTACGGAATTTGTGTGTTACAATACGTATTGTATAATAATAGCTAAGTTTTTTGGCGCGCCTTATTAAGGATTAATCAATCAATCAGAGAAGGTGTTTTCAATATAAAAGTATTATTTTCTTAGATTATTATTTTTTTCTTCCTATATCTTGAGAAGTCGGAATTTCGAAATCAAGTTATTTTAGTAACCTTGTATCAACAACGGCGTAATATATAGACAACTATAAATTCCAGCTACGGAATTTGTGTGTTACAGTACGTATTCTATAATAATAGCTAAGTTTTTTGGCGCGCCTAATTAAGGATTAATCAGTCAATCAGAGAAGGTGTTTTCAACATAAAAGTATTATTTTCTTAGATTATTATTTTTTTCGTCCTATGTCTTGAGAAGTCGGAATTTCGAAATCAAATTATTTTAGGAACCTTGCATCAACAACGGCGTAATATATATATACAACTATAAATTCCAGCTACGGGATTTGTGTGTCACAGTACGTATTGTATAATAATAGCTAAGTTTTTTGGCGCGCCTAATTAATGATTAATCAATCAATCAGAGAAGGTGTTTTCAATATAAAAGTAATATTTTCTTAAATTTTTATTTTTTTCTTCCAATGTCTTTAGAAGTCGGAATTTCCAAATCAAATTATTTTAGTAACCTTATATAAACAACGGCGTAATATATAGACAGCTATAAATTCCAGCTACGGAATTTGTGTGTTACAGTACGTATTGTATAATAATAGCTAAGTTTTTTGGCGCGCCTTATTAAGGATTAATCAATCAATCAGAGAAGGTGTTTTCAATATAAAAGTATTATTTTTTTCTTCCTATGTCTTGAGAAGTCGGAATTTCCAAATCAAATTATTTTAGTAACCTTGTATCAACAACAGCGTAATATATAGACAACTATAAATTCCAGCTACGGAATTTGTGTGTTACAGTACGTATTCTATAATAATAGCTAAGTTTTTTGGCGCGCCTAATTAAGGATTAATCAGTCAATCAGAGAAGGTGTTTTCAACATAAAAGTATTATTTTCTTAAATTAATATTTTTTTCTTCCTATGTCTCGAGAAGTCGGAATTTCGAAATCAAATGATTTTAGTAACCTTCTATCAACAACGGCCTAATATATAGACAACTATAAATTCCAGCTACGGAATTTGTGTGTTACAGTACGTATTCTATAATAATAGCTAAGTTTTTTGGTGCGCCTAATTAAGGATTAATCAATCAATCAGAGAAGGTGTTTTCAATATAAAAGTATTATTTTCTTAGATTATAATTTTTTTCTTCCTATGTCTTGAGAAGTCAGAATTTCGAAATCGAATTATTTTAGTAACCTTGTATCAACAACGGCGTAATATATAGACAACTATAAATTCCAGGTACGGAATTTGTGTGTTACAGTATGTATTGTATAATAATAGCTAAGTTTTTTGGCGCGCCTTATTAAGGATTAATCAATCAATCAGAGAAGGTGTTTTCAATATAAAAGTATTATTTTCTTAGATTATTATTTTTTTCTTCCTATGTCTCGAGAAGTCGGAATTTCGAAATCAAATGATTTTAGTAACCTTCTATCAACAACGGCCTAATATATAGACAACTATAAATTCCAGCTACGGAATTTGTGTGTTACAGTACGTATTCTATAATAATAGCTAAGTTTTTTGGCGCGCCTAATTAAGGATTAATCAGTCAATCAGAGAAGGTGTTTTCAACATAAAAGTATTATTTTCTTAAATTAATATTTTTTTCTTCCTATGTCTCGAGAAGTCGGAATTTCGAAATCAAATGATTTTAGTAACCTTCTATCAACAACGGCCTAATATATAGACAACTATAAATTCCAGCTACGGAATTTGTGTGTTACAGTACGTATTCTATAATAATAGCTAAGTTTTTTGGTGCGCCTAATTAAGGATTAATCAATCAATCAGAGAAGGTGTTTTCAATATAAAAGTATTATTTTCTTAGATTATAATTTTTTTCTTCCTATGTCTTGAGAAGTCGGAATTTCGAAATCGAATTATTTTATTAACCTTGTATCAACAACGGCGTAATATATAGACAACTATAAATTCCAGCTACGGAATTTGTGTGTTACAATACGTATTGTATAATAATAGCTAAGTTTTTTGGCGCGCCTTATTAAGGATTAATCAATCAATCAGAGAAGGTGTTTTCAATATAAAAGTATTATTTTCTTAGATTATTATTTTTTTCTTCCTATATCTTGAGAAGTCGGAATTTCGAAATCAAGTTATTTTAGTAACCTTGTATCAACAACGGCGTAATATATAGACAACTATAAATTCCAGCTACGGAATTTGTGTGTTACAGTACGTATTCTATAATAATAGCTAAGTTTTTTGGCGCGCCTAATTAAGGATTAATCAGTCAATCAGAGAAGGTGTTTTCAACATAAAAGTATTATTTTCTTAGATTATTATTTTTTTCGTCCTATGTCTTGAGAAGTCGGAATTTCGAAATCAAATTATTTTAGGAACCTTGCATCAACAACGGCGTAATATATATATACAACTATAAATTCCAGCTACGGGATTTGTGTGTCACAGTACGTATTGTATAATAATAGCTAAGTTTTTTGGCGCGCCTAATTAATGATTAATCAATCAATCAGAGAAGGTGTTTTCAATATAAAAGTAATATTTTCTTAAATTTTTATTTTTTTCTTCCAATGTCTTTAGAAGTCGGAATTTCCAAATCAAATTATTTTAGTAAACTTATATAAACAACGGCGTAATATATAGACAGCTATAAATTCCAGCTACGGAATTTGTGTGTTACAGTACGTATTGTATAATAATAGCTAAGTTTTTTGGCGCACCTAATTAAGGATTAGGCAATCAATCAGAGAAGGTGTTTTCAATATAAAAGTATTATTTTTTTCTTCCTATGTCTTGAGAAGTCGGAATTTCCAAATCAAATTATTTTAGTAACCTTGTATCAACAACAGCGTAATATATAGACAACTATAAATTCCAGCTACGGAATTTGTGTGTTACAGTACGTATTCTATAATAATAGCTAAGTTTTTTGGCGCGCCTAATTAAGGATTAATCAGTCAATCAGAGAAGGTGTTTTCAACATAAAAGTATTATTTTCTTAAATTAATATTTTTTTCTTCCTATGTCTCGAGAAGTCGGAATTTCGAAATCAAATGATTTTAGTAACCTTCTATCAACAACGGCCTAATATATAGACAACTATAAATTCCAGCTACGGAATTTGTGTGTTACAGTACGTATTCTATAATAATAGCTAAGTTTTTTGGTGCGCCTAATTAAGGATTAATCAATCAATCAGAGAAGGTGTTTTCAATATAAAAGTATTATTTTCTTAGATTATAATTTTTTTCTTCCTATGTCTTGAGAAGTCGGAATTTCGAAATCGAATTATTTTAGTAACCTTGTATCAACAACGGCGTAATATATAGACAACTATAAATTCCAGCTACGGAATTTGTGTGTTACAATACGTATTGTATAATAATAGCTAAGTTTTTTGGCGCGCCTTATTAAGGATTAATCAATCAATCAGAGAAGGTGTTTTCAATATAAAAGTATTATTTTCTTAGATTATTATTTTTTTCTTCCTATGTCTTGAGAAGTCGGAATTTCGAAATCAAATTATTTTAGAAACCTTGTATCAATAACGGCGTAATATATCGACAACTATAAATTCCAGCTACGGAATTTGTGTGTTACAGTACGTATTCTATAATAATAGCTAAGTATTTTGGCGCGCCTAATTAAGGATTAATCAGTCAATCAGAGAAGGTGTTTTCAACATAAAAGTATTATTTCCTTAAATTAATATTTTTTTCTTCCTATGTCTCGAGAAGTCGGAATTTCGAAATCAAATGATTTTAGTAACCTTCTATCAACAACGGCCTAATATATAGACAACTATAAATTCCAGCTACGGAATTTGTGTGTTACAGTACGTATTCTATAATAATAGCTAAGTTTTTTGGCGCGCCTAATTAAGGATTAATCAGTCAATCAGAGAAGGTGTTTTCAACATAAAAGTATTATTTTCTTAAATTAATATTTTTTTCTTCCTATGTCTCGAGAAGTCGGAATTTCGAAATCAAATGATTTTAGTAACCTTCTATCAACAACGGCCTAATATATAGACAACTATAAATTCCAGCTACGGAATTTGTGTGTTACAGTACGTATTCTATAATAATAGCTAAGTTTTTTGGTGCGCCTAATTAAGGATTAATCAATCAATCAGAGAAGGTGTTTTCAATATAAAAGTATTATTTTCTTAGATTATAATTTTTTTCTTCCTATGTCTTGAGAAGTCGGAATTTCGAAATCGAATTATTTTATTAACCTTGTATCAACAACGGCGTAATATATAGACAACTATAAATTCCAGCTACGGAATTTGTGTGTTACAATACGTATTGTATAATAATAGCTAAGTTTTTTGGCGCGCCTTATTAAGGATTAATCAATCAATCAGAGAAGGTGTTTTCAATATAAAAGTATTATTTTCTTAGATTATTATTTTTTTCTTCCTATATCTTGAGAAGTCGGAATTTCGAAATCAAGTTATTTTAGTAACCTTGTATCAACAACGGCGTAATATATAGACAACTATAAATTCCAGCTACGGAATTTGTGTGTTACAGTACGTATTCTATAATAATAGCTAAGTTTTTTGGCGCGCCTAATTAAGGATTAATCAGTCAATCAGAGAAGGTGTTTTCAACATAAAAGTATTATTTTCTTAGATTATTATTTTTTTCGTCCTATGTCTTGAGAAGTCGGAATTTCGAAATCAAATTATTTTAGGAACCTTGCATCAACAACGGCGTAATATATATATACAACTATAAATTCCAGCTACGGGATTTGTGTGTCACAGTACGTATTGTATAATAATAGCTAAGTTTTTTGGCGCGCCTAATTAATGATTAATCAATCAATCAGAGAAGGTGTTTTCAATATAAAAGTAATATTTTCTTAAATTTTTATTTTTTTCTTCCAATGTCTTTAGAAGTCGGAATTTCCAAATCAAATTATTTTAGTAACCTTATATAAACAACGGCGTAATATATAGACAGCTATAAATTCCAGCTACGGAATTTGTGTGTTACAGTACGTATTGTATAATAATAGCTAAGTTTTTTGGCGCACCTAATTAAGGATTAGGCAATCAATCAGAGAAGGTGTTTTCAATATAAAAGTATTATTTTTTTCTTCCTATGTCTTGAGAAGTCGGAATTTCCAAATCAAATTATTTTAGTAACCTTGTATCAACAACAGCGTAATATATAGACAACTATAAATTCCAGCTACGGAATTTGTGTGTTACAGTACGTATTCTATAATAATAGCTAAGTTTTTTGGCGCGCCTAATTAAGGATTAATCAGTCAATCAGAGAAGGTGTTTTCAACATAAAAGTATTATTTTCTTAAATTAATATTTTTTTCTTCCTATGTCTCGAGAAGTCGGAATTTCGAAATCAAATGATTTTAGTAACCTTCTATCAACAACGGCCTAATATATAGACAACTATAAATTCCAGCTACGGAATTTGTGTGTTACAGTACGTATTCTATAATAATAGCTAAGTTTTTTGGTGCGCCTAATTAAGGATTAATCAATCAATCAGAGAAGGTGTTTTCAATATAAAAGTATTATTTTCTTAGATTATAATTTTTTTCTTCCTATGTCTTGAGAAGTCGGAATTTCGAAATCGAATTATTTTAGTAACCTTGTATCAACAACGGCGTAATATATAGACAACTATAAATTCCAGCTACGGAATTTGTGTGTTACAATACGTATTGTATAATAATAGCTAAGTTTTTTGCGCGCCTTATTAAGGATTAATCAATCAATCAGAGAAGGTGTTTTCAATATAAAAGTATTATTTTCTTAGATTATTATTTTTTTCTTCCTATGTCTCGAGAAGTCGGAATTTCGAAATCAAATGATTTTAGTAACCTTCTATCAACAACGGCCTAATATATAGACAACTATAAATTCCAGCTACGGAATTTGTGTGTTACAATACGTATTCTATAATAATAGCTAAATTTTTTGGTGCGCCTAATTAAGGATTAATCAATCAATCAAAGAAGGTGTTTTCAATATAAAAGTATTATTTTCTTAGATTATTATTTTTTTCGTCCTATGTCTTGAGAAGTCGGAATTTCGAAATCAAATTATTTTAGGAACCTTGCATCAACAACGGGGTAATATATATATACAACTATAAATTCCAGCTACGGGATTTGTGTGTCACAGTACGTATTGTATAATAATAGCTAAGTTTTTTGGCGCGCCTAATTAAGGATTAATCAATCAATCAGAGAAGTTGTATTCAATATAAAAGTATCATTTTCTTAAATTCTTATTTTTTCTTCCAATTCTAGAAATTTGATACAATTATGGAGTTTATGACCCACAACTATTTTATCAAATGAAATTATAGTATTTTTAATCGATTTCAAAGAAAGGAGAAAGTTCTCAGTTCAACTGCATTCTGTTTTTATTTATGTTACCTTATATCTCCATTATTTATAAATCATATGGCTAATTCTTTTTTTATTTGAAAGAGAATGTCCCTAGTACGGTCTAGTAAAAATTTGGCTAATATTCGACTATGAAAATTTAAGGTACACCATAGAAAAACTCAACAATGAATGAAAAGCACAGATGCCTTTGAGTTTGGATAATATACGAGAAGGTCTAATAAAAATCAGAAAGTCTAAAATTTTGACATTAATAAGTGTAATACAAAGCCTGTTCTTTAGCAAAATTAGGGTACAACGATGGAGCCGGAAGATGGTGATAGGAACTCTTCAATGATGAGAAGTAAACTCATCGAGTTGGGACTTGCCTTGGCATAAGCAAGAAAAGTCGCAATAGGTAGGTAAGGTTAAATAAGTATATACAGATATACACAAAGGTAAAAAGTTCTTGAATATTAATATCAACGGATAATTGTAAACGCCATTCTATATTGCGTACTATGTTTTATTTTTATACAGGTAAGACCTATTAAGGACATTTTTCCTAAACATAAAATAAAAAAAAAATTAATAAAATGTTGTGACGCCAATATTATTTTTGTTATTATATTTTTATTTAAATAAATTTTTAAATCTCATCCATCCATCATACAATAAATTATAAAAATATAAAGAAAATTAACAAATTGAAAGTAGTTATTGCTTATTTCATTTCATTTTTGTACAAAAATTTAAAGTGGAGTTCTGGACTTTAAGTAAATAAAAACTGAACACTAAGATGCCAAACATGGGACTGAAAAAATTAACTGGTGACAGTATTTTAAAACATTTCTATGATATTAAAACTGTGCACTAATTGTTAGCTCTTTTTGTAATATGATAACTAGACATAGATTATAAACTACCGGAAATGTAAGTGTTATGACGTGAATTTTATTATCCGTCCATAATCTGTTATCTATCTGCCTTAGTTTACAGTTTCACCAAATTTATTATAAAGTAACTATAGGTACAAGCAGGGATTTAATAGACTACGGTAAAGACAAAAGAGGGAATGTGATATGTCCGTATATATATATATATATATATATATATATATATATATATATATATACATATAATAAGAAAAAATAATAACTTATATGTAAAAATAATTTCTTATATTAAAATACATAACAAAAATTGAATAGGTTTTTTTCATATTTAAATAATTTATTACGTTATTTTGATATCAACAAACACTATTCATTCGAATTTTGTATAGGAAAATGTTGCGCAAATTAACTAACGAACGTGGGTTATTAAATTACACATTTATAAAGTTAACATGACGATAACCAGCAACAGAAAATTTCACAACAATTTCTTATTCTAATGTATACGTATATGTAACATCTACAATGACTCTTATTTAAATAACAAAATAAACTTAATATTCAATATGTGTAGGATAAATAAAAGCTCAGTTTCATTACAGGATGTAGTTTTACATTAATTTTTGTAGGGTTCACTTAAATACGAATGGCAGAATATGATTACTTTCATAGAACAAAAAGCTTTCTCGTTTGATGCAATTTTGTACACGCTTAAGTGTTACAAGTGCATGTTTGCGAGATCATAACTGGTGCTCACGGTACGCGATTTGTGCTCGTTCACGTGTGTATGAAATTTGGTTACGAAAGTTATATAACGAGCTATTCAGTTATGCAAGGAATCTATGATAAAGCGAGCTTGCTTCGAGTTCGAGTCACCACTTATGGCGCGAGTTTCGAATTAAATCCTTGATCGATTTTACCTAGATATAAATATAAATTGTTAGTATACATTTTTGAAAATAAAATAGGATTTAATACAAAAAATAAAAGCCGTAGATACAACGGGACTGTCACAAATCGGTGTCGATGACGAAATAACCAGGTGTCTTATTTCACAAGGTGACCATAAAAATAGAACCATTATGGACAGATTTCATTGTAGATCTTCATAGCCTCATAAAATTTGAACAGTTTTACGTAAACTAGAATTTTAATAATATGTATATTTTTATATAATTTATATAGCAAATTTGGAAAAAATGTTAAGAAGCAAACATTTTAATATTATCTGGGTATTAGATTGAACAGAAAAATAGCCAGGACAAAAAAAACTATGAGGCTCCTGGGTGTTACATGAGAGCACGACCTAATAAACCGCGCGCAAATACCAGTAATATCAGAATCAGAAATGTGATTCTGAAGTTGCTTGGTAGTTTATGATTGATGACTAGTTACCTATAGTAATGTCAACCTGAATTACTGTGTTTTTCTATTTATTGTTTGTACTATACTTTATCTTTTAACAATTTATCCCTATGATACTTACAAATGTCCAACACTTTTTAAGAACTAAATAAATAAGCGCTGAATAACGTTACCATAAATTATAGAGAAAAGCTAAAAAAATCATAAAAAGGGTTGTTCTGTCTCATTTCAGATATAAGACGACCAATAAAGTAAAACAAAATTACTAGCTTCTGGTAAAAATGTTATGTGGGCTTTAAACGGTGAAAATTAATCTTCTCTGTTCGTGATGTAAATTAATTAGGACTTGTGTTGGACCGAATTACCACTGAGCATGTCGAACTTAAACGAAATATACCTATATTTCCGTTTTTGGAACAAAATTCCTTATGGTACGTTACACGCTTGGCGAATAGGAAGTAGCTCTAAGAAGTATAAGATTGCGAACGTTACAGTATAAAACGACACTTTTGCTACAGTATATGTTCAAGCGTGTGTCTTGCTGTGCATCTGCTAGATTCCAATTCCGTATATGTTTACTTACATTATAAGTGATTACTTTATTATTTATTAAGTACTTAAAATTGATAAAATAAAATAAATTTTCCATATATTCATTTATTTTCATTACGAATTCAACTTTATTTGGATTGTTTAAGTAAATTTAACAATTCATTATATTAATTAAAATGTTTAATATAATTCAATTTTAATTTTCAAAGTAATTAAAATAATTTTAAAATTAGTTTTTAATTTAATTTAATTAATTTATTTAAAATAATTAAAATAACATGCACCTGAACAGTATCAGGTATTATGCAACTTTTATTTAATTAAAAGATGTTGCTCGGATCGCTTTATTGTCATTATTATTTTTTCGCATCTCAAAATTAATAATGTTTTATTATGCTGAAATATGTTTTATTTAATATATAATATATAGCGAAAGGAACTTCATTCCAACTGGATGTCCCACGACACCTCTCATTCTTTTTTATTGTTATATTGAACACTATCTTCATATTACAGAAAAAGTCTTACTGTAACAAAACACAACTCCTAATGCCCTTATCTGTATATGCGTATATTCATCCAGACTCTGGTATATTGTTTGCCAGCATTTGGCTGAGGACGGAACAATTTAATTTACATCGTGGCGACTGAGTTCCGCAAATAACATATACTCGTAAATATTCCAGTCATATTGTTTGTTAAAACCAGTAACGGTGTAAAATTTAATCCGACGTTTATCATAAGTTTAGATTTATTTTTGCTTATATTTATATCTCTTATATTAAAGCATAATAAGCATTTGATGTGTCATTGTGAACCGCATCGGACGTAACGTCCCGCGTAAAAATGATCTTAAATATATTAAAATATGTTATTTGCAATTCGCTATATTACATTACATAAAGTAAAAGATTAACTTGGATGAATATTGGTCGTTGAATGTAGAGGTTAACTTTTAAGCATATCTGATGGCGAAATTGGATAATAATGTAGAGACAAATCGAAAAGCGACTTGTATAGAATCGTATTCACCGGATTACCGTTTATTTGATCGAAAAAACGAAGTTTTTTGTTATGATCCAATTGTAATATTTAGTAATATTTGTACATACCCAAAGTTTGGTTTCTTATGTTGATCCCCTTTCAGAACTTCCTTCAGTATTCTGAGAAAATAATGATTTTTTTAAGAATACATACTACGGATCTGAAGACAACACAAGTATTTTTTCAAACAATAATTTTCTTTAATTAGTTTTATTATGTTGGCGGGAAATGGCGAATTTGTTAGTTATGAACTCTATTTCCACCAATTTATTTTATTTTTTTTTATGTAATTATTAAAATCATTTTTCAAGATAGGGGTATTATTATCTATCAGTTTTTATATGTTAAACTGCGATCAAAACAGAAGATACTCGGATGGGTAGAGCTTTGTGGATTAGCTCATGTGGTAGCCAAATAGGATATTTTCACTTGTCTGACAAAGCATGAAGTTATATTTTTATTTCAGTATGAAAGCATGAGAGCATCGCTACCAGATAAAGTTAATTGAACCTGGGATCTGAATCAAGCAGGTCTTTTAATGTTATCGGAGTGATCAAAGTTCTCTTTTTTGAATCTTTGGAACCAATTGTTGGCTGTGTCAAGGTTCTTTATCCGTCGTTATAAACACAGAACATAAAATAAAGTTTGTTTTATGTTCTGTGGTTACAAATATATTGCGTGTTGCTTCAATCGTTTTTTGCCTTAAACGTTACGTCACGTAGTAAACTCACGGAATATTGAACACCACACTGTTTATATACCTAAACTTAAGTTCGATATTAATTGGGCAATTGTTATACGTGTATACAGCTCAACTCTTTGAGTGAATCAAGGCACTGGGACCATGGTTAAGCGGGGCGTAGGTATTTGAATCCTGTAAAATTATACTTATTTACTTTCTTGACAGTATTATTAAAGTTGGCGCGGTTGCAAAGGTTATGCTAAGTCCACCGCCTTTGCGGAAATTTTAGAGTTAAATAAGACGTGAAACGTTTATACTACGACAAAAATTATTAAATTATTTTTGGAGAGCCTTAAATTTTCTAGGATTTCTTTCAGGGAATCATTTTTTATCAAGCTACAGTTTATGAGTTTTAGTACGTTAAAGATTCCAAAAATTTATTAATTCCTAATCGACTTCCAAAAAAGGAGGAGGTTGTCAATGCGACTGTATTTTGGGACTCCGTGTCTTAAAAGGAGAGAACGACTCTTATAGGCTTACTTCGTTGTCCGTCTGTATGTCTGTCTGTCCATCAAGACACTTTTCAGGAACACGTGGAGCTATCAAGTTAAAATTAATTTAAAATACTTAGGTCTTCTTAGGTGTACTTGTAACACAATAAAAAAATCCTAAAAATACGGTCATTTATACCGCATATTTTGATACTCGCAAACGAATCAAAATCTATAGAGTACTTCCCGTTGACCTAGACTCATGAAATTTGGCAAACGGCAAGGTCTCAAAGTACAAATAAAGGAATAAAATCCAAAAATGGTTAATTTGTAGCTTATCACATAAAAAAATATTTTTTCAAATAGGTAAAAATAAAGTAGGTAAAAATAAAGTAGGCAATATATTTCTGTTCTAATAAGTTAAAATTTTGTAAATAGTTTAATACGAATATTATGTATCATTAAATATTGATAAATGTCCACGGAACCCTTGTAGTGCGAGTTCCGCTCGTGCTTGACAGGTTTTTGTTAATTATCTCATACCTCCGGCATTTGTCAACCCATTTGAATGATTATTTTTTATTTGAAAGGTCATACTTCCATAAAAATGTTTCCATGAAAATTTAGTTAGTATCTGACCATGGAAATTGTAGGTATATTATAGAATTCCTCAACATTGAACAGCACAGGTGCCGGATCGGGTTCGATGATTTAGGTATAATGATATTCTAAAAAGACATGACAAAATTAAAATCAAGCCAGAAGGTGGTTATATAGGAGTTTTTCACTGATGAGAAGTAAACTCATCGAATCCAATGTATTTGACTTATCTTCACGTAACAAGGGAAAATAGGTAGGTAAGAATATATGTATGCATGCAACATAATTTTAACTTTTCCACAAATTCCGATGCAGTAGGTGTACTGCTTGCCTCAATCGTGATATTTCAGAATCAGCTGATTTCTAATAGTACTTTGGGTCTAAAGCAGAGACTATGCCTCTGAACTCCACTCAAACTTCTCAGTCTCAGCGAGAGCACTGACTTCTTAAATCATAAGACTTCAGCTATTTTAAATTAGTATTGTGGGTCTCAAGCAAAAACTCTGACACTGAACGCCGGATTGCAACTCCTCAGTCCTCTTGCTACAGGGGCACTGCCTCCCTAAACCGAAAGGGTCAAGAATGTGCTGTTTTAAAATGAGTATTTTGAGTCTCAAATAGTTTCTCTACCAATAAATTACGGGTTTCAACTCCTCCGACTTGACGCTGTGGGAGAATTGTGTGCTTAAACCATGAGACTTGCGGATCTGCTATTTTTAAAATAGTATTTTGGGTCTGAAGCAGAGACGGCTATTAAACTTCAGATTCTCACTCCTCAATTCTCATGCTGTGAGCCGGGGGCAATGCTTACTTAAATCGTGAGACATTATGGCCTGCTATTTTTAAATTAATATTGTTGGTCTCAAGTAAAGACCGCGTCAACCTGATGACCTAGTAGTGCAGTTTTAAGTATGTTAACTTATATATCTGGCATTAATCAACCAATTTAGAGTTTTCTTTTATATTTAAATGATTCAACATAAGTTAATTCGTAAAATAGCTACTGCTAAAGATTTTGATTCTTTGCCGTATGAAATGTATCACTCGTGTGTGTGTGTGTGTGTGTGTGAATGGACTTAACAATTTCAAAAAGGAAAGAAGCGTCGTGAATGCTAGAGAGAATATCAGAAGTAAGTGTGGATGTCAGTGATTATTATAGTTTCGCAAAAGATGGCGGATTTAGCGTAACCTTTCAGAATGCGTCAGCTAGATCAATTACTCAGGATACGTTGCTTAACAACATTACCAAGAAAATTAATAACAGTAAAATGTATTACGATCCTATATTTTCGGACTATTTTGCTGGGATATTTGGTAAGTAAAAGGGTTCTGTTGAATATTTGTGTTATACTTCACTTTCCTACTCTTCAGGCAACGCAATAATCATCATCATCATCATATATATTAATACGCTAAGGTTAAGATGTTACTCTCCCTTTTTAAAATGAAAACCTCACAACTAATCCACATAAATTATATATCATTTTATAGATAATTGCTTGCTCTACCGGCATCCACAACTAAAAAATTTATTATTGCTATTGTTTTTGCAAATTAATTAATTATTAAAATTATATACATAAAACAGCAATGCTGCCATCTAACGGCTCAACGTCAATATGATTGACGGTCGGTAAAATTTTTGTTTAATTTCAAATCCACTCACGTATAAATAAAGTGGCGCTTTAGCTCAATGCTTTTGATACTTGCGCCTCTATATGTCAATTTTAGTAAAATATTTGTTTGATCTGTCATCTGAGCTTCATAATGGAATAAATAATGCGAAGACTTCGCACGGGTCACGCTAGTTTATAATATAAGTACAAAATACAAAGAAATAGATATTATTTTTCAAATCAAATAGGCAAATAGACCTCTCAGGTTCAAGTTTGACCTTGTATCGAGATGAAAAGTAGGAGAACTTCAGCACTCCTGGAATTCTGCGCTATACAATATTGGAAACCCTAATGTATTGTTGCGTCATGCGCTTAAGACACAGAAAAAAAATAATATCAAAAGCTGTAGATTTATTGTAGTAACATTTTTAGGCACAAACTTTTCCTTCTTTCCCAAAATTATCGCTTAAGCTCTCACTAAGTTTTAGCAGAACATTGTTATCCAGGGAAATAAATGTAATTAAATACTACAATTGATGATCGGGCACTGATCGTGAATATAATGCGTGATATAAAATGAATGTATGGACAGAGAGACAACAACTTTTTTGTTCCTTTATCATATGCATAAATTTTCGCTTAAACTCTCACTAAGTTTGAACCAAACATTGTCATCAAGGGAAATGAATGTAATTAAATACTGTGATCGATGGTCAGGTACTAATCATCAATATAATTCGTGATACTAGATGAATGCATGTACAAAGAGACAAAAATATAAAAAAAAAACTGTAGACTTATTGTAGTAATATTTTTAGTTACAAACTTTTTCTTTCTTTATCATATGCATAAATTTTTGCTTAAACTCTTGCTAAGTTTTAACCAAACGTTGTCATCCAGGGAAATAAATGTAATTAAATACTATGATCGATGGTTAGGCACTAGTCGTAAATATAATGCGTGATATAAGACGAATGCACGGACAGACAGACGAAAATATTAAAAACTGTAGATTTATTGTAGCAATTAATATTTTTAGGTAGAAACTTTTTCTTCCCTCGTCATATAAATAAAATTTTCGCTTATGCTCTCGCTAAGTTATAACAAAACATTGCCACCCAGGGAAATAAATGTAATTAAATACTGTGGTTGATGATTAGGCACTAATCGTGAATATGACGCGTGATATAAAACGAATGCATGGACAGAGAGACAAAAATATAAAAAAACTGAGATTATTGTAGCAATTAATATTTTTAGACTTATTGTAGCAATACATATTTTTAGGCAGAAACTTTTTCTTCCCTCATCATATGCATAAATTATCGCTTAAGTTCTCGCTAAGTTTGAACAAAATATTGTCATCCAGGAAAATAAATGTAAATAAATATTACGATTGATGATCAGGCACTGATCGTGAATATAATATGGATGCATGTGAAGTGATAATATGAATGCATGGTCAGGCGTGATATAAGATGAATACATGGACAGAGAGACAAAAATATCAAAAACTGTAGATTTATTGTAGTAACATTTTTGGGTACAAACTTTTTCTTCCTTCATCATATGCATAAATTATCGCTTAATTTCTCGTTAAGTTTGAACAAAACACTGTCATCCAGGGAAATATATGTAATTAAATATTACGATTGATGATCGGGCACTGATCGTGAATACAATGCGTGATATAAAATGAATATATGGACAGAGAGACAAACATATCAAAAACTGTAGACTTATTGTGGTAACATTTCTAGTTACAAACTTTTTCTTTCTTTATCATATGTATAAATTTTCGCTTAAACACTCGTTAAGTTTTTAACAAAACATTGCCATCCAGGGAAATAAATGTAATTAAATACTAGGATTGAAGATCAGTCACTAATCGTAAATATAATGCGTGATAAGACGACTACGAAAAATAGATAAACGAAGCGAAATATCTTATTACAAAATAAAAATAAATTAATAGATTTATTAAAGTAGAAAAAAATATGTAACATATCGTTAGCTATTGGATTCCATTTATATTTTGGTGTCACCAAAAACATTTCTTTTTCTGGTTAACAGTTTTGTTTTAGATTGATTTATGGTACGTATTTATTATAATCCTAAATTTCGCACTGAAATAATAATATAATGTCGCTTAGATATATTTTTATGTCGTCAATATTACGTTAAAATAAAAAATAAAGTCACCTTTAATATACTTTCTCATAAAATGCAATTCTGAGTAAATGTTTTTTGTAGCATTGCACACCCCCGTCACGCTCTGCTCTCGCTGTACGAACGCGGACATTTTACTCAGGTTTGAATAAGATAAGATGTAAGAGATACTTCAGAAATTCTTTTTGCGGAAGAAGAGACTACGGAATATTAGTTGGCTTATAAAATAAAGATTATGTTTACGAATTTATTACCCACGACGGAACGGAGAAGGTATTTGCATTTAAGGTAAGAGGTTATTCGTTTGTTTGTTGGTTTGTGTATGCAATCCAATGTTCCCATTTGTCTCCAAAACGGTTTACCGATTTAGATACGGTTTTTTGAGAAATTTTTGTGATTCATTGACAATGGGTCTTATATAGTTGTTACGATGATTACTCAGCAGGACACGCCACAATAAACATTTCGTTGCAAAGTACATTCCAATTTATGTTCCAAACGGGTTTACCGATTTAGATACGGTTTTCTGCAAAATATTTGGGATTAATCGGCGATGGTTAGTTAGGTGGGTATTATGGTGTACTTGTCGTTTCCTTTCCCAATATCAATTACATTGTAACAGCGAAGAAAAGCAATTTGCGCACCTAAGAGAATTTCAATTAATCACGAAGTGATAAAACTGCAGAATTTTAAGCATACAGAGAGCATGATAGCCATGGCGGATGTTCTTAGGTTTGTAATTTTATTAATAAATTTTTACTTTCTTTTAGTGGAGGGGTTTTCAAAAAAAATATTTAAACGTCTTTCTATTACAACGACTACACCTGCCGTGGGTTTTTTCAATTTTTTAAAATTTTGCTTTTTATTTCCTTCTTCTCTCTGAGATACAAATGTAAATATAGGATAGATAAAATTGTAAATTTAGTATAAAAATGTGTGAAGATAAATAAAAACTTCCAAATACATGTATAATATTTCAATAAAATCTTAACGTTCAATACTTTAGGTGCTAGATTGCACAATGTATATATTGACACACACATAAATAAAGATATTTTTATTTTCAAATTTTATATGCTCTTTTTATTTATATTTAATATTTTTAGAACAATGTTATTCTTTTTTCTATTTTACGTCGCTCAGCATAAAATAAACTGATATAAGTAAGAATCCCATCAAAAACATTACTACTGAAAGAGGTCAAGTTGCTATTTTTAAATATTAGCCATGAAAAGTCGTTAGATAAAAGGGGCCAAGCTTATGGAAAACTATGCTAGGGAAGTAAAATTTATGAGTAAGATGAAGTTTTATCATTAAAATTAATACAACGCATGACTATAAGAATTTGAATTCCTTTCACGCTCAGTTTGTTCAATAGGTGAACAGTTTTAGTGGTTAGACATTCAGAGAAAGATAAGCAACTATCTGCATATTGACATCATTATAATTAAAGCTAATTAGAAACGCGACAAAGTTCAAAGTCAATGCCACATTCAATCAATTCCAATAGCATGGCTCCAATTTACTTCATCAATTTTATTTCCCTACAATATTTTCCTTACTTTTTAGTTTGCTTTTCACGGCTAGCATTTTAAACAGGAATTTGACTTCTTTTTACAATAATATATTTTGATGGTATTTCACCTCTTTTTGTCGATTTTAATGATAGATTTTATCTGATGATAGATCTGCTCACAGCTTCCAATTGTTCTTTTTTCATTAGAACTATTTAGACTATTCCCACCCACTTTTCGGTTTTTTTCATGTAGATCCTAAACATCCTATATGTAACAAATTTCGAATTCGTAGGCCAACTGGACGGAAAGTGGCCATAAATTTTGATGGTCTATTAATGTACTAATGTGTCCGCTACAAAACCGTAAATTTTTGAGACATAAATTGAGAATTCCTTTACTCTAGGACTAAAATTACAGGAATGCATAAAACAGCAAAAGGCTTCAGTAGAGGGTACAATGCCCACTAGTATGGTTTTTCAAACTTACTACCATGTTCCCAGAAATGAATGAAATTGATCGAGCGCTTGTCAGAATACCCAAAAAGTGGGTTTCCGTAATTGTTTATATCTGCAGAAATTGTGGTCTTAAATTAAATGAAATAATTTCATTTTAAATTTCAATATCAAAATTCAAAGACTATTAATAATTTTTTTTTCAAATGTTTCTAACCCATGGAGAGAGAATACGCGCACGTCAACCGGAAGCATAAAATTTCGCAAACAAGGCTAAAAAATGGTAAATGGGAACTCAACTTCATCTTGGCTCGTACACAATTATAAAGAAGGCGCGAAAAAAAAAATACCCCTTCCTTTTATCTGTATTAGAAATTACATTCAAAGAAACTATTTTCTCAGATTTTAATGGATATCTTCATGTCAAGCATCTACTTGCAAACATTCATACACAAGTCTCTAAAACTTTAGAAACTGTCAGGTCCTATAAAACGAACAGAGAGACAACATGAAAATCTTAGTGTTCCTTGTTTGACTAAGTAATCATAAAAAGTAAGAATATTGTTTGACTAAGTAATCATAAAAAGTAATAAATATTTATATTCATCAAACCAGTGACTTAAAAATATTCATATCTATCACCAGTATTTCAACTAATGTGTGTTTTTTAATATTTCTCCAGCATGAGTATATGATTAATTCCCTACAGAAAAGAGATGACTGCATTTGTTTCAAGAATACTATGAACTACAGAGTTAAACATAGTCACGATACATTCGATGCTACTTAATTCGTGAAAAACTTTAATACCCTATAGATTTAGTGACAGGTTTAACGATATGCTTGTGAAATGTGAGGTGATTCAACGTATTTTTAAGGGATGAAATCCTTTCAAACGTAGTTCCATTTTGCTTAAAAAACAAAATGTATAGCAGTCTGTTAGTTGAGACTGTATTTCGCAAATTAATATTGCTATATTTTGCCTGGAGCTAGACTGTATAATAGTAATAACCATGGAAATCCTCGATTACAATAGGAGCATATTTTGGTTACAGCAGTACGGAGGTAGACCGGAAGCCTATTTTGGCTGGAACTGCTTCAATGTGAGTTCGACTTCAGCATAGTCCACCATACCAACATGCAACAGAGATGTTTTTTTAAAAAATGAACTCATTTTTTAAAAAAACATAAAACTGAATCAAATTAATCAGCAAACAACTGCATAAACTGTTTTTGCCATTTCCTCATTTTCAACCGGTCTCAAAAAGTAAATTTCGGTTAAGGGCTTTCACTTGATTTATAGATACAAATGGATTCCGAAATGATTGTGTTAATTATTTTAATGACATTTTTCGTTTCGTATTTAGGAAAATAAGGTGCGGCACTCTCGTTTAACACTTCAACGGTAACACAAATTTGTTCAATAGTTTTTTTAGTTATTGCTGTTTAAATTATTATGTGCAACTAAACATGCATGTTTAGTAATCAATATTTATTATAAGTAAGTGTACAATGTGCGTGCCGCTAAAACTCAGAAACGAGGCCCGGTACCAAGGGAGTTATATGGTGTGGTAGCCTTCTATCCCTCATCCATGAAGAAGGTTCCCCTTTTTACCTAAAGGGCGTGCTTAAGGGCTAGAAGTTTCGCCCTGTAAAAATGCCTACAACAGTATTCGAGAGCATTCCACAACATTCCAGAAAACCCCGGAACATTTTGGAATGCTGTGGAATACTTGGGAATAGTCTGGAACATTCGGAAACATTCCAGAACATCCCAGATCATTGTGGAACATTCCAGAACACCTCGAATGTTGTGGAATGTTCTGAAACGTTGTGGACCATTTGAAGCCTTTTTTGTATGGGTGAGGCTATGCATTGGTAGGGGTATATAAAGCAAGATCCATCGTGGGTCCGAACGTCAGTTTCTTATCAGTGAAGTGCAATGAGTGAATAAAAGCAAACAGTGAAGCGCGAGTAATCAAAGTGAAACAGTGACCGAATATAAATCGAAAATAAAGTGTGAAAAGTGTTTAAAGTACACTTAGTGTATTTCATAATAAAAAGTTGATTTTATTTATATTTTTTTTATACAATGCTCAAATGTAAAAGTGGAAGAAATCTTGTCACTTCTGAAGCAAAACGGCGAAAGTAAAAGAACAGCGAAAAAACGAAATAGTCGAAGAGCGTGAAGCACTCTTACGTTCACAACGAACGAGAATGAGCATCGTGAGAAGTAGAGAAACCTAAGAATAACGAAATGAACGAATTGAAGGATCAAGAATTGCGACCCAATCTTATAATAAAAGACTGCCAACACAATCCACACATGAAAATATCACCCGACGAGAAGCACGGACGAGAACAAGTGAATTGTACAACCTAACAAATGAAGCACGTAGGTTACGACCCGATGAAAGAATATAAGAAATACAAATACGTCGTATTCGGAAAAATGGATAATGTCTGCCAATTTTGCGATGCGAAAAAAAACTGTAGAGAAACACCAGTAATCTATTGCATGAATAGAAAAATTCGATTACCACCACTGGAAGCACCTCTACAAGAATTTCTATGTTACATAACCGGGGAAACTCCAGAACCAAAACACTTTACTTCCAAATTACTTATTACGGTGTCACTTCGATCAACACTAACAGAGATGAAGTCTATCACAAAATGGGATCATTACTATCACTACCCAACGAAGACTATAAATTTCTGCAAGTATATTTCGTCGAAAATGAAGAAAGAGAAATTGATCAACGAAGCGGAAACATCAGTGTATTGAGACGAGAAATAATCAAAGATGTACAGAGGATCTTACACAAATACAATCAACTTATTCTCGTATTCAAAACAATACTAAACCGAATGATTTCTGATGACTGTAAAGGAATAATTTGAGCCGACAAGAGACCACCTGGAGAATGTGAACGACGATAGACGAAGTTGCCATCGTAATTATGGACAATGAAAACACAAGCCGTGATATAATTGTACAACGAGGAAGACAAGGACTACAACGCACTGCAGAGACACACAAACAAAGAACAACTAATACGGACAAGCCCCCATAGATCGACAAGACATAATAGTTCGAGTTTGCCGACAAAAACAAATGAGATTTATTGAAGTCATCACAAAATACCATATCTTTGGAACCGTTATATGCCGGATGTACACAATCTAATGGCAAAAATGAGGACTGCCTTACTCACACAATCTCATACGGCTACACGACAGAAATCATCCCACGGATATCGACAAAATCATCCAAGCTGAATTTCCCAATCCACAAGAAGATTCGGAGCTGTACGACATAGTGATTCACGGACTATGCCGGCCATTAAATATCGATTCGCCATATATGAGTGATGGAAAATGTACAAAAAATACCAAAAACCATACTTGGACAGCACACAAACCGGAGATGATGGCTATCCCAAATACAGAAGACGATCACCCAAAAAAGGTGGCTTTACAGCAAAAATACGAATACGAGGCAGAGACGAACTGGAAATAGATAATCAACGAGTAGTACCATATAACACACTACTGTTCAAAATGTTCCAAGCACACATAAACGTAAAATACTGCAATTCAATGTTCTGTACTGCAATACTGCAAATCCATTAAATATATATTATACAATGGCAGTATTTCAAATAGCCAAAGACATCGAACAACAAAACAGAAACAACGAGATCTCATGTACAAAGTGGGATTATATATCAACAGTAACGAAGCAGCATGGCGGATTTGCGGTTTTCCCATACACGAACACGAACCAACGGTGCAACAACTAGCAGTATAGCATTTGGAGAATAGACAGAAACTTTACTTCACAAAAGACACTGCTAGAAAAATTTAAATCGAACCACCTAAGAACACAATATTAACAGCTTTTTTCAACTGTGCCAAACGGTTCCATTCGTGAAAACATTACCATATGTCGACGTCCTTACCTTATTATACGTGGAACACAACAAGAAAAATCTTTCAACGACGAAGGCAAGGAATTCCAGTAGAGGATCATCCAGGAGTCATGCAAACTAACGGAATAGGCCGAATATATACCGTACATACGAACAATACCGAACGTTTCTATCTCTGGATGTTGCTAGACGAAATACGGGACCAACAAGTTTCAAAGATCTTAAGGCTGTTGACGGTTACCTATGCTAAACGTACAGAGAAGCAAGCAAGTGGAAAAACGTTTCTAACAAAAATCGATTGCTGGTAGAAATACGTGCTAAACATAACGCACTTGTACTGGCATCATCCGGCATTGCCGCCACACTTATGGAAGAAGGACGAACTGCCCGTTCCGCCCTACAACTACCGTTGAATATAATCGAAGAACAGCATCTGGACGGGCTGAATTTCTAAAACAAGCCAAAATTATCTTCTGGGACGAATGCATAATGGCACATAAAAAATCACTCGAAGCCATAGACAGAATATTACAAGATTTTCGATAAACACTTCCAGTTATCCCCAAGTCAACACCAGCAGACGAAATCAATGCATGCTTAAAAAAATCACATGTCTGGCCGCATATACAAATACTGCGACTAATAAAGAATATGAGAGTTGAACTATCGAAAGACGAAACAACAGCATATTTTGCTCAAAAACTTTTACAATTAGGCGAGGGCACATATCCTACTGACCAAACGATCGGTCTCATTGAACTCAACAGTGATTTCTGCAACATAGCCATTACTGAGAACGAACTCTTCTATCAAATTTATCCAAATATTCTTCACAACTATATTAATCCAGAGTGGCTATTTCAGAGGGCAATTTTGACAACTAGAAGTAATATTGTCGATGATATCAACTTTAATATGAAAAAAAAATTCTCGGTAAAGAGAGAATGTACAAACCGATCGACGCGATGGTAAACGTTGAATAAAGTGTCAACTTCCCTCCCGAATTTTTAAACTCTTTGCAAGTACCAGGAATTCCATCACATTGCCTTCGACTGAAAATTGAATCTCCGATCATACTACTCAGAAATCTCAACTCACCAAAAGTATGTAATGGAACAAGGTTGATCGTTATACAGCTATCGAATAACATTATCGAAGCCAAACTTATGACTAAAAAGGGCAAAAGACACACAGTATTTAACCCCAGAATACCACTGATCTCTACTGAACTGCTATTCCAATTTAAAAGACTGCAATTTCCAATCAAATTAGCCTATAGTTTTACAATTAACAAAGCGCAAGGACAAACTTCAAAACATTGCGGCATCAACCTCAAAGAATCTTGTTTATCTCACCGTCAACTATACGTACCTTGCTCTCTAACTATACGTTACCCCGGATAACAAAATGAAAAATGTTGTTTTGTAAATAAGTATTGTAAATTGTTAGAATATGTTTTCAATGAAAAAAATTTACCTCTTATATTTTTTCCAACTACCACACAATCTCATATCAACTGCCCTAGCGAAATGGGGTACCCCAGGTAGTAAATTAATAAATCAGAACAGATTTTTTAGTTTACTACTAACTAAACGAATTTAAAATCAGATGATGTGGAGATGGAGGTACACCCATTTTAAAAAGACTTGCACATATACATTTAAACAATAATTTGTTTAAAGAAAATTTTATTTCTTTCGCTGTAATATACTATTTTAAAAAAACTGAAAAAAGATCAGTATCAGGTACAAAAAATCATATCAACCAAATGACTTTTCTAGGTGAGAAAAAATTCCTAGAGTCATATAGAAAAGTTGTCCACAGCTTGTCGTATCATTTCCTTCACAATCGCTTGGATTTCCCGAATTAAAGAAAAACGATTAGGCACCCACTTAATAACCATTTTTCCTTAAAGAATCTACATCATGGCGACCGACATTGTAATCAGCTCGAAATTAAAACTAACGATTTCCCTATAGTTATTTTCATTCGGTACTCATTTGACTACGGCGTCATAACTATTAAAAGTAGCGTCTATATGTTTCCCCTGACATATCTAAAACACCCCATTTAAAATGGATATATCTCGAAAATCTTTTGTCTTTACATTACAATCAATGACAGGGAAATTCTGTCAAAAATAATTTTCTTTTACATCTTGATTAACATCGAAGATGCGCCAAATTGTTTTCAGATATTAAAAATGATAACATTACAATATTTAAAATAAATTTACAATTTTTTACGAGCAGTGTGACGACTAGTTTATCATATACGGATATGACGACCTAACCGTAAGCCTATTAATTTTTCGTCATATACACTTAAATTGTTAGTTTGTCTTTCCTTATGGAATCTGAATTGTAATAATCCACAAGTTATATGATAATCTGAAAAGTAAACAACAGCTTGATTAATCTTGACAAAAGAGTTGAGTAAAAGAGTTTGGAAGGATTTTTTTGTGGATTCAGGGCTAAATAAACTGTTGAGAAATTAATTCTACGAATAGCTCATTGACAGTAAAACACTCATTTCAAAAGTTTTCTTTTCTTTGGTAAATTGATGAACCTAATACGACATATATATATATATATATATATATATATATATATATATATATATATATATATATATAGTACCAGGTGACCGAGCTAAGTCTCGCCTTCCGCCTCGCCTTCCCGTTCGCTTTTGCGTCCGTTCTCGCGTTCACCTACCACTTCTCCTTTGCCCTCCACTACACCTTCTTATTCCCCTTCCCCACTTCTTATCTTCACCTCCCCCTCCCTATCCCTTCTCACATACCCCTTCCCCGTCCTCACCTCACCCTCCTCTTCGCCTCCCCCTACACACCTTCACCACATCCTTCTCCGTTCTTTCTTCCCCTTCCCCTTCCCCATCCCTTTCCCTTCACCTTCCCTCCCCTCTATCTCACACTCCCCTTCACCTTCCCTTTCGCTTCCCCGTCCACTTCCCTTCCGCTCCCCCTTCCCCTGCCCTTCCCTTTCCACCATCCCCTTCCCTTCCGCTCCCTCTTCCCCTTCCCTTCTACTCCCCTTCCCTTTCCCTTCCGCTCCCCCTTCTCCTTCCCTTACGCTCCCCCTTCCCTTCCGCTTCCCCTTCCCTTCTGGCTCTCTTCCCTTCCGTTTCTCCATCCCCTTCCCTTTTGTTCCCCTTCCCCTTCCCTTCCGCTCCCCCTTCCTTACCTTTCCTTTCCCTTACCTTCCACTTCCTCTTCACATCCCCCTTCACCACCCCTCTTACTACCCCTTGCCCTCACATTACCCTCCTTCTCTACTCCCCTTCCCCTTCCTCTTCCCCTTCCCCGATCACTACCCTTGCCCACCCCCACCCTTCTCCTTTCCCTCCACCTCCCTCTACTCTTCCTTACCCCTACCCTCACCTGCCCCTTCCACTTCCCCTCCCCTTCCAATCCTCCTCCCCCGTCCTCTTACAATCCCCCTCCCCCCTCCCCATAACCCCCCCTACCCATTCCCTCTCCCTTCACGCACCTCTCCTCCTCCCCTCCCCCTTTCCCTTCCCCTCTATCTCTCCCTGCCCCAAGCCTTTCTCTCCTATGTTTTTCCATTCAAAAGTTTATTAAGTCTTAATAACAGTGTTCATAGTAATTTTGAAAATTTTAAATGGCTGCCATTTCCAAAATAATTAACCGAAAAAGCTCATCTTCAATATATAGATGATAGAAATTATTCAATATAATCACAAAAGTAATAAATACACCAAATTACAGCGAAATCGTTAGAGCCATTTCCGAGAAACCATTTATATATATATATATATATATATATATATATATATATATATATATGTGTGTGTGTGTGTGTGTATAAAAACCTTATTTATTAAAATGTGGTACATGTGTTTATCCTTGAAACGTTCACTTGTTAATTAACCTGCATATTTCATGTGTCTAGACAAGAACTGTTATCCAAAAGTTATTGCTTTTACTCTTATTAATCGATTTCATATTACTGTAACTTAATTTTATTAGAAATAATGTACTCTTAACAGTTGAGGAATTCCCTTGTCTACTTAATTGTTTAGTTCTCAGTACTATATCCAGCATGAAATTTATGTTGTATATTATATTTTTACTTTTGAAATAAGATACATTGAAAGTAATTTGTTTTAATCATAAGAATAATAATCTATATCACAGAATAATAATAATAATCTATACATTTTACGACGTTATATGAATATACATTTAGTTGTGATTGAAAATCTCAGTGATTTTAATTTTCCATAAGTAAAAATAATCAAAGTGTTGACAGTATTGTACATGGAAATATACACAGGGTCTTATAACATGAAGATTTATTCTAATTTGAGTTCTGTAGTCAAGCAGCAAAACCGGAACCGTTATAATTTCGTCACATCCATCTGTCCCTTCGTGTCTTTTAACATTACAACTATTTCAGTGTAACACCGACTGTTGTGAAATTTTACGGGAAGTCGTTTTTTTACAATACATAGAAACATAGGAAAACAATTTTCATGTATGAAAAATGGATGAATGCATGTAGAAAATTATATAGGTACTTATTATGCGGAGATTTATTGTAACCGAAATCCTTATAGTTTCCAGATATTCATATGTTTGTTTCTTTGTGTTATAGAATCATAACTAGTTCAGTTTAAGATCGACTGTAATGAAATTTTAGAGTAAGCAGTTTTTCTTACATAAGTACATAGAAATATAAAAAAAATATTTTCATATTTTTTTAAACATCTTCGCGTGCATTGATGAATGCATGTAGAAAATTCTATAGGAACTTATTATACGGAGATTTATTGTATTTATATATTATATTATGTATTTATATAGGAAAAATATATTCATATTTTTTTAAACATCTTCCCGTACGTTGGTAATTGTATGTAGAAAATGATATAGGGACTTATAACATGAAGATTTATTGTAAGGAGGGTTCTGTAGCTGAATGTATAAACCGAAAGCCTTATAATTTTATCACATCCGTCTGTCCCTCCGTGTGTTACAGAATCATTACGATTTCAGTTTAAGACCGACTGTAATGACAGGAATCAGTTTTTTACTGGAATCAGTTTTTTAAATTTTACAGGAATCAGTTTTTTTCTAATTATACGAACACTTAGAGTTAAAGAAAAAATATTTTTACTCTTTCTTAAAACATTTTTAGAACTTCACAATTAATTTTATTTTCTTATGGAAATGAAAGTCTTTTCTTTTTTTTTTAAATACGGTGTATCCTTTGTCAGATACGAGTCTTCAAAGCGTTTTGAAGTGCCCTCTAATTTTTTGAAAAACTTAGCCAGTAGTTTATTGAAAAATAATGAATTTGCATTAATAAATGAATACATAACCAACTTATTTTTACGCTTGATAACTGTATCAATTACTGTGTTTACGTAGTAATAGATAATATTTATATTGGTAATAACTTTAACGTACGTAACGTTCAAACTTTTATGAAACCTAAGTATGTGACAAACTCTCTTAGTACGAGTTCTATAATATATATTCGTACTTAAGAGGTTAAGGGGCATTTGGGATTAAAGTGAACAATGTAATTATAAGTTATACAAAAATTGTACATCAACCAATAAGCAAACAAAATTATAATTTAATCAAAATAATGACCATTTATAATATAAATATGGGGTCTGAAATTGAACAATGTCTTTAATAAATATATATATTTAATAAGTCTTTAGTTGATTAATAATGGTAATAAAAGTTTTAATAATTATTATTTTAATAATACTAATATTCATATAATAGCTAATATTCATTAATTTTAAAAATGTAACAGTAATTTATTTTTTTAATTTATTTTTTTAACACTATAGATCATAAATAGATCAGTCAATCATAAACATTGATACATTAGAATATTTCATACATCTTTTAAAATATTACAAGAATTTGGACGAAATACAGTTAATCTTTCATCGTCCATCAACTCATTGCTTGAATATCTGTCCTCAGCTTCCTAATTAATTTGATCATTAAGGCAATTTTGAGGTTATCTGCTCAAATTTTAATATCACCAAGAATATCTATAATTTTCATTTTTATTTTTTTAAAATATGTTTAATTTACAACTATACAAATTTCATAGCGTCTAAAATATGTTTTTTGGAAGTCATTTTTCATTCGAAATTTGGCAAATACGCATAGCGAAAATATCTCAGGCCCACTTTCAATTCCCTATTAAATAATATTGAGATACTAGTAGATTTCTAAGCGCGTAAAACGTCTACCAAATTCATCTTCAGTTCTTGGGTTATAAATAGGATCGCTTTAAACAATAAATTATTGAACCTCTTTTGTTTTACTGCTCTTTAATTCAAAATATCTTATTCTCAAAAGAACATTTATTCTCACGAATAAATCCGTTTGTTGCTCTTCAATTCAAATATATTATTCTCAAGAGAAAACTTATTATCACGAGTAAATTATTTTATTGAACTTTAATTCAAAATACTTTATTCTCACGAAAAAAATTATTACCACGAGTAAATTATTTCACTGCTCTTTAATTCTAAATATTTTTTTCTCAAGGGAACATGTATTCTCAGACGTAATTATTTTTCTGCTCTTTAATGTTATTCTCACGAGAAAACTTATTATCACGAGTAATTTATTTTACTGCTCTTTAAATCGAAATATCTTATTCTCTCGAGAAAACTTAATGTTACGAGTAAATTATTTTACTACTTATTCATATTAATAACATTCATATTACAGCAGCAAAGTAATGTATCTTCGTACGTACAGGTAAGTACGTAATGGGAGAAACGACAACAATTAATGTTCAAAAATACTAAGCCATTTATTTGGAAAAATTAAAAATCTATGGATATATCTAATATCGCAACTTAATACATAATCCCTAGCAATAAAATTGGGGAATATCATACCATTTCAAAACTCGAGAAAATGGAAATCGCTCAAGTAACAAAGAAGTTAAAGTGAGAAGTCTTTCTTAATCTTTCGAACCTTGTACACAATATTTAACGTCGGGAGAAGACAAGAATATATTATCTTCTTTTATAAATTCAGTGGCAATGGACTTTTAAGCACTTCTGCCAAAATCCATAATTTGGTCCGGATTTTATTAACTCTTCTATAAGTTTCTTCATTATCATTGCTTGATCTGATAAATAGATATTTTCCAATGTAAATATATTCTTTCACACATACTCTATATATATTTTTCTTGATGCTGTTAGTTATAATTTTTATATTTTCTCTATTCACTTCCAGGTTAATTTCTTTACTAGCAAGATGTATACTACCAAGTATGTACTGTATGTCTTGCGGACTTCCTGATAGCAACACCATATCATCTGCAAACGCAAGTTGGGTGAGGTGTTTTCCATTTATGAAAATTTCTTTGTTCTTCTAGCACAGATTCTTCGTGATAAAGTCTAGTACCGTTATAAATAGAGTCAATAAGGTCTCTTTATCTGACAGCTGTTTCAATATTTATAAACTTTCGGGCATTTTCAAGCTTAACTACTTTCTGTTTGAGTTGTGCTGCTGTTAGAACTTTCCATAACTATTCATGTTCTATAGTATCAAGTATTTGTTGATGGTCAACGAATGTACGGTAGTTTGATTGGATAATGGATGGATAACTGAAATCTTCATATCTTTCTAATAAATGCTCTACTCTCTGGTTGTGGCCAACTGTACAAAAACCGCTAAAAATACTGCTCACTCCATTTAAAGAAAAATCTTCCATTTTCAGCGTGGTTCTTTTTATGTCTAAGTGAAAACTAATGATATACATTTCGGATAAGACTAGGTGGAAGATAATTGACATTATCAATTGGATCCCTTTTCTTATATAAAATTACAATATCTGACTTTGCCTATTGCCTTCGAGTTGACTTTTGTTTTAATATTTTTTTAAAGGGTTGAGTTATTGGTGTGAGCAATATGCTTTCTGACGCCCTCAGCATGTCATTAGTAATGCTGTCTGATGGTTATCTCAGCTTCTTCGTGAAATGAAGGATCTAACAAATAATAAGTTCCCCTAAATCAATATCGATATTCGATCGTAAAATTCAATATCAATATTACGTAAAATACTGTGGATTGGCATTACATCACTATATCCCTGACACTGATCACATGCTGTTCAGCATTCTCTTCCCATCTCCGGTTTCACTTCCGCTGCGATGAATCGCACGGTTTCTTGACGTTTGTCTTGTTATATGTTCTATATCGAGACGGACCGCGGACTTTTATACTGCAAAATCATACACTCGTCTTAGACCATGTTGTATCATGTCCAGTTCAAAAAAAAACTGCTGCGCTTAAGACTGCACTGTAAAAGTGAAGGCTTTGGCAGCCAATATAATAATACTCTGTATATTGAATATTTTGGACAAGAAAATTAAAAAAAAAAATTAACTTTAATAATAGTTTTGTTCTATCTGTACATTCACGGAGTTAGTAAACAAATCAAAATAATGCGGCGTAAATTTAACTGATCACCCCTTAACCTTTTGACACCATATAATATAATTAATGAATGCGTACAAATACGCCCAATTCATATATAAAAGTTTTGCAGTTACATACAAAATACACCACATAATAAATAAATGCACATTTAATAAGAAAATATGTGTCTTCGTTTTAAAACTGTGCTTTATATATTGAGTATACGCCGAGTGCGAGAGAAAGGGCATTTCATTTCAATTTTATTAATAAATAAAAATTTATTAAAAAAATAACAAAACAATTAATTTGAGCAATGGATTTCGAATAAAAAATTCATTTTTTTGCATTAAACCATATCTAAGTACGTATGCACTTAAAACACATATTTAGTGTCGTAAAATTAAATAATTGTTTAACAAATATATGATAAAAAAGAGTTTTTGATTTGAATTCAATAAAAAAATTCCGTCGCGATCCTTATGTAATCCAGTGCTTTATTCCTAGACCATTGACTTACTGCATAAAGCAACGCAATAAAAAATTATTTTCGCTGCTCAACGTTTCTCGCGCTCGGCCGTACTCGATCTAACATAGGGTAATAGGGTATATTAGGTAGACTCCTATACATCTAATATAAGGTATATACCCGAAGAGTGTTGAACTATTAGGCTGTATTTGGCCTACCGCCGTGTATAACCGAAACACATCACGCCGTTGACATGAGGCGAAATCGCAAATCTTTTCTAATCAAAAAAATTTGGACAAGGTGACTCAAAAGAAATGTTTACTTCAATATTAAGCATAAAAAGCATAATTAATTAGATGGGTTAATTGGGTTTTAAATAATACGCATTTATTTCTATTAATTGTAAAGAAGGAAGGCTCCAAAATTGTTTTTTTAAATTTTATTTTGCATAAAATTTATTATAAAAGAGAAATAGAATGAATAAAGAAATTATTTTTCTATCTTTGCAGATTCATAAACTTTTATAACCTGCGTGGGATGGTTGCGTGGGTAAATTTAAAGCCGTTCTTAACTTTATATTACCCTCAATTAATGGAAAGTAATTCAATTAATGTAAAACTGGAAACCGATATTAACAAGCCACATTGGTTTTGAAAACCTTACAACTGACATACGAAATCAGAACTATCGAAAAAGTATCATATTATTTAATGAATAATTGCTAATATTGCACAAATTAGAATGCTTCTTATCCATTTATTAATAATAAAGTACGAAATAAACTAAAATTTACAAGAAAATATGTCGATTTTTTAAAAGTGATTAGTCGTGTTTAAACTAATCAACTTTATAAATGTTTGTATTATTTTTTTAAATATGAATATATATATATATATATATATATATATATATATATATATATATATATATATATATATATATATAGTGTTAAACACTTATTTGACCAACTGGTCTTGATATTCACCGCTATATAAAATTAGGAAAGTTATTTAGAATTTCGTTTTTAATATGCGCGGTAACATTAATAACAACACTATAACACGTCAGTTTATAAACACTTTTAACCACACTTTTAAATTCGTACAAAGATAAATCATAATGTCAAATTAATATATTATGTCACTGTTACCATTGAAAATGTTTTTTTTAATATTTGTCGAAAAGTTTTTTTGATTCGTACTGTCTTCACAAAAGGTTACCCTAGCTTATAAGTACTTCCGCCTAATTTCATTAGTTAATTTCTCCACATAAACCACCTTTAACTTTTTTGAGAGTAAAACTGCTATACTCGTAAATGGTAACTTTAAAAGAAAATTACCCTGCGTTAAATGAAACCAGAAATTATGTAGAGGAAAACACTTTTCTCTCGCCTTTTAATGAAATGGTATTGAAATATAGTTTAAGTTTCGTAATGCAATTTGTTATTAAAAAAAAATATATATCTTTGATACTTGTGTCGATGCGCACATATCTCCAACGCCAAAAGATGAGAATTTGATTTTTAAAAATGTTTTAAAAATTTGTAACCAATCTGAAATCATATTGAGAATGGGTTTCAATAATAAAATTCTAAAAACTAACTACATCCTAGATTCAATAGTTAGAAAAGCTCTAAAACGATTTACAAGTTGTTTGAATGTTTTACATTTCACCTATTTTACAATGAATGCACAAACCATTTAGTGGAATTAATCAATTTAATTATGTGAAAACAAAAAAAAAGTTCGATGAATATTCAAAAAACTTTTCTATTTTAAAAGACAATAGCGATATATATATATATATATATATATATATATATATATATATATATATATATACATATACAATTTTTTTTTTATTTGCCTGTAAACGAGCTTAATGTGAGACAAAATAATTTTATAAACTGATTCAGGGTTATTATCGTTACCAACAAGCGACTTCATATTAAAAAGCAAAATTTAAACACCTTGGCTAATTTTACATAGTAGTGAATATCTAGAAAAGCACTTTGGTCGAATTCGTCAATTAAGAGCTTAAATTCTCTACACACATAAATCCAAAATTGAAGAAAGCAATTAAAAAGTTTATAAAATTTATTCGTTTAAACACAACTAATAAGTTTTGAATCAACCGATTAAGTTATTAATCAACCGATTTAGTATCGTGAATTCGAGTTTATTTTGTGAATACTAGTTTATTATGTACTCAGAATATATTTTCGATGATGAAGAAGCAACCTTAATTTGTGCAAATTATAATAATAACAAGCATTCATTAAATAATATGATATACTATTACGATAATTCTTATTTCGTATACAAATAATAGGTTCTCAAAATCAACGTTGCTTATTGGTCCTGACTCATGCTGTTTACATAGAAAATAATTATATTAATCAGAATTTCTCAATACTTGAAGTTAATAGAAAAGTGAGAGCAGCTTTACATTTGTCCACGCAATAGGTGGTAATATCAGTTTATAAATGAAAGGATACGATATAATGACAGAATATATTTTCGATGATGAAGAAGTAACCTAATTTGTACATATTACAATATTAAGAAGCATTCATAAAATATACTATGTATGACGATAATTCTTATTTCGTATATAAATTATAGGTACTCAAAATCTGTGTAACTTACTCGTGCCGTTTTCATAGAAAAGAATTTCCCATGGAGGAATTTCCTATATCAACTTTAATATAAAAGTAAGAGCAACTTTGTCTTTTCTTACACAATCGGTGATAATATCAGTTTATAAATCAATAAAGGTCAGGAAAAAAACTCCGATTTTCATTCCATTTGTTATTTACAACACATTTTATGCAAAATGAGAGTAAAATAAACATGGACCTTTTTACATTTGGCTTAGTTTAATATAAATGCTTATTACAATAAATATAAAGCTAGTCCAATTACGATGCTTTATGTATTTGGAGGTGAACGTGTGATGAACTATTTTCTAATATGATTTTATGTTTACGCAGAGTAACAATTTAAAAAAAAAGCAAATGAGTATAACTCCAAAGAACTTTGTCTAAAGAAATTAAAGAAGCATTTTTTATAAGTAATATCGTTGCTTGCTTTATAAATTATCAATCTTGGTCTTGGCAATTGCATCGATATAATATCTGTTTACGGTTCCGTCATGGAATTATTTTGTGTGCTTTTTTTGGAGGTGCGATTTTTCTGTTAATCGTTAGGGTTCCATACCTTAAAAGGAAAAACCTTTATAAGATACTCACGTGTCTGTCTGTATGCGTCACAGCCGGATTTCTCAGAAAACGCATTATATAAATACTTGCCATTTGGCACAGTAATATAACATATTAACCCCCACATATTGCAAGAAAAACTCAAAAATTTCCATTTGGAAACTTTATGGAGGCCAAATTAAGTATTTGATTTTTTTCCAATTCCATGTATAGTATAGGCTGTCGTTTGAAGGGACTAATTATAAGGGTTTAAAAATAATTGTAGGGATTATATATTCCGAAACATATAAAAAATATGAAAAAAATGTGTTGCCCCGCCTTATTTCCGAAACTACTCATTCTGAACTTATGAAATAAATATGGGTTGTGGAAGCCCACATACAGGTTGTAGGAAAATTATTGGGATGATTATAGGCATCATATTTTTTTAAATATGCCCTATATTTTCTTGCCTACGAAATATATAGTTCGTCATATTTCAATTTTTCTATTTTGAAAACCGATTTTCTTAGAAACCATATGACGTAAAAACTTAAAGCTTAGCATGGTAATAAATTTCCTCTGTCAACACATTTTGCATATATTTCACACCATAAACTTTTTTAAATTATTCATATCATAATTCAAGAGGAGGTAAATTAAAGGTCTTAATCTTTTTTTTCACTTTTGTGCCTTAGAGTCACTTGAAAAGTATTGTTACGAGAAATACAAAAATATTTTTTCACAGCTTCAAATTGGATTTGTAAAAAGATATTCTAAAATATGTGCAAAAATTTAGCATTTCCGAGATTAATTAAACAAAACTACTGAGATAAAAAAATATGAAAAGAAAGGTTTGGTAAAAAAAGATTGCAGAAAATTATAAAAAAAATTCTGGGTGTTATAATTTTTAAAATATTCATCAAGTTACAACATTGTGAATAATTAGTATGTGTAAATAGTTGAACAGAATTACTACGTATTATATACACTTATAATACGCTTAAATGTTTATGAGTACCGACATGTTTACGGTGCCCTCGTAGTGTGCGTCCTATTCGTGTTGAACAGTTTTTTTATTTGAACGTCTTATATACTATTGACACGGCGGCGTGTGCTTTGTGCACGAATATCGAAATTGACTGTTCTATTTTTAATTGTGCCATAGCTAAAGTATGCCATAGTTTGAAGGAAGTAATCGGTTATATGTGGTACATGCATTGGTTATCAAATGCACAAATTTGGATGATTGATTGAAACAGTTGATATAAAAATTATATACTAAAAGACGCCAATAAAAGTAATTTTCAGTTATTCTTTCCTTCATTATTGGAAATATTTCTATTTTCAACTTGTAAAACGTTTCATACATTTTTAAAACATTAAATATTTATATTTATTTACTTAAAATGTGTCTCAATTTTTAATTCTACTTTTTTAGTACTAACTAAATTATTTTTTTTACTAATATTTAATAACATTATAAAGTTTCCCTTTTTATAATTACCAATTATCAAGTAAAATCTATAGTATTAATAAAATTGTAACAGAGTGAATTGTGTACATGGAAAAATGTTTGATTAATTTAGCATTAAGTGTAACAGAAAACAGAAAAAATGTTTTCTGAATTTTTTATGTCTCTCTGTATGTTAAATTGTACGTCAATCTCGCAAAAGCTACTGTACGGAAATTGAAAATGGTATGGTAATATTTTATACCCAAGAGAGAAAATTTAAATTCTAATAAATTTTCTTATTCCGAATTTCTTGACAGGATTTTTTCTCAAAAACATTTTCAAATATAAAAATGGAAAATACGTTAAGTACTATGGAGTAATATATATTTATCGATATTGTTACAGCACTGACAATCACGTAATTGGCACATTGGCTCACTAATTACAAAGCATTTAAATAATGCTCTCTGATCAGAATTATAGCAGTAGAAGGTAAAAACTTAAAGCTTAGAATGCAGATTGCGTTTGACTTACGAGTAGAACCAATGAATTACTATTTAAAGGTTAACCCTTAAAATCAGCCAAGCCTTACGGTATATAAAAAAGAGACATAAGAGAATATAGAGAAAAAAACGACGCAATATATCTGTACAATTTAATTTCTATAAAACCGCTTAAATATAATCTTATCCGTTATACTGCCGACATAACACATTTTTTATTAAAATTATGTCTGGTTACTAATTAAATTATATTTTCAGCTATATCTTATATAATTCAACTTTAAGAAAAGATGCAATATAGTCAAAGAATTTAATACAAATTATCATCTGCTATAATACTGTCTTAATAGATTTGAATAAAACGATATTTGGTTGCTAATTAAACTATATATTCAGCTAA
Organism: Druceiella hillmani; assembly: GCA_039881145.1. Classification (NCBI taxonomy): domain Eukaryota; kingdom Metazoa; phylum Arthropoda; class Insecta; order Lepidoptera; family Hepialidae; genus Druceiella; species Druceiella hillmani. Next base: position 1,689,372 of record JAYKKI010000079.1, on the reverse strand, counting down.
ATCTTATATAATTAAACTTTAAGAAAAGATGCAATGTAGTTAAAATATGTAATATAAAACGGTCTGAATACATCCTCAATGACTACAAATATGTGTGGAAATTAGGATGGAAATATATATTCAAAAGGTCACAGAAGTAATAAGTGGGCGTAAGGAAAAGAAAATTGCAATTATTGTGAAATTTTTGAAAAGACATTATTGTCAATATAATAAAAATAGAAACACAATCTGTTTCCCTATACGTCATAAAAATATTTCTTAATCTACATAAGATCATAACCCCCACATATTAGATGTAAAATTTCTTTGTTATGAATGTAAACTATTTATTTAAAAAAATATTCATATTAGGTTTTAAAAATAACGATTTCTACAAATAGGTTTATTTTTTATTGATGTTCATTCCCAGAATAACAGTCCGATTCCAAAAATTCTATTAAAATTCATATATTGAGGAAGATTATAGGCTATAAACATGTAGATTTGATCGTTCGACATTAAACGATAACCCAGTCAGTACTGGGTGTTATCATTACTTTAAAATAATAAAATAAACCATTATGCCAACAATAAAAACAATTCAGACAAATTGCATTTTAATTCAAACAAAACATAATACTCTGCAATATTTATATTATTGACTTTTGCTTACACACTCACAATTAAAAATATATTTGAATAAATAAATCGACATACGCTTTTTGCTTCCACGGGAGACTTGTATCGTATTATGACTCTTATGATACAGGCATAAGAATTATTTTACTTTTACCCTGTGATTAAAAAAAACATTATGCGAAGGTGTGTCGATGTGGCAATGTAAATTGGTCTAGCGAATTCTTGGTGAAAATACATCGTGTTTGAAATCACAAACCACTTAAAACTATTCCTGTGACGAAACTATCGAATTTGTGAAATTATTTTTCTTGTACGACTGAGAAACATCATTTAGTAAATGAGGATTCGTTTAATATTGAATGATCAAATCTATAATATATATTAGGCAACAATAAGACTTAGCACAAAGGGTTCAATATATATATATATATATATATATATATATATATATATATATATATATATATATATATATATATATATATATATATATGTATATATATATATATATATATATATATATATATGTATATGAAGCTCAGATGACAGATCAAACAAATATTTTACTAAAATTGACATATAGAGGCGCAAGTATCAAAAGCATTGAGCTAAAGCGCCACTTTATTTATACGTGAGTGGATTTGAAATTAAACAAAAATTTTACCGACGGTCAATCATATTGACATTGAGCCGTTAGATGGCAGCATTGCTGTTTTGTGTATATAATTTTAATAATTAATTAATTTGCAAAAACAATAGCAATAATAAATTTTTTAGTTGTGGATGCCGGTAGAGTAAGCAATTATCTATAAAATGATATATAATTTATGTGGATTAGTTGTGAGGTTTTTTTTTAAAAAAGGGAGAGTAACATCTTAACCTTAGCGTATTAATATATATGATGATGATGATGATGATGATGATATATATATATATATATATATATATACATATATATATATATATATATATACATATATATATATATATATATATACATATATATATATATATATATATACATATATATATATATATATACATATATATATATATATATATATATATATATATATATATATATACATATATATATATATATATATATATATATATATATATATATATATATATATATATATATGTAGCTCTATAATATTGGGATGGAAAAATGCTAAAGGAAATTAAATCCATCTATTATTATTTTTCAATACGCTCTTCTTTAATATCAAGACATTTCCGGTATTTTTAAAGTAACCTCTCTGTCCTTTTATTACAAACCAAAATAGCCTAACACAGTCGTTTGCAATTCTCTATTATCGGAAAATTGTTAAGTTTCATTTCTGAATTGTGCGGGGGATGGGCAACTGCAGCCTTTACAGTAGTGACTAATTGTGGCTGAAAATTTAGACAATTTTTCTCTTCTTTTATTTCATCCCATAATTTGTGAACAAGAGGCGTGGTTTATCCGCTGTTTATAACAGTATTGAGTTATTTAATATTCATCATTCGATTATTTTGGCAATTCCAAAAAATTGTACATATAATTTTGTTGGTGGTCTGTTACGTCTATGCTTTTCTGGACTTACAGCCTTTGCAATAGCGACTAACTATAGCAGAATTTTTAGACAATTTTTCTGTTCTTTTATTTCACCCCAAAATTTTTGAATAAGAGAAGCGATGTATTCGCTGTTTATAATAGTCTTGAGTTACTTAACATCCATCATTAGATTACCTTGGCGATTCAAAAAATTGGGCACCTAATTATTTTTTATTTATAGTGTACGCAGAAAAGTGTAGGCGTACTACACTTTTCTGGGCAGTTTTACGTGATTAAATCGCCACTTCATTGACACACGTTTCCTTTTAGACTTATGATGCAATACTACAGTCTCATCAACGATCAGTAAATAGCCGATTCTATTCTTAGCATCTTCATTGCCAAGATCAAAACTCTAAAGATAGAAGTTCCGACGCTCACCTTGTACTCCCTTTGTCCTAGTAAAGATGGTCGTAAATAGCATGAAGAACTGTGTGTTTGAAAGGTCAAGCGTCGATGCTATTTCCCTTATATAAAAAAAGGCTTAAAACTTCTTCCTTCACAAGAGAAATAAATTCTGAAGTGAACATTTCTGTTGGTCGACCATCATGTTCCATATCTTCAATGGTTGTACGTTATAACCAAAAGTTCTTCACCAAATTTTTAACGTGATACAGGAAGATACTTCCCGAATATGCCAAAGTTTAATTAATTTGGATGGGCGATAATATTTTTTTTTAACAGAAAATTAAAAACACGTCCATGTTTAATTTTTGACATTTTTAAATAAAACACACGACGCTCTTCATTCAAGCCTCTCCAAATCTTGATGATTTCACGCTTATTAATTTTTGAAGTTTAAGTTTGATTATTAATTTTAGGAACGGTGTACTAGTCGGTACTGAATAACAGGTTCGAAATGTCATCTAAAACTGTTTTAGATAAAGTTAATATAGTGTCGCCTACGTTTATGAGCCACTTAGCTTGGAAGTTCTAATCTAAAATTAAATGTATTCTTGCTAGTGTAGGGATTTCTAAGTAAATTTATTAATGAGGTACCTAAATATAACGCGCTATCTAAGTAACTATATATTAATTATTGAATAAGTTTGTTGATATTAGAGAGACATTTCGGAAATGGTTTCACTTGGACAAACATGTTTTTACATAATTTGTGTACCGATAATGTTCAAATTAAAACTTTCATTAGTAGACCCCAAAATTCAACTCGGCCCAATGAAATGCAAAAGGGCTTTAAATACTGCATTATGTTTCTTGTACCTTTTACTTTTATTCTTAATTCCTAACTTAAAATGCATACGATTTTTAATGCAACAATATATCCACAATTAAATTAAACTACGTGATGTAGTATTATTTCTACTTTCTTTAAGTTCTTTACCACGACCTAGGTTTCGTTGTATTACAACATCTTCAGGTGGGCTATTAGCAAAGATCGTCTTTGCTAAACATCTTTGCTAATAGCCCACCTGAAGATGTTGTAATACAACGAAACCTAGGTCGTGGTAAAGAACTTAAAGAAAGTAGAAGTAATACCACATCACGTAGTTTCATTATTTGTGAATAATGAATTTCTACAAAATTAACGCCAAATATATTCAATGCAACAATATATATTATTAGTTGACATTATTTAATTGGGTGATCATATTTGGTTGTTCATTATCAAGAGCGTGACTGTAATTGACGTCCATCACAGGATTATTATCTGTTCATTATTAGTAACATTTTAGTTCATTTTACATTTATAATATTAATATTAAATTTACGTACATTAGCAATAAACGAGTGCATTTTCGTCAAGCTCGGGATATGCACATTGAAATGTACAGTCATTTTTATAGTCAATTAAAAGCTTAATTTTAACATGTCCTTTGAATGAAATATTATTATCTATTTTTTATGATTTATAATGATCATTTTACTTTTTATCGTTATATAGTACTGCCAACGCAATTATTTATATAGAAGAGCTATTTGTTAGGATTTGGCACAAAATCGGCTTATTTATTGAAATCTTTCTAGCGAGTACAGGTAATGAGCAGTAACCATTTAAATGAAAAAAATCGAAGTGACCTGAATGCATTATTGAGTTAAACATTTATATCATTATAGCTATTTAATTATATGAAATCTTTCTAGTGAGTACACGTAATGAGCAGTAACCATTTAAATGAAGGAAATCGAAGTCACCTAAATTCATTATTGAGTTAAACATTTATATCATTATAGCTACATTAAAATAACATTTGAAAGAATAGTGCACGATAATTAAACCTATAAACAATTTTCACGATGTATAAAGTTAATTCCTTATTATTTGTTACAAATTTAGATTCTTTTTGTACAATAGCTTCTATATTACCAAATTGAGTCGTACAATTCTGTACTCGACTAATACACATAATAAATAAGTAAACCGTTGAGAATAACGTTACTAAGTTAACATGAAACAATCTATATACAATAGAAATTGATTAGAACAACATTGAAAGGACCAATCATATTGAGTCGACAAATCCGGCTGTCGTAAAAACCGAGATTATTATTTTTTTCATTATTCTTATATTATATATGTACAAGGACATTTCAACAATAAGTGTGTCTAATATGTCATTTATCAATACACTGTCTAATGCTGTTATTTCGACTGTGGCGCGTGTGCCGAAAGCATTATTATGTTTCTTAGAATGGACCCTAAATATACTTATGTTTGTAAATTAGACATTGTCGAAGTATTTTTAAATGACATATGTTCGACTTTAGTATTTTTTCTACTAAATTAAAACAAAAACATGACATCGAGTCGTTATTACAGATATGACCTCCGAAAACTCTTCGGAAAAGATGTTGCTATATGCGATATGTCGTTAGAAGTAATGTTTCAGATAAGGCAATTGTATGGGATCCAGCCGAGACCTCTAATTTTCTAAGTGACGGACTCACAGACAAAAATTCTTGAAAAATATTTTTGGTTTCTATTACTTTTATAATGTCCTCTTAAATCATTTTTTGTAAATATCGTCGTGTGTGTATATATATATATATATATATATATATATATATATATATACACAAATATATAGGATTTGGGATAATAAATAGACTTTATTATTTCATCGCTCCCGATCTACTAGAAAAAGAGAAAATAAAAAAAATGAACGATTTACTTGAAAAAAGTTAACGTTTATAATGTTATAGATTACTTATTGAATATATTTGGTGTTAATTTTGTAGAAATTCATTATTCACAATTAAATGAAACTACGTGATGCAGTATTATTTCTACTCTCTTTAAGTTTTTTACCACGACCTTGGTTTCGTATCTTTGCTAATAGCCCACCTGAAGATGTTGTAATACAACGAAACCTAGGTCGTGGTAAAGAACTTAAAAAATGTAGAAATAATACTACATCTCGTAGTTTCATTTAATTGTTATAGATCACATTATGGGTATTCAAAAAGAGTTTAACTACTATGCAAAATGCAGAAAAAAAATTGTGAAAAATAGCCTCGTAACATTAGTTCACCTTAAATTGTTTAATTGTTTAAAACTTAAGCGAATACTGTGGTTTTCATTATAATATTGGCTGAAATTGATTTTTGTTTGCTAATATAATTATTTCACATTCAGATTTAACAGATGGCGTTGTTCGCTTTTAAAACACCCCGAGAATGGAGCATACAAAAGGTACTTAAGCGTCAGAATTTTATACAATCGCTTCCTATACTCTGGCACTGAATGCTATTAACTCATATTGCTAATTATTATAATACTTTAGTGATACGGATTTTACTTAGTGTTTTGCGATTGAGATTTGTTCGTCGGGGCATTTCAGAGTTACACTGATCATGTCATATTAAAGGTAGATAGTACTTACACCGACAAAGCTTCTTTATTGACCGTTGTATGTAAAGAATATACGTAGTTACCAAAGACAAACCTTGTTTAAATATCGTCATATATAAAGAAAACTTGCTGGATCAAGGCAACGAAAGCAGTGTACTTTTATCTTTTTTTTTTTTAATTAGGGCGAGAAATTAATAATATTTATATATATAATATTATTTTTAGGTGCCCTTCTAATTCTGTTCTTGTGTCGTTTAGGAATACTTTTAATGAATTTGTTAGAAACTAATTTACTTTATTAATGTAGGCTGAAAAAGGTAGTTTCTATATTAATAAATTTACCTTATATATATATATATATATATATATGTATATATATATATATATGTATATATATATATATATATATATATACATATATATATGTGTGTGTGTGTGTGTGTACAAGTGTATACGCCATTGATATAATAATTAAAATTAGTATAAGTGAAATTAAACTCGAAATAAATGTTTTTCTAAGAAAAATGCTTTTTTTTAATAATTTTAAGATTGATATTTTAATAAAACAATTACATAACGTCATTTCTTTCGTCATTTTCTCTTTTGCATTTTTTATATAATCATTTGCGATCAATAATTTATAATAATTTACATTCATTTATATTCACAGTATTTAATGCTGATTACACAATCATTTTATAATAATTTATATCACAGTATTTTTAGCTAATTACACAATCATTTTATAATAATTTACATCACAGTATTTATAGCTAATTACACAATCATTTCATAATAATTTACATCACAGTATTTATAGCTAATTACGCAATCATTTTATGATAATTTACATCACAGTATTTATAGCTAATTACACAATCATTTTATAATAATTTACATCACAGTATTTATAGCTAATTACACAATCATTTTATAATAATTTACATCACAGTATTTATTGTTAATTACAGGGAAAGTCGTTGATAAATAATTAAAATGTGGCATTGTTTTCAAGTCGCTATGTTCACAATAGATATACGGCCACAGAGAGCGGTAACAATGGCATAAGGCGCTAATGACGTTTGGTTTAGATTTTATCGTTTTCCCAGAACTCGTGACCGAACTCGTAGAGCATTTTCATCGTTATATCAGGGAAATTAATTTACTTATCCCGAAATTTTTTCATCCAGTTATTTTTGCTCAAAATAAAATGAATCTAGCATCGCCGTATTTTCTTCTAGCATGGTACATGTCATTAGTTGTAAATCTAATATAACTTATTTTATTAAAATATATAATAAAGTCACTTCAGCTATTTGAGAACAAACTTCATCTTGCAATTGCTTTAAACATGATACAAACAATGTTACCAAAGTAAGTAAAGAATTCCTGGCTTCTGTTATGTATAAAGTTAATACATAGAAAGTTTTATAGAAATTAAAGTAATTGTTACGGCCTGAAAAACGAAAACAGGCTAGCAGATCTCAGAATATTATGAAGCCAGGTTCCGCAATTACTTATATCGCTATAACTCGTTGATGCATGTTGAAGTTCAAACCATGTGAGAGTATCTAGAATTTTTTTTTAAATTGTCAAAGCTGTGCTCGAAATATTAGAGGTCGATCGAAGTCGATCGGTAATGATCTGACCGACAAATAATTTGAGACAATATAACATCTGATATTAAATACTTTAACGCACTTGTGCTACAAAAGTTAATCCTATTGAAAATCTTAACGAATTGGCCTGATTCTCACTGAGCCGAATATTACAGATGAAAACGTGCTAACCCAGAAAAGGATATAACATAAAACTGAACACATGCTGATGGAGACGGAAGACGTTTAGTCGGCGGCATACGTCTCTCGACGTATATGTTGAGCCGGTGGAAACTTGGCCAGCGACCTTATCGGATAAAAGTTGGATAAGGTCGGCAGTCAGTCAGATAAGGTTACGGTCGTTGTCGTGACACCCTATAATAATTAATCGGTCGTCCTCGTTGTTCGTGAAGCTTAATATTTCTTGCAATAGTGAAATGGACGTGTGATTAACCCGGTATCGAATGGATGTAAATAAAACTTGGAATTGTGTTGGTATTTATACGTTGTATACAATGACACGTTCAACAACTGAAAAGTCAGTTCCGAAGTAAGTCAGGTCCGTTAGGAAACGGATCAGATAGTCAGATAAAAATTTTTATAATTTTTAAAAAAAAATAAACCAGCAAATTTTATACTAACCAGCAAGTTCTGGACTGAATGCGACAATTTTTAAAGTAACTTGTCAATTTTTTTTTCTTCAATATGAGCAGTCTAAGTTAGGTGATGGAACATTTTGGGTGCGTGATTGGGCAAAAAAGATTTTTTTTTTAAACAAGACAATTTTGTTTTTATTTTAGACTGTGATTAATATAATGGTTATTCAGGATTGAAGAATATAAATTAAAATCATTAAAAATGAAAATTCACAGCAACAGTACTTAAAAGAACGTCGCAGGGCGAGAATTTTCTCCATTTTTCTAAATATAATTTTATAAGCACGTGGCCTAATTTTTTTTCTGATTTTTCCAAGAACTGTCCCTGTTTTTCGTTTGATGTTGAATTTTGCGACACCCATGTATGTCCCCCGTACATAATTATATTAAAACAAACATATTACAAAGTGAACTTAAGGTGCGATTATTAATCAAGCCAAACTTTAAAAAATGTTCCTTATGTTCGTTTACTCTCTCTACATTTGAATTTTAAAAATTAACCTGTTACGTATGTGTGAAACTCATACTGCGAGAGTTTCTTGTCCGTTTAGGCAAATAATATAAAAGTTAAACGATTAAAGGTAATTTTATTAAACTATTTGCAAATATTAATATGGTTTTCACCATGTAAAAATTTTTCACTATATAAATATTGGCTAGATATCTTTCACAGGTGTAAGAAAAATAACTTATATTTCTTTTTAATTTATTTTTAATTTAAAAAGTCGGAGTATATGGGACGCACTAACTTTTACGCTATTAAACACATCGGAGATTAATATCCTCCTAAGGAGACACCATAATAAAACTAATAAACACTTCGGAGATTAATATCATCCTAAGGAGACACCTTAATAAAAATATATACGACATTTTCGACTGCATTTTAAAAATCGCTTCTATGGCGTCCGCGAGAAAAATATTTTACGTCTTCAATTTTGATGCAAGGCAATTTTTAATTGTAAGAGGATAAATGAAAAAAATAATAAGAATTGTAGTATTGCCGAGTTGTAGTTCTTTTCGAATCAGACTTAAATTGAAAAATGTATGATGTTGTGACACACGGGCGGAGAGACGGACGGATAGAAATGACAAAATTATGAGAGTATCGTTTTTCGCCATTCGGCTTGGGAATCTTAACAAACTTGCACAAATTAAGTTTTTCGGGCTAACGTAGTAATGACAAAATGATATGTTTATTTAAAACATATCTATTTATCATAATGTTTAACAGAATTACAAATTCCTACAGCTGAGTTTTAATTATATGTCTCCCGAATTCTTTTTATGTCCTTCAGGTAGATTTATCCCATCGACAAAGACGCGATCTTCTCCCATACATTTTAATATGACTTCTATTCCTGTTGATGGATACAGTCTGGTCACCATGGTTTTCCAAGCACGTTATTGTTTTTACATAGATACATATTTGATAATTTATTGCATTCTTGTTCAATGTGCTGATAATAATCACAGGTCAAAAAGGATTTTGTTGGACATAATCACAGGTCAAAAAGGATTTTGTTGGAATAAGGATAGTTTCATTCAAAATGACAGACGAAGCTGACATAAATATCTACTTGTCCTTGAAGGTTTAAGTATTTTGACGTGAATATGACATCGCAATTTGAATTATGTATAACACTTCTTGGATTATTTAAAATATATCTTGAGGTTGTAGGCTATCTTGATATCAGTAATCAAATTGTTCGATTATATTATTATTTGATTTTAGTTTAAAATTGTTCGATTAATTGTTTAAAGAATTCGAATCGTCGAGGTTTGGGCGTTTGGGGTAGCCGGTAACTAGTTTTCTAAAATCGATAAGAGCGTCGACGTTAATGATGGTGCCACTTAATATACATTTACTTCTATGAGTTTTTGTATTTTATCCTCTGTATAATCTACGGTTAATGTTCTAGCGTTGGATTTTTTTCTTCAAATATGAAGTTTGCTATATATGTATATATATATATATATATATATATATATATATGTGTGTGTGTGTGTGTGTGTGTGTGTGTCTGCGTGTACGTATACTAGCTGTCCTTCTATTACTACTATATTGTCGTGTATTACATCGAAATTTATATTAGATAAATGATTTGTCCAAGTACTTATTTAATGACTCTTTTTTAATAAGTAAATATTTATAATTATTATATAAACATTGTAATGCTCGTAAATCCACTGATAGTTTTTATTTGAACTTTGTATTTTTATGATTGATAACATATCTATATCTTTTATGTCAATGACTTTTTCACATTTTTCTAATAGGTAACTAGTTTTTAAAAGTACATATCTTGCTCGTAAGTCCAGTAACAACCTTATTTTGAACAGTATTATTTTAGTCGATGATATATATGTTTATGAAAATGACTTTTCCGCCTTTCTCTAATAAGTAACTAATTTTTTTAAAGTAGATATTATGCTCGTAAATCCACTGATCATTTTTATATGAACTTTGTATTTTCTCATCGATAACGTATTTATATCGTTTATGACAATGACTTTTTCACCCTTCTCCAATAAGTAACAAATTTTTAAATATAAGTATTATGCTCATAAATCCACTAATAATTTTTATTTGAACTTTGTATTTTTTCATCGATAACGTAATTGTATCATTTATGACAATGACTTTTCCACCATTTTCTAATAGGTAACTAGTTTTTAAAAGTACATATCTTGCTCGTAAGTCCAGTGATAACCTTATTTTGAACATTGTGTTTGTATAGTCGATGACATATATGTTTATGCAAATGACTTTTCCACACTTTTCTAATAGGTAACTAGTTTTTAAAGGTACGTAGTTATCTCGCTCGTAAGTCCAGTGATAACCTTGTTTTGAACATTGTGTCTTTAGAGTCGATGACATATATATTTTTCCACCTTTCTCTAATAAGTAACAAATTGTTTAAGGTAGATATTACGCTCGTAAATCTACTGATCATTTTTATATGAACTTTGTATTTTTATCACCGATAACGTATTTGTAACGCTTATGAAAATGATTTTTCCACGCTTTTCTAATATGTAACTTGTTTTTAAAGATACGTAGTTATCTTGCTCGTAAGTCCAGTGATAACCTCGTTTTGAACATTATGTCTTTAGAGTCGATAACACATATATTTATGAAAATGACTTTTGCACACTTTTTTTTAATACGTAACAAATTATTCAAAGTAGATATTATGCTCGCAAATCCACGGACAGCTTTGTTTTGAACATTGTATTGTTATAATCAATAATATATATTTGTATTGTTTCAGATAATGACCTTTCGACCAGTTGTCAGCAAGTAACTAGTTAATTTTCTTTGAATGACCTTTCGCCCCTTTTCTAATAAGTAGCTAATTTTTAAAAATAGATATCTTCGTAAAACCACTAATATATCCAGTGCTAGCTTCATTTTGGATATTGTATCCTAATTTTTAATGTAAATAGGTATTTTTTTTATGATTTGTTTTCCCTTTTCATATTGTTCGAATGAGTAACTATGTAGTTTTCAAAAATAGATATATTGATTATAAATCTACTGAAAATTTTCTTTTGAACCATAAACCTTTATTGTCAATAATATTTTGGTATTATTAATGATAATATTTTGAAACATTGTAATGTTTTGAATACTATATTTCATCATCTATATTAATATAATAAAGAAGTAAAGTTTGTGAGTTTCTTAGAAGTAATTTAAAAACTACTCTATTTATTTTAAAAGCTCTTTTGCTAGTAGATAAGGGACATTCCGTTCTAAAATAGGCTTCATTTTATATGGTTTTATACAAAAGGGGTAGCTGAAAAAGGGGTGGAAATTATAAAATATGAAAGAAAACGCCTATATTTTCTAAGAATAATCATAGGCCAATTTCTATGAATCTATTTAGAGTCAACTTAGATTAAAAGAAAAACTATGAAAACATTATTCTAAGTTTAGGGATAGTTTTAAAAGTGTAGGATGTCTCAACGAACAGATTTTTGTGGTGTAAACCTCCGGTTATGTCATCTAAAAATGTACGCCAAGCCTACCTATCTTTCTGTCCCTATCGTGCCGTGCAACACTGGCCACGATTGTGTTTGCCGGTGCATTGCAAAAGCACTTACGAGTATGTCGCTTATCGGCATGATTTCGATTGATGTATAATCGCTTTGAAGTGGTTGCGTTTTCAGTGAAAGTATTAATTGCTCTCTCAGTAAATAAATACCAGGAATAATCCATCAGAATGGAGGAAACTATTTCGGGTGTTTGAACAAAATATTGTTCATAGGCAACTAGGCAATTTTTTTCTTAAAAAATATGTTGAATTGTTAAGAGTGAAATGTCAGATAAAATAATAAAAACATATGTATAGTTTATAGAGAGACTCTTATCGATGAAAAAAAAGAACGAAAATAAGAACCAAACAAAGAATATATAAGAGAACATAAAAATTTTGAGAAGTAAATAAAAAGGATTAGAAGTAATCAAGAAAGAAAGAGAAAAAGATAAAAAGTATAAAAATGAAATCCGGTAACCCATTTCCGTTATCCAAGCGAACGAAGACGCGGTCAAAAGCTAATAATATATTGCTATTGTTTAGAATAATAACCCTTTTGGGTCGTTCTTAATAAGTCTACCTTTTTAATGACCCTTTTAACTTTATTTAAAAATGATTAGTTTCACAAATATATATCTTGCTCCTATATGCACAGATCACATTTTTTTAACATTATCGTCTTTAACATATTGATATTATTTATGATAATTGCACTTTTGGTAATTTCTAATAAGTAATTAATTTTACATTATAGATATTTCAATGAGAAATATTGTATACTTATCATCGTTAGAATTGATTGCAAAATCTTCCCTAATACTCTTTAATATTTTCTTATCGCTAATGGAATCATTGCACTCAACTCTATCCACAAAAAGTTTTGTTTAAAATACTGTATACTTATCATCATTAGAATTGATTGCTAATATCTTCCCTAATACTCTTTAATCTGTTCTTACCACTAATTCAATCACTGTATTCAACTATTATCTATAAAACTTTTACTACACGTATATGTAACTAAAGTGTAGAGGTCATTCTTATCACAGTACTCAAGTTGTCAACGTCTTTGTACTTTTCAATTATCATAAAATTAAATTGAATATATATATATATATATATATATATATATATATATATATGTATATATATATATATGACTTCGTTTATTATCATCACATAATAGTGGTCTCTAAATTGTATGATATTATACAATGTTGTTAGACAGTGATGTCATTGTCAGTATTATGTCATCCATTGTTTACTTTTGATGGAGAATAATCCTAGAATAAGGGGCATTTTAAGGAGATTTTTATTTATATTTAGATCGTCATTGGTGCTAATATTTTCCTCTCGTAAATCTAGGTCCCGTTTTCGATCTTAGCGCGTCTACTTTTTCTACATAAAAGTCTTTGCTTTATTCCTAAGTAATGGGAGATAACTTTGTCTTGTTATGATTTTACCAATATTGTCAATTAATAGTTTCTTTATTTCCGTATACAACGTGTTGTCACAAAGTTGTTTAAGTGATGTTAAATATTGTTGTAAAACCTGTATATTGATGTCCATATCTAATGGGTTACTATTATAGTAGTATTCATTAATTATTTTTGTTAGTTTATACTTTGTTGGAGATTGAATGGACTTATTATGTCCTAATATTGCATAGGGCACTAATTTATAACGTAATATTCTATTATATACTATTAAAATCACGTGAAATCGTTTTGAAAAATTGATTGCTATTGTAAGCTTATAAGCATCTATTGTGAGATAAAATTCCTTCTCAAAATCGGAATATTTTAAAGTCGAGTCGTTTATAAGTATATTTTTACAAATATCAAAACATTTGAAACTGTTTTCATTAATATTAATTTTATATATTTTCTGAAACAATTAGTAATTGGTTTACTATTTTCAGAAATTTATACAATTTTAATTATTATCTAGATACTTGTACTTTATTTGTATGGAATTGAAACAATTAATTATAAAGCTCGCTTTAGAACACAATTAAACAAAATCAGTTTTAAACATTTTCTTACTCTCATTCCATATTCGTTAAAATTATTAATATTTTCAGGTTGTATTCAAATGTAAACTTTTGAAAAATCCATAAAAACCCAAAATTTCGTTATCAAATAAAATTTACTTTCATCTGAAGTTACGTAAGAAACAGAGACAAATTTATATTTTTATTTGGTGCAAACAAAAAGCTGTCAATTGGTATTAATTATTTATCAAAATATTTTTAAAAGGTTCACAGTTAGCCACATTTCTTTTCGAAAGGTCATTAAATAAAATATTTATTGGCATAAATACCAATCAAACAATTGAGTTAAAAACGAAATTGGCTTGAGGGTAATGCTCTAAAAATTTCGATATAACACAAGTCGCGTGAAAAGTACTCAATCTAAACAATGCTTTTGTTATAAGATCGTTTTATTAAAAAAAATTAAATAAGAGTAGAACGCATTTTCACTATGACTTGTTACTTACATGCATCCATATAAAATTTCAACAATTAACGGTAAGTAATACTTCTACTAACACTAAAAATACTTAGCGTCATTCAACGCAACGCGATGAGCAACGCGATGAAAAGTTTAAATATTTGTTGACTTTTTAAGTGTTATGTCCCTAAACTCTTTTTTGTAAAACGTTTCTAATATAACAAAATATATTTATGCTTAGAGATTGTTTATATTATTTCGACAAAGACCATAACACCGTCAAGTTGACGTTAATATATTTCTATGTTATTTTTCAATTAAAAAAATATAAATAAAAATGTTAAACATGTATATATATTTATTGAGAAGATAAATACAAAGGTGTTGACTTAACAAAGTTTTGTATGATAATGATTTTAAGCTTGTTAATGACGGCCTTTATATCTTGCGATGTGTGGAATTGAAATGCAGAACACTTCAATTTTATGAAAAGAACGCTTTGTTCTATGTAGATGGTCAGTAAATCTTCTCCGGATATTTGAGTATTTAAGCTTGTCATGTAACTTCCTTTAATTTAATAAAATGAGTCCTTTGTATCCGTTTTAACCAGGATGTGCTGAGTGGGCGAGCGGTTAGTAAATCTTTCTTGGTACGTAAGCATGCAGCTCCTTCAAAAGGTAATATGATATGTTCATAACACGCGTTATTATATAACATTGTTTACATTTGCTTTAAGTTTCATTGAGTAACAGTTCAGTTAGTGTTTACTTAGTTAACAGTGTTGACAGATGGGAATTGTTTTGCTTCTTTACAATAAAGAGGGTCATTGGATTTGAGTGCGTTAAAAACATAGCAGGTATTGTTACATCTAAAAAATATTTGAAGAAAACCAGTCAGCTGATGAAAGCATTGATCATAGATTTGTAGAATATAAATTTGACGATAACGAATTCCTGTCGGAACCAATCGATTCTTCATCGGACGGAGCTTAATCATATAAACAAATTTCTGATAATATTGATGATAATGATTGAGATGATGATAATTATGTTTAAGATTAGTTGATGATTATTATGTTTATGATTAGTTGATGATTAATATTAGTTGATGATTATTATGATTATGATTATTATTATTATGATGATTATGATATTAGTTGATGATTATTATGATTATGATTAGTTGATGATTAATATGATTATGATTAGTTGATGATTATTATGATTATGATTAGTTGATGATTAATATGATTATGATTAGTGGATGATTATTATGATTATGATTAGTTGATGATTAATATGATGATGATTAATTGATGATTATTATGATTATGATTGGTTGATGATTATTATAATTACGGTTAGTTGATGATTAATATGATTATGATTAGTTGATGATTATTATAATTATGACTAGTTGATAATGATTTTCTAGTGGCGATGATATAAACTGTACTATATCACAAATAATGATAGTACCAGCCAAGAAGGATAACAAAACCGACAAAGTGTGCTCAAAGAATTTCCAGGCCCCACTCCGTATTCAAATCGGTGCATTGAAAATGACAAAATTTCGATTGTTTATCAATGACTAAATTGACAAAAAGGCTTACGGTGAAACGAACGATGATGATTGGCTTATTTCTTTGGATAAATTAGACACATTACATCTTCGATTTACACTCATTGGATGCATAATATGAGTTAATTGAGTACAAATCTCTCGTGCTGGAAAAAGTTACGATTGTCTATTCAAAAGCAAAATAAGTAAAAATAAATTCAAGGAAATAATGAATTTTATTGTTATAATTATCTTCCTATAAATCAATTCGATCATGAGAGATAAAAGCGATCTTGCCATAAATAAATTCGATCATGAGAGATAAAAGCGATCTTACCTCAAATCAATTCCATTCTTCTAAAAGTCCGTCCCTGGGATATTTATTTTGAGAGCAAATTATACTTTCATCGGAAACTGCAACCGCTTAAAATCGGATAGTACATGGGTCAGAATCCTTGATATACGCAGAATATGTGTTTCGTCAACGCCCGCCAACCCGTCAACGCTATCGCGGAAGACGATGATAAATTTTTAGAATAATGACTTAATGTCTTCTTTTCGTTTAAGTTGTCTAAAAAAAGGCTGTGCAAACTTCAGTTTATACCAAAGAGAACAGAATCCGGGAGTATTGGGAAATATGGGCGTTTTTATCGGTGTCTATAATTTCGACTTGTGCCCTAATGTATAAAAACGGACAAAATTTAGCCGATGTTGGAATGCAGGGTATCGTTTATATACTAAAATTTGTTTGATGTCGTTTGGGTAGATGTCGAAATTATCTCGATCTAACAAACCCCTAAATTTTACTACTTGGGTTATACTTACGCATTAACGCAAGCTTACGTTGAAGAAATAACACAAACATTTTTTATTGAATTAATAACTTAATTAAATTATCCCATTTTTTTAGATATTTTTATATATGGTTTAAAAGTTAGGGGGGAGGGGGACACCCTAGTACAACCCAGTACCTTTTGGAGGTGACCTTTCGTATCATAAGTATTATCAGGCATTTTCGATTGTCTTTTAAAAAAGCCTCTTCAATGATATTATCCCAATAGATGGGTTGATAGGAGATAAAAAAATTATCCTCAAGTTAGCAATATATGGGAATTTAGATTTCGATGGAGAAGAAAAAAAAATTGAAAATATGTTTCTCTTGTTAAATATAAATATTTTTAACACGTATTTTTAATTATAAAAATAATTTTTATATATATTTAACTAATTCAAGTTCGTCTCTTCGTAAAATTCATCACAATCAGTCCTAAAATGAAAGACATACCATGAAATAAAGACTACAAACGACAGATTGACGTGACGAAACGAGAAGTGTTTGCTATTTGGCTACGGAACTCCAATCAATTAAATAGGCAGGTCACATCATCTGTAAAATGAACAAAGAACTACGACAGCTTTTTTTCTTGATGAAACCAATTAACACCGGACCAAGAGGCAGGCTCGATCTCAGATAGGTAAGCGAACTTGAAAAACACCTTGCTATTTTAAATTTAAAAGAACTGGAAAACCAAGACTTAAAATTCACAACTCGTCCGAACGCAATCCATCTATTACGTATGATTTTGGTGAATGGTTTGCTTCGTAATATGTTTTGCAATTTTTGAAATGTAACGAATTATTTGTACAATACAATAAATACGAGTCGCATTCAAGCATAGAGGGCTCTGTACCTAGTTTTAATAACATTAAAATCAAACATCGCCATCTTTTAGGTTTTTGTGTAAACTTACAATACCGTTTCAACGTTTTTAAGTTTCAAAACGTTTGTGGCACCACTTGTAATATGGGCAATACGTTTTTTTTATAAATTACCTTAGAGTAGCCGACAGTAGAACGATATCATAATATTAATAATTAAGAAATAAAAATAAGTCATAAATAGTTATGAAATCAAATTAAAATACATATAGATTAAATTTCTTCTTACCAATGACTTTAAATTATAGCTACTCATATACAGTATAACGTATTATATTCTAATACGTTAAATTACAAAATATTTATCGAAAAAATGTAAACATAATTTACATGAAAAATAGTCTTTGGTCAGTAAACATAATTTGCTGACCAAAGACATTTTTTGAATCAACGAAATAATTGTTGACTCGATTATTGTCACATGAAATGAATGTTCGAAAGAATTATAAGTAAACAAATGAGTATAGTTATTTAGGTAGCTTGTATTTATAAGCATTTTTATGTTATAAGATTGGACTTTAGAGACACAGTATAAATAAAGAAACCGTTGACAATACCATTGATAAAAACAATTATTTAAAAAATGAACTCGTGGTCTATTTTTTTTTAATATTGGGCGGATGCGAACTGGGGTAACGAAATCGACCGCAGCGCTCGCTGTAGTTGAAATAGAAATATCTAAAGGCGCTTGTTATATATTGTCATAGACAATATAATTTACTTACGTATATTGTCATGTTTACACAGTGCAATTAGGTATTAGATATTTAAAAAAACATATAAATATGTATGGCAATAATAAGAGAAAAAGTTTAATAACACATTAATAACAATTCACAAAATTAAAAAAAAAACACGTCTATCTCACTTAATATTAACAAAAGTATTCAATTCTACCAATCTTAACAATTTATTATTAAATCTTTAGTTTATTATTTTTTTTTATTATAAATTAAAAATGGAGAACAAATGCATTTTAGCAATAATGAGAAATTCACTGTTTATCAGCCCAAAAGAAAACAGAAATTTAAAGGAAGTAAAGAGAATCCATGAAAATATAATTTAAAAAATTTGTATTTCATAAACTAAATATTTAAATGTCACAATTTTTTACCTTTTCAATACTTTGTAAATTGTTAATATTAATATATCTGTTTAGATGTTTGTTGAGTGTGTAGTATATAATTATAAATTAAAAGTGAAAATATAAAGAATACTTCATAAATAATAATATATATTTATTGTAAGTAAATTTCTTAAAATCAACTTTTACAATACTGAGTCGTATTTTTTGAGTAGGTCATTTTTCATGTACATCCTTTAATTTAAAAAAAAACTAAAATTAGTATCTTTACTGTACCGTACGGTATAGTAAAGATACACACGTATAAATATACACATATAGATCACACCTAATTTTTTAAGCATTAAAAGCAAATTTTATAAATATGATACAATACTTTTAAAAATACATCAAGAAATAACAAATTCTAATTTTACAGGTTTCCAATATTGAATTAGAAATTAGATAAAAAAATTAAATGGAGAGCCGGTATAAAATGTATTCCGTCTGACATTCTTTGTTTGTTGAAATATTATAATATGAGTAATATATTTATTATTTTGCTCATTTTATTGAGTTTAAAACAAATTGATATTTTATATTCTGGGTATAGACAAATACAATTGTGTTATTATTCGTTAATAAAAGCATTTATTTAGATATTTTCCGTTATTTTAATATTATTCAAGTAAACATTTACCAGAGCCGTTAATTTGAAGCGTACTAATAAAATTGAAGCGCCTATAAAGCTGCTGACGCTAGGCGGCGCTGATGTCACGCACACGGCCAATAAAATATAAAAAAAAATTCAGTATATAAATAATAATTTTTATCATTATTTTATAATCGATAATTCGAAATAATACAATGTCTTAGAATATTATTTTTGACAATAAAAAAATGGTTTAAATCTAATTTTGTGTCAATGAAACTTTCAACTTTTTTCTTAACATGAAAAAATAAACTTAAAATAACTACGTACTTATTAAAAAAATTGGCCATTTGTGAATGTTTTAGTACGAAAACTATTGAAAAAATATTTTTACTACTATTAAAATTAATCGTCAAACAATTCTTTTTATTTATATCAATTGTTTGCTTTTTTTCGTTGGCTTTTTTAATTTATCAATTTGTCTTTTTTCTTGAAATACGCAGTAAGCCACATATAAAACTACACAAAACTATGACCTATATATATATATATATATATATACATATTAAATTACGTTTTATGGATATTATTTCATATAAAGAAAGAAAATGGGTAAATTAAAAAGGCAATCCTTCATAGACTTCGTTTTCTAATTCAATTAATTAAACTTCGAACACTGCAAGTTCCCGTTTATCTTGTTCTGGCTTGTTTTCTAATTCAAACGAGATTAACTTATTTGTCTAGAGATTTCAGACGCACCCTCCGTCTGTACCGCCCCATTTGTTGCGCGTGCAGACGTAAACAAGTGGAGTGGGCGGGGCAAAGGGTCTCAACGTCTTACCAGGCGTCCAGGTGATTTAAATTAACGTTATAAATAAATTAATTGTATTATATTAAAGTGTACTAATTTAGTAAAACCTCATTTGTTTTTGAATTTCTTTAAATAAATAACAAATTAACAAAATCGACTTAAATAATAAATATTAAAAATGGAAAAATAATTATAATCAGAAAAAAATAGACACGGACACTTGAGTTATATGCGTACAGTACAAAATTTACAACGTTTATAATAGACACAGTTTAATAAAATATATATATTTGAAATAAATCAATAATTTTTTAAAATTAAAAGCAATTTAATTGTACACTAAATTTTCAATACAAGTTATAATAATTATTGTTTTTTTTATTTTAGAGGTTTTTATTTTCTGAATTTTCCTGTAAATACAGGTACCCGAGTTCAGTTACTATTTATTTTATATATATATAAAGCATCAAACACGAAATATAATTTTACTTAATTAATATTTGTACAATTTATTTTTAAGCATAACTGAATTTTTATCTTTAGATTTATTAGGGAAATCAATTAACAAATGTTTAAAAAATAAAAGTTTTTATAACATTACGTAAAAAAATAGTACAACGATTAAGAATGGAATTTAAGTTATTGCATGTATTAAAAATAAGCAATTGTAAATTTTGTTTAATTTCCTTTTCCAATAAATATATCAATATAAATACACATTTCAAATTATATATTAATTTTCAATATTATAACTTATTCAGTAATAATTATTTTCGTCTTATGTTAATTGCCGGAATGAAATATGTCATCATTAATTTAAAGAAAATCGTTATGGAAATAGGAAAAACCTAAATACATTTTACAGCGATTTGAAAATGATGACTAGAAAATAAGATTGAAAGTACTAAGTATATTTTATAATAAGATAAAGTTACAAAATGAATTTATCATGTACCGCCACGCGTTGTTTAAATGAAGGAAGTTTCGAAATTTAATTCACAAACATTTGTAGGCTCGTATCATAAGGTTAACAATTCATACATTTTTAGAACTTTCAACGACATACCTGAAATTGATGTCCTGGCTTCCCGCTTCCCGTTGCCCACCACCACTCAATAATCTGGACATATCGCAAAACTCACAACTAATTTAAAAGTACTAAAAAGCAGAAAAAACAAGCGCGTTTCAAAATTTTGCGCGCCGTTCACGAAACAATTTTTCACTGAAAATCACGGCGGAAATTCACTTAAATCCCATATCCGGTTGCCGCGTTTTTCCGGCGGGTCGACGCGGAAGTGGGGTGGGCTAATTGCGATGGCCGGCACAGTACTGGCGGCCGGGCGCAGGGCGCGAGTCGGCTGCGCCCTGCGCCCTTCGCGCCCCATTGCGTGTCCCCGTGTCAGAGGAGGGCTGCGCTGCAGCGGGGTGGGGGGACACTTATCATCTGCTTCGTCCAATAGCGGCCCGGTACGTGGGCCACATGTTTTCATATTCAATTCTCTGTTAACTTGCTGAGTTATATTTATTTTCGAACTCCGTGACAATTATAATGTATATTATTGTACATACGACTCGCAGTTAGCCATCGATTCGTGTCAGATCGCCCGCTCAGCTTTGGCGACTTCTTCGATTCTAGCGCCTCAATGGATTATTAGCGAAACTGCAGTGCAATTTTATACGGTGCTATTCAATACTTTTACAATTACCACACGCTTGAATACGGTAGTTGACTCATTCCAAATTTTGATATTTTTCGTACAATATTATGAAATATAAGTTAATTAAAAACCAATGTTAAAAAAAATTCAAAAATTGATTGAAAAATAAGTCTGGTTTAGGCTTCTAAATTTGAAGATACGGATAGAGTTGGGTATATCCCTGTCTCTTTTCCTCTCGTAGAATATAATGTGCAATATTAAAAATGACCTCACAAAACAGTATTGCCGTCCTTATCTATAGGTTAAATTTAAACTTTTATAACTCGGTCAATTTTGAAGATTATTAAAAAAAAATTTCACTCTTCATCAGCTTGTACCTTGAAATTATGATTAATGTAATAAGAAAATTTAATCAAATACCCAATTATATATCGGAGGCGGAGAAATAAAGAAATAGAATGACGATGGAATTATGGAATGCGATACAATAGATTACCATTAAAATTATAAAAATAACGTCTCTAAAATAAGCTAAAAGGGTTTTCTGTAAAAACGAATAATATTTTACTTTAGTATAACTATAGTGTTATGTTATTTACCGGAATAAATTGAAGTGTATTAGAAATATTGTATTGTTTACTTGTGTAGTTAACATACTATTGTCTCTTTGTTTTTATTATTATTTCATTTTAACTCTTAATAGCCTAGTCCAGTGTCTGGGACTTTAGTCAAAATCGTTCTTGAAATTTTAAAATTTTATTTTGCTTGCATTTAGTGACGTACATTGTTTCAATCGCGCGTGAATTTCGAAGTTTTCTCTGTTATCGTTTAGTTTTGTGCGTGCACATTTCCCAGATAATCGCTGAATCTATAGAAAAAATTTTGTCGACAGTAGAATAATTAATTTTTCCCAAATATATTACATGAATCATGCAAGATAAATAGGTGACGATATTGATTTGAAACATCTTGAACATTTTGACATTTTGTACATTTGAACCTTTGACATTTTGATCATTTTAACAGCTAACAGTTTTATAAAATTAAAAATATATTTTTAATGGATTATGAAGAAATATTTCTGTGATAAATTATTTCATAAAAATAAAATAATTAAATTAAATTAATATTTTATTATCAACAATTGGGCCATTGATTATTATTAACAATTGGGCCATTGGTGAGGGTTGCTACATTGGTAAGCATTCAAACTGTTATTAATTCTTAAATTAGAACAAAACTGTCTGCGTTTTGAAAGTAATTTAATTCGTTTCATTGTTTCTCCTCATTTAAAACAAAAACACATTAGAAATTATTGAAGCGTATATATGCGATAATAGATTTACGCTGTGACGGGTGTTACGAGTACTTTTAAAAATGCTACCTTGTTAACCAATCATCAGAATTCAGCTAAATTAGAAATTGTTGTCACAAAATTAATATCTAAGTAGGCAGTTAAAGAAACTAAGTTTCTGATAACTCGAATATGTTATTTTTCATGTTTTATTACAAGCAAAACTTGTGACGGGTGTTACGAGTGTAAATTAAAACAAAAACTCTAGTAAATTTTGAGACTTTATTAATACAGCAACTAAAAACTTGAATTATGATATTTTATTTATGACTTTCGGCCATTATCACTCATATTAAGAATAAATCACTCTTCAAAAACATCAACTGGTGAGGCCAATTTATAAAAAGTCCTGTTTCGTTTTGTGATTAGAGTGGGAACAGGCAATTTCTCTAAAATTTACTCGATAGTCACATCTGACACGTCATATCATCAACTTTAAAAAGACAACCTGATTTGTCACAAATTTTCAGAAATGTGACAGTTACCCCACCCTCCTCATTGCCAATATTGTTTACGATACCCGCATACCGATATTGAGCTCTTTTATTATTAAACTTCACCAGAATATAATCACCATTCTCATAATTCTGCACAGACAGACAGCTTTCTCCAAGTGAATTTTCTTAATTTTTACCTTTTTTCTTCTTCATATTTTCTATATTCTCTCTTACTTTGTTATTCTTACTCTCTATATCTGGTTTCTTAAACTTTCTTTTTTGGCTATTTATCTGTGTCTTTCTTTTTTTTACATTTCTCATCATTTTTCCTCTCTTTTTCGTTATTTTTTCCAGGTTTTCTTTTTTTCTGTGTCTTTTTTCTTCTTTTTTTCTGAATGTGAGTAACAACAATTCGTACGCAACTTTGTCTTTGAATAAAAGAGATTTTTGGGTACTTGAACTGCCTTTAAGTCCATATGAAATGTAATTTCTTCCTGAGAAACTGAAATAGTGCAGTTTAAGCAGTTGAGTTATCATCCTTAAATTTTTCCATCAGTTCATTAACTCGTCCACACGACCATAAAAGTTTTTGATTACCGATATTGTAGTATTAAAATAATATTAATAAGAAACAGTGCACGGAGAACAAATAATTTGGATTTAAGTTAAACAAATATTTTGAAATTACGTAACTTAAAATATAAAGTTATTATATATTATAAGCTGATTTGTGATAATTACAGCACCATCTATTTTATTTCTAGTAGTAACTTAATTAATATTTTTAATAAAATAAAAATTAAATTTTGTTATATAAATAATACGGCGCCATCTTCTAGAAGGACCTCATCCATATAAACTAAATAATACCCTAATACGTATTATTATCTAGTTTAGATGGTTAACATTTTGAATAATTATCGAGATTTTCGTTAATGGATGCTCTAAAATACAGAATGTAATGTATTGTTTCTTAAATAAATATATAACAAAATGAAAAGAAATTATAAGGAGGTCCCGTAAATATAATGGGCGCATAGGTTGGAATACAGTTTATGGCGTTCTCTTTGACAGGTCGCCATTTTGAAATATTTGCTTAATTTTGTCCATCCATCTACGCACTTAATCTAGATTTTGATCAATACTATTTTGGTGCTAATTTTCGTCCTATTGAATAAAAAAATGTGACTTCCAGAACATACGAAAATTTCATTACAGTCCTTTCGTTACAGTCTTTTATGTGTATAAATAAATATATATATATATATATATATATATATATATATATATATATATATATAATGTATACATAACCAAAATACCACTAAATCTCCGGGACTACAAAACCTACAAACTAAGAATTTGGAAAGCAGGTTTTTTATAAAAATAAAAATATAAAATTTTTTTATATTCAACCCCCGACGGGTGAAAAATAAGGGATGAATTTTTTTCACATGGTTAGTTTAATTTAAAGTTACAGGTGTATAAATTCATATTTGAATTCTATATTACAAAGAACCTGTTTTACCGATTTGCCAAAGTCATCCCACAAAGGGTTGAAAAAGAGAATGATCTAAAAAGTGTTTAACCGCAAAATAACATGCTTTTGTGTAAATGTTGTTTGTATATATGTGTGTTTGTGTGTATGTATATATACATATATATATATATATATATATATATATATATATATATAAACATACATAATCTTACACATACATTTTTAAGTTTCCCTTGAATTTGCTATGGATTTGGTAAGGGATCATTATCGAAGACCAAATAATTTTGAGGTAATTTTACACCTCAAAATTCAAAAGTCGAGATACTTGTAATAGGTTTATTTCTGAGAAATTCAACTAAAAATAGTAATACTTTGTTGAAAATATAAGAAAACAGAAAATTGTTGCCGTTAGCGTAAAGGAAAAGTCGTTGCCTTAAGGAAAAACCACTTCATTTAATTTGTTGCGAGTTGAATATCGAGTGTACGTATTCTGGAAATAAGCTGAGAAAATTATAAAGACTTTATTAAAATTCTTTAAGAAGGAAGAAGGCTTTATAAAAATTGTGATACCCGTTCCAGACTAAAGGTTTTCTTTTGACTCGCTGTCGTCGTTGACCCTCGCTTCTGTGCGTCGCCAATGTTCTAGATCGTAATGTAAAATTGAATATGCACATATAATATATTGTAAGAATACAGATCGCTTTATAAATATAGATGTACGTCAAGGAACTGAGATGTTTTACTATCATTACTTCAAAAACGGATATGTCATCTTACCGCGAAGCAATTTTTTCCGAACTTTTTAAGAGTATTAATGTAGATATAAAATTGTCTTCTAATATTCTAAGAAAAATCCATACATTTTAATGCGGAATATAAAGACCTTTTCAAGGAAAATGTTTTTTTTTCTACTTAATATTACTTACGATTCTTAACAAAAGGGTATCTGTCATTATACCATCGATTTTACCTATTCTTCGCAAGGAAAAATTGATGCTATATTCCACATTTCTAAATCTTTGAATTTTCTGTTCGTCTTTGTTTTTTGTAATCTCTCTGAGAAGCAACTAAGGAGGTGCCTAGAGCCCTGCAAATATTGTTGATGCTATAATTACTAAAATGTTAATATAAAGCGTAAAATTAAAACATTTATTAAAAATTAAATAAACATAGTCATCTGGATAACATTGTAGATTTAAAAAATTTACGTAAAAAACATAGAAGTTGCTATCGATCTATTATTAAATAATAATAATTTATTATTATGTAAACATTAATAGTGTTGAGTAATGATTTTGAATATTTCTTGAATATTGCGATTAAAATATAAAACTCTAAAATTCCATTAAAAGCCATACAATGGTATTTGCATGGTATACGCACAGATATTGTCTCGCTACCATTTTATTATACGTATAGTTACATAATATATGGAGTACAACCTATTCCATAATTTCAAGGAAATTTTCTTAAAAGGTTTTTTTAAAAGTATTTATGTACACTTAAATTAAAAGCCCATGTTGGAAATATCAAACCATTTCAGTTACTTATTTAATATCAAGATACGAAACCTTGATGAAATGTGAGACGGTGATGATGAAATAAGTGTCCCAATACTGCTTAACAAGTAGCTAACAATCGATGGCAGACAAATAAATAAAAAAAGTAATGGAAGCTAACGCACAACAATAAATCTAATGAACATATTTCGTGTTACTTTATAATATATTTTCAGTCGAAAATAAATATAATTACGTCACTGTCATGAAATTACTATAGTGACATAATGGAGCGTTTTCATTTTTCTTTTAATGCCAGTGATTCAGTGCTATAAGCTATTTTGTAAGGCTTTTTCTGTCAGTTACAATTGACGGGTAAAACTTATTCTGTAGAGTATTGTCACTAATGGAGCAAAATTTACGCCTATAAATCACGTAAGTTTGAGCTGCGTTAAATCCAATGGTATCAACTAATTTTCTATCTGTCACAGCCAAAATTTAATTAGAATTTACAGGAGGATTAAACAACACGCGTATTATAAAGCTGATTCATATTATTATACAATAAAAACCTGGTAAATAGTCATAGAACTTTCGCTGCAAAGATTATGTATATAATTAGGCATAATTACGTACATACATTATATATCAAATATCGTCCATTTTACAAAAAAAACAATGAGGAGAGCATGTTTTGTTGGGAAAATTTTAACAATAGGTATATTTAGAATAATCTATACGTATAATAAAATTGTAACAGAGCGAATTCTGTACATGGAAAATATTAAAAAAAAAAATGATTGATTTAGCGTGTAGAATATTATTAGAAGCGAGAAAAACTTTTTAGGAATTTTTCTTTGTCTCTCTGTGTGTTAATTTGAACGGGTATCACGCAAAATCTACTAGAGGGATTTTGATGAAAATTGACATGGCGATAGTATATACTTTATTTCCTAATTACACGCGAACTAAGTCGCAGGCGCAGCTAGTAATACATAAAATTACCAACAAAAGAATAGTTTTGGAATCGTTGCAACTTGCCCTTTCAATTCATATTTCACACGTCCGAAAATTATTTTTTTTCTGTACCAAACTGGCCTTATCCAAATTCTGAAATCTTTTTTAGATTCTTAGTATGCCAATCAATACCGCCAAATTTTAACTGTTTGATTTATCAAACAGTTTCCGAAGAAAGAGGTTTCACCATCTTTTGTGTTAATCCGACACGCAATTGGGCGGTTTTTTGTGTGTGATAATTATGAGCGGTTTAATTATTAACGATATTCTCAATACTTTTTAGTCCGTGTTTACTTATTTATTCCGTTTTTCAGTCGAGTACAGAGGCAAACGGCCCAATTTTGCGGCATTGAAACGATTATAAAAATGTATAATTATAAACCCCGCACATCTCGTGTTTTTTTCATAAATTTTAACATTTACAGTTTTGACAGAGATTGGACTCAAATTTACTTACGTGGCCTAATTTTGCAAGATAAAACCGATCATAATAGATAATCTGTTCATAATTTATTCTGTTCTTCAGTCGAGTGTAGAAGCAAACGGCTCAATTTTGCGGCATTGAAACGATTATAAAAATCTATAATTATAAACCCCGCACATCTTTTTCGTAAATTTTAATCTTTGCAATTTTGACAGAGATAGGACTAAAATATATTTACGTGGCCCAATTTTGCAAGATAAAACTGATCATAATAGATTATCTGCTCATAATAATTTTAAACTTATGATTTAAATGTCATAATTTAATAAAATCGGTTAAGTACGAGTAGAACTCTCTCTACAAGGGTTCCACACTTATTTAGGCATAAATTAACATTTAAGAATATTACAGTAATATTTCTATAAAACTATTTACAAATATTAATATTATTTTTCACCAATAAATATATTGTCTAGCGTATTCACACGGGTGTAAAATTTCGTATTATTATTCGTCCTTTCTAGAATTTCTACGTAAATATTTTTTCATGTTAACACTTGAAATATACGCGAGTTAATATGCTTTATCCCTGTTCCTACGTCAAACGGTTTCTGAGAAAAATGGCGTAAATATTTCCAACAATATTTCTAGAATCTTGTATAAAATTATGAAAAAAAAAGGTTTGTTATCTTTATAAAATATTATTTCAATATATATCCCACGCGACATTGGCGATAAAGTTGTTCTTTTAACTTTTTTATCTTATTATATTTTATTGTAATTTTAAATAAGTCCAGAAATGAAATAACTCAGTCTAGTTTACTTTTTTATGTTTTTTTTATAAATTGGACATACTTGTAAGTAGTTATAGTATGTTCATTCTCATACCAGCAAAGTTAAGGGGGAGAGAAAAAATCT
Organism: Druceiella hillmani; assembly: GCA_039881145.1. Taxonomy (NCBI): domain Eukaryota; kingdom Metazoa; phylum Arthropoda; class Insecta; order Lepidoptera; family Hepialidae; genus Druceiella; species Druceiella hillmani. Next base: position 1,659,980 of record JAYKKI010000079.1, on the reverse strand, counting down.
ACAATGATTGGATCTTAACCTTGATTACGGTCTTGCTGGCACAAATTAGCTTTTCCCACTGAAGTTATTATTGATTTCTACCCCTACAACCTAAAATATATACTATATGAATACATTATGTATGTATATATACTATACCAACATTAAGTCATAAGAACCCTTAGCAACATGATGAAAGTTTTATCTCAATAGGATAGGCCGTTTTTGTGTTAAGACCTGTACGTCTATATGACAAGCTTAAGACATAATTTACTACGTAAAAATAATGTTCAGGATTTTGTAGCTAAAGTTTAGAACAACGTTTTAGTCGTAGACTATTATTGTTCCAGAGTTGAAATTTGGCATGGTTATATATATATATATATATATACATATATATATATATAGATATATATATACATATATATATATATATATATATATATATATATATCCCCTATAAAGTTAGGGAAATAAAATCTATTGGAAACATTATTTTAAGAGTGCCGCCCCTCCATGCAAAGCGGGGATGATTTTTTTTTTCGCATATCCAATTGTGTAGTGCGGAGGTTCCCAAACTTTTTCTCGTAGACCACTTTCAAAATTTTGCTTGTTTCGGTGGACCTCCTGCTGCTACATATCTACCATATTCCCAAACCCCAATTTTTTTCACGTCAACGTAGACCTCCGTCGAGTCCCAGTGGGGGGGTCCACCTGGACCACTTTGGGAATCACTGGTGAAATGTATCGTTTAACAGATCTTTCAAAAATTTGTAAGTTTTTCATTAGCTATTTTCAGACATTTCGTAAATGCTTTAAAATGATCATTTTTATAGAGTTGTTTGTCCCCGTCCCTACCAGCTAGACCGCTGTTTTTTAATAAATTAAAAGTATTCAAAATGGTAGTATGTATAAAATTATTACAGTTAAGTGGACTATGCTAATTTATGAGTAACAGTTGATCAACTTATAACATGAAGACGAGTATGTCAAAAGTTATGCCAAAATAAGTTTGTTTTAAAATAAATATATTTATTAAGCCTGTGACAGATATATTTATATTTTTACATGGTAAGCTGTAATATTAATATTTATAAGTAGTTTAATAGGAATATTATAAACGCTTAAATATTTACATGCGTCTAAGAGAGCACCGAATCTTCGTAGGACGATTTATACCAGTTTTTTGACATCAGATTGAGAATTCACATCCAGAAAGACATAACTCTGCCATTGGCATCGGGAGATCGATAAAATCTGAGTATGTTTATAAAATACGACAACACCCTAGAGTTCATTTGAACCGTTTAATAAATCTTGTGAATAGATATGACTGAGCCGTCATCGAGAGCAATTGGAGTTTCTTATCGCTTATTGCGAGCGGTGGGTTTTTTGGCTTATCGCTAGGGTTACCACATTTTTAAACGCGAAAAAACAGTAATGAATAGAGCAAGATAAAGTATAAGAGATATAAAAGTATTCAAGGAAGTACATTACTAACAAAATTAGAATAAAATGCACATATTGTACTTGTTTACTGTCGTAGTCTGTTGATTGAATGTGCTCAGCAGGATTTTTCTAACATGTGGTGAATCGATGTCGGATGTATATTTTATGATTTATTTATTTTTATTTAAATATAATGAATAGTAAAAGTCCTTCCAATAAACCTGTCGTTGCTGCTGAGATCCCATCATGACCCGTGAAATTCTTTCATTTTTGTGGACTAAACTTTCTTACATACCTACCCTGAATTTCGGACCTCTCGCTCTCCGTCTATTGCCTGTTTGGTTCGCTCTCTAGTTATTTACGCGTAAAAATTTAAAGACACAAATCATTTCTAAGTTGAATTTAACCCAAATTTCTATTAAAAGCCCAATTCAATACGATAAAAAATTGTATCCCAGTATAAATTATTAGGGAAATTCGACAAGTGATAAATTCGACAAGAGACTAATTTTATTAACTGCATACAAAAAATTACCATAACAGTAACAAGTGATGAATCAATATGGTGTGTATATAAATTAGAGAGTAATTTTATTAACAGCATATAAAAAATTAACATAACAGCAACAAGTGATAAATAAATATGGTGTGTAAATAAAATAGAGACTAATTTTATTAACTGCATATAAAACTTTAATATAACAGCAACAAGTTATAAATAAATATGGTTTGTATATAAATTAGAGACTAATTTTATTAACTGAATATAAAAAAACTAATATAACAGCAACAAGTGTTAAATAAATAAGGTGTGTATATTAATCAGAGACTAATTTTATTAAATGCATATAAAAAAATAACATAACAGCAACAAGTGATAAATAAATATGGTGTGTATGTAAATTAGAGACTAATTTTATTAACTGCGTATAAAAAAATAATATAACAGCAACAAGTGATAAATAAATATGGTGTGTATATAAATTAGAGACTAATTTTATTGACTGCATATAAAAAAAATTAATAAAACAGCAACAAGTGATAAATAAATATGGTTTGTATATAAATTGCGGGTGACAACCCTACTTACGACATTTGTCAAAGTTACACTTCGTAAGCTGATCTCGTTGGATTAAGAGCTTAGCTACGGTCTCGCCCTTTTTTTTGCTATCAAAGGCAGGTCAGCATCTCTATTTAAATATGGCTTTAACCTAATGTTATTATCAGATCTTATTTCAAACGAATGACAACGTAAACTTTCATTTAATCTGTTGTTTACACCCCAGATGACATCCATATATCCGGATTGTCGATACGCATTCTGAATAAGTTGAATTAATTCCTGTTATACTTAGATTAATAAAAGTATATATTTATATATAGTATACTATAAAGTCATTGCTGTTATATTGTTCCACTTGTCCGTTGGATGAGGAACTCCCGATCGCGCTCGAAATATATGGAATAGGTTTCCTGCTTGTACATTTAAATTAGCTACTCGTGAAATTCGCGGTTTAAAATCAAAGGCTTGTTTTTTCGAACAAAATAAAAAAATATCATAGTACAGTTTATAGGCGCCCTTGCGCTGAAAATAAAATAAACGGTAATAAACTTTGTGAAACATTTATTAGAATATATTTTTATCCATGTCGTGTTTTAAAAAAACGACTGACGTGATCTATTTGTAGTATCCATAGTCTCCATATATATTTTCCTGTAGCATTTTTGTTACTGTTGTCTGTAGTATTTTTGTGAAAATTTGATAATTAAATTTTTTTTTTCTTTTTTTTTCCCGGATTTACCGGTCCTATTATAATTTGCTTCGGAAAAGATATTGATCAGGTTTTTGACGATTAATAAAAAAAATTAAATTCCTGTAAAGCGTGATATTAGATGAGCTTTTTGATTTTCCCAAAAATTACCTTTTATTATAGAAGAATTTGTTTTAAGTTTTGTTTACTTTTGATGAGCTCTCCATACTTCTATATAAGGGAAATTTCTCTCTAATTAATCTCCATAGTTTTATATAAGCGAAATTTTTTTCTAATTAATCTCCATAGTTTTATATAAGCGAAATTTCTCTCTAATTAATCTCCATAGTTTTATATAAGAATTTTCTCCCTCTTTGAAAATATCTGGTCAAATAGCAGTAATGAAATAGAATCAGTTGAATACGTTGTCAGTCACAATATATAATTAATTTTCCTTACAAATCTTGTGAAAACTATATTGTGAATCATATTTCTAAAAACAAATGAAAATTCGAATCATGGAATTGATTCCAATAATAATTTAGACTTTGTTTTTAGTGTATACGTTTATTAATTAAACTTGACTAGACTGGTTATATAACTTATAAGTTCTTCAAAGTTAACAAGAATTATATTTATTTAGGGAAGAAACTTACGACGTTATTAAAACTTTTTAAGATGTGTTGAAAAACAATGTCGTTTTTCGAAGTCTCATATTTTTTTAAATGTTTCTTTTCATTTCACTACTATAAATTGATTTAAGGTAAAATTTGTTAGATATAACAATAAAACGCTGTTTAAAAATAAACATTTTATTTTCAGTAAGCAAGTGTATTAAAATAGTCACATAAAGCTATAATAAATATACTGTTATATAGGTCATTCAAAAACAATTTGAAATCCCGCATTTTCATCAAAGAAATGCCGCATACAATTTTTTTTCAGCTGGTAAGTTTATTCCGTACTACTGTGTGTCGGCGTAAAGCACGCTGCACTCGTTACAAACAAAATTTTGTTGCCAGAACATTTGGTTTTGGTGATATATATATATATATATATATATATATATATATCCGTTTGTAAAATCTTTGACTTTGATGATATATTATAAACCCACCACTCGCCTTGCTTTAAGTTTTGTTTTTGGAAAGTCATCACTAATTGAATCGCGTACAAGTAACTGTAGACAAGTACAGTAAAGTTTGCAACTTCCGATGAACGGTTTCCGAAATAGCTATAGTACCAAAGGCAACATTAATATGCTACGCCAGATTATACAGAAATTTGCGGAGTATAATAGCATTTTTGAACTACAAGGAAATATTCGGTTCTATCAACAACTGGACCATGCTCCAGTACCTATAACTATGCCATACTGACAGCCGGTATATTGAAGTGTTGAAGTGTTCGGACAGTAAGGCCACCATGTCAGTTCGATTACAGGACCAGAGAAAGGAACCGAACAAACTGCAGAAAGGTCATCCCTCCTTGAAGAAAAGGAAACCGTCCAAGACAAAGATACGTAATGCCTCCAAAACTCTTCTCTCTAATGCAGCGGTTAGACGATATTATCTCCACGGTAATGGCAAAATCGCTTGACAACCGTAGTATTTTACAAACATCATCTTCAGTGTTTCTTATCATACAGATGATATATTTAATTGAACTTGATCGCGTCTCCTTTTTACTTTGTTACATTCTACAATAAATGTTGTATGAGAGAAGTATGTAACAGAAGTAATACGTCGATTGAATAAGGTTATTTTTCTCAATATAAAATAATTTGCAAAGAACTCGTTGTTTATAACTAACTACCCTATAATCATGACAACGTCATCCATTCGATATCGGTTATCGTGACGCAAGTAGTTATTTCAACAATACGTAACTTATACTCCACTTCACCGAACGTTTAGACAAAATATTCGACAAGTCCTTTGAGCTCCGCCTGTTAGATAACCGTTCTTCGTAAATGTTAGACGACCATCCTTCGCAATAAATTTAAGTTATCACTTCCATAAATAAAGTAAACGATCTGCTTTAGAGTAAACATCGCATCCTGTTTTAGTTTCCAAATGTTAGATAACCACACTTTTGTAATAAATAATATTGTTATCAGTTTAGTTGTCATCCCTACAAATAAGTAGACGATCTGTTTCTAAGTAAGCATCCTATTAATCTTGTTCCCAACGATTAGTCCATATCCCCAAAAACATGTATCTGTCAACTAGTGAAAGTATTATATTTAAAATATTAGTTTGTTTTCAAACTTTATCTGTACGTTATCTTTAAGTCCTAGAATATAAATACTCACTGATTAAGCATAAGAAACACACTTCATTTGTAACACTTGTACTAGTAACGTCTCTGTATCTTGTTATATTTCTATTTTCTTTTATAATAAATAAGTTCAAATTAAAGAATTGTTTTAAAAAGTCAATTTAACCTTCCGTCACATAACAATTTGGCGCAGTCGGTAGGATTCGCATTTAAGCTGCATAAAGACAAGGTTCAACGTACGTTGAGGACAAGCATCGCCGACTACGTACGGTACTCGAAGAGTTTCAACTACCTTGCCGGACCAGCATGCGCATCCAGATATTGCTTCTGTGGTGAGTGGTTAAATAGTGTACTTATTCTAAATCCTCTTCCTCATCCAATCCTTATAATTATAATTAGTCGATATATATATTACTTGTAATAATTTAATTGTAACCCTATTGTATTTATACATATATTTATAATCATAGATCTTACTTTCGTATCCTTAAGTTCAACTAAAACTTCCAATATACAGGATACACTAGATCAGAAACCCCCGACCGAAACGTTGAGTCCAGGCTCATTAATAAATTTAATATCCGATTTTAATACAGAACACAATACAGACATATACCGGTTCATTCGCTCATGCGACGTAGCATTCACACTCGCCCCATTATCAGCATACCAATCTTTATTAGTTTACGCCCTAAATAGGATGATAGACTTTAGAGCTGCCGATGTTCATTCTAAACAATTTCTTTATTGGGAAAGCTTAAACAATTTCCTTATAGAAAAATTTTCAAATATAAAAACCCTAGCTCATTTAAATTTAGAACTACAAGCTATGTTCCAAAAACCCAACGAAACAATAACAGATTATTTCCACAGAGTTGATCTATCTAGAAGTAAAATTATAGAAAAGATCACAGCGGAAGTAAATGATAGTACACTCGCGGGTAGAAAAGCCTGTACCGAAGAAATGGCACTGAACGTGTTCGTGAACGGTCTCTCTTCTGACATTGGTATTATGCTTCGGACGAAAGAGTTCACTAGTTTATCCGATGCAGGTAGATTCGCGATGCAAGAAGATAAGATTCGCCATATGAATCAAGCGAGACAATTTCTTTGTAAATTTAACTCGCCTAAAAACAACCACAGATCCTTACTAACCACATCCTTTTCTAATCAGAATCCAATTAGATCACAACTCCCGGTTTCTGCTACCCCAAACCCCCAAAAGTTTTGCAATTACTGTAAAAGTCGTTGCCGATTGTCGTAAACGTGCCTGTTATAATTCTATGCGGCATTCACCAAACTCGCGAAATCTAAATGTGAATTCTTTAAACTCACAAGCGGCCTTCGAACTGGGCACATCGTCGGAAACCGCTTCAGCCCATCATTCACGGAATATCGCACCTACTCCAATCCTCGAAAACCTGCAAATGAACCAATAATTTTAAAAAAGATACTAACCTCTCGTGAAAAACCTACTCATAATAATTTAATTAGATATAAAATGCCAACTCGCGATGTTTCAACGCAAACCACTGATCCAATCTCGATTCTTTTAGCTCACGAACAGGGTAACCAGCCCCAAACTCTCAGCTACATTGAATCAAATTCTAAATCCAATTCTACTAAATCTAAATCAAAATCCAATTCCATTTCAAATACCAATTCAAATTCTTCTAAATCGAAATTATTACGCAATTCATCAAAAACTAGATCTAAATTCCGTTCAAAACCGAAAACTAAAAACCTCGCAATGAAAACTTATAATATCTCCTCTCTTAATATACCGCCTGAAAATCTATAACATTGTAAGTTTCATGTAGACGGCCAACCCATAACGTTACTTGTAGACACGGGTGCCGTTATATCAGTTATAGGTCGAGAAAAAATTGGCAATAACATTTTCGATGCGTCGAATCCTGTCTCTATCGTAGGTATATCGAATCAGCAATCGACAACCCAGACCTCCGGTACTACTAATCTCTCATTAGACCAGCTTCCCTCACATAAATTCCATGTGTCAAATCTAAATATCGAAGCAGACGGAATTCTTGGAAACGACTTCATGTCAAGGTTTAATGTCCATATACACGTAAAATCAAAAACAATGCGTGTTCATAATCGAACGTATTCATTATTCCTTTTAGGAGATAATAATCAAAGCCCAAAAGAAAATCAACAAATTCTTCATAGCCGGGCAGAAACGGTAATAACATGTCTAACGAATTCATTGAATTTCGGAACGGCAATTGTAGACAAACAAAATATCGGTGGTGGTATTTTTATCCCTAATTCATTAATCAAAGTGAAAAACAATTCCTTCCTTATCACTTGTATCAATACTAAAGATAATGATGTGGTAATTTCAACGCCTATAGTAAATGTTTATCCCTATTATAAATACGCAAATACATAGTACTAATTACCTACCCTTCAATTTTTTCAAGTCGGGCAACTCATAAATGGAAAAAATGAAGTAGCAAGTCTCGTGAGGCGCGACCATCTTAACAAAGAAGAATCTGAGTCGCTAAATAAAGTCATAAATGAATTTACGGACATTTTTTATGTAGAAGGAGACCCCCTTACGTTTACAAGTCAAACTAAACACCAAATTCCTACTACGTCAGATAACCCTTTACACACCAAAACTTATAGATTTCCCCAGGTTCATGAAAAGGAAGTCAAAACTCAGATCCAGAAATTACTTGACCAAAACATCATCAGACCTAGTAGTTCACCATGGACAAGCCCTATATGGGTAGTTCCAAAAAAAATTCAACGCATCAGAAAAACAAAAATGGCGGATAGTCATAGACTATGGTAAACTTAATGAAGTTACAATAGGTGACAGCTATCATTTACCTAACATAACGGATATATTAGACAAGTTAGGACATTCTATTTATTTTACAACCCTAGATCTAGTTTCCGGATTCCACCAAATAGAGCTAGATTCCAAAAATATCCCTAAAACAGCATTCAGCACACTTTATGGACATTATGAATTCTTACGTATGCCTTTTGGTCTGAAAAATGCACCCGCTACCTTCCAACGTGCAATGGATAATGTCCTTTGTGGACTTCAAGGCGAACGTTGTTTTGTTTACCTCGACGACATAGTTATCTTCGCATCTAGCTTACAAGAACACGAACAAAAATTATAAGAAGTTTTCTCTAGACTCCGTAAATATCAATTAAAAAAGTCAATCTGATAAATGCGAATTCTTAAGGCATGAAGTAAGTTACTTAGGCCACATTATTTCCAACGAAGGCGTAAAACCTAACCCCTCCAAAATAGAAGCAGTACAGAACTTCCCTACACCCAAATCTTGTAAAGATATTAAAGCGTTCCTAGGCCTTACAGGCTACTATCGTAGATTCATCACAAACTTCAGTAAGCTAACTAAACCTCTTACAAGTCTCTTAAAGAAGGATGTACCCTTTATATGGGGAGATTCACAGGAAAAAGCATTTAACGATTGCAAACGTATTCTAACAAACCCTCCACTTTTACAATACCCAAATTTTGACAAGGAATTCATTTTAACAACCGATGCTTCTTTATACGCGATTGGTGCGGTTCTCTCTCAAGGAGAAATCGGCAAAGATTTGTCTATACCATATGCCTCAAGAACCTTTAACAAAGCAGAAAAAAAATTTATATCTTGGGTCCACTCGACCCCATCACTTCGACCCATGGGACTCAGAAGGTTACTTTAAACTCCTTTATTCTTGTTTAAGTAATTATAACTGCGATACTTTACATATACCCGATCTTAAATATGACAAAACCTGTAAGATGCAAGGACATGAACAATATCACATAACTGCATACCTAGCCGATATCTTCGACACGAATATAACTATTCGTGAAAATAAAGTAACAACACCAAACCCACAAGAAATACCTAACATCTTAAAAACATGCCACGACCAACCCCTTTCCGGACACAGAGGTGTCATAGAAACTACCAGAAAAATTCGTAATGATTTCTTTTGGAAGGGTATGACTAATGACATAAAAAACTATGTTGAATCTTGCTTAGTATGTCAAAGAAATAAAATTCAAAGAAAAAGTTTTAAAGCCCCTATGGTTATAATTTCACAAGCCACTGAACCGTTTGAACGCGTTTCGATCGATTTAGTTTCTTACTCTGACATCACGAGCGATTATAATAAATATATTCTCACTTTTCAAGACGAACTGACCAGATACGTACAAGCATATGCCATTCCTGACAAAGAAGTAGTTACCGTAGCAAAATAGATTTTAACTTTTGCTCAACATTTCGGCGTTTCCCGCAGGTTCCATTCAGACCAAGGCAGCGAATTTATGAATAATATCTTAAAACAACTCATCAAATTTCTAGGCACCCATCACACTTTTAATACAGCCTATCATCCACAATCAAATGGTGCTCTAGAACGTTTCCATGCAACACTTAGAGAGCATATAAGGATGTATTATGCTAATAAATCTCCCAATTGGGATCAGATAATTCCTTTTGCCATTATATGTCACAATACTTCTGTCAACCAATCTACTGGTTATACACCTTATGAACTATTGTTTGGTTACAAACATCGTTTATTTTACTCAATGAAAAAAATTTCCGACTACACAGCTTACGATTATCTCCGTGATTTCAATGAACGGTTACGCATAGCTCGTCAAGCAGCTATTAATAATGCTCGTACAATGAAAGAAAAAGCGAAAATTCGATATGACAGTCAAATAAAGAACCCCACATCATATAACCTAGGCCAACAAGTTATGCTTCGTGTTCCTAATCCAAATAACTTAAACCCTAAATGGGATGGGCCCTATGAGATATTCAGAATTGGCTTCAATGAAAACTACGTCATCCGTAAATCAGGCCGAAACCAATTAGTTAATGCCAATAGACTCAGACCTTATATCTAACACGTACCACTATCTAATATGACAATTTCATGATCACAAATCTCACTATTCTTTCAGGTTAGCCATGCTGATCCACAGTCAATTGCCATTTAAATACCCAAAATACTTCTCCTGTAATACATTCTATAATAAAACTTTTTGTTATATATTACATGGACTATATCTCCTAATTCAAAGAAAGTTCCGAAATGACACCGTCAGGGAAATGAACGATACTGAAATATAGTTATCTCCTTTTCCAGGTCCTCCACGTTAATAATTGTGGGATCGACTATAACAAAACCTATTCCATCCCACTTTGGTTTATTCTATAATTACGAAAATGAAGTCGTAATTTCCGAAGGATCCTGGAAACTAATCATTTATAAAGATTTAAAGCCACTATTTATCGCCCGTGACTCCCTAAAAAGACTAGGGAACAATTTCAAAAAAGCCATGACCAAGTATCCTAACCTCCGTCATATCCAACATACCAATTCATTCCTAAATATTAACTTGGATAGGATAAACTCGCGGTTATCAGAATTAAAATTTTACCTTGGCGAAAATTCTCGCGTAAAAAGAGCAATTTTCGATGATTTAGGTTCAGTACTCAAATGTCTTATCGGTACATCTGATGCTAAAGACGCCATCAGATATAATGAATGTACAAATAAATTATAAAAACAGGAATTAGGTCTAACAAATCTTATGGAAAAACAAATGCAAATAATATCATCCACTATAAAGAACTTCAACGAAATTATATTTAAAATCTCTTATGACGAACAAATAATCAACGAGGACATTAATAGATTAAATAATTTTCTCAATACAACTGGAAAACTGATATTAAACATAAAAGCCAAGGAAGAAATATCATCAATATCCATTCGAATTTTAGAATTAGTCTTGAGCCTAGAACAAGAAATCGACGATTGCATGAGTAGCATTCTTTTTGCTAAATCCGGAACAATACATCCTTCCGTTATAACATTACAGAAACTTTACAACGAATTACTATTGTCAAATCAATTGAGAACTAACAAAAGACTAGTTACATCTGTTTCAATCGAAAATATACATACGATCCTAGAATCAGTAACTATATCCGCTTATGGAAATGCAAACCGCTTAGTTTATACATTGGAATTTCCTTATTCAAAATCATATATTCACATTATACCATCTTTATTCTGTCCCCATTAAACACTCCGACTCCCTATTCCACTCAACCATAATCCCCGAGTACACTTATTTAGGCACGAACGCCAATGGTCAGCAATATATTGTCAGCAACGATCTTCGTAACAGCAACAAAATATGCTTCAAAGAAAATTATATGCTACAACTATATCATTCACAACACAGCAAGTAATCCCATATGCGAAGTCGAGATTTTATACACCGCCTCAACAAAGATTCCAGACTCCTGCGTACCAACGACATTCCCTGCAAACATCGACGTATTTCAACCACTGGGAGATAACAACTGGTTATATATCCTAAGTAAAGAAACACAGAGTGTTTTTCAGTGTGAAACAAAACCAGAGCACCATCTGCTAAAAGGAACAGGGATACTAACTGTGCAACCTAACTGCAAATTATTCACTGAAAGCATGACTTTAACTACTAACGACACAGTATCAACAAATATCAGTCACCCAGTAGTCCTGCTGGATATTAGAATCGACAATTGCTTCGAAAACGTGGAGGATATTCCGAATCACCCACAGTTAATTCCAATTCAATTAAATAGAGTCCCATTAGACTCATTAAATAATGTTCGAGATAAAATCGAAGAATACTCCGATCAACTATCGAAGTTAAAAAAGCAAACATTTCTACAACGCAATCAAACAACATTCTCATGGTTTACTCTTATATTTATATCGACTATAATTTTATACGTGACATATGAATACTGCCGGTTTCCATGGACATTACTACTGCGTGGATGGCGAAATAATGATCCTGATTTAACTAATCGATCTGGTTGTGTAACAATCTTCAATAATTGTTATGACAACTCACTAAGAAGAAATCTTTCCCATATGGAAATCCCAATGAATACGACAACACCTCAACTACCAACAAATATTCCTGAAGACGAAGACTCCGACAATATTCCATCGGCATCATCATGCTCAAAAAGATTAGGCAGGACGGCCCAATCTTTATTCTAACAGGGGAGGAATGTTAGATAACCGTTCTTCGTAAATGTTAGACGACCATCCTTCGCAATAAATTTAAGTTATCACTTCCATAAATAAAGTAAACGATCTGCTTTAGAGTAAACATCGCATCCTGTTTTAGTTTCCAAATGTTAGATAACCACACTTTTGTAATAAATAATATTGTTATCAGTTTAGTTGTCATCCCTACAAATAAGTAGACGATCTGTTTCTAAGTAAGCATCCTATTAATCTTGTTCCCAACGATTAGTCCATATCCCCAAAAACATGTATCTATCAACTAGTGAAAGTATTATATTTAAAATATTAGGTTGTTTTCAAACTTTATCTGTACGTTATCTTTAAGTCCTAGAATATAAATACTCACTGATTAAGCATAAGAAACACACTTCATTTGTAACACTTGTACTAGTAACATCTCTGTATCTTGTTATATTTCTATTTTCTTTTATAATAAATAAGTTCAAATTAAGGAATTGTTTTAAAAAGTCAATTTAACCTTCCGTCACATAACACGCCACCATTAATAAATTCAAGCCGCTTGAGTAACGATCTCCCAAACATACACTTGTAACACTTAAGCTAATTACGTTACGTGGGTGAACGAAATAAAAAAAATACAATTTTTATTTTAAATTTACAAAATATTAATATATTACAATATTAATGTTGCTGTAACAAATTAATAATAGTGAATCTGCTTGTGTCTTCGTTTGCTGCGGCTTTTATTCTTGTTTATTATCATTGAGCAAATACATTAGCCATTAAGGGTTTGTTGTTTTATTTATTCTTGCGATATATCGATTAACGAAATATTTGTGGTGATTAAGGATAGGTCTTATCGCTCTTACAACATTTCCCATCCCAGATTGAAGACTGTCGTGTGTCCGTAACATGCATGGTCTTCTTACTTTGGTCAGTCATCTCAATTACAGGTGTGGTTCCTGTGGATTTCTTAAGTTTTTTGTATATTAAAAATATTAGTATAACTGTAACGTATACAGGTATCGTAGAAAAGTAATGGAATTTAAGAGATGATTCTTCTTCTCTGAAAAATGGAGTTTTTTTTGATGACGTGTTCTAATTCATATAATTTTTCTAATGACACCTATATCTTGCAAGTTTAAGGGTTGAAAACTTATATATGTATATATGTATATATATAGATATATATATATATATATATATATACATATATATATATATATATATATATATATATACATATATATATATATATATATATATATATATATATATATATAAAATATATTTTTTTTATTTAATATTATTAATAATAAATTTATTTAATAACTTCATCGGTTGTCCTTTAATGCTATTTTTAGATTGGCTAATTTGGTTCGTTGTGTTACAATTTGACATCCTTCAGGCAGATTAATAAGATACGTTCCTTTAACGAATTTGTGGTCCTCCTTGTGCATTTTAATATTTTTTTCGTCAGTTTATGTGTTGAAAATATGAAGTTTGGGTCGTCTAGTTTCCGGATGGATTCAACGGCGCTGTGTACTGTGGTATGTCGATATAAACTTGTCATCTCTTGTGATTGCATTAGCTAATGGATACAATCTGGAGTTTGTAATATTTCAAATAGGTTCTTATTTTCACACGAACATATAGTTTATAACCTCGTGCATTATTTCTCTATGTACATTATTTAGTCCTAAGAGCGTTTAGGAGGAATAAGGATATTGTCATTAATTGTTGGTGAGGGATAGAAGTGATAGTAAGTACATATGAACGTTATAGATATAATCTTTGAAACTAATACCAGATTACTGGATTAAAATAAGACAATTCAACGGCCGTGTGTACTTTGGTATGTCGATATAAACGTGTCATCTCTTGTGATTGCATTAGCTAATTGATACAATCTGGAGTTTGTAATATTTGACATAGGTTCTTATTTTCACATAAACATATAGTTTTTAACCTCGTGTATTATTTCTTCAGTACAATACTTTTTACTATTTAGTGCCAAAAAGGTTTTAGGAGGAATAAGGATATTGTCATTAATTGTGGGTGTGGGATAGAAGTGATAGTAAGTACATATGAACGTTATAGACATAATCTTTGAAACTAATACCAGATTATTGTATTAAAATAAGACAATTCAACGGCCGTGTGTACTTTGATATGTCGATATAAACTTGTCATCTCTTGTGATTGCGTTACCTGATGGATACAATCTGGAGTTTGTAATATTTCAAATAGGATCTTATTTTCACACGAACATATAGTTTTTAACCTCGTGCATTATTTCTCCATGTACAATACTTTTTATTATTTAGTGCTAAAAAGGGTTTAAGAGGAAAAAGGATGTTGTCATTAAATGTTGGTGTGGGATAGAGGTGATATAAGTAAATATAAACGTTATAGGTATCTTTGAAACTAATACTAGATTATTGGATTTAAAATAAGATGCTTCCATGATTAATGAAAATATGTTACGTGTTTCTATCTTTCTAATATAGAAAATTGTCCTGGTGTATGAAGTGTTTTGAGAGTGTATATCATTTCGTTCAGATTATCGAATGACATGATATTCAAAGAGGCGGTGTTTAAATCTAACGAAGTACGCAAGTAGTAACTTGCCTGTAAAATGTTTAAGGTTTATTTGTTACTTGCAAGGCAAGTAGCAAATAAGCCTTAATAAACATTTAATAAAGCAATTAAATATAAAATTTTCTATATTAGACAGAAATCAGAGAAAAATAGCTGTAGAAATCACTTAATTTCACAAGAATTTAACTGAATCAGAAACACTGTCAATTTAATATATAAATAGAGACAAAATATAAACACAAATAAAATACTCTTTATTTGTGTTTTAATTTTTTTTGAAGAAATGATTAAAACAAAAAAATTGTCAGAAATGTATTTGTATATCTATCTGAAGTAAAGTGTTTTTACAGCTATTCTTCAATCACTTCGGTCTAATACAGAAAATGTTATATTTAATTGCTTTATTAAATGTTTATTAAGGCTTATTTGATTATTAACAGTTCTAATTATAATTTTTTGTGAGTTTTCGAGAGTGGAGATGGCTTGATCATATCTCACAGCGGCTTGCTGGTCCAGATTGCCTGAGATACTTTTTATTATGGATCCTAATCCATCTATTAGACCCCTTTTATACCGGTCGGTGTTGGTTGAGTGAACTATATTTATTTTGTATCTATATATGTGTGTATGAGGTGTATATATATATATATATATATATATATATATATATATATATATATGTAATTGTTGCATTAGATATGCGTGAATAAGTTTAAAATTATTTTCTGTGTTACTCAAATGCATTAGTTGTTCTCGTGTCAATGCTATTTTGTCGTGAATAGTATTTAAATTTACATAATATTAGAATATATGATTTCCTTCGTAGTGTGAGCGTTAAAACTATTTTGTGCATATCTAATATTATGTTCTCCTTGTAGGTATTTATATGCTATGTGTAGTTTTTCAGGTCTCATAGTTCTAATTATGATACCAAAAGAATCTTTAAATCCTGCTAGGAATGTTCGTAGTATGTGTACAGTGAAAAATTTAAATTTATTATTTCTGACGGTCTCTGAGGTTTCATGTATTTTAATGTGATTTACGATTGTGTTGAGAAGTTGTAAAGATTTCTTCATAAAATTTTTGAGGTGTATCATTATTTTGTCTGAGGTAGACCAAGTCTTTATTTAGAACGTTTTAATCTCTATGCTCGCCAAAATTGTCTATTAGAACTGCTTTAATTTCGGACCACCTGGATGCTCCACTTATGTTAACGGCTTCGATAGCTTTATTTTCTTATTTAGTATGATATTTATGACAATTTTACCTTGAAACGCGGTTGCCTGTTCAAGTATAAAGTGACAACTATTTTCGTCCTAATGTTTTTTTTAATAGGAATGTTATGTCCCATTAAATATTTATAAATGACTAAATATGTACAAAACCTTCGTAGCGCGGGTTCCATTCGTGCTTGACAGTTGACAGCAAAAAACGGAGAGAAACCCAAGAAACAATTAAAAACAATATGGCGGCAGTAAGACGTTCAAAAAATATTTTTTTCGGTAATGCTGTATTGAACAAGACGGTAATATTTTTTTAAAAATTATGTACTTTTTTAAAACAAATACATTTCTGACAATTTTTTTTGTGTTAATCATTTCTTCAAAAAAAATTAACACAAAAATTTTAATGTTTCACTTGCTACACTTTGGGTTCATTTTTAGGATCATTCCGTAAAGATAGCAATGTCAAATTTCTCGGTCAAAATTTTAGTAAACAAGTAGGTTTTGAATTAGGTTGTAGAAAAAAAATTATGCGATTTATTTTAAAAATGACGTCAAAAATTAAGTTGTAATATTTGGAAGCCATTCAAGAGCCAACGCCGTGGTGTTTGCTGTATGCAGACGATTTAGCATTTATAATGAAAAAGGTACCTAAACTACAACAATCATTAGATTGATGAGTGAGAGAGTTCGAAAGACACAAAGGTTACGTGTCAGTTATATTAACCGTTTTCGTGCCGTGGTTTTTTACTCATTTATACTTAAAAATGCCAAAGAAATCTTTCGTTTTTGATGTCATTTACCCTTGGCTCGGAACAAAAACTGTGTCTCTTCCAAAAATTATCCAATTTTAATAATTTTTTCGGTGTTTTCTCAATAAAAACTTTTCCAAGGATAATAAAATACAAAGAAAATTATGGAAATATATATTGTGAATAAAAATTATAACAAAAACTGAAATCAAGGTCACAACGTATTATCGCAGTCCAGAACATGCTCCGTATCAGCAAAATAATTGTTATTGTCACTATTATCACTATCACTCAAAATTTGCATTACGCCAAATTGTGAGCGCACCACAATGTCACTCCCACTACCGCTTTCTTCACAACTTGAAAAACAATCATTTTCACTCGAATTATTTTAGTATTCCGACATTATGGGTTAAACATTTTCTTTTCCTAGACCTTTTTTATATTGTAATTACTAATAATATTATAATTTGAACTTTATGTAACACGTAGAAAGATAAAAAATTAGCGATGCGTGCGAGCGACCTCCCCTATCGTGCGCTAAACAGCACCTGATTTTGCGAGTGCGATGGCGCTCGTCGGCACTCTAACGGTTAATATCAAGCTTATGGTATGTACTGTTGACAGAACGTCAGGTATTTGGAATGGTATACACAAAGAAGTTTTCTTTACGTTTGAGCGTTAACTATTTAGTTCAACTGATTATCACTTTATGAGTTTTATTAAAATCAAGCTTATGGGATGTAACTTTAAAAGAACATCTGGTGTTTGGAATGGTATACACAAACACTTTTTTTTGTTTTTGAGCATTAATTATTTAGGCTAACTGATAATCACTTTATGAGTTGTATTAAAATGAAGCTTATGGAATGTAACTTTCAACAACGTCAGGTTTTTTGAATGGTATACACAAACACGTTTTTTTTTGTTTTTGAGCGTTAACTATTTAGCTCAACCTTTATGCGCTTTATCACTTGACCTTCTATTTGGAATAATTCTAGGGATATTACTGAAAACGTTCATAAAACATGAGCTTCGGGACTTATCCCAGATCTTCGAAACAGTTAAAATAAAAAACTATAATAAAATAATATTACTAGAAGTTTACCGGACAACTTTAGCGGAATCTTATAGTTTTTGAGTAATTTACGATATTTTACACCTGTGAAAGGTATACAATGCAATACACACTTGTATTGGAAAAAAATATTAATATTTGTAAATAGTTTAATGAAAATGATAATGCTGCACCCTTAAATCTTATATGTGGCTATGTGAAGTTCACTAGTACTTAACTATATTTTTATGCGAGGATACATACATACCCTTGTGTAACCATTACATACCCTTGTGTAACGTAATCCATTTGGTTGCAACTGTAACTGATAATCACTTTATGAGGATGGCTTTCCATGTACTTTTCTGTCCGATATACGCTGACGAGCTGACGTAAAAGTTCGTTGCGGTGCGCAGTATTATTATTGTTCATTTCGTCTTCTACCATGCCACCAATGAGGAAATTACGAACCACGTCGTACGAACCCCGTCAAGGGAATAATGAATATCGGCGCCCAGACATCCGCATCGTTCGTTTCTGTTCCTCGCGATTTACTTGCTGACAGCATCAACAGAAAACGATAAAAATGAGTGTATTTTTCATTCTGCTTAATATGTCGGCAGACAAATGCAAAACAAATCATGTTACTTTTGAAAATCAAG
Organism: Druceiella hillmani; assembly: GCA_039881145.1. Lineage (NCBI taxonomy): Eukaryota > Metazoa > Arthropoda > Insecta > Lepidoptera > Hepialidae > Druceiella > Druceiella hillmani. The sequence continues at coordinate 1,641,149 of JAYKKI010000079.1, read as the reverse complement.
AAAGGTTTTTCAATAATAATACAATTTTATGGTTCTTTTTCCAACAATTTATCTCAACAAATAGATGAAATGCAGCATATGTGGAATAGTACAACCAATTAGGAATACCCAGTTTTTGCCCTTACCATCTGGGTTTTGACAACGTAAATTCAAATGATGCAATTTCCCAGTTTTTACCGTTATCATCTGGGTTTTGATAATGTAAACCCTTAAGGCACCTCGGTAACACCCCAAAAAGACAATAGTTTCACACTTATTTGTCAAAGTTACATTATATTCTTATTTTGTGTATCCATTATTGATTTAGTTTATTATTCTATTAAAGTATTTGACTTTCTTAAATTTAAACAAACGATATCTTTATAATTAATTTGTTATTAAAAAAATATTAAATTAGTACGATATATTTTAGTACTACATATTTATTAATTTAATTTAAAAAAAAATTTGTAAATAAAAGTTTTAAATATTGTTTTATATAGTTAACGGATATTTATTTATTAACATAACATTAAAATATAACCTTTCATTTTCTCAACTATTATAGTACTTTCATAAAGATCAAAATTTTCTTTGTTTGTTCTTAGGGTGTAGCACATAAGCGGTTCATTCAATTGATAAAAAACATCATATAAAAAGAAAAATATCTATATCAGGAGTTCCCAACCAGGGGGGCGTGCCTCCCAAGGGGGGCATAGAGAGATGTCAAGGGGGGCGGAAAGCGTTTGCATTTTAGAAAGAAAAAACAAAAAAATATACACACAAAATTAACAAATAACATTACAATGTAATGTTTAATTTACAAGCATAAAATTAATGAAATTAAATATCATATTCACTATTATTACCACAAAATTGCGAAAAATTTGACGTTTTGGTGTACATTTTTTGTTGAGAAATCAGTTTGAGTGTGTAAAATTATTGTGTCTCACTGTTAAAAGGTAAGTTTGTGTATTTACAAACTTCAGTTACCATTTTTATTTAATTTACTAAATCAAAGGGGGGCATGAAAATGTAAAGGGGGGGGGGGGTGCATGAAAATATAATTTATAGTCCTGGGAGCCTCAACAAAAAAAAGGTTGAGAAACCCTGATCTATATGGATGAAGAATATATCGGTGTCCCAAGAAATAGTGTCAAGCGAAAGCCAGAGGTAGAGAATTTCATGACTTACCTGAAATAGCCCTATACATGTCTAGCGATATTTGATGATTTCTGAGTGATTCAATTTTGTATTTTTAGTCAAACTCATAGATTGAAGACAAAATGTTTCGTTGTGAACTGAATGATTATGATAGAAATTTTATTTGTTTATCACCTAGTTAAATAACTGACCTATTCGGAATGGAAACAATTACTTACATTTGTCTAACTAAAGCGGCAAAATATTTACAGAAAAAAGGGTTATTCGAAACACCAGATTATAAACTTAATTTTTGACGTAATTAAAAAAAAACTTCAAATAACTTATTTTTTTAGAACCTGCGTCAAAATCCGTTTCATTAGCTTTTTGAATGAAGAACTTGACATTCGTGACTTTACGATTTCGCCCTAAAACTGAACCAAAAGTGTATTAAGTGAAAAATTATAATTTTTGTGCGTAATTAGAGAAATTATTAAAACTAAATGAAAATTGTCCGAACTATATTTATTCTAAAAAATAACATATATTTTTCAAAATATTGATTGTCTCGTTTAATTCCAATTTTTTTTATGACTTAAAAGTTCAACATCATGGTGTTTCGAATATCTCGTTTTTCCGTTAATTTTTTGGTACCATATTAATACGTATGTCAGTAATGTTTTTGCCTCGAATGACAAACTGGTTATCCATGGTCAACCAAGTGATGAAAAAAATTAATTTTATATCACAATTGCTCATATCACAAAGAAAAATTTTGTCTATGAGTTTGGCCGAAAAAACATTAATTTTTTGGTATCATATTAATACATATGTCAGTAATGTTTTTGCCTCGAATGACAAACTGGTCATCCATGGTCAACCAAGTGATGAAAAAGTTAATTTTATATCACAATTGCTCATATCACAAAGAAAAATTTTGTCTATGAGTTCAGTCTATGAGTTTGGCCGAAAAAACATTAAGAAAATTAATAACTTTGCGACTATCAAAAATCGCTGAACATACATAGGATGTTTCGAATATGCTTTGATATTGTCTACCTCTGTGCTTCCTTTTGATACTATTTTTTGTAACACTTGTATAATATACTTTTATAACTAATACATAATAAGCAATAACTATTTCAGCGATGGAGACAATAATGTAGCTGATACATTTTGAGTTAAATAAACTAACCGTTTAAACTACATTAAGGTACTAATCGAAAGAATTATACACGACAAGAAAATTTGTAATATTGCCAGTTAATATATCGTGAGCTGCAAGCGTTTTTATGTTGAAAGAATTGGCTGTACAAATTAACCGTAAATAATTGAGAAAAACCTGCTAAGCACGAGTAAAACTCGAAATATAAGAATTCCGTACATGTTTAGGCACTTAAGAACATTTTAGGGTACATCTATTAAACTATTTAAAAATATTAATTTTTCACAACGTAAAAATATTGCCTACTGTATCTTGGACATATCTAAAAAGATGGTGCCTATTTAAAAAAATTATAAGATCCAGGACAATTATCATAGTTCTCCTGTAATCTTCTAGTGAAAATTTACTAATCCTGTTGTTTTCATGGAGGAATACTGTATTTTTGTTTATTTTGTAGAATATATTTCTAAATACATAATTTAAAATTCTGAAAAAAATATTTTTATATTTCCCTTAACAAGTCTTCCACATGATACCGTATATGAAATATAAAATGAATAAATTTTTTGTTTAATACTTTATCTACCCCGTCCTTAATAATTTTATGGAATCTAGTCCTATGTAGATTACGATGGTACGTATGTAGATAGCCCTATGTAGATACTACTACACAATATTTTAAGTTTCTAACTTAAAATATTGTGTAGTAGTAGACTAACAGAAAGACACATGTGTGGCCATTTTACCCGGCAAAACTGAGACGGACAGTTAGTATTAAATTTTTTCACATAGTTTCAAATTTCATGTCAATACTGATGTTATTTTTGAAGACTACAAGAGGGTTGCTTTTGTTCGATCTCAGTTAACACGTTCAGTGCTGATGTCGACACGTCTACAAAATGAGTCTTCGTGGACATGTGATTTATGTGAACATTTAGTCGACGCACCGCCTACTTCCTGAAAAGAATATTGTTACAAGAAAAATTGTAAACTAAAATATATGAAAGCAGTTAAAAGAGAAAAATTCAGGAAATTCTAAAGATTTTTTCTTATTAGTATTTCTGTGGACAATAAATAAGGTAATTATTGTTAATATATATTTGAAAGATAATAATAATTATTAATTGTCTTTAAAATAATTTAATTGACGCCAGGAATTATCATTTGTTTGTGCTTGCAAAAATAAATTTATTACGATGACATTATCGTAAATCATTTAACATGTTTTGATGTTTCCAAACGAAGCGAAGATGGCGCTGGCGGCCTGTATTTTAAAATGTGTAGCAAGCCATAAAATATTATTCTGAATGTGAAAAGTAAAATTAGGAATGAATTCAAATTAGTCTAGAATGTTCGATTTTTCTTCAGAAATTTTTCTGTCTTTTATTTTAAAAATACGACATTCTTTTTTTTCTTTTTAGATACTTTTACATACATTCGTTTATAGACAAGTTTTTTTTGCATTCATTCTTCTTTGAGTTGCTGATGAAACATGTCGTGATGATAAAAGTAATCTAACTGAATTAAAGTTTGTATTTGGTAACCGCAGTTTATAATTAAATAAGCTTTGCTGGTGAATTGCCTGTCTATGTAATTGTAATTTCGGAATTGGAATGCAATTGGAAGATTTACCCTGATCGACGCAAATGATATCCTGTTTGGAAACTAGGACCTTGGAAGTTCCCGGCTCTCATCTGTAAGGAGTTCGCGGGAGAGCAGAAATCAACCTCGTGCAGAAATCTTCAGGTCAGTAAATTATAATTGATTTGCGCATATATTGTCATTGTAATTCCGAGAAAAAACCTATGATATAAATGCTTAATATATGTTAATGTAAACGCTGACTCTTCTAGCCGGGGATTGCAATAAGTTTGAATATAAGCAAATATTGTTTTAAATTATTTAGATATTGTTTTAGTAGAACTAATTTGTCACATGTTTGAACGTGGTAATTTTAGATTTCAAATGATTTCTCTGCTTTTGCTGTCTTGTGTTGGTGTAACACTCTTAACGAACCTATAACAATCGGTAGTTTCAATATTGGAAATTTAATTCTTTTTCTCTATTACGTATGCACGTAACCATCTTAAATTGACTGTATGTTAGATTAGATTTCAAATGCCGTGTCGTTAAATTAATTGCTAGTGGTGTTACTCCTACGAGGTTAAAGGTCTTATTGTGAATCTAATTTTCGTCGTCAATGTTGATAAAAAGTAAAAACACTCGCATCGTAGCTGAGAGGATACACGTTCAAATCAAATTATTTTATAAAAGTTATTAATACCCATTTTAAATTAAAGATATCTCCTTTAGAATACAATTTTTGTAGCCACTCGGAGTTGGCGTAAAAAGTGTGTGTTCACAAAATTGTAGCTATTTCTAAAGACTGCGCTTCTAGTTGACACCATCAAAAAGTATTGCAAGAAAAAAACAGTTTTTAACAAATTTTTTTTCTTAATAAGTAATTAGTTATCGAGTGTAAACATTACTTTGCTCACAAATCGACTGACAGGTAACTTTATTTTGAGCACTGTATCTTTATTCTTGGTAATATTATACATGTATTAGATTGTTAAAATCTTCCCTGAAAAGTATGTATCCTTTAATATGTTCTTGTCACTAATATAATCACTATACATGACATTCATTTACAAAAGTTCTGCTATAAATATTGGTAACTGCGAAGTGGAGCTCACTCTCAATCTAGTGCTCAAGTTGTCAACATGTTTGTACATTTTTGTTACAATAAATCTACATTCAAAATATATAACTTTGTAGTTAATAGGTCTGTTTAGTCTCCCGTCATATAACAAAGGTACATACCTTTGTTTTGTCTACCTAGTACTACCGTATCGACTATATATAGTACGATGGTCGACGAAAATGTATGTCACAATCACAGATCATAAAATTAAGGAGATATGTTATCAAACGTATTTAATGCGGGTCCGTGTGTCACCTAAATTGTTTACCACTACTCGTACGAAGTATAAACGTAACCTCTACGCCCACCACATTTCATACACACACACACGCGCACGCACGCACGCACGCGCGCACACACACACGCGCGCGTTAAACGTAATGTATTCATTAGCCCTTTAAAAATGCCAAATAATAAATTTAATAACACAAGAAATACCTACATTAATGATTTTCAGTACAGTTTATACGATTATTAATATAATAGTACTTTACACAAATATATTTGACAATTAGCCTTTAATTTTTAGTTACAAAATTACAATCAATATTTTAGATAAAACCGATATGAGATTAAATTTGAGGTAAATGTCATACACAAGCATTTAACTTATAATAAAACTTCTAAAATATTATTCATGGTAGACATTTTTTCGCTAAATTCTCGTGATATTTTAGAGATGTTTTGTCTATAATTTTTAACTTTTTATCAAACCTATATTTCTGTCAATTATTTTCTTTAACTTTATTGTTCTATTAATATCAGTTATGAATGAGGATGTGGCAGATTGTAAAATAAAAAAAAACATAGGAGTATGTGATATTGAAATTAGCATTAAACTTTCGCGTTTCGTTATTACTTTATTCCACAGCTTTAAATTAAACAGTACTAACGTAAAGTATCTAGTTTATCAATGAAAAAAGTACATAGTTCTCAAATATAAATAATAAACTTACTTTATCTAAATAAAGAGTTTTGTTTTTCCTTTAATTTATGGTATTAAGAAAGTCTGAAATTGAGGGTTCAAAAGTAGAAATTGAAAGTTGAATGTAAGAAGTTTTGACATCACGAGTTGCAGTAGACGGCTGTAGATGAAATAATACTTTTGATATGACAGCAATAAATTTTATGGTGTTCGTGACATTTCTGTTACATTAAGTAACGAGGTTAATATTAGTTGTAAGTAAAGTAGGTCAACTTTATTACTAAATCGGTTCATTTTCTTTGTCATCACGATCATTGAGAGATAATGCAATATGTTATATACTTTGTCAATACGATAGCGTGGATGGATGAGATGACGATGATGATAGAGTTGTAGATCGCTATTACCAACCACTATTAGATGACATTGAATCTTTTTCCGATTGTAATGAAAATACCGAAAGTGATGTAAATTCAATCATTGAAGTTATGGAGCCTATTTCTGGCCCCTCATTTCCACTATTAGCCTATTGCCCTCATTTCCAGCAACAAATTGCAAATTACCCTCTGACAAGTAAGTGTTGGAAAAGAACGCGAATTTTTCGTTCAATATGTGACTGACATAGATAGTATCGATGTGTCAAATATCATGTGGAAGGAAACAAAGTTGTTACTCTAGTTTCATCTTTTGTTGATGAATTGCCTAAGGCTCAGGTCAGACGTTACGATATAACTAATAGGAAGTATCGTAAAAGAATACAATCTGCACTTGGGTAGCATAGATTTGATAGATAATACTGTGGGGAGACATGAAATTACGATACGGAGCCAAAGATGGCAAGTTCGGATGTTTTATCATCTATTAGACCTCACGATGGATAATTTTTGACTTCTATACTGAAGAGTCTGAAGAAGAGGCAAAAAATCTAACAGACAAACAAATATCTTCACCAGATTTGGGACTTGAGGTAGGTGGGATTTTATGCAAACCTAGACAGAAGCCTAACATCAAGAATCAAAGATTATTTGAAAATGAAATTAAGATCACAGAGAACATAAGGGTCCATTCCACTGGCAATGGCAGTGCGGCAAGACGAATCGGTCACTAGGTCACCATTTAGGTCAAAAAGGGGATACGTTGCAAATTTCCTTAACGGAGTACCACAAACTATTTGTAAAAAATGCGGTGTAACATTATGTGATAATAAACAAAATATTTTTTTTAGATCCTTTCATACCACGTAGGCATTAAGTCCGCCTTTTTACTCTGTAAAATGAAGAATAAGTAAATAAGTATTTTTTGAGTTTAACACAATGTTGTTAATATCCAGTAAATTATTAAAAAACATTATTAAAATTTTGAAAAATAAGTATTTTTTTATTTCCCTAAACTAGTTCCTTTCCACAATCATTTAAATTTTTACCATTTTGGCTACAAAGGATTAAATTGCCATTAAATTTACCGGAATAAATATTACATGAATATATATATATATATATATATATATATATATATATATATATATATATATATATTATCATAAGTACAGCCCAAGAAGAAAGTCGCTTCGAAGTTCTTTTATTTGTATACTGGAAACAATTCTCCGAAATTTTAAAATTATACAAATTGAGTAAGTTATGTTTCGCAAGAAACCAATTTTTCTTCTCTGTTGTAAGTACACCTTAATTTTAGCATCATTTGGAATACTGCAAAAAAACAATAGTGTGAACTCTAAAAAAATGTCGATATAACATTAAATTGTAAATATATTTCAAACGATAGTAATAACATCAGTTCAGGCGCTGCCTCGCTCTGCACGGCAATAGCGTTCTCATTGTAAACAAAACGAGATCGACTGATAAAAAGTTTGAAAAATGTTTACAATTGATAATCCTATTAAATCTTATACTTACCGTTAATATGTGAAGTCACTTCTTGTAAAGTTTTTGTTTGTGTTATTGTTTCTATATACAAGTACTGAATAACTCAATATTTTGACAAAGTTTTGGAACGATATCGATACGCCGCGATTAAAATACGACTGTAGCCAGTGTTCCAAGCGTGATCCCGTGTATGCCTGGCTTAGGCATATCGAAGCTACACGTGCCACTCTTGGCATATCTGTCTCGATCTATGGTCACTGTATATTGTCAATGAGCCAACTAATACTCGTTAGCATACATGACTGAAAAAAAAGTATTTGTCATTAGGTATCAAAACTGATGAATTAAGGAAGCTGTTAAAGAAATTTTAGTCGTTCTGTGGATAAATATGTTTCCTGTATACTAAATAAATAAATCGAAAATTGTTTTATAAAAACTTTTCATAATAAACATTTTTTTTATAAATGATATAAGAATATATTATAACATATATGACAATGTATTCCTTAATGTTACTTCATCGAAAATGTTTGTAACCTACACCCAAGTATCAAATCACTATTAAATTTAGCATGTATACAGTTTGTAAAATGGAGCAACATATAACCAATTATCTGCTTGCATTCCAGGTCTGCAAATTTTAAATTTTTTTTCCCTTTTTGGGTTTGATAGCTGATCTTAGGGTATTTTCGTGTGTTTATTACAAATATGTATTTAGATTTTCCCCGCCACCCTCAGTTTCTTTGGAAAAGCCTTATGTAAACAATCTATTAATCTACCCTCATTAACCCTCTTCTAACGATTTAAGTTAATTACGGTTAAATGAGGTCTACTGCAACTATCCAGTGTGTTTTTTGTTTAATTTAGAACCAATTAAAATATCAGTTCTTGACTAGGTAAAAATTATAACGAGATGGAATTTTTCTTGTATTTTTTCCGTAATCAGAAATCTAGTGCAGCAAAAAAATCTAATCAGTTAAAAAAATCGAATCAAATCTGAAAGGGAAAAACCATTGCAGACCTAATTAATTCCGTGAAAAGTATATTTGGAAATTTGTTACTCAAGCATGTATAAACGGTAGTACAAATTTTCGTGAAACTTTATATAAAGACAAAATTCATGATTCGAATTAACATTTAGGTGCCTTTTTAATTTTAGAAATTATGTAATTGCTTTAGTATTAAACTCAGTGCTTTTACTCAACAATAAAACAATAATATCACAACATAGTGATAGATGATGCAACGTTTATATTAAATATATTTTACCCGTGTACATTACAATTTTACTTTGTATTTGCAACTACTGCCCATGTGCAACGTGTATGTTAAAATTTTACTTTGTATTTGCAACTACTGCCCATGTGCAACGTGTATATTAAATTTAAGTCACTAGCAAAAGCTAGTGTTACGGTATATTCTAACATTCTCTCTTCTTTTCTGTAATTCTTCTTCCCAATTCATTGCAGGGAGTAGGATTGGGTCTCTTCGTAGCATGGAGCCAGGACAATGGCGCCAGGATAACGTTATCATAATCGGTATTTTCTGGATCTTCAACTTTTTTCGACCTTTATTGATAATCTCTCTTTATATCGGCGGATTTGGGACGCTAAGTTAATTTTGTCAACCATAACATGTGGTTTTCTGTTAGTTTTCTTCAGTAATGGAATCAGTTTTAAATATGCTTCTAATGTATTCACTACTAATGTGTGTGGCTCCGCCAACCCACTTTAACATGTTCATCTCAATGAAATGTAGCCGGTTTTCAAATACTTTGTTGGAAGGTTTTAACATTCTACTCCGTATAGTTCTGAACGTGGTGATTTTGGGGACACAAAGTGTAGCTGTCAAAAACCTCCATTTAAGTTAGGTGATGTTTATTCTATGGGCATTATGTTCGTTGGTGTGATACTTTTGGTAGTGGTATATTTTTCTTTGAGAATATTATTCCCAAAAACGATGTTTCTCCAAAGCTACATTCCATAAATACGGTGTTGATACGACTGACGCGTAATCGTATCTTTCGTACTCTTTGAGCCACCGATTCACTGAATGTAGTTCAGTTGCCCCTGTTATTGTAAGTGCTTAATTATCGGTTTACAGTATAAACCAGGGCGATGATTTTTATATATATCTCGTGTTATGTAGTGCGCAGATAAGCAAAAATGCAAATTACAAATGCCTGCAAAATGCAAATTTTGACACTCGCAAGTAAATCAAAACTTGTAGATATTCCCGTTGACCTAGAATCATGAAATTTATAGCAGGAAGCAAGCTTACATCACAAGTAAAGGAAAAAATCGTTAATTTGTAGTTATATTACATTAATTTTTTTTAAATATGCGCCTGTGATACTATAGTAGATAATTTATTTTTATTCCAAAAAATTAAAATTGTTAGGAATATTATGTACTACTAAATGTTTATAAATACCTAAATGCGTACGGAGACCTCGTAATGCGAATTTCACTCGTGCTTGATGCTTTTTTTAAAATCTACACTATTATTACGTCTACCAAAAGATATACTGGACAATATGTTTAGAAATATATATATATATATATATATATATATATATATATATATATATATAAGCGATTTACGAAGTGTGCGTATACAATATAATTGAGAAGAGTTTATTAACAAACCTGAATTTTTCTAATATTTTTAGCAAATCCTTCGATAATGTTAGTTCTAATATTTTATTCTACCAGCAATTTCTATTAATAAGGGTCAGTCAATTTGGCAGGACTCACAAGTAACCCACGCCCACATCCTTAGTTAAAGCCCTTGGGCAATCACCCAAACGACATTTTCTCCTAGTGCTTTCGTTTGTTACGAATATAAGAAGGACTGACAATAGAAATGGACATTGGTTAGACTCAACAAAAATTTTCCTTATTAAAAAAAATTGACAAACTTTTAATAACTTTTAAAGCCATTTTATTTTTTCGCCCCCGTAATGCCGAAATAACAGAATAAAACAGGTCAAGTATGTGTAAGCAATACGCATTACATATTTTTGAATCTATACTTCGGCAAACTTTCATTTGATACCCTTTACTTTATTTGATACTTTCATATGAAAAAGGACGATCTTGGAAATGTAAAATTTATTTTTATGACAACAACTTAATTTAATAAAATTTTCAAGTTTTAATTTTAACTGCGCGTCTTGTAAAATAATAGCGATAAACATATAAAAAAATTATATCAAAAAACTACTAAACATAACTGTGGCAAACTTATAAAAAAATTTACAGAAATGTTGTCAAATTAAAACTGACACGAAATTTTGAAATTGTTTAAAAGTTATTCGAGCAGGAATACTCTCATGTAGTGTAAAACTTGTCAATAGTCGTTTTTTTTCATTTCGATTATTAAACTAGCGAAATGTTAAATTTCTGAAAACATATGAAACAAAAATCTATGAGGTATAAATATAAAAGTGGAACAACAAAAAAGATTAAATAACAATATTGAGACGGGCTATTTACGTATAGAATTGTAAAGTTAAAATTGAAAAAAAATAGTGCCGTCTCGAAGGCTAAACTCTACATGGTATACAAATATAACATTTTCAGTTTACGCTATCAATTACCATGTTGTTATTTAATAATAACTCTATTCAGCACAATTTATATTTAATAATATCACTGAATAAAAATATTATTTCGCCTAAAATTATTAGTTTTACCAAACTTATATATTACTTGCCAACCTACAACCTAAATATTATTATTCAATGGTGATAAATTTTTTTTTCTTTGTAAATCTTAAAATTTAAATATTTTTTTATTATTTACAATTTATTTATTTACAATACGAAGCGTATCGTTTTATGTTAATGTATATACAGCCATAATTCGGAGTCAATTTTCTAAATTTTTTTGTTTGTTAGAAAGAAAATGGTTTCATATAGGTTTTAGATCGATATGGTCAGAAGTTAACGATGGACTTAACGACTATGCAGATATGCTAAGGTGTTACTCAAGGGATGTACTCAGTTGGAACTCGGAATGGTATCGAGTTTGACTCATCTGACCTGTCTTTATATGTACTTTAGTTACAAATGGAGTCTGATGATGGAGCAGGAAGGTGGTGACAAAATTCCTGGATGATGATTTATCGAATTTAAGCTCGTTTGATTTGTCTCCATGAATCATTTAATCACAAATTGCTATCAGGGCTTAGAAATAGAAACGGAAGTAGATGGCATGAACTCCTTATTTATTGAAAAGTGTTTTGATCACAGGGTCTGATGATAGAGTTAGAAAATGTTGAGGAAATCCGCAGACGTGACGAGTAAACTCATCGAGTTTAGATGCGTTTGACTTGTTTTGACGTATATATACAAATATACATACAAAGGCAAGAGTTGAATAATACATCAGTAGGTAGGCAAGTAAATATGTCCAGTAAGCTGAATGTGGCACTAATCTGTCTGTATATAGTTGTGTACGTACGTGAGACAGAGAAAGTTAGGTATCGCCTTGGTACCAATTTCTAATATAATTTCTAAAAAAGTACTACTCAATTTTTTTGTAAGGTCGAAAATAATATTCCATTGCAAGAATTAAACTAAGTACTAGCATTTTTTTACTGAAGTCATAACTGTCGTGCCCTTTTCTTAATGTCACATTGTGAACTGTTACAAATTTTTGAATACTTATTTCTATATAACTTTAATTACACTGTCAATGTTACTAGTCTCCTGAAACTATGCGCCGTGGACCTAATAGTCACATACACATTTGGACAGCAGGCTAAACTACCTATCTGAAGTGTGCTCCAGATATAAGATTGGGAAATAAGTAAAGGGGCCGTCTTTATGCACTCGTATGTAATTGACAAGAACTGGCGACACACTGATTAACCAGCACCCTAGGACCGTTCGACATATGTTCTCAATTCTATTCTGTTTTGTAAATTGCTTAAAAAAATAGAGGTGATTGAAAAAAATTGATTGGAAAAAACCTGTATAGTTTTAAAATTTAAGTTAAATAAACTTAGTGTTAATTTTTTATGTATCCTCATTGAACGAATATGGCTTATTAATTTAAACATGAAAGGAGCGCCAATTCCATAATATTTTTTTTCTTCTCGTAACTTTTTATGATTTCCTCCTAAAAAAAGGGGAGAAAAAGTTATAATTGCTCCTCTTATAAATATTGACGATGACGTACTGGTTTAAAAACAACCACGCATTTTAAAAATTTAAGGACGCTGGCGGTGGTTATATGCAAGGGTAAAATTAAAACGCAATTTAAGGCTTCCTCGCTGAAGCCTTAGAGAATTCTATCAAACGGTTAACATCCGTAATTTCAAAGTTCTATTTCCGTCGGTGCTGTGAGTTGAAATTTCACGGGGAAACGGAATGAAAGGGGAAATAAATGTTTTCGGTCGATTGAAAAAAATACATCCTTTTAATCTAACGTTACTTACTCAAAGTGTTACCATTTAACTCGATGTATTTTGTTTTTTCCTCTTTTAAAATACTATAAATTGTACTACAACTTTTGTTTAGAGATGTTTGTTCCATCGGTAATTAACTTCATTTAAATTTATAGGCCCACTAATGGCGTCTCCATGAAAAATTGTTTTACTTTCGTATATATTTCTTTAGGAAATGGTCTTTTCCAAAGTCTGCATTTACATTCTGTGTTATTATACTTCTATTAACGACAATTTGGATAATAAATTTGTTAATATTTATTTTTTCTCCAAGTTTTTACTTTTTTTACCCTACTTTTTGATTTCATGTGTCATCTACTTTTGATTTTGGGCATAAATTGATAATAATATATGTGTTTGTAAATATGTAATATATATACATACATACACATATACACATATATATGCATAAATTACTTTCACTTTTCCTCCCACTGGCACATGAATCATATAAAGTCTTATTCTTTACGAGATATTTCCACTGCAATGATTCACTCCATTGTTTGGTAAAATAAAAAGAAAGAAAAAATTAAATTTTTTTAAAATTTTTTTTAGTTTCTTCTACTTTGAATAATGTGACGAACAAATGCCATGTTAATAGTTTGCGAATCGTTAGCTAATTTTATTATTATTGTTTAATTTTGAAAAACGGGTCTTCTGACAGTGTTGAAACTTTTATTGTCTTGGTAGCAGAAAAATTTGATGTAGCGAATGTAATGAATAAATTTTATAATAAAAAAATTATTACCAACATTTCACATTTAGATTGTGGAAAGGATATGCCTTCCTTGCGCACTAAGGAAAAATGCACTTGTACCTAAGCGATTACCTGTAAAACTGGGTCTGCATGTTGATTGCATACCAACAATCATAGACGACTTTGTTTTTTGAATTTCACAATTGATTTGATAAATTCTCATATAAACGTGTCTTGCAAGATATCCGTTTGTGTAATATATTCACTCATCTCCTTTAGTCCATTCGTATATTGTACATATTACCAAATCATATTAAGCGAATTGATAATTTTTAAATAAATTACATTTCCTCTAACACATTTAACTGTACACAATTCATAGGAAAATGCTTGATATACGAGTATATTAATACTTATATTAAAGTGGCCCATAAAATTTTAACAGGGATATAGTGGCCCATACAATTTTAGCAGGGGAACTGACAAATTCTCCTACTTCATTTCTAATATAATATTTTAAATTCACACGCTATTTTTTTCATTTTTATTATTAATTTAATAATAAAAATTTTAATATTGATAATATTTATTGTTGATTATTTAAATTTAGCCCAGCCCAACCCTGGGCCTAATATATTAGTCACGGTCGGAAATTATTTTACTTACAAATATCATTTGTATTGTTTCTTTTATACATACCTAGTATATTATAAATTTCTGTCTTAAAAATTAATTACCATAATTATGTTTTATAGTAATGGTAAATGCAAAATTTAATAGCTCTAAATTAAAAAAGCACCATAAATTAAAGATTTAAAGATAGTCAAACATATTAAGTTGGTATGATTGATAATTTTCTTACTTGATGTTTAAGACTGTTAGAAATTGTATTTTTTTAACTTAATTTAAATGTTTATTCTAAATTATTTCATTTCATTATTTTTTTTTATTCCTTTGTTTGTCAAGTGTGTAATGTCTAACGATACATTGTGATTATAATCGGAAATAAGCATATAATATATACATTTCAACATATGAATGTTGGAATGTTTGAATCCTATCGCACCAATCTCTTGGCCATCTCAACAGAAAGGGCTTGAAGAAAATGAATTTTGAAATTTCTTAGTTTAAAAAAGGTGGCAACTTTAAATATAACCTAAAGACTTTGGCAACCTAAAATCTCATTTTCAACCACTGTTCGAAGTTGGTGATGCTTTATAGAGGAACAGAATACATTAGAAATAATGGAATGAACATTTTGGAACTTTTCTTAAAATAGACTCATTTAATCGAAACACTGTAGAAGAGTAAAATGAGACTACATTTACTTTTCTTAGTTTAAAAAATTAGCAACCCTAACTATAACCTAAAGACTTTGGTAACCTAAAATCTCATTTTCAACCACTGTTCGAAGTTGGTTACGCTTTTTAGAGGAACAGAATACATTAGAAACAATGGGACGAACATTTTCGAACTTTATCTAATATAGACTTATTTAATCGTCTATAAATATCACGTGAAACTACTTTCACTTTTCTTAGTTTAAAAAAATTGGCAAACCTAACCATAACCTAAAGACTTTGGCAATCTAAAATCAGATTTTTGACCACTGTTCGTAGTTGGCGGTGCTTTTGAGAGGAATGGAATACATTAGAACAATGGGACTGAAATTTTCGAACTTTACCTAATATAGACTCATTTAATCGATATACTATAGAAGAATAAAATGAGACTACTTTTATTTTTCTTAATTTAAAAAAGTTGGCAGCCCTTGAAGAAATTAAAATTGATTGTAATCATAATATCACATTTGTAATATATCCAATTAAATACAACAGTACAAACATATTTTTTTAGAATAAGACATAAAATTAATACGGAAAACACTTGTTATTAACTTATAAATTAAGTAAAGCTGCAATTATGGATTACAAGTTATCTACGTAAGGCGCTTTATTTAGCTAAGTTCGATAAACAATGAATAAAGTAAAATGATAACATTACTGATCCGTCTGCTGTGCATAAATTTCACGGAGCCTGTTCTTTACATCTGATCGAAACTAGGGGCGTGGACTTGCAAGGTTGTCAAGTGTCGACATCTCTTTGTTGTATAAGTCGCACAACCGCCGTAATGGTGCTCTGACACCGGCGTTTGTTCGTGCATTATCGACATGCAAATGAGAGATGGCTACGAGTTAGTTTGGGAGTTCGAATGTTTATCTGACTCAGTAGAGATGGACAGTCATAATTACCTTAACAGATGTTGAACATAATCATCAACTCTAGTAATGAACGTCCTATGATAGAGGGCATCACATTTATAATTATTAAGTAATACTTTGCACGATAATTTACTGCCCCCTATACGATGCTGAAGAGCTTTCAAAAAAATGTTTGTATGTTCTCGATACTATCAGAATAAGTGGCACATAGTGGATTCCAGACAACAGCGTATTCAAGTTGTGATCTTACAAGGGCATTGTACAAGGTTAAGTATGTTTCAGCATTTTGAAATACTTTAGCCGTTCTTAATACGAAGCCAAGCATTCTATAGGCCTTAGATACAATCTGCTCAATATGCAAACTAAAATGCAGTTTACTATCGAAAATGCCACCAAAATCGCGCATACTGTCAACTTTTTCGAGTGAATTCCCTCCTATCGCATATTTAAAGTTTATTTTTGTTTTGCTTTGTGAATGAGATTTATTTGCACTTCGAGTAACTTAAATGCAGTTTGTTCTCTTCACAGTAAACATGAAGTCTATCGAGATCAGCTTGCATATTCGAACAGTCATGGGTGTCTTTCACAAGAGTAAATACCTTTAGATCGTCTGCATACATTAAGAAATTTACTATTTCTAAAACAGGCACTTATATCGTTAATAAATATAATAAATAAGAAAGGGGCTAATATACATATCTGTAGTACACCAGAAGTCACCTGGATATATGGTGATAAGAACCCATTTACTTTAATTGCTTGCTACCTATTAGTTAAATACGAAATAAACCATCTAAGCAAGTTGCCCCTGATACCGCTAAATGCTAGTTTTTGCATCAATATTAAGTGATCAACCTTGTCAAATGCTTTCTTGAAATCTGTATATGTCAGCTTGCTGTCCGGAATCCAATGACTCGAACAAGTGCTGAGAGTGAAGTAGTAGGTTAGTATTGGTAGATCTACCACGAACAAAGCCGTGTTGTTTGGGCATAATGTAATTATGGAGTATTGGATATACTCATCCATCTACTAATATCTCTGAAACTTTGGGAATTATTGATAAGATTGATATGGGTCTATAGTTAATTATGTTTTCTTTAGATCCACTTTTATGCACAGGTGTTATTTGCACCTTTTTCCAACATGTAGGAAAATGCCCATGTTTATAATATATTCAGTTTCCCTAAAAAGCACCACTAACTTCGAATAGTGGTTGAAAATGAGATTTTAGGTTGCCAAAGTCTTTAGGTTATATTTAAGGTGTTAAATTCGAACCGTGGTTGAAAATGAGATAAATTAATAAATCTACTTAAATAAAATATTATAGCAAACATTATTGTCTTCATAAAACATAAGGTGTGTTTGACTAAAGTAGTCTATAATACAAGAACAGGTGGCAACTGACAACCCTGGTTATGATCCTCACGTGATATCCTGATCTTCCGAGAATCTGCTACGTGAGCTATTGCTCTAACGTAATTTAATTTAATTTTATATAAAATAAGTTACAAATAGCCGTTTTCATAATAAAAGTTTTATTACCAAATCTGTTGATTTTTTTTTCTATATTTATATTTTTGATATATTTATTCCTTATTTTTAAACATAAAATTAGAAAGCAGTTTATAAAAACTATTAATCTTAACACTATTCAATATTATTTATTTGTGGATAAGAAATTAAAACATATCATAATAAGAAAGGAAAAATTCTTTCAGCTCTGAGATTTCAGGTTGTGATGGGTCAAAACGTAGCTCAAGTCTATGATGATAACCGAACACAAATTAATAGTTTTTGCGTGCTTTGTGTACACATATATTGAATCCTTAAAAATAAACACTTTAAAAATGATATCTTGGAAAGTTTTGCATATTTAAGACGTTTAATATTTGCTTAGCCTAATTTCTAATCAATTATCTATTAACTATATATGAATGATTTGTATATGTTTACGCTCTCATCCATCTTCAACAAGATTTTCTTATAATTGCATTTTTATCCCTACCTTTGTTATCTTTTTGTCGATCTATTTCGATCTTTTCATGTTGGTTCTCTTTATTTTTTAATGTGTGTAATCCAATCTGACATCTCGTGAACATATAATTTTATCTTTCTCAAGTACCCATAGTCGATATCCGTTTTGTCCATAAGCAACTATTCCTAGCGCTTTCGCTCTATGAAACAGCTTAGTCACCAGTTCACCAGTCTCCAGAGTCACACTTTAGTACCAAAAATGTTTTTATTTTTGTAAATCATTTCTATCTAGAAATAAAACAGCTGGAATTTGTCCTGTCACTATTGAAATAGATTTATTTATGTTTTCATTATTGCCTCTGTCCGCAAGTATCTAAGAATACCAGTGTTTTTATCATTGTTCGGGCTTTATAATATATTGTACTGTTAAGTCTCTGCTGAACCGTTTTGCTGTGGTGAGTAACTAATGGTGTATTCTATTGTAATTCCTTTACTAATACAGACATTTTCAAAATCAATTGAAGAAAATTCCACACCTTATCAAACTAAATTTTCTTTAATACCTTTCTGTGTGTTATTTTCTCTGATATAATTTTTAAAATTATTCGCTGCTTCGCTGTTCTGTTTTAATAAGTATACTTTAACAAATCTGGAAAAATTATACACAATATGGTAACTTGTTCTTCCGTTCAATTTAAATAGTAACCTTGTTACTTTTGTAACCGGCTCAAAAACTTTATCTGTTACAGGTAAATTCATTTTCTTCAAGCTCTTTCTGTTGAGATGGCCAAGACGTTGGTGCCATAACATATCAGCATTCATTCCTATTGTTAAATTGGAACAAATGCAGTTTATTACATTTCAACAATTTTTTTATAACACTAAAAACGACATGTTCAAAAACAATTCTACAGCTGATGATTATTCATTATAAAAAAATCATTTTGAAAACATACCAGAAATATGTTGAAATTTATATATTACATGCTTATTTCCCACTATAATCACAATGAATTTATCGTTAAACATTACACACTTGACACGCACAAAGGAATAAAAGAAAATAATATATATATATATATATATATATATATACATACACATACACATATACACATATACACACACACACATATATATATATATATATATATATATATATATATACACGGAATGATACAAAACTTGTGAATGCTCTGGAAGCCACATTTTATAATCGATCAAAATGAATATTTGCACAAAAATAGTTCAAATCTAAATTGAGTTCATAGATACATAAAATTCAAAAGAAAAAAAGCGACTATTCAAAAGAAAAAAAGTTTGTATAAATTCTTGCAGACAGCATTAGAAATACCATAAGTTGTACTAACACTTTTGTCTAGAGATGTTTTTTTCCCGTTGGTAATTAACTTCATTCAAAATTTATAGACCCACTAATGGCGTCTCCATAAAACTTTGCTTTATTTTTGTGTATTTTTCTTTACGAAATGATCTTCCCCAAAATCTGTATTTACATTCTGTGTTCTAATACCTTTCCTCTAATGCATTTAACTGTACACGAATTTAGTATGTTAACACTTTACATTAAAACGGCCCACACACTTTTGCCGGGGCATTTACCGACAAATTGTTCCCTCTATTTTAGTGAGTTAACGAAAACGCCATCTTGTGCGGCCATTGACTGTAAGGCACGAAGTGCTCATTTATTCCATAAAGATTCCAAATTAACAAAAATAGGGAGCGAACAATAGGAAGAAACAAATTCCTAAGCTTTTAAGCACTAAATGTCAGGGTGAACACTTTTGCGAAATATCTATTTTTGGTTTTTATTGCAGGATTTGAGTACTAATCACAGTTTGAATTTCGATTGTAGAAACAAGTTAAATGGAACTTATCTATTAAATTAACTTTAAACTTCGCTTAAACCACACAAAGAATGTAAGTTTCACAGATCTGTAAAATCTAATATCTGTGAAACTTACTTGCTCATTTTTTTGTACAACAATTTTTTTAGAAATTTTAGGCGAGATATTTTTATCTTGTAGTCTTTGTTCTCTTTTGTTTTAACTCCGTTTTAAACTGGGCTAAAATTCCAAGTCGAATTTATTTTAAACAGGCATACATTTTTTTTATTTCAATAAACCTCATCCAAAGCGACCTCGTATAATTTGTTTAGAAAAAAATTAAAAGCCTTATTGAAACAGGTTCCAGATTAAGTTTGTATTGTTTGTCAAGCTATTTTATGCTCTTAAACTGCAATGGAAAAAATAACTTCATGCTATGAGAAAGAAGTGGAAATATTCCATTTGGCTACCGCGTGAGCTAACGCCCTTTCAACTTCAGAGTAAATCTAATGTGTGATTGGAGCTACTGAATTCCTATCATGCTAACGAGAGGCTAAAGTATCTGGTTACAGTATATGAAAAGTGGGTGGCTTATGTTAATTTTAGCGTAAACGCCAGTGGCTAGAAGCTGGAGAAATAGGCGTAGACAAAAGAAACTTTTGAGTGCATTGTGGTGGGGTAAATGGAGTTATTCATTGAGCTATTCATCGGAAACTCTTTCAAGCTAACAGTACAATTACAACTAAGATTTGTTGTGAACAATAGAGAAATGTCACCGCTAAACTTCCTTCAAATTAAAGCAAAGTTTATTTTTTACATGACAATACTTGACCCAATGTAGCAAAAGTAACGTGTGAAAAACTACTTTCACTTGGATATAGTATGCTACTTCACCCACCGTAATCTCCAGATCTTTCGCCATCTAATTATCATCTATAATGCTCTCTGTCTAATAATTTACGCGATAGAAAATTTAAAGACAAAAGTCATATCAAAATCGAACTTCACCGATTTTTCAGTCAAAAGCCCAAAGATTTCTATCCTTCTAGAAATCTTCTCCTGTATATAACACACATACATATATGTTTGTTTGTGTGAGTGTGCATATATACACATTTATAAAGTTACAAGGTGACCTCATAATAACACCTCGGAGTTCGAAAGTTGATTTAAAATATACTGGGGTAAAAAAAAGAAAATCGTAAAACGTCTTAAATCCATTATTTTTCAATCTTTCTTTAATCAAAACAAATTATTTGAAAATCTGAAAACCATTCCAAGTACTATCATTTCATTATAATTTTAATTAAAATTATTGCCTTTCTCTTGTGTCCATAGTTTCTAGAAATATAGACACAAACGCTTTACTTGAATTACGCTTTAGTTCAATTGAAATTCGGATCTCATATCTTCTTTCATATTATTTCCTCAGATATGCGTTTGTAAAATATATCAGTTCTCCTAAGCTTTTACTTTTCCCGCATTTTAAAGGTTAATAAAGGCTCTTCCTCGAACTCTCTATCTTTTCCAAAGTCTGTATATAAAAGTGTCGCTGCGTTGAGTCGTTCCAATCTGCACTCCGCAACTCCGCAACTTAATTATATTACAACTTATCTATCGATATTTATCGTGCTTTATTTCGAATTCTTCAAATATTACAAATTTAGTATTAAATTAAGATCACTGGAACATACAAAAAATCTCAAATTATAAGTCATACGTCCGCCGCGGTATTTTCATTGCACAGATAAATCGATATTTATGCAATAAACTTATTAAGTATGCGTAGAACTCGTACTATAAACATTTCGTGCACACTTGTTGAACATATAAACATTTAGGACAATTACATTGAACTATTTGCAAGTATTACTATTATGTATTTGTCACCGTGTTATATTACTGATATCGATTTCGCAGACATAAAATTATCGTGAATTTCTCATAATTTATTATATTATCACTGTAGTTATTTGATAAAGTTTCATTTTCTTCATAATTTCGACTTCACAGTGTCGGAGTTATACATGGTGGTACTCAGTCCTAAGGCGGACTGTCAAAAATAGGTAATACGGAAATAATACATTACATTTTTATAAAAACGGTTGTAAATGATAAAATAAAGTATTATTTATTTAATTTATTATATTATAGAAAATATTTATCAATAATTGGATTACACATGACAAGAAAAAGAAAATTTAAATAAACGTAAACAATGGTATATTTCAATGCTTATTTATGTAAATTAATATTAAGTACTATTAATTGCAATATTCAGCCTTAAACAAACTGACAGTAATTTTAATATCCTTAAAAAAATAATTAAAGAAAACATACATAATTAATAAAAAACGACATTGAAATTGTGGAAAACTTTCTTATTTTTTTAGGAAAAATAATATAACTTCACTCAAATATTTTTACGAAAACAATTACAAGATTTTCCAAACTACTAACAAACGTAATACCTGGCTATTCAAAAAATCCTTTTCCTTTTGGGGAAGCTTCCGTAGGTTGGTAACGAAGGGGCCTGACTGTAACATGAGTGTATTCATTAAATTGGCATTAGTGCGTTCCCGAGCCATTTTTCGAGTATGCTCTCGTCTAAATGCCTTCAAATTGTTATTATTAGCTTCAGCAGCCTCTTCATATAATTTTCCGGTAGACTTTCAGGCATGCTGTACATCTTGTACTTTGTGAATGGAAGCTGGGAGATTGTACTATGGATATTCTTGTACCAAAAGTCGCCCGGTTTCCAAACTGATTTAATTAAATGACTGTATATTGATATTGTATCCCGAAGATAAAGCTTGCAAAATTGTGGATCAACGATCAGTTAAATCTCTGTTTAGACTTATAATTTTGGCTGAAACATCTGAATTCAAAAATAATTTTCTCGTAGTATTTCCGTCATTTAATATCCCGCTTCCGCCAATTCGTGGTTTCTCTACAATTAAGCTTAATCGAAACCTAAACTGATTTTGAACGCACAATTTCTTATCAGGTAACATTTTTTATTGTCGTCCTGCCACTTTTGAAAATCTATTTTACAAAAAAGCCGAAGGTAATGCTCAAAGAGATGTATCCATGAATGTAGAGGTGACACACCGAATTCAAGATGATTTTCATCGATTTCTTTTCCCAAGCACCTATCTATATCATTAATTTCTTTGGGTGTTGTTTCACAAGTATAACACCTAGTAGATGATGTTTCACTTAACATACTACAAATTTTACAATCAACTATAGTCAGGTGCAAAAATGCTGAATGTTGGAAACGTATTCGTCTAATGTGAATATTGTCGGACACAAGGAAGCTATCATTTCTTTAAAATAAAATTCCTCATTCTTAGATACAGTAAAATTTTCCTTCACAAATTGGAAACGAATAGGTTTACAGTATCTTGTAGAAAAGGGGCGGGGATTTTTCCACATAATATTGGTTTCACTATCTGAATTTGTTACTAACTGCAAAGGGACTTGAGACGTTACAAATATTCTATTGTTAACATCTAAACCAGAATCGGCAAAAGACTATTTAAACTTGCTATGATCCGCACTACTGTCAAAATTGCATTTCCCATTAAAGATAAATTAACTGACTACTGAAATACTGTTTAGAATAATTTTCTCTGAGTCTAAGATCCGCGAACCCGTGTGATCTAATAAACTTTGAAACTCGATCTCGGTTTTTGATTGCGTCATTGCGATATTTAGTCACTTTTTCTCAGCTTTCAAAACACTCTGATAAGATGATAATTTTTAACAGACGTCTTACTATTGAAAAAGTTCATTATTAACAAATATTGATGTTTCGTTAGCTTAGCCTCCACAAATAGTGATAAAACTTCATCGGCACTAATATTTGTTAATGTTGACGTATCCAATTTTTTGAGTAATGTAATAACTGCTGAATCGTCAACTTGAGATAATTCCATTAACCGTCCACGTTTCGATCTTTTGCTAAGATCACTAAAATATTATTTTAAAAAGATCCTAAAATAACATACAAAAAAAATTCTATGTCTTCCTCTGGTCGCGGTTGACCATAGGTAGTGTAGTACTAGGTTGAGCTAAATCAAATCCAGATTTACATTGGTCATCAGTTGTTGCTAATTCAATACATTGAATAGCACTAAGCCAATCACTATACTTTTTAAACATTTTTGGTCTATTACAATTTACAAGTTTAAAGTATTTGTCGACACTTTTACAGAAATTAAGGACACTTTTATGAAAAGGTTTAATGTCTATATTCGCCACATTATCAAAGTTTTCTAACAGCATTGATAAAATACATTCGTGTTTTTCTTTCGTGTTCCATTTACAACTCAAAGAAATACATCCTATTAAAGGGGTGCTTCAGTGAATTACATGAAAAGAAAAACATAGCGTTTAATTAACATTGTAAAAATCTCGTAGATGTGTTACGAAAATGTATGCTACGAGTTAACATAAAGAGCCATAGCACCCACTGGCTTTGTCAGGCTATATTGGTTCATATATGTTATGTTAGACTACACTTACATCAATATGTAAAAATACATTACAACAATTGGACATCATTGCTTTGTGGGTTCAAGAGAAATCAAAATCACGCATTTTTATCTCAAATTATAATTAACCTTCGTAGCACTAAAATATTACGAATATCACAAAATATATAAAAACAAAATACATTAAATATTGCAATACATGCCTTGACCTTGAATTTCCACGTCACAAACTTACAAATAAACAAATACCGGGATATATTATTGCAAAGATGGGTCACTGATAAGCGCACGATAAAGGGTTGAAGACGCCGTACGCGATGCACGCACTTCAGAGGTGAATGCAAGGGAAAAATAATTATTAGCGCTGATATTTATGTTTTTGGGTAGTTTCTTTATCATACTACTTTTTGAGATAGTTAGAAGTGAGAATTTAAGGTCAATACCTTAAATTCTCACTTCTATTCTTATTCAATTTTTTTTTATTTTTGACCTATGAATGGAACCATCTTGTTACGGGCGGACAAGATATAAAAATTTGTATACTGAAATTCAAAATTTATGAGAAAAATTCTGTGAGACATTTTTAGCAATATCTGTGGAACTAACTCAAATAAAATAAAAAAAATGGTTTGGGATTATTGTAAATTGCTCTTGCAACTCTTCAATCTTCAAAAATTATAACAAACTTATAGCATTGAAAGGAACTAATTTCACGCAAGCCAAGCAGAAACCGCAGGAAACAACTAGTTGAGACGTACATATGTGGGTTACATTGTGGCAAATTTTAAATTTCCAACCATACAGTTATTTTAAAACTCGAGTGTGACATACGACCGACGGTCTGACATGCGAGTGATTTTACAAAGGTTCTGTTTTTTTTTCAATTTGAAGTACGGCTCCCTAAAAAATTATCATATTTTTGTTGCTTGGTGAATTTTATGTTTACTAAATTTCAGGAAACAATTTTTTCCTTAATTTTACATGTCACTCTTTTCACACATTTTTGGAGTCTTTTTCACATTTTCATGGTGTCTTTATTATATGCATTAGATAACTAGAAAAAGTAAACACAAGACAGTTATTGTCTTACTGTTGTCAAAATTCTTTAGATTTTCATCAAATGGACATAAAAATAGCATATTTTATTGGTAAAATTTTCTCTGAAGTTTATGTAAAACAACCAGTTGGTTAAAGAGATGGTACCTATAGAGTTTATAAATTAAATAAATAATTATACGGCATAAAAAAAGTCCTCGTGCATGGTATGAATGTTATAATGACTGGCAACTTTCTGGCAACTTTTAGTTTTCGGAGAAGTAAATATGACTGTTGTCAATATGTTAAAAGGAAAGGTTGCTGTTAAGATAAGCAAGTTATTTCTGACATTAAAAACAAGTTATCTGATAAGTTGAAAATGAAGGACATAGGTAGAGTAAAAAACTATATTGGATGACTATGAAGAGGATAATATTTTAGTAATAATATAAAGAGGATAATCCTTTGAGTCATTGATTTAAATTTTACTATACGGTCAAAAAAACGTTGAACCAAAATAAAAAATGACAACATCAATTCATGTGCGTCATCTATTATTATTATTAAACAAAACTACATCATCAGTCGCATGGTCGCCTGTATGCGACCATAGTTGTAACTTTGTTATGGCGTATATTTTAATTAATTACTGTTTTAACCAAATTTATAAAAAACACGATTCTCAATTTTCTGCATATATTTTAATAATAACAGTGCTTATATTACTTGCAATTTATGTAAAGTCATGAAAAATGTAATTTATATAGATAGATACAATAGCAATGTACACGTAGATGTCTCGCGGACGATTCAAAATTAAGGTAGCTTAATTATCTCACTTTCGTTCTGTGTCAGTTTTTTTATTTATTCCCTGTATCGGTACTATGACTGTCTTATTTTACACGAACTGTGACTGTCTTTTATTTTACACAAAATGGTGTGCTGTGAAAATTTATAAATTCTACCACTGCTACTAGTAAAAGTGAAAGAATAACATTAAACCGACTGGCATTCAACTATTCTCATTTTATTATCTTAAGAATAATAATAAATACATTTTAAACGTACAAGACTGACATATTTTTTAGAAAGTAAGTCTAACAAGGATAATTGAATATAATCGCTACAATTATATTCCATAACGTTGTTGGTTATTGGATACGTTGACGGTTATTGGTTGGATAACTTATAGTTGGTATGACGATTATGCAAATCTTATTTTGAATATTGAATATATTTGGCGTTAATTTTGTAGAAATTCATTATTCACAATTAAATGAAACTACGTGATGTAGTATTATTTCTACTTTCTTTAATTTCTTTACCACGACCATTAATTTCTTTACATGCCGTGGTGCAAAGGTGGGATATTAGCCATCTTTGCTAATATCCCACCTGAAGATGTTGTAATACAACGAAACCTAGGTCGTGGTAAAGAAATTAAAGAAAGTAGAAATAATACTACATCACGTAGTTTCATTTAATGGCAAATCTTATTGGCGACTAAAAAGATATAAAATAATATAAATACTTTATAGGCGAAGAAAAAGGTTAAGATTAAAAAAAAATATGTATTATGCCTTAGAAGTTATACTTCTTTAGAATAATACAAAAATGACTTTATTGAGCACTCAAATAATTAATGGAACTAAAATAAAGGATAAACTAATAATTTATTATTTATAATGCAAATAAATACATACCGAAACTTAACCTCACTTAGAGAAATACACTTATTATTAATAATGATAAAGATTATTATTATTATTTCTCACTATTTTTATTTTTCAAAATTATCTAAATTAAATTTAGGATTAAATGTATTTTTTTAATTTCATTATTATAATTGTTTTATAAATTAATTAAATTAAATACGAAATTTAATTCTTCATTAAATTAATTGAATTAAATTTAAAATTAACTTGTAATCATATTTAATTATTTTAAAAATTTAAATGAATATAATGAATTGTTAAATTTACTTAAATAATCTAAATAAAGTTTAATTAATAATGAAAATAAATGAATATGCTGAAAATTTATTGTAATTTATTAATTTTAAGTATTTAATAAACGATAAACTAGTAATTTATAATGCAAATAAATATATACCGAAACTTAACCTCACTTAGAGAAAAAACACACAAAATATATTTTAAAAACCTTATAAGCACTATTTCTATCACAAATATTTACAATAAGTAAATATTTTTTTTATTATATGGACCACTATTAAATTTTGTTTACACGCGCAAACGCATTTGCACACGCATACGTACACGCACACACGCCCATGCAACACGTTCATGCAAACGTACCTACGCGCGCCACGCCACACATACAGTCTGCGAAACGCTTTTGCGCTAATTATAATGTCATCCTTCTTGTAACGCCCTGAGCAAATTCTTTTTACCATGTTGCTTTATAATATTTGTAATTCCTTTGTAGTAGTAATATTCTACTCCACTCCCACTTTAGTAAGATATTTGTTGGTTACTGTGGATTTGTCCTTACAAAGTAATAATATAAGTGTATGCTTTGAGTCAGAAATTTTATATTGAGTGTAGCCATACGTCGTAATATTGAAAATTGAAAAATTTATAACACGTCTATGGAAATAATTTTGAAATTGGGACAATGTGATATAAATGAGGACATAAAGTATAAAAACTTAATAAGTGCACTTTTGTACATGAACTCTTTGTTTTGATGTGTTAGTTTTGCAATATACATGTTTGGAGACCTGTTAGTAATTGTACTTTTAAATATCTTATTAAAATATATGTGAAGCATGTTTGAGATATTTTACCTTACTGTTACTATCCATTATCTTATCATTTATATATCGTTGACCAAAAAATATATTTTTTAAATTTTTTATTCAATTTCAAAAAATCTTGTTTCTTCAGATTGTTAAATTTATTTATTTAAATTGTCCTCTTTAATATTAGAAATAAATTTCTACCATGCTTTACTTCATTTTTAAAAATATTAGACCTTGTTCAAAATGCATATAATGTCGCGCCTTACTTTTTATAATGTATGCCCTGTAACATATAATATAAATCTTCTAATTCACGCGTCATTTTCGATATTGCTATTTTAAATTTCTAAATCTTTACTAAAAATTCGCATTTTGCGACTTTAAAAATTCTTAAATAACGATTTTCAGTTAAAATCACAAACTAATTGTATACGATTTTTGTGCCGCCGTCTTGGATATTTATTAAATGAAAACGTCAAATCGTATTCTGCGAATTATGCGCACATGTCAAACACGAAGTTATTAGATGGAATGAAATATCCATTATTTGATCCAAGCAATCAAGAAACGAAGAAAATAGTTTTAAATAGAAGCATCCTGGTGATTTTTCGCCAATTTTAAATACAAAGATCCTAATGATTATTTACCAGTTTCAATACGTAAGCGTATATATTTTTAAAATGAGCTATAGAAATGGAACTGAATACTTTTGTATTGCTTAAAAACAGAAAATAGTAAAATGAGGTTTGATGCTTGATTACGAAGAATAATTCGCTTTTTATAGATTTATTTTTATAATTTATATTAAGATATAAATATTTTTTTTTAAATTCTGTCCAACAGTATCGACTAGGTAAAACTGAATGGAAATCTGTTTATAGATATTTGAATTGATGAGAATAAAAGAACAGCCATAGTTTCATTTTGTGCCATCGAACTCAATTGACAATTACCCACAAAATACAAGAATACGGACAATCGTTTACCGTATACACCACAGAAACATGGAATCAATTGAATATAAATGTACAAAACGCATCCTCATCTGTAACATAAGGGCTTAAACAACTTCCTTTTTATCACCCCATTCCTTTTATGTCAATTGTATTAACTTCATGTTAATTATGCTTGTACCACTTTTACATACTTATGCATAAATATCTTAATTTGTTCACTAACCGTTCTCTAGAATTTTCCAATAATTTCGAATAACCTTTACAATGGCTCCATCGTTCCAAAATATTTATAGAATTAGTAGAAAATGAGATTTTATTATGGGAACTTTATAGTTTTACAGACAGTCAGTTGATATGTTTGAGTTATAAAATTTAAGATTTATTTTCAGATTAAGTACAGAAAATAAATTGAAAAATTTTCATTAAGATTTTAAAGTTCGTCTGAGTCGAATTGTTTCTTTTTTCTAAATCTGATGAAGAACATTTTAAGATAAATTTTTTTTCTTTTCTTATCTTTATATTGTCGTACAACAATTAATAAATACAAAAATCATCAGAGATCAAATATTTAATATGCTGAAAAAAATAGTTTGATCTTATAAAGAAATATCTTCCTCTGTTTATTATTATTATTAAATAGAGAAGTTTAAGAAAATTTTCTTGTAATTATAGGATTATCAGAAAAAAGTATACGTAAAAAATTTTCAAAATTGAACTTATTTATCAACAAATAAAAGTTCAAGCCTTTCGTTATTAAATCGACATCTCTTCCTGTTTGTCTCTCTTTCATACACACACATACGCACCACATTCCACTTGGCACCGATCCCAATAATTTGAAAACGTAGTAGTATTTTTCAAATTTGTTTATGCTCGGAACCGATATTTTACCCCGAAAATTCCACTTAAGTACTTGTATTTTTCTTATTTTGTGTTTTTCTGAATCTTTGTAGAAAATTGATCTTTGAAGTTGATTACATATTTTTGTTGAAAAGTTCTATTTTTCCATTTTTAGTGACCCAGTACGTCACTAACTCGCAACAATACCTTTTTATCGAAAGTGAAACAGGCATCAGAATTTCGACGTTCATCCTTTTCACCGTTAAATTATTATGTAAAAAACACGCCACCAATCAAAACATTGTCATTTAAATAAACCTCCAATTGGAAATGTATTTATGTTTGTGACAGAAAATAGTAAAATGAGATTTGATGCTTGATTATAAAGAATAATTTGCTTTTTATAGATTTATTTTTATAATATATATTAATATACAAATCTTTTTTTTAAATTCAGTCCAACAGTGTCAACTAGGTAGAAATCAGTTTATACATATTTGAATTGATGAGAATAAAAGAACAGCCATAGTTTCATTTTGTGCCATCGAACTCAATTGACAATTACTCATAAAGTATAAAAGTACCGATAATCATTTACTGTACACACCACAGAAACATGGAATCAATTGAATATAAATGTACAAAACGAGGATGCGTTTTGTCTGTAACTGTAACATAATATATAGACTCAAACAACTTCCTTTTTGTCACCCTATCCTTGTTGTGTCAATTGTGTTAACTTCGTATTAATTATGCTTGTATCACTTTTACATACTTATGCATAAATTTCTGAATTAGGTACTTCACTAACGGATCTCTAGAATATTATCGAATCACCTTTATAATAGCTTCATCAACTTTATCAACTACGATCAACTTGCACTATTTCACGAATAAATGCGAACACTGTGCCGAAATTCAGTCGATCGTTAATTAATTGTAAAACTAAGTTGCGTATGTAATAGATGTTAATTTTGTCATCTAGCTCACATTCTGATACTATATTTGCATATCCGTGTATATATTATATGAATCTTCGAAAAACCATGTCAGTTCGATGTTTATTCATAGTGTTCCAAGATATCAAATCAGTAATACGAAGGACGTTGTATACGGGCAAAGATGGACAGAGGGAAAGGTAAAAACGCCTTTATACTAATATAATCATTAAATGCATTTTTATCACTCGCCTTAATTGTATGAAGTTAGTAAATTGATAACCAAAGTTTTGCGGTTCAGATACCTGCTGATTTTTAATTTACATATAATTTTACAATTATGTCTTAATCAACTTTTTTCGATAGTACAATATGTATTACTCGCATTTTCACACAATCCAGTAAGTTTACTTATAAATAGTAAACATAAATTTACTACAATAATTTATCAAGTATAAACCTGATTGAGACAGTAAGCGACGGTAAAATGTCGCATAATAGATTGAAAAATGCCTTTAGGCTATAACTAGGTTAATAAAGTACAATTAAAATATATAATCAAATAAACAATAAGTAAATATATAGCTCAAATAAAATAAGACAGCGAATCGAAGATCAAAAATAGAATAATAACTGAAGTGATGGCTATCCCATTGTTTAGCATAACATATATGCAGCGTGCTGCAAAACATTATCAATAAAATGCAATCTGCGAATCATTTTTATCAAAATTATATTTTTATATCAGCAACAATTTTCACTAGAAATAATTTGTAAAACATCCAAAAGTAATAGTTCAAGCTGTTGTTCAGATGTTTATTCATTTTTATATTTTAAGAAAGTTAGGTTGACTGATTTTGAATTTGTATATGTTTTGAATGTGAAAACGTGGTATTGTTGTATATTATTCCATATTGTGGCATTATTATTATAAAATGAATAATTTTTTTAAGCATTTGACTGTATATTATATACTGTAATAAATTAAATATATGTAAATTAATGTGAATTTAGTAAAAATTACAAATTATAATTGTCATTCGATTCTGCTTTATGATTTAGCCATAGCCCTAAGGCTTATATATAGTAACGAGACGTGGTGATTTCGATACAACGGATTCGTAATTGAACAATACTTTAATTTTATCCCTAATTGCTTGACTGTCTTATAAAATCTATTATTCATATGTTTTAAAATTAAGATATAATATGTTATTGACAAAAAAATAACAAAATTATAATTATATTACAATTATAACTTTGTGTTTTTTTACCTTATATTATTTATTTACAAATATAAATACAATTTCAATTTTAATATTTTTTTTATTCATAGTACATCATTATTTTCCTGATGCTAGATCAAAATACAAGTATTTTAACACAACTTAACTTAATGACGTCACTGACGTTTAAAACTTAATCTTAATCATTGTGTTTTTGCATATCGATAAATATGTTTATTTAACATTATAAACAGATTAATGATCAAAAGGTAAACACAAAAAAATTGTATAAATATAATTTCTCGTATCGACACAGTGTACCGAGACTCACAAAGCGTCTGCTCGCATGTATGCATGACCGTCCTGTCATTGTTGCTTTTGAATTTTTACCACTTTTAATTATTTTTGTGAAATGTTTTAATTTTTAGAAGCTTTCGCCAGCCATTAGAACGTAATTAAGTGCAAAACCCTTAAAAAAGGAGAATAATAAATATGAATACATTCATACAGATATATCGATAATATTTTGTTCTTTTAGCTTCTCCTTAATCAGTGCTGCATATCTTCGTACATACTTACACACACATAGCTACTATATTCTATTTGGTACATGCTTTGTATAGTGTTGTACACAGTTATCCATCTACTTACTAATATCCTAGTTTCTTCATGCCTTTTTATATACCTGTATATATTATCTACCTTCCTAATATTGTCCTAGTTGCGTCATACCTTTAATATACTTGTACATACTTACCTACCTATTTAATATTCCATTCGCTTTAAACCTTCGTATATGCCTATAGACAATTACCTATTTATTGATATCCTAGTTCCTTCAGACTTTTAACATAACTATACATTCTTATCTACCTGCTTTCTAATATCCTAGTTAATTCATACTTTTGTAAATGCCTGTATATACTTACTTTCCTATCTATGAAATGGAAGAGTACGATCTGTCCATTATGGGCATTAGTGAAACCCATCAACGAGGGTCGGGATATTATACTTCCATTACGGGTAACTCTGTGCCATTCTCCTGCAAAACAAGTGAAAATAGAAATGAAGTGGCTAAATGAAAGTGAAGTGGCTGGAATGAAAATAGAAATGAAGTGGCATATGTCTGCTTCCGCCGCAAGCGTAAGCTTAGATTTAACACAGTTTCGGGTCAAATAATCGCGCTAGAACTAAATACCTACCCTTGCGTCTTGAACATCATACAAATATGCCCTGACTGTTCAGTATTATGAAGATTTTACTAGTTATTTAAAATCCATAGATAGAAGTCTATTACTATTGGAAAGTAGAATGCCAAAATATGGAGTGTGAAAGTGGATCAGCGCATCTAAGAATCAGTGCATGGAGAAAAGTGTATTACTGTTGGTAACTAGAATGCTACAATAAGGAGTATGAAAGTATGTTCTAAGAAACAGTGGGAAAAAGTGAGAAACATTCGAGGTGTTGAATTAATAAATTTCTACGTCGATTACGAACCTCACTGTAGTCACATTCGTTTTCAAAATCGTCCATATACACATTAGAATCCCCAGGAGATAGATTAAGAAACCAAATGAATTACGTTATCAGAAACGCTCACTAGAGATTGATACCCAAAATTGAGACCTCTCGAGATACTTATTTTTAGTCAGACAATTTATTATTCGTTATTTGGATGATATGAAGAATTAAAAATACCATAATGACTGCATCTACATAGCTGAGGTCACTGGAGATGCCAGAAAAGATATTCCCGAAATTATGACGAAAAAATCTGAGCCTATATCAACCCACTATTGTTACAATGTAAACGTGAAAAAAATTATTATATTTAAGGACATTTAGGAGGCATTCAAAAATCCATTATGGATACGTTGGACGATATTAAAAAAACCAGGGCAAACTATTACCACGTAAAGTGTGGCTAACAGATAGCACACTGGAACTTGTTCGAACGAAAATAAGTTAATTATTTTATTTACAGCAATTTATAGTTTTTTTCCAGGTGTCGACTATAAGAATATAAAAAAACAAACTACAGATTCCGAGTTATTTCCGGTTCCTGAAACATAGTTCTCACTTGTATAGTGCCCACAACATTGTCTTCTGATTAAAAAAGAAAATAAAATGTAAATACATTTTACTTAAAAACTTGTTTAAACGATATATGTTATCGTTTAAACAAGTTCAGGTGACATTTTTTAATCCCTTTGTATATATGAGGACTCATATAAATTAGGCAAATATATATTTTGTCAAAAAATTTTCTCTAAAACCAGTGGTTCAGCAATTATAAAGAAATAAAAATTAAATTGCCTAAAACAATCACTCGTGTCAAAATTTTGTCGTTCAATGTATATCTAATTCTCAATGTCATGATTTTTTTAAATTTTTCTGAGCCATATTTTTGTGGTAAAGGTGGGGTTACAGCATATTTTAAGCGCTTTTCCCAAAATGTTAACGAAACTAAAATAATACATCATACGTATTGTTGAATTCATGCTTCAGTAAGTTTTCAATTAATACCCTACACAACCTTGGAAGAATATTTTTTATTTCCCAATTTACCACCTGTAATTAATCCCAGGAATCAAAATTGAATTCTATACTTCACGCAGGGTAGTTGACTCATCGTAAATTTTGTTATTTTTTATACAATATCGTGAAATATAAGTCAATTAAAAACCGTTATTTAAAAAAATGCAAAAAATTATTGAAAAGTAAGCCTAGGCTTCTAAATTTAAAGATACGAACAGAGTTGGGTATATCCCTTTTTCTCTCCCTCCTGTAGAGTAAAATATGCAATATTAAAAATGACCTCACAACGCAGTATTGCCGTCCTTGTCTAAAGATTAAATTTAAACTCGGTAAATTTTTAAGATTAGTAAAAAAATGTTTCACTCTTCGTCAGTTTATACTTTGAAATTAAAATTAACGAAATGAAAAAAAATTAGTCAAATACCCAATGGGCCACCATACTTTATCTCTGTGCTAAATTTTTTTATTTGGAATAGACTCAGAGAAAATTGTCTATAACAGACAGACGGATAAAAAAGTGATTTCATTAATATTCCGTTTTGATAATTTTGCGACGGTATAGTAATTATTAAATGACTGGTGGAGATACTAACAATAAATTAATCGTATAAAGAAGCAATAAAAGTAATGTCGTCTTTTATTTTTTCTTCGGTCAAAGCCTGGGTTGGTATCAATTTTTTTCATATTATGAAAGCACTTTACTACATTCTAATTTTGTTTAATTTATTTTTGATTAATGAATAATAAAGTGACTGACGCTTTAATAAATTATGTATCTCAACGTTACCTTTCATAAACTTCACTACGCATGGCAATTATCATCCGAGTGGAACGTTTGGAGGATGCCAATCGTTACTTCTCGCACCACTTACTTTACTTATCCTTAATGTTATTTAACTTAAAACTAACTCTGTGTCTGCGACTTCGCCTACCCGGAATTAGAGATTTGACTAAATTATTTATAATCAAAAGAAAAACAACATCTCCATAAAGAAACTTGTTTCAAGAGATATCATCGTGGGATGAAAACTCTCACACATTTTACTGAGGATCTTCCAGAATATGTGTATCCAAATATAACTCCACCGACGATAAGAACAAGTATGATGTAAAAAAGTATTTTTAAAAATTTTTTTTTTTCATTTTCATGCAGAAATTTCACTATGTTCAAATATTCTTAACCGATTTTTAACTTCGTTTACATATATCTTTTAAGTGTTGCTACATACTTGTGCGATAAAAATATGGAGTAATAATTATCTGATCGTTCAACAATCGGCTAAAATTAATTTATAAATACAATTCTTTTAATTTTTTCAAGTATAAAACAGCATTTATCTTCTTAAGCACTCCGTATAACTTACGATGTTACATAGTAAATAGGAATAAAACGTAACCTAAGTCTATGGGTTAGATACAATTAATTAGCAATTATTTTATAAATATCCATAGCGTAGTTGGAACGAGATTGAGTTACGAGGATGTATATAATCATTTTTTTATTTTTGAAAATATTAATCATACCTATTAATTCGTATATTTGTATCACTTTTCATATATTATGCAATTTTACAAAACAATATGGCGAACCTAAATTTTACTGTAATCTGATTCTGTACTCTGGATAATTTAATTTTAAATTAGTTAACGTCTATCAATAAGGTTTCAGAAAACGGGGAAAACATACATTAAAAAATATTTTAATTAAAATTAGAACATACGATAGAAAGGTTCTAAACACTCAGGTGAATGCAAAAGCTTAACATAATTACATTAATTATTAAAAGATAAGTAGCAGTTATTTTTAACTATTATCAAGAATTAATATTATTTTTTATTATGTAAATATATTGCCTAGTTTATTTTTTTTCACGCGTAAAAATGTTTTGCTTCTTTTCATTATTTATAAAATATTTTAAGTTGAAAAATTCTTTCTTTTCAAGCTCTGCTTTATGTAAAAAGATATGATAGATCGATTCTTCGCTCTATTTTATGTAAATATATCGCCCCTATATTAAATTGCACTTAATTATAAATACGATATTTGTATTCGGACCAAAGCACTACACATTATGCATAAATTTGAAATCCATGGCTCATTTTATTTGACACGAAAACCTTTTGGCATACAGACGAACAGGTGGACTGCGTTACTATAACATTAAGATTCCGTTGGACACTTAAAGTATGATATCTTAAGAAATAATGGTTATAAATAGTTGACCATTTTATATTTTAAAGAAATGTAACAGGGTATTTACTATTAACATATTTTTCATAAAATAAAATTAACCTCTCTATTTTATGACTCAACGCGGACATTAGGTAACTGCTGACTTTGACAGTAGTGACTGAAAATAATATTGATGATAAATAATAAAATATAGAAAATAATGCATCAGGAAAAATTAGTTTTGAAAACTAAATGAAACAGCTGTATGTAATAATCGTATTGACGTTTACAATACCATCAAACAAATTGTTATTATACGAGAAATGGATATCCCGAAATATAACTATTGCGTCTTTGAAGATAACTTGGTGTCAGAAAAGTCACTTTGACAATTTATAATTCGGGTCGGAAAGGCCATATCTACAAATCATAATTTTGTAAATAGAGAAGAAAAAATCAGCGTCACGGTGGTGTGTTGAGTTGATCACAAGGCGTACAGTCTTTGACTGCTCGGTGCAGAGCGAGAACACGGGTTCGATTCCCAGATGCTCATCGAGCGGGGCTGGACTGGTGTTCAGGTTAGCTGTATAATATTGCTTTAGTAGCAATAAGTTTTCCATATGTATCAGTTATATACATTAAAGTATGTAAATAAATATTTCTCTTAAATTGTTTACAAATATTAATATTATTTTTCACCGTGGAAATATATGGCTCAGTATATCTTTAACAGGCGTAAGAATATTGAGAATTTTTCATGGACTATATGTAGAATTATCTCTGTTTTTCGGTAAACTTTTAGTAACGTTTGTTTTTATAATTTCGGTTACACTTTAGTGGTTTTTGTCTTTAACAATATCTTCAACATAATCTTACATAATATTCTAAAAACAAATCGTTGTAATATGTCTCAATTATTATATATCTTATTTACATATCTTGATATTGTATGTAATACATCGACCTTTCAGTTCTTATGCGAATATTTTTAAGTATTAACTATTGACATATATGCGGATTTAATATACTTTGTCCAAGTTTCTGGCTCACAACGGGTTGTTCATGAGCGCTTGATTTACAACAATGAACATATAATATTAATGCTACGTATCTAAAGCGAATACGCGTTGCTTATGCCTCAACCAAATTAAACGAATACCGAAAACTTTAAAATAAATCTATATAAGAATATGTCTAAAAGTGAAATAGCATCAGCGATTGTTTCCATTTGAATCCTGTAAAAGCTCGAAATAAAGCTTAGCCAGTGAGTTCAATAGCAAATTTCAAAAGCTCTGAAAGCGCAAAAGCTCTGTCACGGTGCAAGTTCGTTTACAATGTAACACGCTCGTCTGTAGGGTGACCTGTGACTAGAGTCAAAATGTAGACTTGTTAAATATTTTATTTTACTTTACTTTACCTAATTAAAAGCAAATTTTTAAAACTTATATATTTAGGAGTCGCGAATTTTCATGAAAATTTGACTATTTTTATTCTAAATTAAATGGCGTTTTTTTAGAACCAAGTTACACATGCAATTAATATAAATATTGGATAACATTATCTGAAAACTCCATACAAAAATATTCCAAATGGCGACAATGGTAGGACTTCTCCTGAAGCGCTTTTAGAATTTATTTTTGCAGTACCAGAAATACCTCTAGTTTTCGTATCTATAAAAGGGTTTATTAAAGTAATTAGTACTTGTCGCGGTCGATTTTCAAAATAATGATTCTTCAAAAATTTTACAATTGAAATCAATATTGTTTTATGAAAAAACTAAGCGATAAATTTAAAAGAATAACATATATTATAAACATAACATATATTGTAAATATAACAACAGTGAAATGTAAAAAAATAATAATCTTTGATTGTTTTAAAAATATTTTGTTGCCGCTAACGAAAATGTTATTTCGAGAAGATTGCAATTATTATAAAATTTTGTACAGTTTAAGTATATGCTGGTAAATTGATAAAAAAAATTTTACCTTATATATTGTCATCAATACCTGGACCATAGGATTGCTTCTTTTCTTAAGATCTAGAAAGCCTTAACATTGGTTATTTATTCTTTTTTACGTCTAGTGTACTTTCTGCGAGACTAAACATGTTTAAGCGTCGATGTTATATTTTTGTTTTTTTCTTACGTCCACCGCACTTTCTACGAGACTAAACATGTATAAGGTTTTTTGTTTTTTTTAAGCCTAGTTCTAGCCTTTCTGTGAGACTAAACACGTTTAAGCATCGACATTAGATCTTTGTTATTTTTTTACGTGTACTGCATTTTCTACGAAACTAAACACGTATAATCCTCGACATTGAACTTTTTTCTTTTTTCCATCTACTGCATTTTCTGCGAGACTAAATGCGTTTAAGCTTCGATATTAGATTTTTGTTCTTTTTTACGTCTACTCCACTTTGTATGTGACTAAACAGATATTCACATATATATACAGCCTCGACACTGGATTTTAATCTTCCTGCAAGATTAATGCAAACTAATTGTGATCCTTCCGTGATCAAATCTATCCAAATCAATATGTGTTTATTTGGATAGATTTGATCATTTTTAATAAAACTCTTTCATCATCAGTTACTATAACTAAGTGGAATATAATTGATCCTCAAACGATATAAACCTATTTAAATAGCAGATATAGGCATATTTAAATGTGTTTACCTATCTACATAAAGAGGTTTATGTCTGATAATGGGGCTTGCCGAGTACGATATTGTTTATGTCTGCCCGAGCGACCACAAATAATACTTTTTAACTATGGTCTTTTTTATTTCACACTATTTTAACCTGACATTTTCACAGAAACTTTTCCGGGGATAATACTACCGATAAAAAATTAATTAAAAATCGATTTTCCAAATCTATGAATTTTCCGAACTATGTAGTATAAGATATTTAAAATAAAATTTGAAATTTTGGTTGATGACAATTTCGTAAGTAGGCAGAAATATTAATGTATCCCTAAAAGTGTCAAAACAACTAAAGCACTTGGTACAAAATAATAATCAAATCTATATTTTCATACGGCGCGCAAACTTTGACTCGAACTGAAAGGAACAAAAATATGTTAAGCCCATAGGAGCGAAAAAAAATTTGGGTATGTAAGCCAACGATATGTATATATATATATATATATATATATATATATATAAGCCAACGATAGTAAACTATGTGCGTCACACTCCGTCATTGCGATTATGCCACAAGATAATGACAAATAAATATATTGATATCTCACTCTAAAGCTGCTCAGAAATGTTGCGTGGGAGGTCACCTAACGTTTACACTTTTTTTAACGCTCTGAACTTCGTACGCTTTGAACTTCTATAATAAAATAAAATTATATTACTGATTAATAAAATAATGTTACTGATTTTATGCCTCACGAAACTTCATACCAGGCGCTATATATGAAAATCGATTCTTAAGGAGTAAACTACAAAAAAGAATATTTATTGCCGTCAAATTATTAATAATCACTTATTAGCATCAAATTTCAGGAAGGTTCCGAATTATATAAATTTATTTCGAGCTGTGCACTTAATAGCAATCTCAAGAGAAAAAGAAACTATTGTTAGAATTGCAAACAATAGTTTTTTTCCAGTTTGGTCCCGAATTTCCGAGGGAATTGGGCTTTATTGTGGTTTTATATATCTTTCAAATTGAGTTACACCCAAGAGATCTCCTAGAGC
Organism: Druceiella hillmani; assembly: GCA_039881145.1. Taxonomy (NCBI): domain Eukaryota; kingdom Metazoa; phylum Arthropoda; class Insecta; order Lepidoptera; family Hepialidae; genus Druceiella; species Druceiella hillmani. The sequence continues at coordinate 1,600,479 of JAYKKI010000079.1, read as the reverse complement.
CTGATAGAGAGTGGCGAAACTGCCGTTATGATATTTAAATATAAATGCACTATCGAAATCAAAACTGTCATTAAAAATCGAATAAGTAGGTACTGTGATCTAGTTGAAGAAAATTACGATTATAATAGTCTGTTATTATAAAAGCAGATGTCGCTATTGAATAATTAAATAGTAATTTATTAATCAACTTCTCAAAACCCTACGTTTCTACACAAAAAAAACTAATTTTAATAAACCCTTTGCGAGGTTTACACACAGACAACAGCTCGTTATCACTTCATTATGTGTATAGAATTTTTAATTGATAGCAACATGAATTGCAAATTAAAATAAGGATTTAGCGCACAAATAAACCGTAATACAAACATTAAAATGTGTAATGTATGTTATATATATATATATATATATATATATTTATACGCACATGCACCCACATTTAGCCTTACATAAATAATTTCATATCTTCTGAGTGCCAATTCATACCGAGTTTACGCTCATTAAATTGTCAGTAAACATAACGTTTAATTGGTTATAAGGTTAAGATAACTGAGGAAAATGTTATGTCTATTTATTTATCTTACATATTTATTTACCTATCAGACATTTAGTGTAGAAACCCAAATTAAAAATAACAAGAGTTAAGTGAGAATTTGATCGATTGATATAAAATAATATTAAAATGTAACAAAACATCTATGAATGATATTTTATGTATGCCAAAAATAAAGGAACAGAATATGAGGATAAAACCATGGAATCACATAAAAGTAACAAATTACGATAGGAAAAATATTTTTTATCCCAACGTGATCCAAAGCTAATTGGAGAGATCATATTAAGGAGTTTTTTAGAACGTGCCCAAGTTTATGCGCATTCGAAATTGGCTGATTTGCGCTTAGGGTAATAAGAACTACAGGTTTTGTTCATGACATTAACAATTATATTTAATATAATTAAATATAATTGTTTTTTACTATTTGGTTTTCGACTTGCAATTAGAAATATAATATTTTTTGGGATTTTTCAAGTTTCAAGACGATGTACTAAATGCCGTGCTAATTTGGTATATGCCAAAATTAAAGGCTTAAACTGTTAGCATTGAAAGTATTCATTACAAAAATTTGAAAAGGAATAATGCACAATAATAATAAATCTTACCCGACGTATGATTTTTGTTAAATTAATGACATCGAGTTATGGTAATGTCATCTCTTTCTGTGTGTTCCTTATTATTTATTGTAAAGGGTATAATAACTATGGTTCAGTCATAATATTTCCTTTTTTAGTTTGGTAACGTCAATGAATGCGATTGCCACCTGTTCGAGATCCGTGTGATAAAATATATCAGATATCACAGGTACATGTACATGAGCCAGTGGCCATAGTTCACAAATCTTTCAATGATTAAAATTACGTAGTTAAAAACTATCAAGAATATAACCTACAATATGTACTACAAATATCTACAAAGAATTAAAACGATAAGATGATTCCAAATAATTCTTTGACATTGATTGGAAAGTTAACCGACCATGAAAAGTATTACGTATAGAGAATCGCGGCCAAAACGTATTTTCAACACGAGAAATTGTGTGGTCGTGCTGTGATCCAACACGAGAATTATTTGATTGTGTTGTATATCTACAAGAAGTTCAATCAACAAGGCAAGTGTGAAACGATTTATTACGTGCTATCGACGCTCCAGAGCAGACACATCGTGTAGGTTTAATACGAGATAAACATATGATATAACAACCATATAACTAACCCTTGCTGACTATTAAAATATAGAGGAACATGTTAGCAGAACAATGACTACATCACACAAGCTCCGAAACATCGAATTTAAAGTATACGTGTAGCTGGGAACCATGCTTCTCTCCGATATACCAAATTCATACAAATCAATTATCATAACGATTAAGTTCCAGTATAAAGAAAGTGCTGAATTGCTCAAGCAAAGGTTTACAAGATGTCAGAATAAGCAAAAGCGATACAACTGTTTTCACCACTAATCAATATTTTAAAGGAAAAGGGTTTAACAATAAGTCACAGAGAAGACTTCGTTGCTTAATTACTATAGATTGAATCACGTAAGCATGGAGTACAATTCAAAACGAAACCAAACGAAAAACTTAATAAATCAAGAAACCTTAAGCTACTCTGCTGCATTTACAGCTTCGACCAACGACTATGAAACCTTGCACAGTACTAGTACAATAAACTCTGGTACTTCCACGTACACGACTAAATCTAAAAACCTCTTGCATGAACTACTGAATAGTCACCACAATCTGTGTAACAATGTTTTACTTAGGAATGTACTATATTTACCATAGTTGATAACTAACTAGTTGTCAGTCAGATAAATTATCGGAATGGCAAACAACTCACAAATTGTGAGTCATCTGCACCTCACACTTTCGAAAGCACCTATGACGTATCAGAGTCCACAGAATTTGCCATGGACTGTAAATCTAACATGAAAGACACGCTTCAAACTGAGTCTCCATCGAGTCAAAGTACATACTTACCGAATATTAGCATCGAAACTCGGCACACTCAAATATAATATTCATGCCAAACTAACAGACGCGTTCCAAAACAACTGAAGAAATGATTAGCTTTGATAAGGTTTATCTGCCTTCATATTTTGAACTACCTAGAAGCAATAAAATCGGCTAACTTCAAGGGATAAACATGTGTATCAAGAACAGCTACCGAGTCTGTGTTATAAATACTAGTTTTCCGTAAAACGGAATGCAGAAACCGTATAAACGACTATGATGAAACACATTTCTCCCACAGTCGGGTAAAATTCTACTCACTTCACTGTTCGCTTTTCATAGCTGCTCGACAAAAATTTAGAAATAATTCGATTTAACATCTCCACAGCCATTTCACACGGTAACCTAAAGGCGAACCTGACACCACTAGAGAAAGACTTCATATAGAGATGCAGTAGTATGACTAATCTATGAAGCGATTCTGAGCAGAGCTGATGATTTCAGTGAAAGTTATCAAAAGACTTGTAAATATTTACAAAGTACGATAACTGTAATCAAAAACGCTGAATTTCACAGACGATGCAGATATATAGATATTAAGTATAAACTTATGAAAAAACATTTCATGAAAATGTTAATGACAAACTAGTTTGTGTAAATAATCAATACATAGATTTGTTCACAAAGACCTTGCCTGGAACTAAATTCAAATTAATTAAAGTGAAAACTGGAATATCAGAGTTTGATAAAATTGTCTTCAGTTATATAAGTAGTTGTTTAATTCTAAATAGGGGAGAGAGGGGCTTGTTCACGGCGCACATACATACAGTAGCTGTATCTAGCCAACCTTAAGGGGGTTTCGATATTGTGAGGCTGCCTCGCGAGGCTGCTTCGCGAGGCCTGGCGAAGCACTTTCGCGATGTGGAGACGCATTTACCTCATAAGGTAACGTAATCGTTGCTGTGCACAGGCAACGAATATATTACCTCATGAGACAAACACGTCACTTCACAGTCAGCCGGCACGGTCTGAGTAAAGTGCGACGCTCAAAAGGGCTAGATTTCGAATGGTCTTAGTTTTTAACCGATGTCTGTCTCTGGAGTGTCTTACTCCAATAAAACAACTAAAGAAAATGGTTAAAAAAACAAAAGAAATACAGCGATGTTAATTTTATTTATTACTTTCCAAGACAAAATTGATTTAGTAATAAAATGATTGGCAAAGTGTAGCCTTTTTTCGTTTACGTAATTACAGTTACCGGGAATAATATTTCCTTTGTCGTTTTTTATATCGAAAGCTGCATATATCTGAGCTGAAATACTGTTTCTTCTTAAAAAGTTAACAAATTTGAAGTCAAGTCAAAATGCTTTTAGTGACATTTTCGAGTTGCAATAGCATAGGTTTTCGTAGTACACGAAAAACTGAACTGACAGTATCGAACGCATTTTCCTTAACTCTTATACATTTTAATAAGCGATAATTAAAAATCCTTTTCAGTGAATTTTCGAATGGTGTCCTTCGAAAAGTTACTCATAAATGAGTATACATAATATGCTCATTTAAAGGAAAAGTTTTGTCAGCTAAAATGACATAAGGTAATTTTGCTTACGGAAGCTTTTACGCACGAGATTCTGGGATATTGCGTTGTTTATTTTTTAGATTTCTCTGCAAATTTGTATTATTGAACATGCCTTTGTCTAAACCTGGCAACCAAAATAAAGAAAAATGTAATTTGCGTCGACCAACGCCAATAATACGACGCTATAAAAGTTTTTATAGTTGGAAAATAAACAACCGAAGTTAAATGGTACTTGAATCATGACACATTTTCCATTCAGTGCTCTTAACATATGTGGGAAATTCCGTTTGTCTTCAAAGTCTTGTGAAACTTTTAGCCACACTTGTCCTGTCGAAAGCAGCTGAAAAAATGAAGATATGAATCAATCACTATATTTTTTTAGATGAATGACAATGACTGTCAGTCGGAATCAACGGCAGATAATAATGTCATTCTAAGAACAAGCAGTGTCGCTCAAGCATCTTCAAACAAAACTCCAAGTCCTTGCTATAAAAAAACAAAAAAGCTGTAGCCATAATGATGATTTAACTAATAATATGCCAGAGGACACGTTAAAAATATTGAAGGAGCAAGGAATTGATCAATGTGATTTATACTCTGTATTCTATTTATATATTTTCTCATACTATTGTATGAGAAAATATTATAAACGTACACTAGTGTATCTAGAAAGAGCCATTACCATTAATATAATTTTAAACACGGATTTTGGACTGTATTATGGAGAAAATTATCAATATTTTACAATGATATATGGATCATCAGGAACTTCTGTGCCTACATATAATAGTTTTAATTTATGTGTTACGTACTGTATGACTGAGAGACAAAGTTTATTTTTTATGTAGCACCTGAATCTGAAGAAAGCTCCGAAAATAATAAGCAGTAACCAATGAATCTTTTGTGTTATTTTTCATTAAAATTGTCAATGCATAATGGTTTTTTAGTACTTACTATAGTACAGTCCTTTAATGCTTCGATGATAACATTATAAACTTCTGTATTATTTTTTATATGCTTTGTTATATATACGGAATTAATATTTTAAATATTTGTATGAGTCTTATTTGTGTATGAGTCAAGTAGCCAGCTTTTTTTTCTCCCATAAATTTTTTTTTGGATTTTATGGGATGTAACTAAATACAAGTACTCAAAATGTTCTTTGGTTATCTGGTAAACATTTTTATCGTAACTTATACTGGTTCAAAAAACTTGTCATTATAAAGTCGATTACCGTATTCATTTCTCTTTTTGCATATTTTTTTCATTCACGACCCTAGTCTTCTTCTTTTTATCAGCGCTATGGAGAAATTTGAGCATATCGCAAGGCTGCCTCGCGATTCAATGCTCATGTAGACATTTCATGAGAAAGCTTGCGAGCAGCCTTTCAATGTCAATACCCAGTTTTATACGATAACACGCTCATGTTTTTCGGCTGTAAAAATAATTTTTTTCCGTAATCGGAACTTGTCTGTTTTTTATAATTTATTTTAGTTTACGTAAATAATTCATCGTACTTATTTACAATATGTTTATTTATTATAAGTTCCGTAAATTATGTAGTGTCTTAAACATACACACTTTACACACTTTAATTTCAAGTATTCATCTAACCAAGTATTTACTAAAGAAGAAGAATCCATGTTGAATGACTACATCACCGACAGTTGCAGAAGGCACTATCTGTTAAATCTCGTGCAAGTAAGAAAACTCCCCAACCAATTTGCAAGGACTAATAACTTTAATTTTCCCCCTTGAGAGCACAATAAAATGATAGAAAAAGATGGGGTTGATAGTCATCATAAATGGAACCCACATTTGAGTTTTTTTTTCTTTTATGTCAACAATGAAAACTATGTCTCACTGGATGCAATCAATTATGCGTGCAAATATTTGGAATTAGAATACATTATCTGTAATTTTCATCTTATACTACACATTGTCTTCAGCCGCCAGATGTCGGAGTATTTGAACCTTTCAAATCAAAACTGAAGATAGATTTTAATGATGGGCACGTCTCTAATTGAAGAAAGACCTTTAATATTTATTACATTCCAAAAGTAGCTAAAATTACCTATTTTGAATCTTTTAATTACACAACAAGTGCTTTTGAGAACATCGGAATAATTATATTTAATAAAGTTGTTTTTAGTGAATCAGACCTACTCAATTTTTTTAGTCATCTCCAATGATAGCTCCAGATGCTCCAACCACGGATCCAGACGTTCAAACACATGTTCTTCAGATACTACCTTTAACCATACCTTTCCTGATGATAATCGGATATACAACTCCTCACCAATATCATCGCCAATATCGACTTCTGTGTTGTCATTGATTCATCATCAATATCTTTAAGATTAATAACACCACAAATGATGCAATATCTTCCAACAGTAAACACAAATACAATTTTAACCACTAAAAAACAAAGGGAGCCTGGAAAATCAAGTATTTATAATGATATAACTCGAATATACTCGAAGAAATAGAAAAGGCAAAAGAAATGAAGAAGGAAGACCAAGAGAGAAGAATAGGATAAAGAGATAAAACATACAATTCTTATCGAACGAGAAAACTGAAGAGACTGATAATAAAAGTAAGATTGATTAAGAGAAAATTCTGCGATTCATCAATACTTCGAAATTATTTTATGGAACTGTATCTAAAGATGAAAGTCTCGTTTTAAAGAATAACACAACAAGATAAATCTACTAGAAAAATTTAAAAAGGAAAAGTAAGTTTTATTTTACATTGGACAAGTTTTAGAAAAATATAGCCTCGCATAAGACAAAGTTTGATTTTTGAGAAAGAAACCAGGAAAAGCTGGTACCTGGAATTTTGGTTGTCCTAACACAAGGCGAGGCAATAGTTTTTATTTTAGATGTAGTTTTAATACTACAAAAATCTAAATTTGCTTCTACAACAAGGACCGCCAGTATTTTTAAATTCGGAAAAAGTGTTCTGCTTATAAAAATCTAAATTCGCTTCTACAACAAGGACCGCCAGTATTTTTAAATTCGGAAAAAGTTTTCTGCTTATAAAAATCTAAATTCGCTTCTACAACAAGGACCGCCAGTATTTTTAAATTCGGAAAAAGTTTTCTGCTTATAAAAATCTAAATTCGCTTCTACAACAAGGACCGCCAGTATTTTTAAATTCGGAAAAAGTTTTCTGCTTATAAAAATCTAAATTCGCTTCTACAACAAGGACCGCCAGTATTTTTAAATTCGGAAAAAGTGTTCTGCTTATAAAAATCTAAATTCGCTTCTACAACAAGGACCGCCAGTATTTTTAAATTCGGAAAAAGTTTTCTGCTTATAAAAATCTAAATTCGCTTCTACAACAAGGACCGCCAGTATTTTTAAATTCGGAAAAAGTTTTCTGCTTATAAAAATCTAAATTCGCTTCTACAACAAGGACCGTCAGTATTTTTAAATTTGGAAAAAGTTTTCTGCTTATAAAATTTAGGAGATTAATAATATTGTTGCCCTTTTTTTTCTTTTTTATGTTTATGTTATTTCATAAGATATAATTAATGGAAAGAAGTATAGAGAAGTGTTCAATTAGTTTTCTTTTTTCTTTTGAAAGCTGATTTTGTTAAATATTGATTTTATAATGAGTAAATAAGAAACTTTCACCTAAATTTCTTTAAGTAATAAACATTTACTAAATATTTTCTGAAATTCTGGTATTTATATTACCACTACATACGTATGTGCCCCTCACTGTGTACCGATGTACCCCACACATGAGACATATTCGTACGCTTTCATTTTTTTTAGAAAATCTTGCCTAACTTTCGATTATTACATTATTTCTGTATTTCTAGTCCTGTTAGTGATTCCTAATGGATGATATTTTTCAGATAAATACTCTTTCTTAATAAGTACTTAGTTACAACTAGCTGTGACTACGACTTCGTACGATCAGACCACTGAAACTGGCGCCGACGCCGTTTTTAATAAGTATACTTTCAGTCTTGGACAATACTCAAAACAGAGCGAAAAACAAAGACAACAATTAAAAATAGTTTTCTTTCATGAATCAGGTTCGCTAAAACAAAACTTTCCTGAAAACAATATTTGCAGTAAAATCACCAGAAATGTGCGCATAAAAATTACTGCAAATATCGAAAATGGATTAAGGGAAAAAAATAAACTTATGTCGAATTTATACAAAATAAAAAAAAAATTAATTCGAAAGACGACTAGCAACGATGTCTGCCCCCATGCGTCTCCGCCTACATTCGTTACTTGCCCAAGCACCTACCTCCTCCACATTTCTGGCCACTCCATTTCGCCGCAGTAAGTCTAGGTAGATAAACTCATTGTGCGATTTAAAATAAACGTAGTGCCAGTTATTGATGTACACATAATATGTTCACTATACATCTGTGTAATTAATACGTGTGGAATAGCTAGGCACTTATATGAAATGATTGTAATAATGAATGTAAATGATTTTTGAACCTATTGCGATAAAATAGAAACTGTTACTGTTACTTGAAACTGATCCATATTATTAAAACTTCATTTCGAATAAGTTAGTAATATTTACATGAGGCGTGAATAAACACACAACAGACAGAGAAAAATTGCAAACTCAATATTTTTGTTTTCTATTACTTTTGAAACAATTTTTTTAAACTTTTAATGTTGATTCCACAGTTTTATTCTTTATACCTTACTCTTAGATTTTATTACGTTTAGAAAATTTAATAAACTTTAGTTTATTCGTTAATCTACTCATAGCTGAATTTTGAAAATTATATCCTTATCATCGATAATATATATACATTATTTATGAACATACCATTTTGACCCCTTCCTAAAGCATTTTTTAAGATAAATTATCTTGCCCAAGATTAATTATCCACTAATAGCTTTGTTTTATTTTGATAGTAAACCCATCTTTAAAAATGTAAATTCAGGCTCCATTCACATAACTTTCATAATAGTCACTTCAATCCATAGTCTCATGATGTAGTAAGACAGTCTTTTATCGATGTTGTTCAAGGTTTACTTTGTTTTTATTATTAAATTTTCATTCAGGTTTTTAAAATTTGACACCTCATCAACAAATTAGTGTAATATTGAACATATCTGTCAATTAAAACGGCATCATTGGAGATTAAATATTGATGCAATGAGAATACTATGTTATTGCATTCATGAGCTTTATAAATACATTTTTCAAACATAAGATATAGCAAAGAACATAAGTTAGGAGTATTGTGTAAGAAGTACCTTATCGTGTTAAAGATAGTGTATCCTTATTATAAGTAATATATTCGAATGGTAATGTTTTCCCTAAATTAAGATGATCTTGAGATGTTTTTATCGCTGAACTCACTTGTTATCTACAAAATGTTGATAACTAAACGCTCATTCATAAACGCAAGCTCAATCTCATCCTAACACTCAAGTTGTCAACTTTATAGTACTTTTATATTACAATAAACTTAAATTCAAAATACAACACTATTTTCTTAAAAGCTCACAAAGTATTTCATCGTGTAACATGGCCTTTTAGAATGCAAATGATCCTTCTCTTTCGCGAGATACGAAGCTTCAAAGCGTCTTGCGGTGTATCATCTCTCCTTTAACTTTTTAACTACATATTAAGAAAAGAGGAAAATCGGAATACGATATTTAGTATTTTAGTCCAAATTTAATAAAATTCTATTAATAAATTAAAGAGATACAGGCAATCAAACCTATTTATTTTTCTTAACCTTATGAAAATTATTCTATGCAGTATATTTACATAGTGAATTCCATTATTGATATGTGTAAAAGGTCAATAAAAATAATATACACCCTTAGATATTTAAATATTTGTATGCAGCTAAGTCTGTACGAAATACTACGAAGCCTTCTTAATGCGAGTTCTGTTTGTACCGATGAGGTTTATTTCTTAAATATTTTGTGAATAAGTGTACATCTCTGAATATTTAATAGTTAGCTTCATTAATAACTAAGTGTATGTCTTTTAAAATTTAATTGTTGCTGTAGTAAATCAAATTTTCTTAAATTTTTGCTGGTAATAAATAAAAATTTCTTTCATTTTTTACATGAAAATTACTGAAAATTTAATGGTTGGCTTAAGTTTTAATAACTTTTGTTATTTTGGTATTTCTTTACGCGAAAAATGATTTTATTTTCTTGATTAATATATCATCTTTAGTATATTCATTTCTGAATATGAAATTAGCCTAAACATGTAAGGGCTGCTAAACAACATAAGGTCACCCTAGTCCAAACAGAGCAATAAACCTAATATACAACTTCAACGTCGACAAAAGAGCTCGTACACTGCAGCTCAAATAAAATGGCCATCACTGAGTGTAACGTTAAAAAATGACTAAAATGCGATCAGCTTTCGAGAGACAGACGGGGTCGCGGGGCGAAGCTAGGAAGGGGGTGCAGAGGGAAGCAGCGCGCGCATACAGGCAATACTTATTCGAAGATGCTGAGCGTAATTTTCCTATACTGAAAATTATGACGATGCAAACAAAGTTAGAAGTTATTATAAATATATTATTATGCTTTACTATAGATATCATAAATATATTATTTATCTATAAATTTTGTCGGCATATATCGGAGGGAGGGGATTTAGTAGTATTGTGCGATTGTTACAAACATTTAAAATTTAAATATTTAATACATCTTTATTATTTTTTTTATTTTTCGACCGCTTTCCATCTTTCTACAAAATTATCTCTGGTCGTTTTCCAATTGCTACAATAAAATATCTCGATAACAAATAAAAATGTAAAATATTTAGATATAGAAATTTATCGGGAAAAAAAATGGAATCTCACAAATAAAAATTGAAACTAAAAGTATTGAGTTCAGCGACTAATTGTGGATAGGAAAATTTCTGATTAAGCCCTGCTAAATAATTCTTTTTAAATATTTTTGAAATACTGTAATACGTAAAGTATTATTTCGAAAAAATTTCGAAAATGAAAAAGTTATCTCATGTTAAATCTATAACAGAACCTGAACTAAAATAACTGCCAAAATATCCATAAATATACAGTTAACAATATTTTCATTATTTCGAAGAAATTCCTATTTCGAAAAAACATTCTTACACCTAATTTGAAATCATATTCAGGTATACCAGTATATATGCCACTTAGTTGAATCCGCTTTAAATTGACAGTTTAGCCATTTTACCGTCAAAAAATGATTAAACACGAATTAGAGTCGTGACGGAATATTCTGTACTTATATCTATATAAAAGTCCGTGATATTTTCACCAAATAAGAACATTAAAAAATTAAAGACTACCATATTTTTCCTAAGACAATCCGGACATACGAAAACATAAATAAACATACATTGAGCTTTACGTAAAAGTTACAACAAAGATACAATATTTCTATGTAAAATACTCTATTTTCTATAAATTTCTTTGTTTATTTTATGAAATACTCAACATAAGAAAAACTTATATTTTCTAACTTATATTAATTATAAAACGTAAATTATACTAAAGATTTATTTTAAGTTGTTTCTTATAGACACCAAGGTAACTTTGCCGTCTTCGCATGAATATTTTTAAATTATTTTTTTTGTCTTAATTATACTGCAACCTGTCACCACACTGGGACAATGAGCGGTAAGTTTGTCAGTTGTTGCTCGGACAGGTTTAGGAGGACGACCTATCATCCCAAATTTAATATTTATGTGCCTTTAATGCAGCACATCTTAGGGAATTCTACGTTTTAATCGGCGTTTGGTTCGGGTATTATCCATCAGTTTTTGCGCAAGTTTATTTAGGTGGTTTATGTATTTATCTTTGTACGACTTTGTGTATCTATCGATTTTCTCTCTAACTGTAGGTGTTTGTAGGTCTTTAGGCAATTGTTGATTGGTTACAAACCATGGGGCATTTATAATTACCCGCAGCATTTTATTCTGGTATTTTTGGATCATCTCAATATTGGAGTGGGAAGTTGTACCCCACAGCTGAGTGCCGTAGTTCCAAACTGGTTTAATTCTAGTTTTATAGAATAGCAGCTTATTTCCAAATGATAGTTGGAACTTACTCCTGATGAGCCAATAGAGCTTCCTGAGCAGAAAACCAATTTTTTTTCCGTTTGGTAAATATACGCTTTTGCCAAGTTTGTCCTTTATCCAGATGTAGACTTAGGTAGCGTATGTGACCCGCTTGGGATATTTCAATATTATTTAGTTTAACTGGTGGACAGATGTCTCGTCTGAACGTGAATGTGACGTTGACTGATTTATTTTCATCAACCTTAATCCGCTACTTCTTCAGCCAAATAGTTACTCTATCTAGTCCGTCTTGTATCATTTTTGCTGCAGTTTTTGGCTTGCTGTGTAAGGCAAAATGGCTGTATCGTTTGCCAATGTTCCGGTGGTGATTGTTGGGCATATGGGAAAGTCTGAGGTGTAGAGTAAGTAAAGAATGGGGCCGAGTACACTTCATTGTAGGACATCCGCTGAAATTCGACACAGGTTTGTCACTTCATTTCCACACTGATCCATGAAGTGTCTATCTATTAGGAAGACTTTGATGGTCAAATATAAATATGGGGACATATTTGCTTTAATTTTGTGTAATAATCCTTCTTGTCACATATGACAAACTCATAACCCTGAAATATATCAAAAAATGCGGCTGCACAGTACTTTAGCTTCGAAGCATTTTATTTTCTCGTCTATGAGTCTGTGAACTTGATCTATAGTGGCATGTTTGTGCCAGAATCTAAACTGGTGATCAGGTATAAAGTGTTTATCTCTAATCACTGGCATCATGGGAATCAATAGCAATGCCTTATATACTTTAGAAGCTATAGGTAATAGGCTGATAGGATGGTATGATTTAGGGTCGTCTGGTTGTTTGTCAGATTTTTGGATCATTATTATCTTTGCTACCTTCCATTAAGCTGGAAGGAATTTTAGTTTATGGCGTTATAAATTGATGTGAGTAATTTTATTCGAGAGAGTGGCAGTTCAGCCAGGATGCGGCTTGTGATGAAGTCGTAGCCGGGAGATATTTTATTGATGATTTAGTTAATTGCACCTATTTCTGCACTTTTGTGAATTTAAATACGTATCTTTTCACCTCAGCGGCAGTGGATTCTTTTGCCAGGAAGTCACAGACTTCTTTTTATGCTCAGGTGGGCATTCGCTTGAACAATGCTAGTAAATGCGTAGAGAAGATTATCGCTATTTCGGTATCTCTACGGGCCCATTTCCTATCGGGCATCCGCAGGGATAGTGAAGCAGCTATAGGCCGTTTTAGCTTTTTTGTAGCCTTTTGTTTGCATTTTGATTCTTCTTATTCTCTTCATACAAACAAAATTTGTGCCCCTCCCCCCCAGATTCCACGAAACAGCCTGGTCTTGGCAGTTGGGGACTGCTTAGTTCTGAGAGGGATTCTCCGCTATTAGCGGTACCCTCCTGGGGTAGTTCTGTGTTTAATTCCGACATTCATAAGTTTTTGCTGGCTACAGCTTTTTCATTTTCTATAGAGGTTGGTTCCCTTAGGCTGGGTCTAAAAAGACTAAAGGAACGCCCATGCCTACTGTTTTGGTTCGCGCTAGTTATTTGATTTCCCCAGTACTGCCCATATCTGGGAGGTATTCTTTTATCCACCACCTGAGGACGTGTTCGATGGGAGTTCGGCAAACTCCTCACGATAAATTAAATAACGTTAAAAATATTATAAGGAAAAGTTAAAAAATATTATAAGGTGTGCCTTTGTGTGGGTGGACCTCTCAAAATCTAAACCTCATAAAAATTTCAAACAATTTTTTTTTAATTTTTAGTGTATACATAATAGAAAAAAGAAACGAGTCCGTAGTTCATTTAAATTGCAAGCTATGTGGTACATTGAAAGTCTGACAAAGTCAATGCAGCTATATTGACAGAGTCCTGTTTAAAATTTTTGGCATTGATGCTTTAAAATTTACAGCAAAACTACGTCACATTTTATAAAAGTATTACATTATATTCATTCGCTTACCCCAATGTGTCGTCTGTCTTTCTATCAAGATCCTTTTTCTCAGGAACGCGTGGATGTATCGAGTTGAAATTAGTATCAAATACTTAGATCTACGGTGCTTCAGAGCTGTAAAAAAATTCTACGGTTCTTCAGAGCTGTAAAAAATCAAATTCCTAAGTCAACATAATCAAGAAGAAATCTAAAAATACGGCCATTTATGCCGTATATTTTGACACTAGCAAATAAATCAAAACCTATAGGGTACTTCCCGTTGACCTAGAATCATGACATAGGAAAGAAGCAAGGTCTCACAGTACAAGGAAAAAATCCAAAAATCGTTCGTAGTTATATCGCAAACAAAATATTTTTTTAAATATGCACCTGTAAAGATATAGTAGGGAATATATTTCTGTTCTAATAAAGTAAAATTTTGTAAATAGTTTAATGGGAATATTATGTACCATTAAATTTTTATAAATGCCTAAATGTGTATGGAAACCTAGTAGAGCGAGTTCCACATGTACTTGACAGGTTTTTTAATTTGCCCAATTTTGTTTCAGTTGTAGTTAATCATTAGTCTTCACTGGCACCTGTAGCATTCTACTATCGAAGATCTATATGAAACAGTTTTCTTATCTACACTTCAAATCGCGGTTTTACGGTGCATTGAAATACATAAAACACATAAAGTCGCTTCGATCCATATCACTAAAATCGTTGTTTATTTCTCACTCGTGCCTCCCAGACACACGGCGGGGCGCTCCCGGCACTCCCCTCCCGGCAGACAAACTTTCCTCTTTGTCCGCGATGTAACCAAGCCAGCCGCCGTCGATATAGCCCCGTCGGCTCTACCGTCCCGTCGCGTGGTAACGCCCGTCACCCCGCCGCCCGGGGGGGGTGACGACGCCGACACGTGTATGTTCGCGCCCTGCAGCGCATTGTGCTCGCCCCGCCGTCTGACAAAGCACGGATTCGTATCTACGAGTTGAATGCTGAACTTCATAAGCTATACAGGTGGTTAACATTCAGGAATCCTCCGTTGAAAGGTTACCATTCAGGAGTCGAGGTCGTTCTGTCGAGTCCTAATTGTGCGATCCCGTAATCTCACTGATCGATATACACTTGTAGAAAAGCTACAGGAAAAGTTTTGCTCAACTTTGACGTCTCGCTTGACGGGTTATTAGATTATTATCTTTCGGCGTTCGCATTTATTGGTGCAAGTTTTAATTAGCGTATCCTGTTGATCGATGTGCGTTAACGATGAGTGTCCGAGTGTGAGAATGTCGAGCTTTTGGTGAAATAATATCTTGCGAATAATATTTGTTTTGGAAAGTGTATATAAAGTAAGTAAGTGTATGTAAAGTATAAGTGTATTAAAGAGCGGTATTTACAAGTTGAGAAATTCATATAAACTTATTAAACTTAATACGGTTATAAAGATGCTATGTCGAAATTCGTATTGCAGTTTAGAAACATTTTTTATTGTATTGTACATAACTTACTTAAATTAAGTATTTTTAAAGTTGAATATATTTGGCGTTAATTTTGTAGAAATTAATTATTCACAATTAAATGAAACTACGTGATGTAGTATTATTTCTACTTTCTTTAAGTTCTTTACCACGACCTAGGTTTCGTAGTATTACAACATCCTCTAAATCTTTGCTAATACCCCGCCTGAAGATGTTGTAATACAACGGAACCTAGGTCGTAGTAAAGAACTTAAAGGAAGTAGAAATAATACTACATCGCGTAGTTTCATTTAGTTGTGAATTTTTAAAGTTGTTTTTGGCGTTGTGTTTGTTATTTTTTATATTTTGTTTGTAAACGGAAACAATTTTACAACGTCATATTTTTAAATAGTCGATTTAATTTTGCACTGCTGTCTCTGTTTAATATTTTGAAAATACCGCCCTACTATAAGTCGATATTTTCAATGATGTAGACTCGAATTAAACTATATTAACCCTATTCAGCCTTTAAATACTGCAAATTAATACCATACCACTCGTAATTTTAAAATTTACTACAAAATAATTAAATTGGTATTGGACAATTACAATGGAAGGAACAGACATATTTTTTAACCATTTCATCTTTTCGAAAACCATTAGAGTAAATAAAAGATACATTCAGTTTCTTAAAAAAATCTGTCAAGCATGAGTGGAACTCGCGCTATGAGTGTTCCGTACACATTTAAGAATTTATAAACATTTAATGGTACATAATATTCCTATTAAACTGTTTACAAAATTTTAATTTTTTAAAACCAAAATATAGTGCCTACTATATCTTTCATAGAGGCATATTTAAAAAAATATATGTGATATAACTACAAATTAACGTTTTTATATTTGCTTGTGCTGTGAGACCTTGCTTCTTGCCATATTTCATGATTCTAGATCAAAGGGAAATACCTTGTAGGTTTTGTTTTATTTGTGAATTTCAAAATATGCAATTTAAGATTCTTCTTGATTTGAATCTTGAATTTTTAATATTCTTCTTGATTGCTTTGAGTTTGATTTTTTAATTTTCTTGAAGCTTGATTTTTACAGCTCCGAAGAATGTAGAACTAAGTATTTCATATTAATTTCAACTTGATACCTCCACGCGTTCCTGAGAAAAAGAGTTTTGACAGACCGACTTTTTCCTTTTGAGGTATGGTACTCTAAAAATTTTGTGAAATATTTGTGACATTAAAAATAGTACCCGTTTATTTTGCAGCAACATATTATAAACAGGATTTGACATATTATTTAAAGTTATATAGCTAATGTTATTGAAACTTTCATGTTGTCCCTAGACATGTGACTTGTCATTAGAAAATCTTCCATAGCTCAACTGATAAAAAGGTGATGTATGGCTGATCAAACGTCATTGTCATCGTGATTCATATCGTTTTTCCTTTCGTATATCCCCATGATGATTCAAAAGGCATTCACGCCGATCGATTGTGGACATCTTATTTTGATTTACTCATTAAATGATTGTATATATATGAATATATATATATATATATGTAAGCACGTTTGATAAATTGTTTGTAATATTGGTGATCTTCTAGTTAAGCGAAAAAATATTATTTTAAAATGTCTTGTTCCTATCATATGTAATATTACGTATATTATAAAGTGTGATCTCACTGTCAATTAGATCAATGCCACATCACCTGTAAAACGTACGAATTTATTTTTTGACATAAAAATTTATTTTGGCTCATCTTCTCTAAAATATTTTGGTGGGAAATTATTTACATTTTCGATTGCGACGCGCTCCAAGTATATTGGCGGTAGGTCGAGTAGAATCTAGCGGTTCGTTGCGTTTTGGGTATACTGCGGTATACTGGGGTATACTGGGTATACTGCGGCGCTGGGTCGAGTATGGCCGAACGAGAGAAAACTCGCGGCCAAATTAGTAAATCTACTCCAATTCTTACACATATAATGAGTTGTTAAATCCTGAGAATAAAACACATATAATGAGTTGTTAAATCCTAATCACAATATATACGTTTAAAAGACATTCAGTTCATACTCGTAATGAACTATTGGCACACTTACCTTAGTCGTTCATCTCCATTAAGAACATACTTAAAATTTTCGCTTCTTTTATTTTCTACTGAATTAATCTTATAGATATTTATTTGGGCAATTAACGTAAGAGTCAACAATTGCCGTTGCAATAACCTGTAGCAAAATAACAACCATAAACTATTTTTATCTTTTCTGTAATAAATATTTTTTCCCTATATATGATAATATTTTGACATATCGCCTATGTCAATCGATAGAGCGCGAAATTTGCAGTCAATGTAATTTTCGACTATTTGTCCTTTAAGTTAGCCGTTGACCAACGCGCTATTTAGAACGGACGCGCGATAGTATTAACTACACTCATCCAATTCACTTGTGTACATGTTTTCACCGTGCGATGACGTAGTTTTATATTTTACTTACGGCAACTTTTATTTGTGTTTACGTAAAACAGATGAAGAAGCCAACGGCAAATAAAGAAAAGGCGGGAGAAAATATATACCTACACACATAAAAAAATATTTAATCAATATGGAAGTAGAAACCTATTTTAAATTACTAAAACTTATAACCATATTACGTAATCTTTTTAATCACTAAAATGAAAGGATAATTGTTACGATTTGTTGACCGTTGAGAGTATGGACTATGTGAAAATTTATGATTATATTTTTGTCTCAGCTACAAAAAATGGCGTCATATATAATTTTTTGACAACATATAGCCGTCTCATTTCAAATTTTTTTCTACGAGCAAATGTAAAATATTGTAGTTAGAGAGTGTAATGTACCCGAATTCTTATAAAACTTTTTAGACATTTTTAGTAGAAGTAAGTATCGGTAGGGAATTTCTTTCTTTTGTTATCAATTGAACATTTAAACATTTGCCTCATTGAAGGCTCACTTAAAACTACGTCTCATAGAGGTACTTTTTCGGGTTTTAAACCCTGAATATAAAAAAAATATTTTTAACCATCTCAGTGGTAATTCCTATTAAAAACCGTTTAAGAAGATAACTTGGACACGTAGAGAGAGAAGATGGTTAAAACTTCCCTTAATATGGGGTAAACACAAATTCTGTGTTTACTAATATGTAAATCAAAATGTGAATGTGTGTGGAGGCCTAAACCCTTGCGAGTATTACATTGACAAAAGTATGACGTGCGCCAATCCGTTGCTCTATTATCGCGACCTACTCCGCCTCACTGGAAAATAACGAGACGAGATAAAAAATATTATTCGTATTTCGTGTATTTAACGAGATAAATTTTGTTTTTTATATATCGTACCTTAATAATTGTCGAGTTTTTTAAATATTCTTCACGTTAAATCGAAAGCAGTACTTGGAAATAAGATAAAAATAACAAATTATTTAAGTAAAATATTTTTTATTCACAATGAGTTTAGGTGTGCACAGAATTCTTTTGTATCTCTCGTCCCATTGACTGTAGCCTCGAAAATAAACGTTTCTTCCATGGTTGTTTCTATAGATACGCGTACAGTCGTATACAGATTGAAAATCTTAGTTCAATCTAGAAAATTGTTTTTCTTTATTTATGTCTTTGTAATCTTTGTCTATGGTTCATGACTTTTTCTACAGATGTTATTTTATAAGACATTTCCTAAGAAAATTTAATCTAGTTTACCACCATCTCTATCGTTTTAAAAGCTGAGTACTGAGAGAAGGGCTTACAATTATTTTTTTATTTCGATGGATTTTTTAAAACCGAAATTAATTACAGTGTTATACATACTTATATATATATGTATACATAATTCGTTAACTGAAAAGCTTTAAAGCGATGCTCTACTCAATATCTTGTATTATGTTTTCGATCAATCCTTTCACACATTCGGCATTTAAACAGGACATTTAAACAGGTAAATTTTCATGAAAATTTCATCATAATTTGGGTCACAATCTTTTCTCTCTTAAAAGGAATGATAAAGTAAACAAAATAAAAAATTGGAAATTACTGAAATTCACACTGTAGCCATTTTACTGCTCGAAAAATTGGTTGAGAATTGGACTTCCACATTGAGCTTCATTCGAACCAGCCGCGGTGCGGTGTCCATATGCTTGAAATCGTATTTAAACACTAATGGCATAAAATTACCTTTTTAATACCATGGTCATTATCGTGATTTTTATCTTTTTTTTCATTTTATAGCTCTATGCCTCTAAAAAGAACAGCCGAAAATAAACATATATAATATCATTTCAAACCTAAAGATGCCTAAACAACAGAGGTAATTGTAATTGAAACCAATTATTTCAGTTTTAAAATTGGAATCGATACCCGCAAGTTGTAATTAATATATTTATAAGAAATAGTAAATTATCGAGTTTTGATGACGAAACTTGATGAAAAACGAATTCTCATTTCGCGAATTCTGTTATTTGATATTTGGAAAATAGACCGTGGATAATTTCTGCGTTTAATAAAAGTCTGCGAATGAGCTGGTCCAAAAACTAACACAGCTTTTACTAAGTATTTGTGATCTTTTTTCTGATTTATGTAGCAGAAAATATTTTAAACAAGTGTTTCTAAAACGTATAATAGTATGTTTTATATTGATATTTAGGTGTTGCAGCAGATATTGTTATTATTAGGAGTCCGTAATGAAACTGCGTCACATCCGTTCCTCTGTCATACTCTTACATTTTCTGCTCTTTAGACTTATGTTCATTAAATTTTATAAGTACATGCTTCAGATTATACTTCCATTAACATGTAAAATACATAAAATATAAATATTTTATGCACTCGTATATATATATATATATATAAATGGGTGTTATAAATTTTTACAAATTTCATTATTGGGAAATTATTATAAAGGCCTTTTAACTTAACATTTAGGTTCTGTTTATCATTTTTAATTCTTAAGCTTCATTTGCGAAACATTAAACTTCAAAGCGACATGCAGTGTAGTCCCCACACTCTGTCCCTCTAATTTTCTCGCCGTAGATTTAAAAAATCTGAAAAGTCTAGACACTAGTATTTGACTAGAACTTTCAAGGAAAATTATTTAAGTTAACTTGCATCAATAATTTCAAGAGATATAGACAATTACGAAACTTTATGCAAGCTTTTATTATTTATAATCAATTTGAATGATTAAAATGCTCCTAAACATAGAAACTTAGGAAACTTGATTTAATAAACTTGGCTTACGAAAGAGTACTAAAGCCAGTGGTGAGTGAAGTAGAGCGTAATTTAGGATATGCAAATGTTAAAGTCCAGCAAAATCAGAATATTTTAACAGTGATTATATACATTGAACTTTCTCTTAGATCTGGTTTTGTGCAAATTAGAAACGACCTGTGTTAGTGTTTGTTTAGCTATTAAATACATAAAAAAATAATGAACTTTCGAATATTTTAGGTAGTTTGATTCTTAGAAAGTTTTCGCGTCTTGTAGTAATGATGTTGATAATTGCATAAAAAATATAATTGGCTTGTAATGATTTTGAAATGTAATTCCGAGATATGTTTATCCCTTTACGCGGCTCACGTTGATAATTGCGTTAAAATATAATTAAAGAGCTTAAAATATAATTGCAGTTTAATTCCAACATATCTTTCTCCTTTTATATCACTGACTTTTATAAGTGCATAAAAATTTAATGAGATTTCGAATGTTTTTAACTTAAATTCTGAGAAATTTTTCTTCTCTTATTTATTAATATTGATAATTGTAAAAAAATAATGATCTTTCGGATATATCTAAAGCATAATTCTGAGAATTTGTTTTTCTCTTACATTATTAATATTGATAATTATAAAGAAATTGTTGAGCTTTCGAATATATCTAAAGTATAATTCTAAGAAATGTTTCTTCTTTTATATATTGGACGTTGATAATTGTATAAAAAAATTAGAGAGTTTTCGAATAATTTAATTTTCGGAATATTTTTTCTCTTATGTAACCGAAGTCGATAATTGCATAAACAATTTAATGAGCTTTCGTATTTGTCCTTTTTTAGGATTCCGTACCTCAACAGGAAAAAGAAACCCTTGCATGATCATTACGTTGTCCATCTGTCTTTCTGTCAACACCCTTTTTCTCAGGAACGTGTCGAGGTATCGAGTTGAAATTAATATTAATACGGCCATTTATGCCGCATATTTTGACACTCGCAAATAAATCAAAACCTATATGATACTTCTCATTGACATAGAATTATGAAATTGACAAGAAGCCAGGTCTCGCAGCACAAGTAAAAGGAAAAATCTAAAAATTGTCAATTTTTGGTTATATCACAAAAAATTTCTTTTTAAATGTGCGCCTTTGAAAAACATGGTAAACAATATATTTTCCTTCTAAAAATTAAAGTTTTGTAAATAGTTTATTAGGAATATTATCTCCACTCAAGCTTGACAGATTTTTTTCATTATTGACGAATACAAAATTTAAAGAGGTTTCAAAAATGTTTAAACATTAATTTTGAATTGTTTCTCCTTTTACCTCACTAGCATCGAAACTTGCGTGAAAAATTAATAAGCTTGGAATGTTTATGAAGTTTAGTTCTAAAAAAATGTCTCGTATTATATTACTAAACATTTAATAGCGGCATCGGAATTAAATCTCTTAAACAAGCATTTTGACCTTACGTTACGGTTCTATAAACATAACGTAATGTAAAAATATAGCTGCATTGGATTCACATTCTTTTAAAACAGAAAAACCTTCTACAAGAAATGTGTGAAAATATGCAAATTGCTTACAAGAATATTATAACTTTGTTTTTTTAAAGGCGAAACACTTATGGCCTCACTCTGGTGTTAGTGTTTATTGAATTGTTGCGCAGATCTCTCTTTAATCTAAACCGTTTAATCTAAAATATTTTAATTACGTGTGTATGGTCATAATTTGTATTTGCCCGAAATTATTTTTGAAATAAGAAAAATCCATCAAGACAAGTAAAACTCGCCCTACAAGGGTTCTGTATACCCTTGGCTATATATGGACATTCAAGGGTAAATATTATTAATATTAAACTATTTACAAATATTAATATAATTGTTAAGCATATAAATATATTGCCTAGCATATTTTCCATAGATTTAAAAATATCGAGAGGTGCTCAAAAATGATAAAATTTAGAATCATCGCCATAGTTTTCTTGTAAACTCGGGAAACTTCTAGTAACGCTGTTTTTCATAATTCTGCCTTTAGCAGTTATGAATATAGGGAGGTAGTTGGGAACATATTTTTTGAACGTTTTTAACCTAGGACTATTTACATAACGTTATTAAAATAGTTGCGTAATCCTTATGGCTTGCTATTTCAAAGGATACATGGAATTTTATAATAAAAATGTCTACTCTATTTTTAGTATTAATTATTAAGATAATACGCTCTATTCCATTTTTGTTTTATTAAAATTTTTCTCTTTCTGTTCATAAATAACTAACAATTGGTACGTAAAACGTTTGTCTTTCGAAATGTAAATAATTTTATTTAAATTCAGCATGTAAATGCCAAAATAGCAATTAACTTATGTCATCGATTAACTTAATTATCAAATATAGTATTTGATAATACACATGTAAAGCGAGTCAAAGGCACAAATAAACATTTTGCCTTTAACTGAACAAAGTTAATTTCCATTCCGAACCGAGTCGTTTGACACAGTGGTGTTTGCAGAAATATTAGTCGCAGTGGTCAACAGACACACACGCATTTAAAGCAATGTATTCCGCAAGTGGGGAGTCGATATGCTTTGTGGTCGATATTCGTTGAAGTATTCTTTGGAATAACTAATGGCTAACTTAATATCACTGAGGTTGCTTCATTTTCCAATTAACTAGCTGGTTTTTGAAAATAAAACCACATCGACACGTCCAATATTTTAAAGAACGATTAGAAATATATTCAAATTATGACAACTGCCAGAGATACTATAGACAAAATGCAGAACAATGTCATCAATTTTAATACAACGACGAAAATGTTTCGATAGTTCGCCACCCCTATGTAAAAATGTTGATATACGTAATTGTAAGTTTCATCCCCCCAAACGAAATTACAGGAAAGCTACGATTGACTAAAATTTTGAAATATATTTTAAGGGAACAAATTTACGGTCATCGATTTTTTGTTCAGCCTTTTAAGGTGATATTCATTTCTATTTATCATCGTATTTCGAGGGGAAATAATATTCAAATAATTTCATGAATGTATACATAGTACGACGTAAACAGTAATTAAGGCAACGACTCTATTAACCCAGTTACCGGTGAATAACTAGATATATTCGACAGTTCTTAACGCCAAAATCCCCTCTTTCTAAAGGAAAAAACCGAATTGCTATTTTTGATACATTTATTTTAGTAACAAATGACGTCGTAGAGTTTCACTCTGAAACTCGAAAAAGCTCGACGTAAAAACTTTTCCAGTGTTGCATAAATATGTATCAAGGTTTTTTCGTAAGCGCAAATGATAGTCAATTCGTGTTATTTCAGCTTTTATGATGTTTGTCGCTATTTTCACTGCAGATATTGTCCATGAAAAAAACATTTATAAAATATTTGCCAGCAGCAAAATGCCACGCGCTTACGCAATCTCCATTCATTCATCACTGACGCAATCTCCGTTCTTACGTTGGTCGGAAGCTGTAGAAACACGAAATTTCGGAAAACTCATTACGCACTCTCGAATTGTTTCGTGTGGGGTGCAACAAAAGAGCGATTGAGTGCTGACGTGTGTACTGATAAAAAGTCGTGAAATGGCAATCTTTATGTGCGCATAATTATATCAGCTTCAAAGCACATATAATTATATCGCTTCAAAACTATTGATTTCGCTTTTCTAAGTGATTATTCATAAGATAGAGAAAAGATTAATATTTATAGTGTTCCGTAAAAGTGGAAATATGCTGAAAGATGGACAGATGCATAGTAATTGGAGTGAAACATTTATTAATGCAAAAATTAATATTTATAATTATGGAATACATTAATCAAAGTACAGTAATGTAAATTATAATAATATAAAACCAAGTATCCCATTTGTATTTCTGTTTGTGCGGGCTAATTTCAGAAATTACTCAACGTATTTCTTATAGTTTTTATAGATTTTTTTTTAAATAGTCTGAATCCCTGGCATACGTTCATAAATTATATACCCAATTTATGAACGTATGCAAAAAAATAGCCAACCTTTTGGGTTTTTTTTCTCAAAAAAGTCGCTAACCGTTAGAGACACAAGAAAACAATGTATGATAATGTTATTTGCCTCAAATAGTTCTACAAATATTTCATGATAGTACATCTCTATCTTTTACGTGTACGCTGTAGGCTATTTACGGTTTATGTATACGTTAAAAATCAATGTCACAATTCGAAATTATTGTTATTAACTGTCATTTTGGTTATCTAAAAGAGATAAACGTTGTTCTTTCCAGCAATTCATTTTGAACCAATATTCAGAAGATAGGAGAATATATTTGATTACGCGCTGAAAAAATATATATCAGTACATAGTATAAAATGAAATCCCCGATAATATCCATCTGTCTGTGCGGACTGATCTTAGTAATTACTCATAGGTTTTTGCTCCGATTTTCACCAACGGACGGATTTATTCCCGAGGAGCGCTTTGGTGTATAATTTACAATTTTTTTAGTATATTAATATAACTACAATAATGAAATTGAAGAAAAAATTTATCGTCTAAGATTTTTCTTCTTATACGCTGTGTAGATTATTAAGAGATACGTGAAAACTACCTGTGGCAAGATTTTTCGTCTCAAATAGATCTACAAAAAGCTCTGTGACAGTCACTACAGTAAGACAGTCAGACAGCCTATCTACTAATAAGCCCATTATTATATTTCGAAAAAAGGTGGAACGAAATGATTTAACTATAGAGCATGGTTTAGGTAGGAAAAATGAAATCATTTTCAGATTCAAGATATTCCTCGTTTCCTTGATTAAATTTAGGTAAACATTATATAGCGATCACAACGAACTTTTGGATAAATAGTGTAGATTTTACGAGAAGGTTTTCGAGTAACGTAACAAACCTGCGGCGCTGCCTTATGTGTTCATAAGGATAATTCCCCCGGCGCGATAGACGTGGGACGGTCGACCGCGTTCACCGCTATAGTATTGTTTGCTGTAGTGAATGATTTATATAAGTGGACATACTATACACAAATATTAATTAAATAATAATAACAAAATAATTGGTTATGTTAAATTTTTAATTTTCAAAAAGTCGGTAAGTGTAACCAGATGTATGTATCACGTGGAATATTCAAATATAATATATTTATTCTAGCACCTTGGGGAGAGATTTTAATCGCAATCTTTGTTGCGCTGAGATATATTTATTTTATTAAAAATTAAGATTATCCTTTCAGAACAATAACTTTTAATAAAAATTATTTTATTTAAAGGTCTTTTTTTAGAAGGATAATCTTTTGAAAATTTAATATATTTGGCGTTAATTTTGTATAAATTCATTATTCACAATTAAATGAAACTACGTGATATAGTCTTATTTCTACTTTCTTTAAGTTCTTTACCACGACCTAGGTTTCGTTGTATTATAACATCTTCAAGTGCGCTAATAACCCATCTTTGCTAGAAATAATACTACCTCACGTAGTTTCACTTAATTGTGAATAACCTTTCCTATTATTCAAGATCTTGTGAAAATAATAAAGGTAATAACTATATTGAGAACATTATTTGAAAATTAAATTATTTATTCTTTTATCTCAAGTTACATAAATACTAATTGCGATTAACAATTATACCGTTAGATTTAAAATTAATATCGCTATTAGAGTTGCCTGATGTGAGATCGACTGTTTCCATGCTTTCTTGTCATCGACATATTGGGGATTTTTATAATAAGCCTTGTTAGTGGAAGATTTTTCACTTTCGATTTTTTACTATCAGGCATTTAAACTATAGGTAATTTATTACAAAGCTGTGCCCAATTTTCACCAAAATATTACTTCATTTGATAATGGGATTTCAGAAAATTATGTTTCCCTTGGTGGTAGGCAATAGGCGTCAATTATATTTTTAAATCTTTAATGTTATTTCTCACATACATATTGTTATCACATCTAAACGTCCAAAATATATTATTATTGCCATGGTAAAGTTAGAATATCTATATTTTTGAATAAATTTTTAAGCATTTCTCTAAGCCTGAAGTCTATAGACAGAGACCTAATCAAATGTTTTTTTAATAAAAATTGAGCTTCAACAGTTGTTGAGGTCCTCATTATTATACCATTGTATCTACATGATTTAAAAACATGCGATATAATGTGACCTGACCTTCACACAGTGGATTAGAACTGATTTTTGAGAACCGTAGGATTTTTATACACAACTCATTCATTTTGCTGGCCGATGATAGAGATTATTAGTCAATAAAAAAATATCAAACAATTTTTATAAGTCCTACATTTAGAAACAAAAGTGAAAATTTTGAAATTATTTTGTGGAACAAAGTGCAATACGCTCAGTTTCTCTTAAGTCTTGAGAGCTGTTGACTTAGATTTACTTCGGGCTTATTCTATAGACGTTTTTCTATGGGCTTGTTCTATAGGTACTTCTTCTTGACGTATAAAATTCTTGGCCGTAGGTGTCCGTTTGTCTGATACGTGACACAGAAAATCGGTACATTTTCTGATAAATAATATTGAGAATTTTCATTATATTATATATTTAAGGATGAAATATTAGTTTAATTTTTCACAACTAAATGAAACTAGGTGATATAGTATTATTTCTACTTTAGTTTAAATTCTTTACCACGACCTAGCTTTCGTTGTAGTACAACATCTTCAGATGGGCAATTTGTAAAGATTAGATATCTTCAGGTGGACAATTTGTAAAGATATCTATCTAATACCAAATTAATTTAATCTTTACAATTAGTTTAATTAAGTTGCGAAAAATTAAATTATAATGAATTTCTACAATATTAACGCCAAATATATTCAACAGATGAAATATTAAATATTTTCTAATTGTAATAGTAAAAACACATACTTTTGGTTTATTATATTTTAAAATAACAAAATACGAGCTATTCAATTTACTTTTTTATATAGAATGGTAACAAAAATAATATTGAATTAACAAATCATTTTAATATTAGTCGCCACTGGATTCACATTAGATAGAGAACAGTTTTGTTTAGTTTGCATTTAATAATAAATTAATTGGTGATAGCACTGAACTTTAGCGAAGTTTAGTGTTATCCTCAATTAATGCAATATCGATGGAACTAATTAAAATAAATAAATTCTGTATTTAAATCAAATAACTTCAGAAGTCCTTTTCATATTTTGGACGGCACATCCCATCGTCACTTATTAATTTCGAAAGAAATATTTTGTCACAAATAAATATCATAAACGAACGTTCACATGACATGAAACGTTCAATGACGGAGAAATAAAAATGGAATCCTTATATGACGTCTCACGTATCCGTCTCTCCGCCTGTTGGAATCTCTTTCTCAGAAACCGTTGACGTAGAAACACGAATTTTAACGTAGTAATCAAATATATTAACTCGCACATATATCTGTAGCTAACACTCTAAAATATATATACGGATATTCATAATTTTGGGTAGTATTTATTCAGTTATATACTGAAAAATAACGAGATCCCCTCTTATGTATATATATATATATATATATATATATATATATATATATATATATATATACATACATATATATATATAGACAGAACAGACATATGTCATCGTAATATATTTCACTTACTTAATTACGATAAGTATTATTATTACATACGTATAGCACTAAAAAGTAAAAAGTACATATTAGTGATAACTTATGACAAATAGTGCGATTTCACTTCATTCGAGCTACGACCTTGATGCGCGGTTCACACTTGTAATTTTTTAATATAAACTGATCCACATATGAGTGTCGATCTCAATGTAGCACTGTATTGTTTGATTGTATTTGTATTGTACTTTGTTTTTGTTCGCGGACATTTTGTGTTATAACCTTAATATCACTTTGTACCTAATACAGCGTCCAGCTCAATTTCCAAAATTCGTTTAGTGATTAGGTAGGTGACAAAATTAAAATAAAAATATGCGTTTACACAGAAATGTGTCGCATTGTAACTATACACATTTTATTATGCTCATGTTTGTTAAATAAATCAATGTTCCTGTTAAAAAAATACACTTTAAAATGAATAAATCTTTAATCAACCTATTCATCTGATTAACCAAATAACCTATTCCTCCACTTCAAATCAACGTTTCTTATCATTCAATAATAATCTAATTTAATAATAATCTATAGAAAGTGCAATGAGATAATTTTCGAAGTATTGTGTGTATCGTAATAACGGCAAATAAGTTACTTTTCCAGCAACTTTTGAAAGCGTCTCTTGCGATGCATTTCCAATGTCTTCCAATATAAAAGTCAATCATAATAAAGTGAACTGTTGGATTTGTAAACTGTTAAAAACGAGGAGAAAATTTAAATTGAGTCTGTTTCCTGTACTCATCCAAAGAATACATAAATTTTAAAACTATTTCCACACACGTAATCGATCTTGAGTAAGATCCAGAAAGTACATGTTTCCATATTAAATAATAGGAGAAAAAGCGACTTATGCCCATGGAAAATATAATTTCCATTTATTTTATATTTTACAGACACAAAAAAAATTAATTGACTTGTAAATCTCTTTAATTTACTAATGCAAGTTGACTGAAATAATTTCACATTTAAGTATTAATAAATAAATCAT
The DNA here is from genome assembly GCA_039881145.1 of Druceiella hillmani. NCBI lineage: Eukaryota > Metazoa > Arthropoda > Insecta > Lepidoptera > Hepialidae > Druceiella > Druceiella hillmani. Next base: position 1,571,089 of record JAYKKI010000079.1, on the reverse strand, counting down.
ACTTTTTAGATGTTGCTATCTAAATATTTTTCACTATTTTGAGATACGTGGTTAATTTTTTTTCATTTCCCAACAGTTTAAAAATTCATATCTTGGAAAGGAAATGCTATACCGAAAACTATTATTGAACAATTTTAATTGTAATTTAAATGAACTATATAATTTCTATAATTTCTTATAATTATATACTTTATTTAATTCGTACACGTAACTACAGATTCCTATAAAATTTTATCGCATTTCTTTTTAAACGGAAAGAGTTATGTTGCTGTGATAAATGAACAGACAGATGTACTTGACGAAGTTATAAGTATTCCGGCATCGAATCCCTAATAAAAATAACAGCCAATGAATGAATTGAAATAAATTTATTCGAAAATATAAATAAAAAAGTTGGTACATTACATTATATGGTTAAAAACATATGTCATATTGACGTGTTATTATTTTTTTCATTTTTCCATATATTTATATACTTAGAAAAATAACATTTAAAAATCTATGCATCCGAGTAACGTTTAAAAGATAAATGCTATCACGTGACACAGAAAATTTATTGTCAGTCACCATAAGCAAAACTCACTTTCATCCAATAAAAGTGTTGATACAATAATTTCATTTTGGATAAAATCAATACAAGCACATTAAATATGACCTGTTACTCCATTAACCACTTAGTTACTAGAAGTATATTTAAGACAACATTTAAAAAGTTGCTTAAAGTAAAAGTATCTTTTATCATTAAACTGCAGAACAAAGTTTAGATTATCAAACGATTAATAAAATAAGCGCATCTAACGTTAAGACCATTCGATTTAAGTGAATTTTATTAACAACGAGAATCGGTCTTATAAAAACATTAGAAGTCGAAGAACGTTATAAATATGTGGCTACTTAGAGTTAACGTATGAAACGTTATGGAATTAGTGATAGCAACATTATTAACTAACAAAAAATAAGAAAAATATGGCTATCTCTATTTCTTTCTGACACCAGTAGTCAGATGACAATAAAGCGAGAAAGCGAGAGCTGTGGTATTCAGTTTTCTAAACAAACAAATACATTTTTCATGACACATTATTTGTAATGATACAAATCTAAATTCAAAAATAAGTAACCATACAGAACATTAACATCGCAGACGGGACCTACATTTCACCGGTTTATTTTAATTTAACCCGTCGGGGTAGTCGAGTAATAAACGTAAATTAATAAAACTTTCTGTAACATATGTTTTTGTTATCTGTAATTTAAATACTAATTAATTAATAACGCTAAAAAAGTGTTATAACATCTTCATAAAAAATTCGAAATCTCACGAATCTTTTTTGTAATATAAAAAAATATTCGTGAGTTGTTTACCGCGAATTATTCCCCCTACTCGAACACAAGCAACCCCATCCCCGTATTTTGCCCGTCACCTCCTCCGTCTACGTAACGTATGCATTAAGCGCAACGCAGACAAACGACTTTTGTGGGTCGTGAGTTGGCGGTCAACAGCTGCCGACTTATGCGCGACGAGATCGGTGACCAACTCTCCATCGACTTGCCGCACAATTCAAAACACGCACGCCGCCGATTAAATGTATGCCCTATCCATTAACGCGTTTTCAGTCGTACGTTCTACACTTCTCTCCGTTAATGCGTTTTAGCTGGCAACTTTAACGATCAGCGAGGGATTGAGCAGAGAAGCGCTAATATTTTGGGGAACCGATTTTTGTGTGGATTCTACGGATCGATTTTAACGCACACTCGTTAAAGTATTGAATATCATATGTTCTTTTTTATCATATTATTGTCGTCATATTACTATAGGTCGTCTGCGTTGTGCGTTAAACGGACTGCAGCTTTTCCTCCACGGCGAATTCGCTTCGCAGAACTACATAAACTCAGTGAATTTTTGTAAATTATTTAAACAATATATAAGGGGAAATATTGAATCACTAGCTCAAACATATATCGCATTTTAATTATCATATTAAAGGCAAGAGAATAGTAGACATTCATTATTAATTAGAACAGTTTTTAATTATTAGTAGACATAATTCTATTTTCGATTGCACATGTCATTCATACGTATTGCAGAGGAAAAGGCTATCCTTTCAAATTTGAGTCTTATTTGCGATATGTGCAGGAAATATCAGACGAAAAAGAATATGAACCAAAAACCTGTAGTTAGTGTAGTATTTATTGGGGGTGGTTTTATATATTTAATTTAATAATGTTTTATGTCGTATCAATATTACACTGGTTTTGATTGTTAGTCATTGATTGTATAACTCTTGTTTTAATAATAAATAAAGATAATAAGAATGAAAGTTTGTCACATCGAACCCCGACACATTCAAGGTTTACAGCTTTTTATACTCCTTAGAATTCATGTTTTCACAATTAAAAAAACCTTTTACTTTAGTTAACTAAGAAAATATCATTTTTTTAATTAACTAAAGTGGGTACTAAATGAAAAGTTTTTATTGTAGCAATCATTTATAAAATAAGCCTTTTTAAAAATAATGCACGCGTCAATAAATTTAATTTTAACTAGAGATTTTCATATTTAATCAAGCAAGTTTTGGTAGAAAATTTATAAATTTTTCGTTTGGGGAAATAGTGTAAAAAATATAGTCACGGTAAACATGGCATCTTTGGTAATAAATATCGTCCGTAATTTTTAACAATTTGTAAACTCATGTTTTTGTTCACGCATTCGCGTAATGTTTTTTTCGTTTTTTAGTTTGCTTCGCGGATTATTAAGATCTGTTTTTATGGGTGTCACGAGAAAGTAGGTTTCAGTCGTTAGTGTTTCGTTAGAGCTCGTAGCATTAAATATATATATACATTAAATATATAACTGTTAAAAACAAGTGGAAAATAAATTGCGTCTGTTGCCTGTACTCATCCAAAGAATACATAAATTTTAAAGTTATTTCCACACACGTAATCGATCTTGAGTAAGATCCAGAAAGTACATGTTTCCATATTAAATAATAGGAGAAAAAGCGACTTATGCCAATGGAAAATATAATTTCCATTTATTTTTCTATTTTACAGGCAAAAAAAAATTAATTTGACTTGTAAATCTCTTTAATTTACTAATGCAAGTTGACTGAAATAATTTCACATTTAAGTATTAATAAATAAATCATACTTTTTAGATGGTTGCTATCTAAATATTTTTCAATATTTTGAGATACGTTGTTAACTTTTTTCATTTCCCAACAGTTTAAAAATTCATATCTTGGAAAGGAAATGTTTTAGGAATGAAGGAAAGTTTTTATGGGTGTCACGAGAAAGTAGGTTTCAGTCGTTAGTGTTTCATTAGAGCTCGTAGCATTAAATATTTAAATGAATCAAAAAAGTATTTCCCCTGAGATTATCATATTTATTTTCCGATGTAGTTTAGAAGACCATCGTCGTCACCATTAATTATTGCAGCCTCGATAAGGCCGTATATAGATAATAAAATCATCATACACAGCCATTCTGTTTAACCGGTCTAGTCAATGGATCAAATTTTAACTTGAACAGAATAATTTTAACTTAACTAATATTAAAGAGATACTTAAAAAGCTTAATATAAATGTACCAATTAAGGGATATCATCAAAGAAAAGCTTTGAAAAATTATGTCTGGCTCAACAAAGCACCCTTGTTCCTGTGGCAGCTTGTGTGAAAATACGCTTAAATATTTTGTATCTAATTTCCATTTATAAAGATTGTGTTTTTAAAAATTTAGTGTGATAAGAAAAGCAATACTCCTCCGGTTTATGAATCTTTTTTTTACTAATTTGTTTAGAATAATAAAAAATATACAAATTTTAATAGACAATCGTCTCATTAACCGCTTTTAGACCAACAACATTAACTAACCAAATATTACTATCCAATGACACTATTAAGTATAACATGTCTAACATTATATTCTGATTAAAGGAAAAATACGAAACTAGGTTAGAAACTAATAATAAACGAACACGAATACTAGGCTCGATTCACGGTATCCTCTTATTACGCCAAACTCGCCACCGCCAGACCTCAAAAGCGAGAGTAGTGGTAGGCCATCCCTGCTTCTATTTATACAGAAATATGTAAGCGCTCATGTTGGTTCTGCTGAAAGTAAATCAATATCATCAACCGAGTCAAAATAGATGCCCGGGCTTCGGGCCCCGCCTCACTGCAGCGGAACTACATTCCTGTTTACCGAAACGCATCTACAGAAGAAGGGCTTAAATTAAATTGCAATATTTTTAAGCATTCCATACAAGAACGATAAAAATGAAACATTTACGAAATTGCCTCGACGCACAACAGAAATATTTTAACAATCTACGCGGTCAAAATTATTTCTTAACTTTTAACTAATCAAAATTTTATTTTATATTTATTTAGCTTATGTTGGGATATTTAGGATATAGGAGTATACCAATACAAAAACAAGATCATTTCGGCTCGTTTATAATTTTATTTTGTTCATGAGATAATAAATAATAATTTGTTCATGACGATAAGTTCATTAGAATCAAATTCCACATTTTCTATAGACTCTTCAGAGTTGAGTGACCATTCTTAAGATTTAGTTTCACTGGAATCAACATTTTCATGATCTTTTTAGTCAAAATAATCAGTGTTTTTTGGCGTTGGCCTCAAGTTGGTTACTAGGGGATCTGAACTTAATAGAAGTTTATTTAACACATCAATGTTACAAGATTTTCTTGAAAACTTACGTGCCAAATTCTGCCGATACAGCCTATATTACTTATTTTGAGCTTATTTGGGAAGCATAATAACGGGAAACAATGATTTTTCCATCACAGTTGCACACAAAGATTTTAGGCACAAAGATTTGTACGTACACAAAGATTTTACGCATTGCAAAGGTCATCACTTGTAATAAATTCTAAAATAACTAAGTCGATAAATGAGGCTAAAATTAATGCCGGTTATTTCAGATACTGCTTTATATGACAGATGTAATGTGCTCTTAAATAGCCGGATTCTAGCATCCAAGACAAAAATACTAAACGATGGTGCTTCAATAACAACATCTGGTGAAGATATTAAACAGATTTGAAGTTGCGCCACAAATATAAAACCTCATTGTTGAGTATGTTTATGTAACAGAGTTACGTACTCTGACATTCACCATGGTCAGCATCAAATTATGTTTAATAGAAAAATATTTTCCTTGCAGTATTAACTTCCTACTTTGTAATGAGTTTAGGGCATTTTCTGTACAGTTAATTTCTCCGTTTGTAATGTCACAAATCTGATTGTGATAGGACAACAAATCGCGGCGAAAATGCAGTGAAGAGTTCTACTACTGCCAGAGTACTTTGTTTTCATAACTTTGTTTCATAGCACAAGTTAATTTCAAGGGAATAAAGAAATTTTGGAAAAGTTTAACATCTGTTGCATTATTTGCCATCTTTTACTTGTATTGTGCTTGTTGCGAGATATCATATTCCACTTAGAAATCTATTCTATGACGCACCTTTCTTTTAGACTATAATTTTTGTTAAATCTCTTCTAAATATATTAGCAAACGTGTAACAGTATGGTTTAACATATCTGGTAAATTAACTTCAGTACAAGTTTCAGTCACTCGATACTAGTCCTTGGGTGGGTAACAGTTTTTTCTGTTTTTGCAGAACGCTGTATCCCGGATATATATTTTTTTTCATAGTATTTATAATTAATTCTTATTGATGCTTTGAAAGGTCAACTTTAACAAATATTGATAGCGCCTTTAATCAAATCAGCTTTGTTGCATCATTCTTTGGAAATTCAGAGTCCATTTTTTTATCTTTAGTAGATCACTTAGGGAATTTTATTATTTCCTTTACTAAATTGGAAACATCTCTATTTCCAGAAGTGCATCCTGTTGTCCTAGTAGTACGCACCGACATAACTTTCTTTACTTCACTTCAAAGTTTTGCAATCAATGGGCAATCCGTCTGTTTCACAGGTATTTTCTCAGAGACTGTTTGACGTAGAAAATTTAATTTATATTAGGGATTAGACGTAATTACAGAAACAAAGTGCAAAAAGTTAAATTTTTATTTTGAGGGTGAGTTTTGGAGACCGGACGAAAAGTGTAAATATTTTCCAAAGTGATTTTATAAGATATAAAAATGAAAGAATTTGTTTAATAATGCCAAATTGATATGACATTTAAAAAAAGAATTCTTCCTCCCCACCCTCTTTTTATATAAAAATTAAAAACTTCCCTGATGTTAATTAAATTAATTAATTTTAAGTTAATTCATTAATTAAAATTAATTAATTTTAAGATTACCTGAGGTAATTTTTTTTTAAATTTAACTGTCAAAATTACAAATGGAATATTAATAATAGTGTGAGCCAACAATGTTTTATATAAACTTCTTATCATAAAGTACGTAAAAAATGTAATAATTTTTATATTTTATTGTTTATCAAGTTATTATAACGAGTAATAAACTCTTCGATACCTCTATGTGCTGCCACAACGCTACAGAGTTTTAAGAATCTAAGTTCGACTTACACGTGCACGGTTTTTTTTCATTTTCGTACAGATAATTATAATTTTCACACATGATATAAGAATATAATTTAGCAACTACCGGTGATTCAACTTTTGTATATAATTAACAAAACATTTGAATATATAAAAATATAATAAATCAAACTCCGCGCCAGTGGATTATCAATGCAATTATTAATCAATATAGAAGTTCGTATTCAAGAACAATTTCCGCCTAACGAGGAATGAATTATACTTGATTATGTTCACGTTACACACACTGAAAATTCAATAGGAAAATAATTACTCACGCTAATAAATAAAAAAATGTGTCATTATTAATTTTTCCTTGCCAGGAGAATTATCGGTACATCCATATAGTAATTAATTAGTTTACCCCTTTTGTGACTTCTAGAAAAACCTAATTTACGTAAAGAAATAAAATACTTGTATATCGTGTAACTCTCGGAAATATAATAAAATCTACACCACTCCCCTACAATAAACTCACTAACATAAGCAGTGGGAAAACCCACACAAACCCAGCTTCCGCTATGGTTTTTCAAACATATAAATGCTGTTGGATGTTCCTAAGAGTTAGTCTTTGCTAATAGCCCACCTAAAGATGTTGTACAACGAAACCTAGGTCGTGGTAAATAACTTAAAGAAAGTAGAAATAATACTACGTCACGTAGTTTCATTTAATAGTGAATTACACATCGTTTAAAAAAGAATCACCAGAGAATAAAATAATGTTATTTGTTTATTTTACGTACGGTGAATCTTAATAGTCTTACGGAGATCTCGACTTTTGAATATCATCGAACATGGACCCATGATATGTGTGGCATTTTTATTTAGTTGTTTCATTTTGATAATCTTTGGTATATTTGCTACTTTATTTTAATGCATTAATTAACAAAAAATTAATTAGTATTAATTGTTTCTCATACAGCACATGTAGTTACTTCATATAAACGATATATGTTGATAATATCGTACAACGAAATTAATGCTGATCAAGATTCTAGAAAACAAAATTTCTGTATTGTTTCGAGGAAATTTTAAATTGTTTATTAATATTTTCACAAATATTATATATTTTTATAAATCTCCGGTTAAACATAGGGAGGAAGTTAACGGTGTAAATGCACATTACCTCTGTGTCAAAGACTTGATCGTTAATTTTATCGCGAACATCGATATACCCGGTAAAGATGAAGAGACGGTGGATAATAAAAAATGAGCAGAAAAGAAAGACAGCAAATGCTGCACTTAATACCACAGATGTGTACCGGAGGATGACCGGATCATTACTGCCTTAAAACTTGTGAATTAGATAACGTCAAATTTTTGATCAGCATAATTTCTTACAGTTAAATATTTAAGGAAAATTAATGTACGAGTAGTTGTCTTTTAGGCTTTCTACTCTCTGTGCCGCATTTAATGTGATTTGAAATAAGTTATACGATGGGATTTACTGCATAGATTGTTCGTGTCTTTATAGCAAGTAGGTAGGAATTAGCGTATCATTTTCAATATTTCCAGGCATCGATCTAAAGAATAATTTCTAAAAAAAATAACAACTCTGCAACTTCAGTTTTTAAAGGGTCTACAGTTTTCGAATTAATACGAAAGTAAGGAAGCAGGTAAGTTTACATTGGTAAGATACATTTTTTAAGAAATGTTTAGAGAACAATAATTCGTTTTAATAATTCTAACATAGTTTGTTGTTACCCTTGATCTACCGAAAATAGACTTACAAAATAGACTTTCGAGAATTGTGAGCAACAACATACAAATGACAGGTGAGATTATCGTAAGAGTGAGGAGAAATATGTAAGACTGGCTAGTAGTTAGATGCTGAAACATAATGGTAGGACGTCTCCATTCAATAGCTTATGCCGAATTTGTGATAAAGAATAACCTCAAAATAATAAAGAAAAACATAATGTATAGTATAAGCAATGGACTTTTTATAAAAAGAAAAGTTAGGCAACAAACCGTATTTTTCTTAATAGATTGGTTTCAAACACGTACTTTCTTACAAAGCATTTACTAATACTAGGCATCACCACCTAGTATGTACGTCCATTACTTGTATTGATTTCGTCATTTTCATAAATCGTAAGTATTTTTAGGCTTCTATACCTCAAAAAGAAAAACGGAACCCTTAAAAGGTTTCTCTCTTTCCATTTTCGTCTCTGTCCATCCTGATTAATTAACAGTCGATTAATTAATAGTCGGTAATATTAATGCCGCCGGGCGTGGTCTTTATTCTCAGAAACAGAAGTTTTTACCTTAAGAAACTTGAAATTTAGCATAGTAATATAACTTGTTTGGAAATTTTAGTGTGGGGGGTAATATTAATAATTTTTTTTTAATTTTCCTATATCTAGTGGGATATCGTTTGAAAGGGCTAGCTGTGAGGTTCTCAAAAATATTTTTTCTTAATTTTTGGTCTTATGTTTTTGGTGTTAACCCTATGAAATATGTAGCAAGGAAGAATAACGCTTACATGTATCAATACGAGTATTAATGTAATACTTCACATATAATTTATAGATTGTCTTTCTAGTAGAATTTCGATGTATTTAATTAGATACGACGACATAATAATTAATACTAAAATATGTAATCTGAAAACAAGCGCATATAAGACTTTCTTCGAGCCGAGCATCCCTCTCGTGAGTACCTACTGCGCTTCGGTGGCGCATTTACACTAATATACGCGTACAGTGTTTCAGGTAAATTACAACGAGTAATGGGATGTTTTGACGAATTAATGTTACTGTCTACGATGCACGTAGCATCAGAGGAAGTATATAGACTGTCAATGCGGCCAGATTTACTATTTAATATTATTACAATATTGGTTTAAAGTTTGTTTTTTTTTTCAATATTTTTAAAACGATCAGTCTCTTTCATGCCCCATTTTTAATAAGAAACGAAAATGAGAAATATACGAAGTTTCAATATTTTTGTGTGTGTAACACACTTGTAATTATGAAATCGCTTAAATTGTATGTGTACAAATTTGAAACTTTCCAACAAGGTGGTAAGTGGCAGAGAAAGAATAACAAAAAAAACAAAAGATCAAAAAATTTTCTTTCTCGAAAAACTTTAGTCATATCCATCCAATTTTTAAATATACCAATTATTAAGTTAAATGTATTTTATAAAAGTACGTACAGAATTCCTTTTTCAGGGTTCCTTACTTCAAAAAGAAAAACAGAACCCTTATGAGATCACTCACGTTTTGTCTGTTTCTCTCTCTGTCATAGCAGTTATTTCTCAGAAATAACTTGACAAAGAAACTTTAAATTTGGTACAGTAATAAAACAAATTAACTCGCACATATCTCAACAGCTGACACTCAAAAATATTTACGTGCAAATTTTAACTCCATTTTTTAATTCCATATATAGTGTGAACCATTCCAAAAGACTAATAAACAAGGGCTTCAATGATATTTCTTTTTTATAATTTTAGGTGGAATAACTTCCGAGATATACTGAAAAACACGCAAAAAATATGTACCCTGTATTATTTCCAAAACTATTTAATCTAAAATTGTAAAAAAATATCATTTTTAGAAATCTACGCGAAAATTGTAGGAAAGTCTTCCTAGATAGCGATTATCCTAAGTTTTACAATTTTTGAAATATACATCATATTTTAATGGCTGTGATAGATACAGTAGTCAATATATTTATGTTGTAAAAAACTGATGTTTGTAAATAGTTTAATAGAAATACTATGTACTCTTAAATGTGCACGAAACCCTCATACTGCGAGTATTACTCGTGCTTGATAGATTTGTTTATATCCTGAAATAACTCTTAATCTTAGTAAAGACAAAAGCATGACATTTTATTAACAGACTAATTAAAATGGGATTAAATAATTTTATTTTTACAGCTAAGGTTAAACGAAATAATGTTTGTTTTGATAATATTTCTATGAAATATCGGCATATAAGTCTTGCTTATACTAAATAAATACACTCTTTTGCATAAAAAACGGGCGGTTTTCATTTTGTCATATTATTAACAAAATATTATTTATTAAGAGATTGTAATTGTTCATGTATAGTGTATTCATGTATAGTGTATTCTGGCACATAAAAACGAACGTTCTAAATTTGAAATTTATTCTTTTTGAATGAAAATTCTCTTTCACTGACAAAAACGTATTTTTTGGCGGTAAATGAAATCCAACTCTTATTAAGTTGTTTTTCATTTGTTACTTTTTTTAATTTAATGAATAAATTTTAATTAAATTTCTGCCGTTTGCTGCATTAGTTCACTTATGTTTGCTGTTCTCAGTATGGTTGAAAAAACGATAAGAGCTAGTAAAATTATTGCGCTGCTTGAAGAAGGTTGTAGCCAATGTTATGTGTCTCAGCAGTACAATGTGAGCCGTTCCATCATCTAAAGGACCTGGCAACGATACCAAGAAACGGGCTCCGTCAGTAGAAGGCCCGGTTCTGGAAGAAACTGGGTGCACTGAGCCACGGGATGACCGCTTCATAGTCAGTCAAGCGCTACGAAATCGTCAAGTTACGTACGTGGATCTCAAACAGAACCTCGAGGACGTCGGAGGTACACGAGTAAGCCTATGGACAGTCAGAAAGAGACTTCAGACCGTCAATATAAGTAGCTATCACCCAGCCTGGAGCCCTACATTGCTCCGTGAGCATCGAGTTGCCAGATTGAGATTCGCTTAAAATGTTTCGTCATGGACTCAACAATACTGGAATAGTGTTTTATTCTCCGATAAAGCGATATAATATATCGATTAGTGGTGAGAATCGACGTCGGCGAGTCTTACGAAAACCTGGAGAACCCTTCGCAGAAGTGTGCTTTGAGGAAATCACCCCTTACTGTGAAGGTTCCGTAATGTTTTGGGCTGGAATTAACTCAGATGACCGTACCCACTTTTTATTGAAAATGGCACACTTAATGCGCAAAGGTACATAACAGAGGTTCTTATACCTCATGCCCAACCCGCATTAACAGCAATTGGAGGCGTCCATTTTTATGGACGACAATGCTCGCGCCCACCGCTCTAGAGATGTTGATGCGTATATGCAGGAGGCCGGAATTCTTCGGTTAGACTGGCCAGCTAGAAGTCCCGACCTCAATCCGATAGAAAACATAGGGGACGACAATCTCAAACGTTGCGTCAAAACCGTAAAACCAGCTCCAGAAAACATTCAGGACCTTAAAAATGTGATCGTCGCTGAATGGGAACGTATTCCTCAGGAAATGATGAAAAACATCGTCGAAAGCATGACTAGCAGATTAAGCGTATTGATTTTAGCTAGACGAGGCCATACTCGTTACTAAATTTTCAAATTTTATGTTAAATTAATAAAAAATGTTCAAAAATAAACTTTAGCCATTTTTAATGTGCCAGAATGAAAACGCTCGTCTGTGGACTTTACATCGTTTTTTTTTATTTATTCGCATTTTTAATGACTGAAGTAGGTAAAAACGGTATCTCAATAATAAATTACAATAATCTCAACATATCGCCATATAAAATGCATGAAATAATAATAAAATAACTCTGATATGCTTTATTCCTATAAGTGCCCGTTTTTTTTGCAAAAAAGTTTAGCTATCTAAGCAAGCAACAGGAAACAGTTATTACGAACTTCAGAATTGAATGCCTTGGCTAACGTTATGAATGCTCCGAAATTTATTTTATTTTTAAACGTAACAGAACATTAAAAACTTGAAAAATTATGACAACAGGAATTTTGCGATTCTGTAAAAAATAAATATTAATAGATTATTATAAATTGAAAGTAAAAGTTTCCCTTAAATTGAGTCAAAAATGATAACGGTACGAACACTCTTGAATTCGTCAAAAACCAATAAAATAACGACGCCTTGGCGAAATGTCATGTATAGAAATATATTTTATTTTATTGATCGTATTTTTCAATTTACTATTTTAAGGATTAAATAAATAATCTGGTTACACTCGTACATTATACTCGTGCTATTAAATAAATATCTGGTTACACTCGTACACAGCACAGAACTGTGCGATGCATTTAGCATTTCATAAAACGTGCATTTATGGAATATTTGTTTTCGTTCCTTGCATTCGGCGATCCTAGTCTCGCTTATGCCTGGTCACGTTTACGAATTTACACGCGTTTATATTACACAGTGCTCTTCCAAAATAAAAAAAAATTCGAAATTTATCTTTAAACTATTGAAGAATATTGAAACCTGATGCAATTGTCGATCCTCAAAAGCAAATAAAGGAAAAAATGTGGGAAATGCAGTTTTCAAAGTATTAGTGTGAAATGTTTTAAAAGAAGTGCTGTGCGTCATATATGACAACTATAGTCTACCGGTATAACAAAATAAAATATCGATAATTAATAGAAAATGGCCAGCTGTTTTTCGGAATTCGTATACGTGAGGAGATAAGTAAAAAAAATGGAAACCACATATATCCTCCTTAAAAATTATTAGATATACACATTTCTTAGATTATATTAGGGACGAATTATAGCAAGTAAAGAAGACACGTTTTAACGAACAAAACACGTTTTCATTACATGTTGGAAAATAGTATTTTCTTTCCTTTTTTACATTTATGTAAATCTATTAAAGTCTCTATGGACAAGTCACGATCTTAGTAATCATTATAATTAATCATCATTACAATGTGTATATAAAATTAAATCCCTTAATCCTTCTTAATCGGGGCCAGAATGTTTAGATATATATTCATCTCTACACATATGCGTTATCAAAATAATTATAGAGGTCATAATAAGCCTTTTGAAATACTCATGTGTTTAATATGCGATCTCGATTTCACCATTGGAAGGTTTATGTCATCAGGTGTTTTATTAAAAAGAGGATGCCATTATCCAGAAAAGGCTTATTGGTTATATGTAACCTAAATTTAGCATTATGAATTTGATTTTTATTTTTGGTGTTAAGGACATAGATATCACACTTTTTACAAAGGTATTTAAATTATTTTTATATAAAATAGGGTTTCATAGATATAAAACAATGGAAAACTCAGGATATTAACATTTTTAAAAAGTTCTAGGACCGATATTGAGAATATTTCATATTATAGACAGCTCGAACTGCTCTCCTTTGCATAATAAAAATAGTTTTAAAATAGGCAGCACTGCCTTATAGTATAATACGATAGGACGGGATGCTGTGGAAAGTAGCAACATAAATTTTTAAATAAACAAGTTTTATTTACAAATCCAAATATGAGACAATAAGGGTAAGACAAAGACGGAAGCCTTTTGCTGAAACAAAAGCTAAAGTTAAAAAAGCCTTAAGCTTAGTTGCTTTACAAAAGTTATGACGTCACAAAAAATAGTCAATGTAAGAAAGAAGCCAAAGAGCATATATTATATAAGATTGCTCAGTCAATCAAATAATTGACCATAATTGAGAAAGGCTGAGTTCAAAACATACGTGGCTTTTGAATTATTTCGTTATGGCACAAGATGTATGTAGTATTTTGGCTAATGTGAGATTCGAACCCGAGTGTCCCACGATTAGCCAAAATAAGCAAACACATGAGGAGACGAACATTACCTTTATTTTGTTAATTACTTACTGTGTCTGTGACTTTGTTCACGTGGATTTTGGAAAATATTATTAAATCACTTATGTGAGTAAAAGTTAAAATAACGTAACGCCCAAGATAATCATCATTACTAAATAAGTTATTTTTCAAGGAAGCCCGCTTTGCATTAAAATTTCAAGTTACCAATTGTACTGAAACAAAGAATATAGAATAAATACAGGCCTTACACAATACAGTAGAAAAAAAAATATCAAAATGTATTCAGTAGTTTTTTGTATGATACCCGGAGAAATAAGCAGTCTCACAGAAAAACCACCAAAAATTTCAAAAACAATAATTTTGTGTTATGTTACTTTTGTTCTGACCCTCTAAATTATGTTTTCGTGAATATTATATATTCAATGTACAGATATGTCAATACGAGGGCAGCAGCACACACCGTTCTTAGAACTGGCCATTTGTAACAATGGTAATAAAAAAATAAATTCTAATTTCGAAAATAAAAAACTTTGGTAATCTATTGTGAAATATTACCTGAATCTGTCATTTGTTTTAACAAATTGACGGGAATTTGAAACTCGTGTGTATGATATCATGGTGAATTCAAAGCGAGAAAATTTTCGTTCGATGATTTTTCATGACTTTCGTTGTGGTCTCAATGAAAAACTCAGTCACTATCGACTTTAATAGGAAATTTAAAATGAATTCACATCCCGCACTACCCTTTATAACTAGTTAAATGTGTTTAAGTGTGGTTGTCCAACCTCTGTAATCATCTACGTGAAGAATTTTCCGCAACAGCGACAACTGAAGATAACATCCATGCTGTGCTGGCCATGCTAAATACTAACAAGAGAATAGCGGATTCGGTCAAGTTTAGCCATTGGTATGAGTCAAGTACAGAAAATTCTACTCGACTTCGGAAAATTCTATTCGTGTTAGATGAATACCCAGCATTTGACCGAAATTCAAAAATACTTCCTCGTTGATTGGTGTCGCGATATAGAAAAATTCGACGGAGATCACTCAAACGATGTATTCGACACTGTTACAAATAGTGAAAAGTGGATATACTGTTATGAACTCGAAGCAGGAAACAAAAGAGCGAAGTACTGGAAAATATGATTGCCCCTCTCTTCGGGCGGACGGTTTATTATGTAACCATTGTTTTGAAAAATAAATGAAAACTGATATACCAGCAGTTTTTTCCCGTCATTTTGAGAAAAGTTCGAGGACAATTCCCTCCCAATAGAATCATCCTTCATCATGACAACGCTTATTAACACTTACATAACAACGACATAGAACCATACGCCATAGGCCATAAGAACGAACGAATCGAGTATTTGACTACCTCGGGTGTGGAAATTATTTTACGAGGGCATTGTTAATTTGAAAACAACGCCCTCAATCAAAATATCCACTCGATCATAACATATTAAGAGAAAAAATGTAATTTTGTGATTTTTTGAAAAACTGAAGTCAAAATTAGTTACGTGAAGAAGATAGGTCCTATAAGATTTTTGGATGTTTTCTCTAGTATGAGTTCTTCTTCTTGTCCTAACAACATGAACCTAAGCAGTTACTAAACATGCATCACATACTGTTGCTAGTAATCATGATGAAAAAAAATTAAGTTATTTTTAATACAGCATATACAACCAAATATATCATAAATTCTAAGCTGATATATAACACAAATTATTATAATTTTATTGGAACGCTAATGGAAATAAACATTATATATATATATATATATATATATATATATATATATATATATATATATATATATATATATATATATATATATAAGTCCACTGAAATAATAAATACTCAAAATGCGGTTATAAAAAAACGACTATTTATTTAATTAATTTCTATACGTTAAAAATTTAAAGTCATTTTTGTTCATTTATGTAATTCAAATGAATAAGTTACTTTTCTTATCGACATATTTATATTATTTTGTATAATTAACCACAAAAACTGAATGCTTTTGTATCTTCAATGCATAGTATTTTGAATAGTACACATAATCGGATGGTCTATTTATCCCCAAATATCGATTCAATTGTAAATTAATATTTTAATGACTCACAATTAAGAGATTGTAATTAATAATTTATATCTTTATCATAATATATATCTAGAACACAAATCAGTGATCGATAATGGCAAGTAAAGTATCCAAACGATATTCATTTACTAATACTAATAAATCGAAACGATTAATTTAAAAACTAACTTTAAAAAAAAATGAGTGTGCTTTAAACCACACGACTGAAGTAAAACTTCAAATTCATAAAATATGAACTTTAAAATGAATTTACAATTTTATTCAATTTTATTAACTTTTAATGTATTGAACAAAATAATAATTTATAAAATTGTTCAAGAACAAAATGAAATTACAAAATAATAAAAAAATCACCGTTCGCGTAACGCTAGCAAACTCGCATATATATATATATATATATATATATATATATATATATATATATGTATATATATTTCATGCACTGGCTATGAGAGGAAGAGAGAAAGAAAATGTGTGCACGCACTGCTCTCTCTTGCTCCTACAGTGTGATACAGACAATAGGCTTGCACTGTGTCTTAGATATACGAAACATAACTGGCTATGAGAGAAAGAGAGAAAGAAAATGTGTGCTCGCACATCTCTCTCTTGTCCCTACAGTAATATACGAAACGTAACTCTCTCTCTTTCTGTCTTCACTAACCTATGTCTCCCCCTCAACTTCCGGTCACCTCGCCCGATCACACTTTTCGTAACGCTCTCGTCACGCATTCACCAGCTTACTCCCCAAGTCAAGCTTGCATAAAAAAGTTTTACTTCAAAAATAAACCCGACTACGAAAAAATCGTAAAATATCAATAAAAATTTATTTATTATATATAGGTAGGCAGCATTATAAACATGAGTACACAATATTGTTTACGAAACATAATCTCAGGTGATAAGTTTGTCAATATGCGAGCTGCCGTGGTCTGTCTAGACTAATCTAATAATGCTGCCGTCTAGACGACTATTATAATAGTCCCACTAACTTACATATACAGATCGTGTTATTATCCCCTACAACATACTTTTATAGGAGTGATTCGACCCATTAACCTAAATAAAAAACTTGTCAAGTACGAGTGAAACTATCACCACGAGGGTTCCGTACACATTTAGGCATTTATAAAAATTTAATGGTTCATAATATTCCTATTCTCGTGCTAACAATAACCAACCGAACATCCAAAATATAGCAGGATGCCAGGTAGTGAAGAACTACGTATGTCTGGGCTCCACTATGATGGAGGTTGCGAGTTTCGAGTTTCGAAGACATTGCGCCGTGACGAGATCATCAGTGGAAATACTCACAAAGATCTGGAAAGACAGCAGAATAACCAGAAACACAAAGGTTCGACTTATGAAATGCCTAGTCTTTCCGATTTTTCTTTATGGAGCTGAGACGCTGAGGATGCAAGACCGCCACAAAATTGACGCGCTGGAAATGTGGTGCTGGAGGCGTTTGCTTAGGATCCCATGGACCGCGCACCGAACCAACGTTTCGATCCTCAAGGAACTTAACATCAAAGAGAGATTATCGTCAACTGTGCAATTGCGAATCCTCAAATTCTTTGGACATGTCACCCGTAACGAGGACTCCATGGAACGACTGGTGGTGCAAGGCAAAATCGAAGGCAAACGATCCTGCGGACGCGCTCCGACACGGTGGACAGACCTAATAAAATCTGCGACGCACTCCAGTGTAAATGATTGCTCTCACTCCGCAAAACACCGAATTACATGGCGTCACATCGCGAGGGCGGCAGTGGCGAAGGAACCAGCCGAATCATGATCACGACCACTCTGTAAAGAGTGCACGACTGAGAGAGAGAGAATATTCCTATTAAACTATTTAATGTTTTAGAACGAAAATATATTTGTAATGCAAAACTATATCTTTCACACATGCATATTTAAAAAAATATTTTTATATATATAACTATGGATTTTCGGATTTTTCCTCTACTTGTACTATGAGACCTTGCTTCTTACCAACTTTATGATTCTAGGTCAACGGAAAGTACCCTGTAAGTTTTTATTTATTTGCGAGTGTCAAAATATGAAAAGAAAGGAAGAAGAAGGCGAGCAATTCCTAGAATCAGACAATGCAGATTACGTTATTAATCAAATGATTTACCATCGGTAAAACTTGTTCCGTATCATTGTCTTTTATCCAACTTTTACGTAACAATTTCGTACAAGGGTTATTAATTAACGTACCAAAATTTTGGTGTATAAAATTGTGGGAATTTGAATCCAAAACGAATCGGTTTAATAAAATATTTATTAGCCGTGAAACATTTTAGCTGTTTCATTTCGACTGTACAAAATTACATCTTATAATATCGATACGATGAAATAAAACTGCACTGATAAAATCTGACACTGACATAATTAGCGACAATTTTCGAAAAGTAAGCCTCATAATATCTTCATCTCAAAAATATTAAAATCATCCCCCAATAAAATAATTTGGGTAGTGCTCAAACTATCTTTGCAATAGAAAGCGTAAATATAAAAGAGATGGAATTTTGTCTTCATAAAATTTATGCACGATAATTAAAAATCAGCAACTCATGCCCAGATGAAAACAAAAAGATTCCATATAGCATGGTGCATATTATTTCTTTATGCATTATAAGATGATGCACGTTTTAGATAATGACCCTTTTTTAATAAGTTTGTATTATCAAGTAAACATTATCTTACTCTTAAATCCACTGATAGCTTTATTTTGAAAATGTTTTTTTCATCATCGATATTGTTTATGACAATGACTTGTGACCCTTTTATAATAAATAGCAACTTGTCAGAAGAAGTTATCTTACTCTTAAATCCACTAATAGCTTTATTTTGAAAATGTTTTTTTCATCATCGATATTGTTTATAACAATGACTTGTGATCCTTTTGTAATAAATAGCAACTTGTCAAAGGAAGTTATCCTTACTCTTAAGTCCACTGGCAGTTTGTTTTGAACATTATATCTTTATTGTCAATAATACGTATATATTTATTTGATTTACGTTAATGACCTTTTTAATACTTCTAAAAGTAATTAGTTTTTGAAAGTTAAAATCTTAGTCAGAAATCAATTAATAGCCTTGTTTTGCACTTTGTATCCTTATCCTTAGTAATTTATTAGTTTGTTGAGATCTTAACTAAATTTATGAATCTTTTAAAATATACTTATCAATAGAGCAATCACTAAACTTAACTCTTCTCTACAGAATTTGTATCATAAATATTCGTAAAAAAAGTGAAGCTCATTCTCACCCAAGCACTCAAGTTGTCAACATCATTGCACTTCTATTATAATAAATTTTATTAAGTTTATCGTCATATAGCACGTTCACATTTATGTGATCTTTATAGGATATGCCCTGCAGCATAAGGGTGACGCTATACATGACCAAGTTTTATTGATTTTTTGGAATAACGTTTTTAGAGTCATTCAGTGCATATTCGCCGAATTACATGTACATGTATCACGGTAAAATGAGATGAAATTACACATTAAATGGCATGGAAATTTATTTTAAACTTGCCATTCTTAAATTGTTTAGTTTATAAAATAATATTTAGAGTATTTAAAATGATCCTATTCACCTACGACAAGGTGAGTTTTTTTTTTACTTAGGGTACCAATTTATATTATTGTTTTATTACAATATAATTATAATTTATACAACTGCATTAAGTGAAATAAAAATGTTACGTTTAAAAAAACAATACCCCGACAATTACAGGCACAATTGAAAAATGTATGATAAAACTGCTTTTAACTTTTTTTTCAGTTATTGTGATACTAAAAAGTATATGTATATATATATATATATATATATATATATATATATATAGACATAATTGCGTTTAGCATAAATTTTTAATGGATGTATATAAATGTACCTTTTTGCGTTTCATAAGACATCATCTTCGTGCAAACTTTCAGTATTTTCAGGTTACTTCAAGGTAAATATAGTAAAAAATCAATATTTTAAATCTATGGTTTACAGTGCAAATATGTCTTATCTATTATAAAAGTTTCAGTAATAAAATAAAACTAGCTTTCATAATTTTAAGATGGTGGTAAATAAATTTATGTTTCCATTTTCTTACTCGTAATTTTGTTAATCTAAATTTTAATAATATTGTTGTAGAAAATGGCGAAACTTATAAATGAAATTGCCTGATCGTCAAGGATTGAAAAAAATACACCACTAATATAATTATTACATGTTTACTTAAGATTTTCTAAGGAATCGTTTAAGCAATGCCCAACTATTGGTTTGATCCAAAATTTAAACTACTGGTACAGTTCGTGCAATAAAAATTATATACATTATATCAAATGCTATTTACATTCTTTGTGAAATATTTGGTTGATCTTTTATGAGCATTAATATTTACTCCTTTGTAACTACTCATACGGCAATTCTTTAATAACTTGATAACAATACTATAATTCTTTATAAATCATTTTCACCTACTAATTTCTTGACGTAAACCAGTTGTTAATTAATCAATCTTAACCGTAAACAAATTTTATTGGAATACACTCAAAATCAAATATTTTTTATCGCAAAACATTTTTTTTATTTCTCTAAGCCATTTCTTTTTTGTTAAGTTCTCATATTTAATTACAACCAAAGTGATGTCAAATAAATATGAAGAAAAGTTTTCAATGTTTTATAATTTCCTCCACTCCAATTACAATCGACCCAATGACAAACAAATCTAATGATAACTTTTCAAAGTTATATTTTCATTCAACCCAGTTACAAACGACGCGACGTTAAAAATGCCCTGTGATAACAAACTTTATTAATCAACTTCACTGTTACAAAATTTTGTACCTTCGTATTACATGGCAGCCTCATATTCCACGAACTCTTTCACGACGTGTACTTACAGGTCGCTATACAACATCCGAGGCGCACCTTTACATAAGGCTCCTTCAGAATGTTCGTCATCGATTTCCGTGCATTTACAAACTGATCTGTTTAGCTATGCCTACAAGAGATGACACAAAGACATTTGAATTTTTATTTACAACAACAAAAAAGCGTGTAATGATTAAATATAGAAATTAATAAAATAGATTATTAAAGTTATATTGTTACTAAAGTATTAGTACGAGTTTATAAAATAATGTAAAGACCTGGAAAAATATACCTATTAGTAATTCGAAAAAAATTATCGGAGTCAAGAATTATAATAAAAATTGAAAGAGGAAGATTTTTAAAAATTGGATAAATCACTATTTATTTTTATTTAGCTTCAATTTAATTTAAAAATAACGATTAAAATAAAACAAATCTAAAAATGTATGATGTGTACACATAATAAAAAAAATTATTATGATCGGGGAATTAAAAATAAGCTCACAATTAAATGAAACTACGTGACGTATTACAACATATTCAGGTGGGCTATTAGCAAAGATTCTTTGATAATAGCCCACCACACAAATAATACTACATCACGTAGTTTCATTTAATTGTGAATAATGAATTTCTACAAAATGGACGCCAAATATATTCAATATTTAAAAATAAGCTATTGAGAAGGAACGAAGCGTTTGTGGAAAAGGCAATACCAGATTCTGCCCCACTACTTATCACAATGTACAATAAACACAAATGTTGTTAAATTAATTTTATAAAACATTAATAGTTCATATTTGATTAATTTAAACAATTGCATATTTTTGAAGCGTTCTTTGGACGCGACGAAAGTAAAATTTTCAATGTCGAAACGTTTTTGCGACATCAGAATGTAACGAATCTAACACAAGAAGGTCGGAAAATAGATACATAGCTAACAATCGATAAATATAAATGAACGCGATAAAATAATACAAGAAGTATACGCGTGCGTGAAAACAAGCAATCAGTAATGGCGCTCATTACTGGCCATCAGTTTTTTGTACGTTTTATGTGTAAACTAACCTGTCAGAATTTTGCGCGAAAACTAAACAAATGGCGTCCACTATTGTTTTGTTCGTTATGTGTGTCAAAAGTAAACAGTCAAAATTTTGCACGAGAAGAAACAAAAATGGCGCTTACTACCGCTATCAGTTGTCTTTTACATTATTTGTGTCAAAAATAAGCTGTCACAATTTTGTCGATTTAAGCATGTATGATTGATTTACTAATAATTTTACCTGTACTTCGTCCATTATAAGACTAACAACCTATGTACTTAATTTATTTATAAATCTGCAATGAAACCATGTGCTCCAGTAAGTTAGAACTGGAGCAATCATCTAGAGCAAATACGATTTCCTTCAGCCGCATTTAGCCGTGTTCTGATACAGTTTTTATGTTATGTAGTATGTGATGTGATATATATATATATATATATATATATATATATATATTAAAATCGTATGTGAATTTATTACAACCTATAGATTTACACGTATTAGTACGACTTACACGTAGTATAGAGAGAGAGAGACGGAGAGAATACTCTCTCTCTGTCTCTCTCTGCCGATTTATCCAATTATATACTTACGAATCAAGGTTTAGATCGCCAAACAAGTTTCACTTCTGCAATATGTACAGAGTTGCAACCGATCAGGAATATCCATATTTTACATTTATAGGTATCACACTTGCTTTATATTAAAGATGTTACTGACATTAAAAAACTTTATTTTATTGGATTTTTTTAATAAGCCCAAATATATCATTTCAGTCGTTAGGGTAATATTATATGTGGACAATTGGGTATTTGACTAATTTTTTTTATTTCATTAATCATAATTTCAAGGTACAAGCTGATGAAGAGTAAAAAAAATTTTTAATAATCTTAAAAATTGACCGAGTTATAAAAGTTTAAATTTAACCTTTAGAGAAGGACGGCAATACTTTGTTGTGAGGTCATTTTTTATATTGCACATTATATTCTACGAGAGGAAAAGAGACGGGGATATACCCAACTCTATCAGTATCTTCAAATTTAGAAGCCTATAACTAGCTTATTTTTCAATCAATTTTTGAAATTTTTTCAAGACTGATTTTTAATTAACTTATATTTACGTTTATATTGTACGAAAAATAACAAAATTTAGAATGAGTCAACTACCATATTTATATTTACTAAATATATGGACAACATTACATAACAAAAGTAACTGCCAATTAAATTAGCACTGGATTACACTGGATTAAGCTACTTCAAAAATGGATTTGAAGATAACTTAAATGCAAAATATGTTTCTTGTGCACACCCTTTCCCTTATAATTTTTTCTTTACAATGTAAATAATATAAGTTATCGAAAAAGACTATGAAAATCACGTTTCCGCCTAGCGTACTCTGTGGGTTTTATATTACATGAACACTATCATACGTTTCTGTAGAAAATAATATTAAGTCCTGTTATCCGTATGAAACAAAGAATTCCAATTAGGGTAAAGATGAATATGCTGTGTGATATTATGTGTGTCTAACTAGATGTGTTTGTGTGAAAGCGTCCTGTATCATTTATTAACTATAGAAGAGATAATGGTAACAATATAAGTGTTGTCTTTTCCTGTCTGTCTATTTGTCTGTTAGTCAATACATTATGCAAAAACTAATGAACCGATTTAAAATAGAGTTGGTGTCCTTTTTATCCCTGTAGAGTATTCTATAAAGAACTGAAAATTCATTTATTGGCGCCTATACAGGAAAACGGTTGTTATTGCGCAGTGCATTGCGGTTTGCGCAGTGATTCATTCATAAGAAATAAGTCATATTTGTAATTGTTCCTGTAACTAAAGTCTATAATACATTTTTATATAAATTTTAAAATTATATTTTTTGAAAAATATTACTATCACCTACCACAATTCATAAATGGCACGCACAGTTGGTTGTTACTGCTACCAAAACCGCGATCGAGTTTTTGGTAATTGTTTTAACGACTTAAGCAGTACCTACGGAAAAATAAATACGTTTTTGTATTGTGTACGGGTCCAGAGTCCACGACACATGGAGACTATCGGATTGATGGCGGCATTGGAAGTAAAATCCTTCAATTATTTGCTTTGTCTTACGTACTTTTTTGCCTGTCACTGTTTTATAATTCTTTATTTATATTTGCTAAATTTATTTAATCGTGGCGGAAAATGTAGAAAAAGCTAAGTTTTAAGTACTCTTATTTGAGTATATGAGGGAGATTCCAGATAATTATATGCATTTATAAATGCTTGTGAAGATTTGGGCACATGTGTTACGGAGCCAGTATTATGTAGAACAATTAAATTAACGGGTAGAGCCTAAATGAAAATATGTACTACTGTTCATGATTATAACTGGGAAATTGTGAAAAGAAACGCTTATAGATACTTTTGAGGAAAAACGTACAGTCCGAATGATTCAAGAGGAACTCATGAATCTGAAAATGAAGCAAGGGTAAACATATAGAGAATTTGCAAATAAAGTAAAAAATATTACATATATTATTTAAATGTAGTTTAAAGCACAGTGTGCTGCACAAGATTCTTTAAACAAGATAATAGAAGCATTTCACTAGCGACCTTTTTAGAAAACCTACCATATGGCTATATATCAAACCAATAATATTTCAAAATCCATAAACTATTTATGAAGCGTTAGGCCTACTTATGAAAGTAGAAGAGGCTAAAGCTAAAGTATTTTATAATAACAACTATAAAAGTAATTTTAATTACGGTATTTTTCATTACAATAATGGCTTTATTCCCTGAAGAAATATAATATCAGAACTGAAAAAAGTGAATGGTTACATAGTCATCTACCTCAAAATAATAACGTCAACATAATCCAATAAAAAAATTTACGAAAATATAATTGTTCTATATTCATTTTCGCCATGATATTTTTCAGTGCACATACCAAAAAAAATTATGTAACACATACAAAAAAATTACGAATGGTTGTTGATTAACATAAACTCATTGAACAAATGGTTGACGATAAGTACCCAACTCCGTTAATAGAAGAAATTAGACAAATCAGCTAAATCACCATATTTTACTACTCTAGACCTTGCGTCAATTTCCAAACAAATAGAGATGTTTAAATGACGGTATTTTTAACTCACAACGGTCACTGGGAGTTTGAACCTAGTATAGGTTGGACTAAAAAAAGCTCCAAATACATTTCAACGTGTTATGGACGACATATTGAAAGGTTTAACTATGAATACCTGTATTATATACCTTGACGATATTTGTTTTTATTCATTACCTTTAGAAGAGCGGTTAATTTAATAAGGTTAAGTTCTTGAAAGGATGAGAGAAGCAGACCTTAAAATTCAGTTAAATAAGAGTGAATTTTTGCTTATGGAAGTTTTATCCCTTATATAGAGAGTATATCTGAATTAAATATAGGTACCTTTAAAAAAGACGGAAACTTATCCAAGGCTCATTTTAACAAAATAAAACATATATTTTAGGAGTATCGTCGTGCTGAGAAGAAAGAAATATCAGAAGGTTGAGGGATTTCCACGTAGGATAGAGGAAAAACAAGATTTCAAACCATGAACTGAACCATTGGATCAGCCTCTCAATATTTGCAACAACTCTGAAATAGATTCCCAATTGCTGGCCAGTTGCCTACAGTTAAATAACTAGTTAATAAAAGCAAATATCACAATCAAATTTGGAATGTATACAGAGCAAGTAACGAGAGTATTAAAGCAAGCCAATAATAACTTGGCAATATTCAGGAAAAGTAGAACAAGTGGTCCCATTTACCCTCTTGGAAGTATAATTAAACGAATTGTTGTCAACACGACCGTAATGGCGTGTCGCCTCGAATCCGACACAGGTCCGTTGGTCGAAGCTAGACGACACAGAGAGCACAATTTACCCAAATTATTTATATTGATCAATATTTTATATTGTAATTATCTTTGTTTTATAATTTTTATGTTTATATTATATTATGAACCTTTTAAAATAAAAATGAGACGCAACGCATACGGCGAACAAACCTATCTAGGAGCCGAGTTAAACAAAGAGTAGGGTAAAGAGAAAGCGGGACAATAGAAACCAGGATGGAGAGAGGGGGAAATCGGAAGCCACATCGCGTCGGGATGGAGCTAATAAAAGGAACCCGTACCCGACGCAGTTTGTTAGTGTACCATCAGCGATTCTCCAGTAATCATAGGAACAACCAGAAGAAGAAGCCACTACAAAAAATTGCAGTCTTCAGGAACGAGGCAGCAACAATCGTCGAAAGCCCGCTTCAAGAACCAGGCAGCCACAATCGTCGGAAACAAGCTTCTGGAAATAGGCAGCCACAATTGTCGGAAGCAAACAGCAGGAACAGGGCAGCCAGAACGTTCAATTTGTCT
This sequence comes from Druceiella hillmani, assembly GCA_039881145.1. Classification (NCBI taxonomy): domain Eukaryota; kingdom Metazoa; phylum Arthropoda; class Insecta; order Lepidoptera; family Hepialidae; genus Druceiella; species Druceiella hillmani. The sequence continues at coordinate 1,544,589 of JAYKKI010000079.1, read as the reverse complement.
TCAGTGGCCAAGCAGAACCGAACTGGAGATCGTCTACGCTCTAGTGAAATCGCGGAAAAGGCTCTCTCTCTACGTCTCTCTCCGGCAATTAAAAACCGGGTGGTGGAACGTACACTGGGGCGCCGTCTCGTACATACGTAAAAAATGTACGTATTCACCAGTCTTCAAAACTGATGCAAAAAAAAATCATTTAAAACAGCGTTACTAGAAATCTACTTAAAGTTTACCGAAAAACTATAAAAGCAACTCTAAATTACATATCTTTTCAAAAATTTGCCATAGTCAACAACAACAATTTGTATGTATATACGTGGTGAATAATAATGTTAAAATTTTTAAATAGTCTAATAGAAATATTATATACCTAGTCATACTTTACGTTACTTGACATGTTTACCATTTTGTTCTTATAGAGTATGTCATACCAACCAGTAAATGAAAAAACAGGTTCGCACTAACCTGGATTCTCAAATCAAAGTTACCGTACCGTATTGTCATTATAAAATCCGAAGGTATTTATTATGCACAATAGTCAAATGAAGCTTATATATCAATTAAACTACTTTATTAGACTACAATTTATGCACGTTTTGATGAACCAAATGCTTTGTATCGTCTTCCGCAATTTAATTCGGACTCGACTGTACAATATCGCCAATGTAGCCAAATCGGCTGTTTTCAATTATTGAATATATTTGGCGTTAATTTTGTAGAAATTCATTATTCACAATTAAATGAAACTACGTGATGTAGTATTATTTCTACTTTATTTAAGTTCTTTACTACAACCAAGGTTTCATTGTATTACAACATCGTTGTAATACAAAGAACATTGTAGTACACCAGCAAAGATGCTTCTTTGCTAATATCCCACCTGAAGATGTTGTAATACAACGAAACCTAGGTCGTGGTAAAGAACTTAAAGAAAATAGCAATAATACTTAGGTTATTCAAGGCGATTTATTTTGGTTTGCTTCGAGTGCTTTAGGATATAGAGATTTTTTTATTTAGTTTTAACTGCCTTTATATAGAGCATTCACATAATATGTGGATTTTATGTATATATGGAGCATTTACATATGCAATTTGGTTGATTACTGGCAATTTTTGCGCATGTAGGTAATATTCATGATCTATGCAATTTTTATGTATGCAAAGCATTTAAATCAGGACTTCCCAACAAGTGGGGTGCACCTCCCTAGGAGGCGGCAAAAAGTGATCATAAGAGGGCGTCCAAACTTTCTGGATATTATTTGAAGCCGGTTACATTTTTTCGCGATTTAATTTTTTATGGTTAAGATTATGTATCTTATGATTATTTTAAAAACTGGCGACATTAAATAAGTAAATAGCGCCATCTACTGTTTTCATAGTACTTTATTGTCCTGTACCTTTTTGTCTATGAACTTTGTAAATTTAATTCGCTTAATAAAAGGGTCGTATTTTCTCTCGCAAATGACTATGTCGTTGTTTTTAGATTATGGACCAAGTATACTCTATAGTTATCAAAAAAGCATATTAAAAGTAGTGTTTGAATTATAGCTAGCGTAGGGGTACGCATCGCTGTGTTAAAAAATAAAAGGATTGGTTGTTAAGAGTGCAACTAACAGAAATGGATCGAACTCCTTCTCCACTAACGTTTCAAAGTTGAAGGGGCGTAACAATTATCATGAATAGGCATTTGAAACGGAAAATGTTTGGTTTTGGAGGGCATGTCAAGTTGTATCAAGCAAGAAAGCCTATTTAAAGCAAACGGAAACGATGCAAAAGCGAAGGCCAAGTTAGTTCTCACAATCGATCCGTCACTGTACGTAAACATAAAAAAAGCTTCAAGTGCAGAAGTTTATGGGAGAATTTGAAGACCATGTTCGATAATTATGGGTTCTCCCGAATAATAGTCTTACTACGTAATCTAATATCGATTCACCTCGATAACTGAGATTATATAACCGACTATGTTACCCAAATTATTAGACCGGCCAGAAATTATCAGAACCAGATTTTTCCGTAAACTTCGAGTGGATTGACTGTTTGGTGGGAAAAATACTTCCCTATGATATGGTGACGGAACATTCCAGGAACGCCATTACTGCTGACGTAGCGAAGACAATGTTCATTGATATAGCGGAAAATGATTCAAAAACCGGAAATGCATTCTCGAGTAGAGGGCAGCAAAATCAACAATATCTACGGCAAGAAGAATGACAGCTCCAGTCATCATGGCGGCGGTTCGTCTAATCACAGGCTCGAATGTGAACAAATCGGATAAAACGAATATAAAGTGTTATCATTGCAAGCAGATTGGACATTATAAATCTCAGTATTAACAGAATAATCAGCAGCAAGTAAAAAAGATGAAACCATTTTCCGCAGCTTCCTTGAGTGAAAATTACAATAAGAAAAACTTGTATTTGAATAGTGGCGCGAGTGTTCATATGGCGACGGTAGTAAACATAATTAATAATAATTTTTTTATACCAAATATCAAGGGAATACTGGCAGCAAATGAAAAGTCTATGCCAGTGTTGTGCTCAGGAGATGTGGATATCGTGACCATCACTCCCAATTGCAAGTATGAAACTACTTTTAAGGACATATTATAGGTACCTAACTTTGCGACAAACTTGATATTAATAAGTCAGCTTATCGGAAGCGGCAATAGAGTGGAGTTTAAAGAAAAGCAATGTTTACAATAGAGAAAACAGTTTGGTGGTTGTGGCAAAGCAGATATATGGTATTTACAGGTTGGTCAGTTATAGGCACGCTTACCATTTAATCATACAGGAACAAGGAGCAGTGAGCCACTGGATACTGTCCATGCACGGTACGGAACTATCGAGTACATTTCAATTCACCGATCAGAGTAAGGTATTTCCTTATATTGATTGACAAATAAACACGTATGGCTTTCGGTTTCTTCTCAAAAAAAGCCTTCAAAGTCAAGTATTCGTACTATTCAAGTACTTTAAGTCATAAAAAATTATACAAAAATATAATATTACAAAATTAAAAATGTTCATGGCTTTAAATTCTGTATGAATGAATTCGATTATTACTTGAAGGATGTTGGTATTTTTCATCAGAAGACTAATGCTTATACTTCAGAATATGAAGGTTTGAGTGAACGCATTAATCGGCCCACTGTTGAGCGAGTTGAGTAAAGCAATGAAGCAATGAGCAAAGGCACCAGACACTGCTGTCTATCTAAGCAAGGTCTATTAAGTAATAAAACGCCGTATGAACTCTGGATAAATAAAAAAACGAATTTGAGTCATTTTCATATATTTAGTAGTCAAGTAATTGTGCACGTACTAAAGAGAGAAGCGTAAGTGGGACACTAAGTCTATGAACCCATGAAAAGATGTGTAACAACTAGTAGATATGTAATTATGTATAAAAGTATACAAAGCGACAATATACGAGTAAGTAGTACAAGTACAACAGTTTCAGTTGGGGATATCCAAACAGAAGAACAGGCAGCTGTGTTGAAATAAAAGATGAATCACTTTGAGCTAACATTTCAGAATCAAAGTACTTTCCGGACATGATTTAGCATTAAAGAGCTTAACGAAGAAGAGGAAATAGTGCCACAAGCACCAGTAATCAACCAACGAGTGAGAAGATCCAAATGCTTTATAGTTATACAAGCCTTTGTACAAGTGCAACGCTAAGTCCAGAAGTCACCAGTAATCCTATCAGTATTCGAGAAGCTCTGGATAATCTAAACAGAGAAGAATGAAATAAGATAAATAAGGATGAGCTGTAATTGTTTAAGGAATAAAACGTGAACTCCAGTGGAACCGTTACCTTCAGATAAGACATTGCATGTTTAGGAGTTAGTGATAATAATGCAGTGCGTTACGAACACTTTTGGTAACCAAGGGCTTTGCTTGCACCAATTACTATGAGACTTTTTCCCTAGTTGTCAGACGTTCTACTCTTAAATTATTGTTTGCATTATCTGTAAAGTTAAATCTTAACATCATTCATCTAAATGTAAAAGGCTTTTTTAAATGGCAATCTCAAAGAAACGTTTATATGGTTCAACCAGATAATAATTGGGATGTTAACAAAAAAAGATTATATTATGTGTTAAATCAATCGTCTAGGTCCTGGTACGAGATAGTGGAGCAATGTTTACGTGAATAAGGATTTAAAAAGAGTCACTCAGAGTCATGTGTTTTCACAAAAATTAATGATAGTTTAAAAAATATTATTGCGTTATATGTTGATGTCTTTTTCATTTATTCAAGTATAAAAAAAAATATTAAATAAAATGAAAAATTTATATCTAAATTAAGTTCTAACTTTAATAAGGTAAAGAATTTGGCATAGGTTCAGCAATGTTTAGGGATGACAGTTACAATTGATAAAAGATCCAATGTTATTACTTTGGATCAGGAGCTATATATAGACTAGTTACTAAATAAATTGAATATATTGAATTGTAAAATCGCAAGTACTCTTATGAAATTAATTTATATATTGAGAAACCTGAAACCCGTGATCTAAATCTTCCATATCACTGAACTTGTTGGTTATGTTGATGCCAATTGAGTAAGTATACTGTGGATCACAGCTCTTATACAGGCTATTTCTTTGTAATGTCAGTCAGGATCAGCTATTACTTGGGAGAGCAAAAAACAACGAACAATATGGACGCGGAGTACATGTCTATAGCTGAGGCTCGTAAAGAAGCTATATATTTAAAACCTTTACTATGTAAACTGACTGGTAATTTACGTACTGTGCGTTTGTTTAATGATAGCCAAAGTGCACAGAAGTTGGTGGCAAATTATTTGCACCAAGGAAAAAGTAAACACATTGATATTAGATATCATATAACCAATAATGTAGTTAACGATAAAATTAAGAATTTAGAATATTTCCAAATAACTGCTGTCAGCTGATATTTTTACTAAATCTTTGAATCCCATGAAACATTAAAAATGTACAGAGCAGAAAGGGATTAGTCAAATACACTCTATTTGTCAAATACTGTAATTTTTAATGTTTATTTGCTGTAGTTGCGGTTTCATGACTACTTAAAAACTGGTAACATCAAGTAAATAAATTGCACCATCTACTATCTTCACTGTACTCTGTTGTCTTGTATCGTTTTATCTATGAACTTTGTACATTCAATTCGTTTAACAAAAGGATCGTAATTTTTGTCTCTCAAATAACTACGCTTTACTATGTACAAATGTAGATTTACGCTTGAACGTAATTGTTGGAATACTAAAAATAACATTGATTGTCAAGTGGATATCAATCTTCAGGAATTCAGCATATATTTAAAAAAAAGTATTATTGGTCTTAATTACTGTGACACACTACTATTGTGGCAGCGTTTACCGAAAGACAATTGTATAAAAAAGGTATTGGCGTTGTCAGATTCCTATTAAAATCACACAACCACAAAAGTAGCCATGCTCATCTACAGATACAAAATGAACTTCCATCAGACGTAATTTGCTCATATACCCCTGAAATTCCTTGCTTCATTCTTCATAAATTTTGCTATGTAAATTAATATCAGCATCAGATAGTCCTAACTTTAAACGATAAGTCCATTCAAACACAAAATGTATATATAACTTTTCATATACTTACATCATTTTCCAAGTCTACTGAGAGAATAAAGGTTGAGTAAACTCTGACATAGAGATACAGAAGAACAAAAGAGTAGGCAGCGATGTGCTCTTTACAATACCATGGGAATTAATCAATCCATTGAAAATTATTGTTTTGCCTAAAAGTAGGAACAATTAAATAAAACTAAGTGATGTAGTATTATTTCTACTTTCTTTAAGTTCTTTGCCACAACCTAGGTTTCGTTGTATTACCACATCTTCATGTGGGCTATTGCTAATAGCCCTGAAGATGTTGTAATCTTTTCTAATTAGAAATCTTTGTTAATAGTCCACTTGAAGATGTTATAATACAACGAAACCTAGGTCGTGGTAAAGATATTAAAGAAAGTAGAAATAATACTACACCATGTAGTTTCATTAAATTGTGAACAATAAATTTCTACAAAATTAACGCCAAATATATTCAATATTTAAAAGTAGTAACATATAAACTTTAATTAGTTTTCTTTAAATGTATTTGGAATATATTTCATTATTATGATAATAATGATTGATTACAAATTAAAAAACGAGCTTAGACTATAAAATATTCGAACAGATCGCGAGTCAATTTTGCGAACTTGGCCTGAGCTAAAATTTTGTTAACTTACTTGTTGTATGATGAACGAAATTCTTTTCGATCATTTAAGGGGTCATATTCGAAAAACCATTCAAGTGCACAAGTAAAATTTTTTCGGCGTTGAAGTCTCATTGTAAATAATAATAAGATCACAAAAGCTTAATTATTTTTGGACCTCGAAACGGATGACAAAACAGGATTGTTTTTCTTTCTTGCCTCATTTACCTTAATTTTTGCTCTGTAAATTTATGCAAGTAGATGGTTCCAGAGACGTTGCAACCTACTGTATTTATATTATATACATGTTATAAATACTTTATAAGTTATCCTCAAATGATAGAATAGCTATCCTAAGTTTACTTAGCTGATTTTAGTGGCTTTAAGTTTTCATGGCTTTAAGTTCTGTATCAACGAATTCGAGAATTATTTGAAGGATGTTCATCAGAAGACTAATGCTTATACTCCAGAATAGAATGGTCTGAGTGAACGCATTAATCGGACCACTGTTAAGCGAGGCGAGGGAAAGTTCTAAGCAAAGGCACCAGTCACTGCTGTCCATCTAAGAAAAAGGTCTGTAGCATCAGAATTAAGTAACAAAACTCCGTATGAACTCTGGATAAAGAAAAAACGGATTTGAGCCATTTTCATATATTTGGTAGTCAAATAATTGTGCACGTACCTAGAAGAGGCGTAAGTGGGACACTAAGCCAAAGAAGCATATCCTAATTGGTTTTTCTGAGAACGTTTACTTAGCTGATTTTAGTATGAATTATGACTCATTGTATGTGTATATGAGAGATGGGGGGGGAGGGTGCCACTGCCTTTTTTTCGAAGATATTCACCAAAATGTTTCCCTAATTTGTGATAAAGAGTTTTAATTACACGACTACCCCTAAAAATATCTGGGAAATTTACAGATTATTCTTAAGCAGATGCAAATATTATTTACTTTTATTTTCTATTATACATATTTATGATACACTTCGAATTATATAGAAAGTAAGAGTGAGACAGTAATATTTACTTGCGCTATACAAGTGTGACAAGACCAAACTTAACTCTATCGTTTTATGATGATCCCGCCATTATCTATTACCAATGGACTAATGCGAGTTACTTTACAACCATACTATCCCATTCACACCTATGTCGTACTTGCTCACCTTATAATTATTATTAAATCTTTTCTGTGCTTTTTTGAGTTGACGTACGTTGTCCGGTTTATTAAATATTTGAATGCGAGTATAAAATTTGATACTTCGTGTACTTACTAGCTGGAACCACATATTTTGTTCGTTTTACAAGTGTCTATTAAGGCAACTTTTTTTATGGTCCTACCCTTATACGGAAAGTTGATTCAAACTTATAATGCATCTCTTTTCCAAATATGCACATCATTAGAACAATTTATTAAGCGAGTAAACGTTGACGTGCATAAACATATACATAATGTTTGCAACCTAGCAGAATGATTTAATTATTTTAGTAAACAAATTTGTTGAAAAATTGGTTTGCCTAAATGGTGTCCTGGAATATTTGCTTATCGAAACTAACGAACCTGGTCGGAGTCAAATGTAAACACCACAAAAAGAAAATTTTGCGTTCTTTAAAAAGAAATATGTAATATTCTTATAATTGTATCCCTATTTCTTCTGTATATTATCAGGCTCTTCACAAATCTTAAAGCTGATGTTTGACGCTCGCATATTTAAATATTTACAAAATGAAAACGGTCGAAGACAATAAAGACCGAAAATGGAAATAGCTCGAATTAGTTTCGGAACCTTGAACATCAATCTCGCTGCGATTTTCATTTCCAACTTTTTCCAATACGTTATGAACTTCATAACATGTTTTGAAACGAATAGTCCTCTGCGGAATAATTTACGTCTATTATTGAAGAATTTCGTTATTGCATACCCGTGAGTACGTGTTTTTTATATCGAATAGCATGTCGGACGTAGCTTTTTCGAGTGTAACTTTAACGATAGAAATAATTAAAACTCGATTAATTTGCAAAAAACCAATCGATCAATTTAATTCTTTGTAAAAAATAGAATGACACTATTTCTTAATTTTGGAAAATATATATTATGATTTAAATTTACCTTTGAAAAACGACACGCGTCTCCGCCAGTTTGTGCATTAGTGTGGGGAGACGCTACTATCGGCAATTCTTGACCGATTTGGATGATTATTTTTCTATTGTTTAGTTCACTTTTTTGTATTAATAGTTTTCACAATGATATGTGACAAACATACTTAATTTTTATAAGCACATTTTAGGGTTCCGCGCCTGAAAGGAAAAAAGGAACCCCTCACAGGATGACTTCACTATCCGTCTGTCTACTATGTATCACGACCCTTTTTCTCGAGTGAAGATATCAAGTTTAAACTAATATCAAAAGTAGACTTGGTCTACGATCCTTTGAAGCTGCAAAACAATCACGGTTCTAAGTCAACGCAATAAAAAAACCCTAAAAATACGGCAATTTATTCGGCATTTTTTGATACTCGTAAATAAATCAAACACTTATAAGGGTATTTTCCGTTGGCCTAGAATAATGAAATTTGGCATGAAACATTAATTTTTATATGAAAATTGTAGTAGGCCATATATTTTCGTTCTAAAAAAAATAAAATAATAGGAATATTATGTACCATTAAATGATTCTAAATGCCTAAATGTGTACGGAACCCTCGTAGAGCGAGTTCCACTCTGCTTCTGTCAAGCTTCTGTCTTTTTATTTGTAAAGTCACTTTTTTCTTGTACCACAACTTTTCTCGGCCTCACACAATTATTTATTTAAAAAACAAAATAAAAACCATGTGGTTTTAGTGACAATTTTTATTCTCATATACTCTATATAACAGTGTAAGCATGTCTGGAATAAACTGAGGGAATGCTACTTTATTTTTTTTACTAAGAAATCTCTGTAAAAGCACAACTGAAACACGATAATGAGTATAGAAAAAACCCTGTGTCTTTGAAACTTTGAAATTATGTGGACAAAACTATGCTATTTAATCCACTCCTATAAGATCAGCTTACTTATATTAAATATACAAAAACAATCTGTTGCTATCTGGCGTATATGGATTACTTCTGCGAATTTTCCTCGAAGTTTGTTTATGTCACTAATTGGACAAGGTCAAGTAATTTGCCTTATTTTCTGAATGTTTACCAGGTCGTGCAAGTAGATAGTGGTTGAATGTAATGAGTGTTTGTATAATCATGTGATTGAAACTCGTAGGTGATGTGAGTATGATATTGATTATTACTTTGAAAAGTTAAAAAAAAATATTTATTTGTTAAATATTCGGGAGCTCTTTTTATATGCCAGAATTCCTTAATAATCTGAACCAGACATACAGAGACAAAACAGGGATGACAAAGAAAACCATATAGCAACTCATTCGAATGTGAACAGATAGAAACATATCCTTAAAGGCAAAGAAGAAGCTAATCACTATCTTGGTGTCCTCTATCCTCTTATATGGCTCCTAAATCGAGCCGTAACGGAAAGAGGATTCCTTGCGCATTTAGATTCTTTTTTTCCATTCCTTGCATATACTGAATAATTCATTACATACCTAAAATTATAAGCAATAATCTTAATAATATTCTCGTGATTTTAAAATAGAAGGGAAGAAATTAAGGGTACGTAGTTTCACGCTTTGGCCCGTACAGATTCGCATCATGCAGTGTCCGAAACTAGAACCAAAGTGCTGGATACGATCTTCGGGGCAGTTATCCATATATGCCACAATCCTCGGCGTTGAGATGCACGATTTAAGGAAGATGATAAAAAGTTCACTTCGCAAGTTAATGAGAATCAAGAAATCAAGCAACATACTCCAATCAAATATACGGGGAGTAAGAAGTATATAATATTGTTGCCACATATACTCACATACTTTGGCCGACAAATAATCTTTAAGAAATTGTTCTGCAAAGAACAAGCATATCTGTCAATCAAATAATAAGAACAATCGATGTCCTATCTTAAACAAAACGCTGACATCAAGTCACACAGGCACGGAGATTCAGGAAGTCCACTTCTCTCAGGGGTCGGCGCGACTGCAAAAGAAGCGAGCGCGTTTGGTACGAATACAAGACACACGAAGCGGCTACGTGCAGACTTCACACCGGTTGACTAGTGTTTTTGTATCCTTCATTGTATGCCTACAACTGCTCTTATATTCTGTATTTTTTATGTATTGTTATATCCATTTTTGACCATACTTCTTTGTATAAGAAAGAGCGTGTTGTATTAGAATAAATTTATTCCAGTTATTCATCTTCTAAACAGCAAAACATTTTTTCTTCACTGAACTACAATAAAGTACTTGCTTCAATATAATCAACGACGTATTGATTCACTTCGATGAAAGTACGACATGGACAACTGAAAATTCATCAATATTTAATAAACAATTTTGACGCGTTATTTTACAACTTGGAATTTTGCGTTTTGCCCCAAACCGTACATTATTTGTATCATAACAACACCACATACGTACTGTCAAATAGCCCTCAACAGTTAATAATGTATTTTACAATAGATACGTGTATTTTCAATATACTTCATCTATTAGTCAACAATGTTTAACCAAATTACACTTGTAAACAGCTAATACTGACGGAGATGCCATGTCGATATTTTTGCACTATTTTCCTTATTGTAGCAACGCATAAATCCCTATCCTGGATAAGCTTACAACTTTTATAATTTTTTAACCCAACATAATTTATTCACGGGAATTCTATAGAAAAAAATATTTTGCCCATCCCACTCGACATGGATAGTTATAAAAACTACAAACAGCAAATTCAGGTAGATATCGTTTATAATGATAATTGCGCTCAATACTTCGAAGCAATCGATGTCTGCTATACTGAAAAGGGGATTTACAGGCTAAATACAAGTACTCACTAAGCTCGCTACGAACTTTGAACACAATATACTGATGTATACAATACGATATACATAAATATATTATAGATCAATAAGGTATGTTTAACTATGAGTTTAAGAGAATCGGAACTAATGAAAAATGTCGTTAACTGTGGATATTGAATTTAAGTGAGAATAAATGTAAAAATTAATTGAATAAAAAATAAACACTTTTCAGTAGCGATTATATATATTCATCAAATTGTTTCTTGCAAGGAACAATAGTACTAGACCAATTAAACTCAATTAAGTGAAATGTAATCAATGTCGCTTATTAAGCCGACTTTAAAATTAAGAAGAAGGTAGAAACGTAATACAAAATTAGCACAAAAATGCAAAATAATACAAACAATCACGTGCTACATTGTCTGAAACATGGACTACGTTAAGATTAACGTACGGGGTATATTAAATATTTTACTAAACTACTGTGTACGAAACTATGAAATAAAGGATATATAAATATTCATCCCCTAAGTGTTTACTTGCGTAAAATTTGATATTAAAAATACACCACATTTATAAAAACTTTGAAGGTACTTTGAGCAAAAATGTTTACTTGACCGGTTGAAGGAAAAGAGAAAGCCATACAAATCGTGGCCTAATTAATTTAACCAAAAATAACTCTACAAAACTTCATGTAGCCATTTGCAGATCAAAGAACAGGCCGACTTGCGTCGGATTGGCTGAATATTTATAAAATTCAAAACAAAGAGGGTAACACAAAAATTTAATACTTAAACGCGTAGCAATACCTCTATAGAATAGAGAAAATTTGTTTTTGGTTATTCTCTAAGAGACTGGAGAGAGGAATAAGTATTTATATGCTAATAAATAACATGATCCTTAAAATATAAAATTTTATAACGGCTATTCGTGTAGCTGCTAAGTTTTAGTTTATTTATTTATTTATGTACACTTATGGAAACATTACGGCTATACATCAAGCTGTTTCAATAACAATAAAATGATAGTTAATGAATGGACATTACAACACATAACGATAACACATTTCAAATAGGTTATCACTCATCAAAAATAAATCGCACCATGTTATAACCGCGACCAAAGTGATTGAATAATTCTATACTATGTGAGAGAGAGAGAGAATATTGATATAAATTTATTCTAGATACAGATATTGTGAAAAGGTGACAACTACGTAAGCACACCAACTTTCCTATTAAAAAATCAGAAAATAAATTTCACAATGAATTTTTTTCTATGTGCTGCAAGATATGGTAATTCTAGGGGAAAATTGGTAAGATATAGATAAAGATGAGTAACTATATAGCTTTATGTACAAATATCGAAGCAAATTTATATATTTATGTGTAACAATTGTGCTAATTTGTTACATAATGTACGTGTACATTATGTGACAAATAAAAACGAAAGTATGCTAACTTTCGTATTTTTACTATTAGTGTGGATATCAAACTGAAATCTACATTATCTCAGGACCGGGAGACCAGACCTGAAAGAAGTTTCGTTAGAAAAAAAGAAATAAAAATATTTCAGGAAAAATAATTGCAAATTAGAGTTTATATATAGTATATGTCTCGTACATAAGTTTCGAGGTGGGACAGAGATCCATTGAGCTGATTTTCAATTCGTTTCGGATTCACTAGAAACTACTGAATACATTTTCATAATGTCCTCACTATTGTGTTGTTTAAATCTTAGAAAAAACAACATGGAATAATTGTATAATATCTGATATATTTATAGATAAATATATTAAAAACCCAAAATAAATTAAATATTTAAAAAAAATTATTTAACTTAAAAACCTTTCCAAACTTTCGTATTGTGCGAACAACAAAAAAATCATTGTAATTGGAAATGAGTATTTTAATAGGAAAATTTCCAATTGAACTCTAATCGTGGTGCAAAAACGAGCCCAAATTGGATCTTGATAATGTATTATTGCTTCCGGGTGTAAATGTCCCGGTTCATGCAGGAGACACCTATTCTAATAGATGCATCAATGTAGATGCGACATTTGGAGAAAGAAAGTAGCGAACACTTGGAGTAAACGAGCAAAAAAATATTTTCATAAAGTCAATATATATATTTATATATATATATATATATATATATATATATATATATATATATATATATATGTATATATATATGTGTGTGTGTGTGTGTGTGTGTGTGTGTGTATATAAATAATTTCAATTGTCATTGAGATAAGCTAACGTTATATATTAATTCTAAAATCGTTGTTTCGACCTAATTTTGAAAAATGTCATACACTTGATTTTCTTTTCCAAAATAGATGACTACTAAAAAAAATTATAATATTTTATTTCATTTAAATTAATTTCAAATATATTACTTTTCGAAATGAAATAAGTAGTTTCTGTCAATAATCAAATGTACGAAAGTTACGTGCGTTTGTACACAATTTTATCCATCTTCACTTCACGAAAAGTTAAAATCGAAAAGTTTATGTAAAATAAACCTTAAATTGCCGTAAATTATAGTGTTTTTAAAGTAATTACATTCGCCTTTGGAAAATAATAATTCATCAAAATTAATTTTTTTATCGTATAAGGTATCAAACAATAGTATATTTATATTATTAATCAAAAGAAATATAGTCAAAAAGACATCTAAAATCACTTTTCGATTTTTTCTTAAATCCATGCCACCCTTGATTATATGATAAAAAATATGAACACAAACAATACCAAATGAAGTTAAGAAAAAAATAAGAAATCAGATTTAAATGAAAAATTTGTTCATTTTTATAGACAAAGTGTAATTGAATATTCATAAAACAGCACAAGTGACATTTTTTTTATAAATTTCCTATAATTGAAAATACATTTTACATATGTCTTTATATAAATTATATATGTTTTATATAGTTCTTTATATAAGTTATTGAGTATAATCAAATAAATGCTCCATATAAGTACGTCTTCCAATTTCTTCGTTTTATAATGATTTGTTTGCTACCTGTAAAACTAAATACTCGCTTAAAATAATAAAATTGATCCCGTTTCCGTATTAACCGAAGTATTATTATTACCCAAAGCATAATCATTGTCCACCAAACTAGCTATTGAACAATATCGCGTCTATCATGAGTATAACTACTGTCTAACTTTGGATTCAATGCACCAGTCGGGCAGAGTGAGCGACATAGGGGCGAGATAGGGAGGAAAAGCTATTTCAATACATATTGCATTCTTTCATTAACTTCGCAGGACGCTTAATTGGACGTGCAGGTTTGCTTAAAATGTGAAAAATCTTATTGAAAATGGCGCTCAGTGGCGACAGCGTTACTACGGCGATGTAGATGACAACCCAGGAGAACTAGATATCTAAGGCAAATGAGATTTACAGCATCGAGGAACGACTAGTGACAACAAATGACCGATAAAGCCCATATTATTTATGGGATCCTTGTGCCTCTCGATAATGGAAATGGAAATAAAGGATTTTCTACTTATCGTTGATGAATCGAACAACAAAAATTAAACAATACGTAATTACCTAGAGCCAACATACAAATGTTCAAACTTTTTTGTTGATAATAGTTATTAACGAGCATACTTCCTCATAAAATACAGGCGGACGTGATCAATTCAAAATTGAATATTTCATTTATTAACTATTTTTATGTCCATGCAAATTTGAATGTGAAAATTTAGCTAGGAAAATAAATTAACAACAAAGACGAAAAAACAATCGTCAATAAAGTTTCCAACCAAGGAAATCAAATTTCACAAATATAAATTCCTTTTCTTTATTCCTGTTATTGTATTTATGTTATTGTGATAAACAAATCAAATTACTATATATTTGTTTTTGTGTAGCTAATATCCAATATACAATCTAATACGCTGAAAAGAATTTTTTCTTTTTCTTATATTAATTTCATTTGATTTTTTTATCGTGTTACCGAGTGATAAAACATTTCGTTTAAAATATCACTTCACAAAGAATGAATCAATCAGCCTTAGAATTCTTAATTCTATGAATCAATTACCGTATAACTGAATCAACTAATATCATAATTTCCATTAATTTAGATATAAACATAACGTTATTATGGTCATATAAGATATTGGAATTATCACTTAAGGTCATATAATGACGTGAAAGAAATTTTATGCGGCAGCCTTATTTTTAACCCTATCTAATACGTCACACAAATTTTTGCTGATTTTATGAACAGTTTCAATATTCTGATTTTAATACAATTAGTCAGCAGACAGCAAGCCCTATAAGTGTAGACGCCTTTATGTAAAGTAAGGTCGCCCAGGAGGTCGAGGATTGTTCTAAATTGGACACAAATTAATTTGTTAATTTAAAGAGCAAGCTTCAGACGATTTTATAATAAACCGATATCAATATAATTAACAAGAATACCTAATCAATATCATCACTTGAAAATAAGAATACAAGTAATTTATAATTCAAAACTAGTGTTGAACCACTATTGTCAATAAGAAAAAAGTTTGTTATTTTCAATTTTTATATATTTTTCCTATTTATCTCAACTGAGTTAAATTTTTAAATGTGCAATATTTATCTAAACAAATTATTACAAATAAAACTATGTACGATTAGTTGTAGGTTTGTGAGGCTATATCTTTTTCACGATGAACGTTACAATATTGTACATTTTTTTTTTAATTTTTAAATTTTAAAATAAAATTGTAATGTTAATTCTACGCAAAAGGATAATGCATCGTACTATTATTACGGACTGATAGCATGTTTTTATCCGAACTTTTCTTTGGACGTCTCAAAATGGAACATTCTCTGTATAGCATTTGATGACACCTATATATGTAAGGTAGGCTGTTTTATCGTTTATATTATTAATGCTAAATCTAATCCGCATTATCCAACAACAGTTAATTACTATTAAATTTGTCTAAGGTGGCTTCTTTCCATAAATACTAACTAAAACTGTAACCTTTAAGGACAATGATAGAAATGACAATAGCGATAATTCTTTTATCTTTTAAATTAAATGTTATTTAAAACATAAATATTTTTCGCGTTTTCCTGGCCTATTAGGATCTGAGTTCTAATACCGCGAAATTGGAGCGACTACAAAAAAATACGCGTGTGAATAAAATGTCATTCAAATTTATAGAGTGATACGTACCTAGGTATTTACTCAGCAATGGATAAATAACCGGTACCGGAACATTCATTTATTGCTGGGTAAATACTGGGTACGTGCCTGTCTGTAAACCTGCAATGGATAAAGTTCATGTATTTACCCAACAATGGATAAATACCCGGTACCGAGTAAATACCTTTCCAAATTCAAAAAATTAGGTATTTGAAATTGAGAATTGTTTAATAAATATTTCATAGAGTATTGTCAAAAAGCAATTTAGCGTAAAACGTAAAATGCAGTACGTGTGTCTATCGATAAATTCACCATATTTTTTTTATAATAATGTAACAAAACTTAGCAATATTAGCTTTGAGTTGCAATTATATATATTATAATTTTTATCGAGTGCATATTTTTTATTATGTTTTTAAGACGCTGGATGTATAATTTAAAATACCTAACTACAAATATAGCATATATGTTGCATGTTTGTGGGTTTTGTGATATACAAAAAATATTTTTGCAACATTACCAGCTTTTTCAGTCCATGATATTTGATACGAACATTCTTTCATATTACGAGCGCTCGTGAATTTTATTTGTAATGCATAGTTTCTCTCGATGGTGGATCTACAGTTGTTATATATTTTCTGT
Organism: Druceiella hillmani; assembly: GCA_039881145.1. Taxonomy (NCBI): domain Eukaryota; kingdom Metazoa; phylum Arthropoda; class Insecta; order Lepidoptera; family Hepialidae; genus Druceiella; species Druceiella hillmani. The sequence goes on along the minus strand of JAYKKI010000079.1, from coordinate 1,527,663 downwards.
TCTATTCTGTATATGGATGTCTCTTACTACATCATTGGTTGTTGCTCACATCGTGAGTTGAAAGAAACGGAAACAGGTAGATGAATTTGCCAAGAACTTGTCATGATAGAAGTGTCATGATGGAACTTGGCATGGCGATAGAAATCCTGTGTATTAGAAAGGAATTTAATTTTTATATGATTTGATACGTTTAAATGAAAGTAAGAGGTCACTTGCACTATTTGCATTATAGCACATAATGATAAATAGTACTAAAATAACTATTGTTCAGTTCGTAGTAATTGGGACATTTCGATTTTGGTTTTAAGGTATCAGTTACGTGGTATTTTTAACTTTCATGATTTTATGAATTTATCATGTAAGACAAGGTAACCTAACACGGCTGGCTCGCCTAAAAGGACTGGACTCAAACTGAGATGAATCTCACGCGCGTCGCTGGTCGTGATTCTCTCGCGTCGATTGTGCAAACTAGCGTGTGTATTTAAATTGACGCGATTAGTCGAGTGTGTTGCAGCAAAATTAATGCGGGTAGCTGTGTTTTTTATAACAATTGATGAATTATTTCTACAAAAATTAAAAGTACACAGGATGATTTACTACCTAAGTTACGATGATTACACAAATAATAGGAAAAAGGTTAATATACAGAATGGAGTGGGAACAGAATTCAACACAAGTATTCAGTAAATTATATTATTCTTTATTTTTATGTTTTTAATATATGCCTACTTATGTCTACTAAGATATTCGCGTAAGTATGCATTCGAAGACTCTGAATTCTACTCAGCAGCATATACTTATATATAAATATATATATATATATATATATATATATATATATATATATATATATATATATATATATACATTATGCTTCTTCTCGTGTTATTATTAATTATATTATTATAAATGCTATGTTAATGTTCCAAATTAATTTTCGACTAAACATCTAGCTTAGCAAAGATGGTAGTTGTAGTTTTTTTTTCAGCCACCTCGTGAAATGCGTCATGCGATTGAATAACGTCACACTTAGCTGGGTTTAAAAAAAAGATTCGTCACCTGTCGGCCCACATGAATGGGTGAATTTTCTTCCGGTAGGTTTTTTGGGGAAAGTAAGTTCACTCTATTGTCTTCAAATCTTTTTCCTTTCAGTGATTGTCCTAAAATCTCTTCGCTGTTCTTACCATGGTCTCCAATATCAATACCTTTGAAGTTAAACTCATCATCAATAAATTCATCATCATAATGTCATCGATTTTTTTAATTTAAAGAAGCAGTTAGAATCCGTATTTGATGGACGACGACGTCATAGTTACATGTTTGCCATTAATGAAACCACAGTAGTTAGAGAATTGTCGCGTTTTCTGGAAAGTATTTGCCACCTGTATCCATGTTTCGGTAAACTGGCAAACAAACTGGACCCATTTTATATATATAGCAATACGTACTTCTTTCACTATTGATTCAACAGTAAGAAAACCAACAGGATAAGAGTGGCTAATAGCACGTAATCAGTCCCCATCGCGAAATATCTGAAATAAACATTATTATCAGGAGAAGATTTAACAAGAAATTGGAAAAATATGAGGGATTCTTTTAGCAAATATTTAAAACCTCAAAAACTTAGATTGGCTAAAGCACCTTGTTACAGTGTGTGTAGCCCACTGCCTCGTACATTCGTTTGCACTGGACTACACATATGAAATTTGTAAAACCAGTTTTAGTCTTCGCAAATACTATTAGTAACGTAAATCCTGCAGTAACTATAGAAAAACAGTTTCTGGTGACACTTGAATTTCTACTTCTTTTGCTTTAAATGAGAATACTCAGTCATTGACTTTATCGGAAAATTGGAGACAAATAAGAAATACAGGAGTTACTTATATACAAAATAGAAATCCTTCACCAACACAAGAACTAGATACATTTAAATATTTGGTCATGAGATTTGTTAAGACTATCACAACAAAAACAGCATTTAGACGAACTGATAATTTTAAGATAAACTTCACGTTTCTATTCGAATAATGTCAACTATCTCTTCATCTCTTCATCGCCTATTTATTCACCACCAGAACATAATATCACACAGCAATCAATACCATCACAATCTGAAGACCAATCTTCCTTTAATAAGGATGAAAACTATTCCTATACAATTACTGATATAACTTTACTCATAAAGAAGAAAACCCTGAACCTTATTATTAATATTTTAACCTCTATACAAGATCCAAGCAAAATCCAAATCAAGATCACCTCAAATTAATTAGTAATAATCCCTAATCCTTTTTGTGAGAAATTTAAACAACTTCATTGTATTATTAGTTTTTCATTAACTCCTATTTTCTGTTTTGATTAAAAAATGTTTAAATTTAATTTTTTTGGCTTTTCTGTTCTGATCACGAAGGCATACGGAAACATATACGTCAATACAAGAGGAAAATGATCTTATCTGCCATAATTATCTTACAATATTTGATATAATATAAACTACGACCAAAGAATATTAAATATTACTGCGTAAAGAAGCGACACTCACATCAGCCGCCAGTTTAACGTCACGCGCAGATAATAGGTACAATCAAGAGTACGCTTTGCTAGGTTGCCGCTTGCTGCGTGCGCGTGTGATTTATTAAATTTTGCTATATTTGGTTGAGTTTAATTTGTGTAATTCAGTCTTAATTGATAAACATTTATAATAATTCAATAAAACGGTCCGTTATTGAGCTGTGTACGAATGTTTAGAAAAAGCAATGAAATCACTAAGGATAGGAGATTGTTTTCTCTCCCTTTTTTGTTTGTTGTAAATAATTGTGTTTTGTATCACCAAATTATTTGGTTAGTACCTATAATTTTATGTCAACAAACACGTTACTGAACAGTTTTAAATTTCAAACTGTTCTTAAAAGTCATTGTTTTGTTTGAACACGATGTGTTTGGAAAATGTATTCTTATAGTGTCGGTTATATGCATATTATATTGTTTAAGACATCTTTCAATTTATTTTTATTTAAGATTTTATATTCTATATATTATCATATTCTCGATAATATAGGATATCATAGGCACTAATAATGAAAAAATAAAAGTTTTTTTGAAAAATAATTGAAACGACTTCAAATAATCGCCGAATAACTAGAAATTATAAAATAACAAAAATACGTGCACTTAGTTGAAACTTTTGGGGTACAATATCGTTTACGAATATAAACAAATTTTCAAAATGCTGCTACTGCTATCAATTTTTGGAGTCGGTGTGAAACGAAACACTCATTTACTCGTATGTGGACTTATTCCATATGACTGATTCTAAAAATCTTTAACAGTAGTAATATTTTGGAAATTTACTTATGTTCGGAAATGATATTTTACCGCAAAAGTCCCTACTAAGTACTCGAATTTTTGTTATTTTAAACTTTTAGGGTTCCATCCTTCAAAATGAAAAAAAGCGAAACTCTAATGGAATCACTTGGTTATCCCCGTCCGTCTGTCGATAAAAGCTCTTTTTCTCAGAAACGACTTGAGATATCACGTTGAATTAATATTTATACCGAGGGTTTTATATATACTGAGGTCAATAGCCTGACATCATTGTAAACATTTTAAGTTTTTTGATTAACGAAATAAAAAGATATAGTATTTTATAACGTATTTTTGAAGTAAAACTTCTTTACGCACGCTTGACTTGGGGAGTAAGCTGGTTAATGCGTGACGAGAGCGTTACAAAAGTGTGATCGGGCGAGGCGAACGGAAGTTGAGAGGGAGACATAAGATAGTGAAGACAGAAAGAGAGAGAGTTACGTTTCGTATATTACTGTAGGGACAAGAGAGAGAGGTGCGAGCACACATTTTCTTTCTCTCTTTCTCTCATAGACAGTTATGTTTCGTATATCTAAGACACAGTGCAAGCCTATTGTCTGTATCACACTGTAGGAGTAAGAGAGAGCAGTGGGCGCGCACATTTTCTTTCTCTCTTCCTCTCATAGCCTATATATATATATATATATATATATATATATATATATATATATATGCAAGTTTGCTAGCGTTACGCGAACGGTGATTTTTTTATTATTTTGTAATTTCATTTCGTTCTTGAACAATTTTATAAATTATTATTTTGTTCAATACATTAAATATTCTACGTTTAAAGTGAATAAAATTGTAAATTCATTTTAAAGTTCGTACTTTGTGAATTTGACGTTTTACTTCAGTCGTGTGGTCTAAAGCACACTCGTTCTTTTTTTTCATTCACAGGGTAACTTTAAGCAGTGATCAGCAAAACCTACAGAGTACTTATGGTCGATCTACAATCTTGAAAGTAAGAACGAGTAAAGAGAAAATGTCAAAATTTAATGATTTCTAATTATATGTGGAATTATGCATTTTTTTAATATCAGTTTATTTTTAAGTCTGTGAAATATGTAGTAGGCAATATATTTACGTTATGAAAAAAGATTGGGAAATAGTTTCATTAGAAATATTACTTATCCTTAAGTACCTAAATGTGTACCGAAGTGCGAGATCTACTTGGTCTGGACAGGTTTTTTGTGCCTACTTTTTCTGTAGTTTTAAGTCTGTTCAATTTGAAGTCGACTATTTATATTACTTTATATTGCTTGTATTAATACTTGAATAGTGATATAACTTTAATAAAGTAAATAGTGTTCAGTATAATGGTAACACATTTTTAACCTGTGTTTTTACGATCTGTTAAATCTATTTTATTCGTATTCGTCATTCTAGGTTTAACCATTTCAAAGTATCTTATCGATAATCATTTGTAACGTAAGTTTGTTACTTTAAATACATAAATAAATATCTTAATATGGTTCCTCTTATAAATACAGTCAAACGGATCGAAATACGTTTATAAATACACTGTAAGCGGTAATGAAAACTCAGAGTGCATTATATATGTATGTAATGGTGCACCCGGGGAGGTTGCATAAAGCCTCATAAGTACTCACCGTCAAAGAGTGGTCCGTGGAATATAAAGGTGCGATGAAATATAAAGGTACAACATGTTTATTACTAACTCGGTTATCATTTGGTCTTTAAAATTACATTGGTTGTAACTGGGTTGCATGAAGACATTGTAACATTGAAAAATTATCATTAGATCTGTTTATCATCGGATCGGTTGTATTTGGAGGTTATTATATTGATCGGTGTTATTATATTTTGAAAACTTACCAACAGATTGGTTTAATATCAGGTGGGTTATAACTGGGTAAATAAATATATTACAACTTTAAAAAAAATTATTTAAATAAATCAAAAAATGGTTTGCGATGAAAAATATTTACAATATGTAATTTTGGGTACATTCTAGTAAAATATGTTTATGTTTACTGTTAATAGGTAATCAACTAGCATCGAACAATTAACAGGTGAGAAGTCCTGTAAGGAATATAATGGCAAAGCTCCACTACTATGTCGCTTTACCAATTTATTAAAGTATTGGTGTAGGAGTAGTAACAAAGAAGTAAATATGACGCTCGAAAACGAGGAACCAAATATTTAACAAAGAATGCACGTGTCATTTAATTTCCAATGTCGAAACGTTTTTGCGACGTCAGAATGTAACGAATCTAACACAAGAAGGTCAGAAAATAGATACATAGCTAACAATCGATAAATATAAATGAACGCGATAAAATAATACAAGAAGTATACGCGTGCGTGAAAACAAGCAATCAGTAATGGCGCTCATTACTGGCCATCAGTTTTTTGTACGTTTTATGTGTAAACTAACCTGTCAGAATTTTGCGCGAAAACTAAACAAATGGCGTCCACTATTGTTTTGTTCGTTATGTGTGTCAAAAGTAAACAGTCAAAATTTTGCACGAGAAGAAACAAAAATGGCGCTCACTACCGCTATCAGTTGTCTTTTACATTATTTGTGTCAAAAATAAGCTGTCACAATTTTGTCGATTTAAGCATGTATGATTGATTTACTAATAATTTTACCTGTACTTCGTCCATTATAAGACTAACAACCTATGTACTTAATTTATTTATAAATCTGCAATGAAACCATGTGCTCCAGTAAGTTAGAACTGGAGCAATCATCTAGAGCAAATACGACTTCCTTCAGCCGCATTTAGCCATGTTCTGATAGAGTTTTTATGTTATGTAGTATGTGATGTGATGCAGGTCGTAGATGTTACGTAGTATGTGATGTGATATATATATATATATATATATATATATATATATATATATATATATATATATATATATATGTATATTATTTTAACATAATTATACAGACTATACGAGAGTAGTTCAAGGATAGATTCAAACCAATATTAGGGCTTTTTACCAAATATATAATATTAATATTAATAGTGAAAATTTGTTCAACCCTTGACGATCAATTACTAAATATTTAGGTAAAATTCATATTCTTTAAAAAGGAATTCATTTGAAATTGGACGTTATACAATTAATTTAATGAACATTATACAAATTTAGACTAACAAAATCGTGGAATCAGAAAAAAAAAATAAAATGTAAATTTGTTTTACAACACATTAAAATATGGATGTCAGTTTTATTTTCCTGTTATAATTTTATTTAAACTTCACAATTGGAGAAAAAAAATATGTATACAAAAACGTAAATCATAATTTTAAAATAAAGGTTTCACTTCCATTAAGTTAATGCATCTCGTTACAATTGTTAGTTTCAACGAAGATGTTTTAACAATAAACTATATAATTTAAGAATGACGAGGTCAAAATTAAATTCCAGTCCATTTGACATTACCACAATGTTCTTTACACTAAATGAGCCTGAAAACGTTATTATATAAAATCAATGAAACTTGCTCGTATATAGCGGCACCCTTATGCTGCCGGGCGTATCCAATAAAAGTTACTGAAATGTGAATCCTGTTATATAACGAGAGGCTAAACGAACTTTTTGAACAAAGTTATATATCTAGAATTTAAGTTCATTATAGTAGAAACGTGCAATGATGATGACAACTTGAGTGTTGGTTTTAACCAACTAATAAATTACAGTTGACAAGGATAGTAAGTAAAAAACAAAGCTATTGCAAGATTATTATTATCACAAACAATATCATTATATACATTTTATTGACTATAAAGATACAATGTTTCTGAACGATCTGTCAGGTGGATTTTGTGAGCAAGATATCCACCTATTTAAAACTCGTTACTTTATTAAGAAGGGGCCATAATCTTAAAAAAACGTGCGAGACGTTATTATGCAAAACAGGGTTACACAGAACTATCCTTTGGTTTTTATTTCAGTATAAATTTTTGATATTTAATTTTCAGTCAGAAATATTATGAGAACAATAATTTATATCTATAAATTCACATTTTTCATTGCAGAGAAAGTTTGCGCACGACCCAAATTATTTTAACATAGAATAATTTGAATATTTTGAAAGGATGAGATATTGTGAAACTTATTTAAAAAATTATCTCTGATTATGTCTCAGCATTTTGTTATCAGATTTTGTCAGTACACTATTATTTTTTAGTCAATATTACGGGACGTTTTTGTATCGAAATCTCAGCTGAAACTTAGCTCGAATTGTAAATATATCCAAATGATTAAATTGGTTCGTTTGGAATCAAACTTCCCTAAATTTTACCCGTCCATCCAGATAGCTTTTACGTAAAAGTTGAACAAAAAACAGTAATTTATTAGTAAATATACGGTACACATTTTGCTACTATTAAATCATTAGATAGAAAACAATTCGCATAGTCGCCTAATGGAGGCTTCCATTAGGCGACTATGCGAATTGTTAGTCCTCTCTAGTTGTCCGCTATTTTCTATCGTATTATTGAACTTTCCCAGACACATGATGCCGATAATTCGTCTGTAGGTTTATATAAGGTAATTACTAAAACAAAAAGCCATAATTACCAATAAAAAAAATTGAAAAACCAAAAGGAAGTAATGAAAATAATTTGTTGAAGTCGTCATATGATACGATACGAGAAATTATACAATACGAGATTGTGTAAAATCGGTAATCGATTAAAAGATTCTTATGTGAGGGGTTTTCATAAATTGTAACTACAGGTATAATTTATGAAAACCCGTCTCACGACGGAATAATTATTCTAAAAATCACTTCTAGAATAATTATTATCAGATACAATCGTATTATGTATTAAAAAATATTCAGATTGTACTTGTTCAGATTGTACTTGAAATGAATAGAGTGGACGTTTGTAAATGATTTGATTTAATTATTCGATAATGATGATGTCTCGATAATCATTAGTAATTAAATAGTAATTAGCAAAATAATCGGTAAATAAAACAATAATTTATATTTTCTACTTATATTCTCTTCTTGTTGTTTGGTTGTTTGTAAATATGTTCCTAACTGAATCCCTTTATTTAAAGTTTTACTGTCAGATTTTTCTTTACAAAATAATTTATATTAATTTACAGGTTTTTATTATTTTTAAGGAAGTCATATTATTCCTCTTTCGAAAATAATTCGGCTTGCAGATTTACCACTTTGCGCATTCGTCGTTAACTAAATTAAAATACTTTAATATGTACTACTCAACATATTTCAAATCAATAAAAGCAATTTATTTCTATGCTGATATTAATTATGCTGTAATAAAACTATAAGCGTAGTGCAAGTTACAAAATATTTTTGTCAACGAAAACGCGAAACGCGTCACGATCAACCGTATCCGTACTCGCGGATATACACACGATTAAACCGTAACTATATCTGTATCTACTACCAATCTAGTTTTTAGATGTTTCGACACGTCACTAATGTCTGTACACAGATTGCATTTTTTCGTATGACATATTTCAACATGAATGATTCCTCTAATCCTTCTAGAAAGAATCACCTTCAAAATTCGAATTAAATAATCTCTTCAATACAATTATGTCCATAAACCTTACTACCACAGCAAACTTTAAAAACTATCAGAAAATTATTTTTCAAAATGAAAATCACTAAAAAGATTAGGACTTCAAATGTGACATTGACTATGCTCTGGGTTTGTCTACGACGTATGGCACGTAATGTGGATATTCATAAGAGAGCTATAGTACCGATATAGCTCGTAGGATTGACAAGCAGATGTGGCAATGACTCGCTCAACCGACGACCGTTGGGGAAGAAAGACTCTGAGAGATGTAGAGTGGGAGGGTCTCCACTAGGCGGACAAATGATCGGAATAGATTTGTGAGAATCTCAGAGTAGGCCTATTTTCAGCAGCGTACGTCTGTTAGTTGATGATGATGATGAATAAGATCAGCTGACGATTTGCATAATGTTTTTAAATAACATAATGTTTTCCCCATAACTTTCTTTGTCTGATTCGTAACAATATTCGGAAAGGGGTAAATTAAGAAAAAAAATTGTCAAGTACGAGTAAAACTATCACTACGAGGGTTCCGTACATATTTAGGCACTAAAATTAATCGTACATAATATTCTTATTACACTTTTTGCACAATTTTATTTTTTTGGAACGAAAACATTAACATATTGCCTACTATATCTTTTACAGTCTAACTGCAAACTATCGATTTTCGAATTTTTGAAATAAAACTTCTTTACGCACGCTTGACTTGGGGAGTAAACTGGTGAATGCGTGACGAGAGCGTTACGAAAAGTGTGATCGAGCGAGGCGAACGGAAGTTGAGAGGGAGATATAAGTTAGTGAAGACAGAAAGAGAGAGAGTTACATTTCGTATATTACTGTAGGGACAAGAGAGAGAGGTGCGAGCACACATTTTCTTTCTCTCTTTCTCTCATAGCCAGTTATGTTTCGTATATCTAAGACACAGTGCAAGCCTATTGTCTGTATCACACTGTAGGAGTAAGAGAGAGCAGTGCGCGCGCACATTTTCTTTCTCTCTTCCTCTCATAGCAAGTGCATCAAATATATATATATATATATATGCAAGTTTGCTAGCGTTACGCGAACGGTGATTTTTTTATTATTTTGTAATTTCATTTCGTTCTTGAACAATTTTATAAATTATTATTTTGTTCAATACATTAAATATTCTACGTTTAAAGTGAATAAAATAGTAAATTCATTTTAAAGTTCATATTTTGTGAATTTGAACTTTTACTTCAGTCGTGTGATCTAAAGCACACTCGTTTTTTTTCGTTTACTCGTGAGACCTTGCTTCTTGCCAAATTTCATTATCAACTATATAGGTTTTGATTTATTTGCGAGTATCATAATATACGGCATAAAAGACCGTACTTTTAGGGTTTTTGTACTGCATTGACTTAAAGCTTGATTTTTTAACAGCCCCAAGGCACTGTAGACTTTAGTATTTGATTTTAATTTCAACTTGTTACCTCCGCCCATTCCCGAGAAAAAGAGATAGACAGACAGACAGCCGGACAGCAAAGTGACCCTAAAAAGGTTCCTTTTTCCTTTTGAAGTACGGTACCCAAAAAATAGTTTAAAAAAAATTATTTTTATTCGCAATAAAATATGTCATAAAGCATACAACCTTTACATACGGGTTAGCATTCCTGTAATGCCTGAACTACTGGACCGATTTTAAAAACTGATCTATTGTTGGAGTCTTCTAGACGGCAGCATTATTAGATTAGTCTAGACAGACCGCGGCAGCTCGAATGTTTTTAAACTTGCCACCTGTGATTCTGTTTTGTAAACAATATTGCCTACTCATGATTATAATTCTGACTGTAATAAATAAATGATTATTGTCATACTGCGATTTCGTTAGACTAACCTTTTTTAGCAAGGAAATTTTTAGTTTTTTAAAAAAGTTTTTTCTCAGTAGTATTTTAGTTTTGTAAACCTATTTTTTTAACTCAATTATTCCATTTATTTCAAAAGGCAACCAAGTATCGTTTACGTACATTCAGCTCTATCTTGTGTCATATTACTCTATAAATAACGTAAACGTTACGAAGTTATTCGCCTTTAAACAGACGTTCGCATCTTATATAATCATGAATCCTTCATTTTGACATCTACTTACGTTAAAATGGTGCCTTATTTTACTTCAAGTAAAAGTAGCTAAACAGTGGAATTTACAGCTGACATAAAGTCAAGTTGTTTAAGTATTTTTTTTTACTTTATTTAAATATTTCTTTCGAAAACAACTAAAATCTATAGTTAACTTAGTCAATTTAGCCTTACTAGTAGAATTACTTGGGTGAACTGAAAATAAAACGACTAATTTTTGTAGTTACCTCATAAAAATTACATTGCATTTACGAAAATGCCGATACGGTTCGTACTTAAGAATTAAGGAATGTCTCAGGGCCATATATGGTACCAAATAATACTTTCGATTATCCAAAAAAAATAACAAAATGTATAATTGACAATATGAGACCGATCTTGAGAGTTACAAAGCGAATAAATATTACTTGACGAGTAACAAAACAAAGTAACTTTTAAAAACGCATCTCCTGTCATCCATGGATAAAGCACAGAATTGTCATCGTTGCCGAAATAGCTCCATCTTTTTCTTTCTGCTCGTAAAATTATATGATGCCATTCTTTACTCTCAAACCAAATAGCGTTACTTTAACGAACAATAATGATTAAAATAAAGCCAGTGCGATACAACATGCCGATTTTTAAAGCGAACGTTAAGACAAAGTTATTCACAATTAAATGAAACTAGGTGATGTAGTATTATTTCTACTTTATTTAAGTTCTTTACCACGACCTAGGTTTCGTTGTATTACAACATCTATTATTTAATCAGCAAAGAGTCTTGCTAATAGCTCTAATATAATATATTCAATACGACAAAGTTATTGTTGTATTTTAGCTATTGTTTACGTTAAATAAAGTGAATGATACAACACAGGGGCTCAATAACTGCAGCCACCGATTATTTATTGATGGCTATTTTATTCTTGGTTCTATATTATGCAGAAGATATGACAATATTCAATTTTGAAGCACATTAAAGTATTAATTTTACTTTTAAATCGATATTAAGAATATTATAATAATTTAATCTAAAAATATGTTATATTAATAAATCCTATTTTGAAAGTCCTATAATCATCGTTTCTTGAATTAGGTCTACATGATTATGTGAACATATCAACAAGGAAAGTAAATTGTTTATTTCATTGACAGAAATATTCAAAAATATTCTGCAACAAATAAATTGAAATAATTACAGTATTATAAATTGAAGTATACTTGTCAGTAAGTCATATTTTGAAATAATGGTTTCATTTATTTTCTAACCGCCATTGGACTCACCATCTTGCTTTGTTGTACAAAATTTTAATATAATTTTATTTTATATCAAAATGTAAAAAATTATAATGCATTTACTTTTGATAGATTTTATTATAATTGTGTAAAAAATCAGTTAACATAATTATTATGTAATATCTATTATAACTATTTTCCAACACTAATGTTTTATATTTGTATATTTGTTTTATTAATTTCTTGACTACTTATTACATCTTAAGAAACTATGCAGATATAGATCAGAAATAAATTTAAATTAATTATTTGTAATATCTGTCATATTATCAATTAATCCTACTATAGCTATAGTTTAGTTAGATTAACGCGGATTAATTTAATTTCTAATTTTTAAATTTCTAAATTTCTTTCATCACGATTACTAACTACATCGAGTGCCGCTGTTATAGGAAATGCTTAAGTTAATCCTTCTACTATTCTAACAAACAGAAACTCGTCCTCTACAAAACATTATGAAGCCTTTTTCACTAAAGTATTTTGCAGCCAACCATAAAATTAATTTTTCTTCTTAATGCGTCGCGATCGAGTGAATATTGATCGATCTATTTGAAATCTATACATAATTGTAAGGTAATACTAATTTCTTTTAGAATATGAAAAATGAAACCAAATAGCAAGTTTAAAATTTGTTTATTATTTTTCAAAACAGTCTCCGTAGTACTTTACGCATCGTTTCATTCTATGAAACCACTGTCAGAAGCAGTTAAAACACTCTACTTTCAACGTCTCTCGCACGGCTTTTTCAAAGAAAGGTATCGCTTCTTTAGGGCTATGAAATCGTATTCCACCTAATTGTCTTTTATTTTTTAAAATAAATAGAATTCACATAATACGAGGTCGGGTTGTATGGCGGATAACATATAATTTCTGCACCCGAGGTAATCAAATATAAATTGTCGTGATGAAAGATGTGCATACATACCTTATCGTGATTAAGGATGACTCTATTAGGATGGCGTTGTTCTCGAACTTTTTCCAAACCAACGGGCAAACAATTGCTTCTAAACCAGCTTGCGGCAACTATTCTTCCATGTTCCAGAAGAATCCTTGAAAATAACTCGTTTTTCTAAAGAAAGAGGCGACCGTTTTCTTTTCATCACTTTGCCTTTTCTTCACCTTTGTAGACAACACAAAAACACCTTTGCGCTGACTCCCTCTTATTTTCGAATTCATGACAGTATATCCAGCTGTTGTTACCCGTAAATATGTCGAATACAGCAGTTGAGTGACGTACATCGAATTTTCACAACATTTCGCGATACCAAGCAACTAGTCTGTATTTTTGAGCTTCGGTCAAATGTAGAAGGAAACATTTTACTAAAACAAAAACTGGTATTAAAAAATAAAGTTTGGAAACTTTACAAAAAGTTATGATATCATACCATTATTATTTCAAGTAGAAGCCAAACCCTATGATATATTATATAGTTTCGTCGATGAAATAATTGAGATCGGTTCAGTCAGTTCTAAAATCGTGTCAGATTTCAAGATTTTACAGTAGCTCAAACGGAAGTGTCGAATTTATTTCCATTTTTCGAAGAGCACTGTATATAATAAACATGTGTAATTTCGTAAACGTGACCACACATAAACCAGACCAGAATCGCCATATGAATAGAAAGAAAACAAATATTCGACAAATATATCTAGCACAAAGCTTTTTGACGCTTAAATAATCGAGTAGAATTTTATATACTTGATTTAAATCAATATCTAAACTTGCTCGAATCCGCTGATAAGTTACTCTCTTATCAGTCTTTATCCTGAGCAGCACATCATTGATGGTATCTTCAAATATCACCGTTGAGGAACATCCTTAAGTTAAATAATCACTGAAATTATACAACAACACTGCCAATTGAGACGACCGCAACTTTATTTCTAAACAAAGAAATTCGTAAAAAAATCATCAAACGAAAATTTACAGGTGCACACAAAATTCTTAAGTTGGCGCAAATTTTTAAAAACAAATGACAAATTCAAGCAACGTACTTCAATGGGTTACCAAAGATTTCGATTTATGAAATTTGAATTTATTCTTTTATTACCATTATTACAAATGTTCAGGACCCCTTGCCCTCGAGTTGGCATGTCTGCGTATTGAATATATTTATGAAAATATGGCTTAGAAGGGCATAATGAAAACAAACAGTTTGTCTGTGAGTCTTTTTATTCCTTCGGGCATCACGCAAGATTTAGTGAATGAATTTTGATGAGATTTTCACTGGCGGGTTTTGCAGGGTTTGGCAAGTAACAAACGGGCTTTTCTTCATTGCAATTGACCGACTAAAAATATATATAGTAATTATGAATTTCAGTACAAAGCTGACCTACTTGAAAGAAATTTATTTTACAATGATGATTATTGATGGCCTCATGTGTATTTTAACCATAAATCTTACAGTAAATTTATTAATATTTTCTGACGTCACGGGTATAGCTAGTAATGAATAAAAAGTATAGTTCGTAGTTCACCTTAGGTAATTATGTGACCATCAGCCAAAATATATATCAGTACTGCATTAATTTTATATAATAACAAAATATTTCATGCTAAGGCTATATAAATTAGGTCCTCATTTTGCCGTGTGTATGTATGTTTTGGATGTGCTCGATCGTCAAAAGGTTCATTTGTCAAAATTGGTTATATCTGCTATCTTAACGCGTATTAGTTACTTAAATATTAAGGGAAACTAAATAGTTTTCAAGTGAAATAAAATACTGGTCATTAAATCGAAGCTCACTATATATGATATGTATATAGCACATAAGGTATATTCCTATCGAACCAGCTGTCTGTTAAATGTTAACTTCGAATTAAAAATTAAAAGTTCTAAAAGAACTAGAAACGGTACGAATTGAATACGGTACCTTCTCAATATCAATTATTTTATCTACAATGCTTTATAATATAACATATGGTTCAGCTTTTGGTGGGATATCGTAATGTTTTGAAAATTTTACGAACTTTATACCTTTTTTTAATATTGACTTTTGTTATAAAAAAATTATTTTTCCTAGCCCTAATCTTGTTGTTTTGTTATTAGTCACGTAAATATAATTATATTTACGTGACGTATTTACTTAAAAAACAACCAAGTTTTACGATTTTCATTCAAATATATAATTTTGTATAAACCTGCGACTTGTGTTCCGTTCCGTTTCATTTGTTATAATTCGTCCCTAAAATCCTAACCTGACAAATGAGTAAATATTCTTACTTTTTTAAGAAGAGTACCTGTAGATCAAGTACAAGAAATTATATTATAGACCATTTTTTTTTTAAATTGCGAAATTATTTTTTCGATTTTCTTTACATAACCTACTCATAGGTATATCTAAATATTACCAGAGCTGGTTATTTTTTAAAAATCATATTTTTTTGTGTTTCTTAGTGCGATGAAGCTACGTATCTAATGCACAGCACTTCCTTTAAAACATTTTAAGCTAGTACTTTAGAGACTATAAAACAATGGAGGTACGCCTGATATTAAAGCTGATTAAAAACTAATTTAAAATTCGGCGAGAAAACTGCATTTTCTAAGTTTTTTCTACATTTAATTCACTAGATCTACAAACGTGTGAAGATTTCAAGATTTTAGAATAGCTCACACGGGAGTGTTCAATATATTTCCATTTTTCGAAGAGCACCGTTTACACTTTAAATTAAACACGTGTAAATTCGTAAACGTGACCAGGCATAAGGGGGAGACCAGGATGGCCGAATGGATAGAACGAAAAAATATTCGATAAATAAACGTTTTATTAAATGCCAAAATGGATAACCATATTATTTATACACTATTATTTTTTAAAATAGCAAACTGGTAAAGGACAAATGGCGTCATTGCTTCTCTATTTTAATCATTTCTTGCTTGATTTTTGTGAAAATTTCTTAACATTATTATTTGCTGTTAGTAACTAATTAAAATTGTCATTAAATTTTTGCTATTTCTAATTTGTGGGTGATTTTTATAATAATTTAAAAATAAATCGTAAAATTCTTGGTGTCATATGTTTTTAAAATTTTCACGATTCTATCACTTTTAAAAATAAAGTTCAAATTATAGCGTTCATAACCGTAGCACGGCATTCAATTCTAAAGCCGTTTTCTTTGTAATAGCTAGTTCTGGTCACTTTATTTTATCATTTCTATAGTATAAGTGAGATTTGCATTTCCACATTCCATATATTTATAATAAATACAAAAAAATTGTTTAACTTTGACTATAAGGCTGTAAGGCAAAAATAACAAGATTTTCTAAAATAAAACTGTATCATGCTGTTTATTTAAATTACGAATTAAAAAAAAATCAATTGTATACATACTTTTATAAAACACATATAGTATATGCCCGTAATAACGACGCCGAAATTTAAAGTCGCACGACATATTACGTAACATAAACAAATTGAAATGTCAATAGACAGGTTATATTTGCCGGGGAACCATCAACCGATGAGATAGACGAGGTCTCGAGTGGAGAACACGAACCTCAAAGCGCAGCGTAGAGCGCATACCAGCCAGATGGACTTGCAATCTAAAAATGTCAGCGGGAAGTGGATAGATGCGAAATACGATGCGGAAAACTGTGTGTAGTGGCACTTCTTGGGAATAGTCTACTCGTATGTCCGGAAATGAATAGTCACAGGGTGATTATAATGATTATGTTATAACTTAAGGTACAACCTCTGTGAGTTAACCGTAAAAGACTACGTGTGAGTTCGACAGTTTTAAAAACTACTGGAAAATTTATTAATTAGTAAAAAAGAATGTTTAGAAAAAACCCTTCTCTAGCAAATTCATTTCTAATAATAATGTATTCATTTTAGAATCCAGTAATAAAAAAAGAGGTGTTTTTATACACAAAACTTTTTCTAACTCGAAGGTACACAATACAGACAGATTAAATTACAAATAATACTTCTTTATATCTCCTATTAATTTTACTCATCAAAAGTAAATAAAATTATTTTTCGCGCAAAGAATGAATTAGATAAAATAATG
This sequence comes from Druceiella hillmani, assembly GCA_039881145.1. NCBI lineage: Eukaryota > Metazoa > Arthropoda > Insecta > Lepidoptera > Hepialidae > Druceiella > Druceiella hillmani. Next base: position 1,510,383 of record JAYKKI010000079.1, on the reverse strand, counting down.
GTAACTATGAACGCGAATACATTTGACTCTCAGTTCGCACTTGGCCGCGATCGAGAATAGACGTGTTCTCTGTATCGCTTCTTACAAAAATGGATAATTGTATAATATTATTTCTACTCATGCACACCACAGCGATAGAGGCCACGTTATGTGGAGGCATGCATATTCCAGTTTATGTCACTATCAAAAATATCAGTTTATGAAGTTTGTATTGATGATAACAAAACAAATATAACTTCTACATACATAGGTATGTGTATATATATATATATATATATATATATATATATATATATATGTGTGTGTGTGCGTATGTATACAGTAGAAATTAATTATAACGGTATTGAAGATTTTTTTTTTAATTATTGTTCTTTTATGCACGTAAGAATTCATTTCGATAATAAGTGCATCTATACATTCACTATCAACTAATTGATCGTGTGCAAACCACACAGTGGGGGTGACAAAATCGACCGCAACGCTCGCTGTAGCAGAAATGGAAATGTCTAAAGGCGCCTTTTAAATATTGTCATAGATAATATAATTGATTTACGTATATTGTCATGTTGAATTTTGGAACCAGTTCAGTTTAGCAAAAATGCGAATTTCACTGATATCTTAATGAAAAATATACGTAAAAAACGATGTATTTTTAAAAAATTGGTCTCTGTAATCATTATTTTATTATGAAAAATTTATTGGATACAAAAATTTAAATAATACCTCCATTTCATATATTGCAATTTCTTTACTATTTTCACTTTAAATTTGTAATTAGATACTATATATTTAACAAACATATAAGTATGAATAGTGATAATAAGAGAAAAAGTTAAACAAGTAATCAATAATAATTTACAAAAGTTTAAAAAGATGCCGTCTATCTAACTTAATATTAACAAAAACATTCAATTCTACCAATCTTACAAATTTATCATTAAATCCTTAGTTTATGATTTTTTTTATTATAAATTGACAATGTGGAACAAATGCATTTTAGCAAAAATTATAATTTCACGATTTATCGGCCCAAAATAACAAGAAATTAAAATATAATTTAAAAAATTTGTAAATCATAAACTAAATATTTAAAGGTCATAATTATTTACCTTTTTAATACTTTGTAATTCTTATCATTAACATTTCTGTTCAGATGTTTGTTGAATGTGTGGTATATAGTACACATTCAACAAATTATAAATTTAAAAGTGAAAATAGTGAAAAATACTTCAGCAATAATAAAATAAAGATATTTATTGTAAGTAAATTTTTTTAAATCAATTTTTGCAATACCGAAACGTATTTTTTAAATACGTCATTTTTATGTAAATTATTTAACTTAAAAAATCACTAAAATTAGTATTTTTGCTGTACTGAACTCATACCTAAGCATTAAAAGCAAATATGCTAAATATGACACGATAGTTATTTTGTATTAAGTTGTAAAAATACTTCAAGTTGGGTTTGTTTTGAATTCGGTTGTGTTGCATTTCCTTTGCTTTGGGTTGGGTCGAGTTATGTTAAGGTTAGTTGTTTTGCTTTGGTTTAGATTTAGTTTGCTTTGGGTTTAGGACAGTAGTTTTTACGTGATTCGTGTTCAAAGGAGCAGACAAACAGACAAAAAGTACAAAAACTATATTTTTGTGTTTATTACTTAAACTTGTAAAATATGTGTAATGGCAAAATATTGAATATGTGAATATATACTGCACTTCGTGTCAATGACATAAATACTGCACTTTGCTATACTTATATACAGAAGACGAACGGACGGACATGATAAAACACGGGAGAATAAAAAGAAAAATGGGTATGTTTCTGTCGGCATAATATTGCATTAAACAATACTAAGTCCAATTAATTTCGTTGATAAAATTATCGATAAGAGAAATAATTTGAAGAGAAAATAATTTGCCATATTTTAAATAGTCATCTCTGCTGGGTTTTGAAAATAAACACAAAAAATACCGGATCAATTCTTTCCAAATTACCTATCAAATGTGCAATTTTTACAATATCATAACTGATACATTCATAATTGCCATAAGACAGTGAACGCAATTTTCCGCACGAATCCATGTGCCTCAGGCGATGCAAAAAATAGTTCTAACGGTTTCATTTCGCTATCCCTTCCTAACACATAACATCGTTATTGTACGTCATAACCCTCTCTCTCTCTCTCTTTCACCTTTATTCATCTACCTAATATAATAAGCCTATGTCGTCGACAGTCCAATGTGCAGGAGTGCCATATAGGGAATTACATTTCCGAACAGTTAGCTATTACAATGTATGCTGTCTTACTGCTTTATTTCGTGAGTACTTCAAAATTCTACGAGAAGGGAAATCTATAAAATATTAATAAAATGCAAATAATATGAAAAGTATTATATTAATATTAATATACCCGGACTGTATTATTTCTTACAACATATTTATGCAAGGTCGGTTCCATTTATTATCATGAATGAAAAAATATGTCTGGTAAATATGAAAAAAACACAGTTTTAATTTCTGTAATGAAATTTCTTCAATAAATTTATTATATCAAATCTTGGTTCAATTAATTTACATCTAAAGAACTTTTTCATCACTAAAGATATCAATATATAATATAATAATCACTAATGATATCAACTGACGAATCGCAGTGTTGTTTTTTTAGTAATTTTCATTATGGATGTAGTTTGCTACGATATTCCAAAAAATAAAAAACTGAGTTTATTTTTCTTTTTCTTTTCGTTATTCAGAATAATGGGCCGAAACCTCCCATGTAAATATGTCGTTAGGAATAGTATACTCTATATATGCATACGTACACTGAAATCCTTAGAACCGATTTGATTTTTATTTTTTTTTTCTTCCTAGGTATATTTATTGTTCCAAATGTTATTTTAATTTTAAAATTAAATAGAAATTTAAGAATATTGATTGCAAAGAAATAAATAGAATGAAATTTGGTACTTTAAATAAATAAATATATTTTCACAATTAACCTCAATAGATTATGTCATTTGATGCTCCATTTGAATTGAAAAAAAATTATGATACCTCATTTGAATTGATAAAAAAAATTATGATACCTCATTTGAATTGAAAAAAAAATTATGATACCTCATTTGAATTGATAAAAAATTATGATACCTCATTTGAATTGATAAAAAAATTATGATACCTCATTTGAATTGAAAAAAAATTATGATACCTCATTTGAATTGAAAAAAAAAATACGATATCTCATTTGAATTGATAAAAAAATTATGATACCTCATTTGAATTGAAAAAAAAATTATGATACCTCATTTGAATTGAAAAAAAATTATGACACCTCATTTGAATTGATAAAAAAATTATGATACCTCATTTGAATTGAAAAAAAAATTATGATACCTCATTTGAATTGAAAAAAAAATTATGATACATCATTTGAATTGATAAAAAAATTATGATACCTCATTTGAATTGAAAAAAAATTATGATACCTCATTTGAATGGAAAAAAAAATTATGATACCTCATTTGAATTGAAAAAAAAATTATGATACCTCATTTGAATTGATAAAAAAAATTACTCATATTTTTGTGATTTTATATTCTTTCAATAAGTACTGATATTTACAAACTAAATTTATAAGATCTTGTTTTTAAAAACGTGATGTGACTTTTTAAATGTACACTGGACATTTAAAAAGTCACATCATGATTTATTCATTGCCTGTCTGTAATATTTGATTTATATATTATGAATAAAAAATTACTGAATATAAAAAGTTCCGTAAAAAAGAACATGTTTACTAGTAGTTTTTACCAAGTATTAGTAAGTACAAAAATGAAGTTTTGCAAGAAAGTGTGGGTTTTAAGTTGATCTAATCAGAAAAATACTGTTTGTTGGATGTCCTATCCATTACGCCATTTATTTCTATCCAGCGCTTGGCTTTTATCCAGTCTACACTTTTACAGTCACATATATATATATATATATATATATATATATATATATATATATATATATATATACATATATATATACTTAACATATTGGTTGCTTAATACCTTTGTATATTCTTGCACAATGCTTACCTTTTCACCAAATTCACTAGTAGCTTCATGCCGTTTTAAATACATATCTGTTCTTACTATGTTGTCACTTTTTTCGATATATCAAGACAAGTCGAACGAGTTCAAACCCGACAAGATTACTCCTCACCATTTAGGAGTTCCTATGACGATCTTCCATTTCAATTATTAGACCATCTGTAACCAAAGGACTAGTCAAAATAATTCAAAAGAGCCCAAACTCGATGAATCTAGTCCTTGCGATTGATTGCCCTTGCGACTGGATCCCACCTTTTGGTGCTATCACTATTTGTGATTAAAGTACATTTTTGTGATTAATCATATTTGTGTTTACAGGATTTCAAACATGATCTCAGGTTTTTCAGACGGAAGTCCATTTTTAGTCTCATTCGTTGAGGAGTTTCGCAGGATATATCCGTAGTCCATCATCAGTTCCTGACAACATTTTTGCAGAACCACCTGAGAAGTATATTCTACCATTAAAAAAAAGAATTTTCAAAACGGTCTATCCAGTAAAAGGTTATAAACATAAAGGTTATGAACATACATAAATAATTAAAAAAAATACGGGTCGAGTAGAGAACTTCCTCTTTTTTGTAGTCGTTTAAAATTAATTGTATTGAACATATTTTCAATTTTAACTACTATCTTACTATAGACTAAAATTTTTTCATAAATTTAGAGGCACACACTGTACTTATTCTAGGATTTTTTATATGTTTCCATGAAAATGAAACACATAAAAATATGGAATTATTCTAATTATTAAAATTAATGAACTAGTTTCAGGTTCAAGACAAAGAAAAGGCAATTAAAATTTAAAAATATGCGGTAAAATAGGTTTAGGTTGGATGGAATAGTATTAGAAACAAAAAAATTCACAAACAGGTAAGCACAATGTACAATTTTAATTTTAAGTTACTTAAACACTGTCGTAAAGAAATTAATTATGTATGGAAATATATTACAGATAACACTACACTATTTGTATACAGAAAATAGATACTACGATTTATTATCAAGAAAAATTATGAAAAGTGTTCTGAAGACCTAAAAATTTAAAACAAATGTATGTTTTTAATTAGTTTGAAGTACGGAGATGAACTGCATTGGTAATATTGTTCTAAGTTTTTCTAAATTAATTCGTACTTCTTCTTCTTCAAGAATTTTCTCTTATCGTAGGTTGACAATGATTATGGTCACTCTAATCCTGTGTCAATTGATTTACATTCATACCATTTTTTCGAGTTACATAACCATTATTTCTTTCTTCTTCCTATATTTCTTCTGCCTTAGATTTTACCTTGCATGACCAATCTCAACATATCTTCCCATGTCTTTATTCATTATCTTAAGTGTTCTTCTACCAGATAAAGGATTGTGAAAACGTCGCACTTTACCAATTAAACTCTTAGATCTGGGCTCAAAGGCTTCTGTTTGTGAACATTTTTCATTTTAATGAAGTTAGCTCGTGTCTTCTCTATTCTTATTTTTAATTCGTTAGAAGAATTAGTCGTTGTGCCAAGGGACATATATTTATTAAATTGATGTAAATTATTTCCTTTAATTATAAGGTTTATATTATTTTGGTGCTTTTATTTTGTTGAGATTATCATGACTTTGGTTTTCTTTATATTCAGAATTAGATCGTGTCTGTCACTATACTGAGCCACTCTTGACAACAGTCTCTGTAAACCTTTTATATTTTCTGTCAGAATAAGCGTGTTGTCCACATATCTAATATTATTCATAAGTATTCCGGAGTAAAATATCCTAGTCGTACATATTGTCGTTTCTTCTGATGTTTGCTAATCGTTTTATATTTTTCGGTCCTTTGGTTATGGTACAAATTTTAAATGATCATTAGGCTTCTGTGATCAAGAGATTTGCCCTTAAGGATATTTATTAATTTGTCATGTCGGACCTTGTTAAAACCTTTATTGTAGTCAAGAAAATATGCACATATATTCCAGTTGATATGCAAGCATCTCTGCACTACCACATTGAAGGTAAATAAGGTTTCTAGCGGACCCAGTCTTATGCAAAATCCAAACAAAGTTTCGTTCATGTCTATATTTAGTTTTTGGTGCATTTGTTTATGTATATTTTTGGAAATTACTTTAGCGTGTGTAACATCAAGCTGATAATGCATTTTCATGGTGATCAGTGCATTTTTATTTGCATTTGGTTTCTTTGGCGAGCAGGTAAAAACAAACACCACCCCATTCCCTGGGTATATTTTCAATTGAGTAAATTTTATTGAATAATTCTACCAGTAGGTTTATGTAGTTCTCGTCAATGAGTTCAAATATCCTCACAGGGTCAATGATAACATCACAGGGATATTCGTCTGAACTAGTGCTTTTTCCATTCTTAATTAACCTTAGGGCATATATTACTTTTTCCTTTTTTATTTAAAACTAGGAATATATCATGTAAAATATATATGCATATGAGGTATAAATGTATGTGTGGTATAAATATATCTTCCTAACATATATTTTTAATTCAAATATATAATGTTTTATGTGTTTTATCCAGTCTTTATGACAAAATTTATGATAAAAATTTTATTCAACAGTCCATCAACTCAAACTCAAACTCAAAGTCTTAAAATATGTCTCAGTCAGTGCAATTTAATTAATGACTGACTCCCTGCATCACAGGACATTCCATTCAATAGCAGGTTTACCACAAAACCGCTCCTGCTAATGAACGTATAGTTGCATCGACGCTGACTGCGGTAGCACACGTTCGCTCCCCTAGCCAATGGCATTATATAGATTTCGGAATGCATTTGAGACTGATTTTGATTAGAATTTTTTGTTACGAGGATGCCCTGTAAAATTTATTAAGCCTTCTGATAGGAGGGGTTATTTGTTGTATTTGGTGAGTAAATTTTCTAATATTAAAAAAAATATTGCGTTAATACAATATTTTTTCAAGACCCACCTCGATTTAGATGGAAGAACCTATTCTCCCCGTATACATACTTATTCTACCCCATAACTATCAAAATATCTGAAGATCAAAATTACCAATTTTCTTAGAAGATCAACATTAATGTTCGCTCTCGTGGAGAAACAGAGTAAAACCTTTTTTTTAGTCCCGTATAACTGTACTGCTGAAAAGTTCGGGAAGTGGAATAATTGGTGGTCAAAAAAATTGGTAAAAGGTTTTCTTTATCACTTTTAGTTGGTACGTCTGATTATTTGATTTTAATAACAATGATTTTGCTTCATTTAAATAGTTCTTGTACTTTTTTGGATGTTTCAAACATTTTTGTGTAAATGTTTTACCATTTTATTCATATTAGTGATCTCGTAGTTTGTAACAATGAAAGCATATAACTGTCTTATGAACAGAAGTACGATAATGTTACCAATTTTTTTTTGATTTGGGGTTTTTCACTGATTTTTAGAACCTGCAGAAAGTAATACATGTATTTATAATAAATGTATAGCTATGAAATTAATGAAACATATTTAAACACAATATAGGCTTTTACTTCCAACTCTTAAGAAATTAATACTAAAAAATAAATAGGTATTATTTATATTTTTTTTTAATATCGCCTGTTTGAACTAACTTTTGTTTTGTCGGTGCGATAGAGAACCATTAAAATAAGGTTTACGATAGTTTCGTGAATAAGCGTCAATAAAAAAATATAATATAGAGTTCAATGTGTTGTGAACGATAAACTAAAATATATGCAAATATCACCCAGGCTCATAATATTGACATCCACTATAATATAAATATACTTCTGAGTATTCAAAAACTGAAATAAAAGTAGTAAAATATATTTCGCATTCGAAAACTTAAGAAGTTACGCAGACTGATAATTACACAACAATTTTTTCCAGACTGAAGTCCAGTATTTTATCATTTCAATCATATCGCTCCAAGCCTTCCACTTTTGTCCTCCTTCAACCACAATTTCTAGAAATAAGTCGAAAATGCTGGAAATAGGCGTTAAATTAAATACTTTTCTTCTTAAGAAGAAAAGTATTCAATGAAGTATTTTCTTGTCAAGATAACATTAGAAAATAATATAATAATTACTTTTATCTAATTTTCTTTTATGCTTATACAATATAATTGCTTACTTCTGCCAGTGGCGATCATATCAAAAGGATTGTGGGGCATGGTCTTCCCATTTAAATATAAAAAATAAATGACCATTTCCATTTTTGTATTCAGTCATCCGTAAAAATTAAACACTTTTCTTCTTAAGTAAAAATGTATTCAATGAAGTCTTTTCTTGTCAAGATAACATTAGAAATTAATTTATCTAACTTTCTTTTATGCTTATACGATACAATTTTTTACTTCTGTCAGTTGCGATCATATCTAAAGGGATGTGGGGCACGGCCCTCGCATTTAAATATAAAAAAGAAACGACCCTTTCCGTAAATGTAAGAACAAATTTTATTTACTTTTTGATTCGAAGTATAAAATCTACTCCACGAACTTAATCTGATCAAAAATGCGTATTAAAAACGAACGCAAACATTGTAAACATTAACAAATGACGCAACGAATAGCGTAGAGTACATATAGATATCGTACGTACTCACATTTGACATTGCCCCCCCAAAATAATATCATTGATGAACAGCTATGTCCGCGATTTATAAGCCGAACTGTTCCATAGCCCCTAGTATATTTCAAAACAAAATTAAATTAAAGAGGTGTTCGCAAAAGATATATTTTTTCGAGTGTTTTTTTCTACGCATGAAAAGTATTATTATATAAATATTTTCGGGTGAAATTATCTTACGCAAACCAGATAACCTTAAATATTTAAGTTAATTAAATTAAATATAATTGACGCTAAATGAAAAATTATGAAACTATTCCAAACATATATTTAAGTGATGACAATTTGCGAATACGCATTCAGCCTGCGCGAGTCGGTGTGCAAAAGACAAAGAATACTATCTGTCCCGCTTTCTCTACAATATGGTGTGCAAAAGAAAAAGAATGCAATCTGTCTCGCTTTCTCCAGCGTGACTCATGTTCACATAGATAATTATTGTTTCCTCATAATCTATCCGTTATTATTGTATCCCAATAATATATTTGTACTGTTGCCATTTATCAAAATATTACCTAATGAATTCAGTTTAAATTATTAAAAACGATTAGTTACTGTCGTTTCATAAAAAAAGTGATTACAAATAATTTGAGGCCTACTCGATCGGTTTTACATATAGTTCAAAATTGTTCAGTAAAATATAAAAGTTTTACGCATAGTTTTAATATAAATGTTTATTCAAAATCTCGTACATATGTAGTTGCAACCAAGTTAAGGCTTTTTGTTTAATTTATTTTAGTTATGACATATATTTACTGATCTCATACATCTAAACCAGAAAGTAAAAAAGAAAGTACTCATTAAGTTACGGTAAATGTTAATTAATTTAGCCTTATTTGGTAAAAGCAATATTCAAATGATAATATTGCAATTAGGTAGTTTACGAACATCTGTTTTTCGGTACAATCCTCCTATACATTAACACAAAAATTCTAAAAATTCGGTTACAGAGGTAATAAAGATCAGCAATTTGCTTATTACAGTACATGTTATACTCTACCAATTTAGTTTCTTGAGGAATTTATAATCTATAGCATTCTCTGAAAGCTCTATAAGCATTTTCTGAAAGCTCCCGAGATTTTTCTCATGTCTTCCCTTTTTAAATATCCTTGCAAATCAAAGAATTTATTAACATTAAGTTTCTTTTTGGCAGCAGCGGAACCGAAGTTTTCTTGGATTCTTCCATTGCCGGTTTTATTGTGATCTTACTCCGTGATTCCGGTGTTAGGCTTGTCTTTATTTACCATCTGCAAAATATTCCAAGATCTTAATATCGAAGAGGATCAGGACAAACCTGATACCTACCCGCTTTACTCTAGTTGCCTTGAGGACATGTTTTTATCCATTAAAAATAACCACAAAAACGTTGTTAAAACATATCGGCTTTTTCCTAGAATCAAACTTAAATAATTATAACATTATATGATAATACTAATATTATGACAGTTGTAGAAGTTTTTATCTAATTGAAAAACACATACCTTAAATATTTTTAACAAATTCACTAAACACGCCATATAAAGGCTCCAGCCACAGACTATATAACCAAATAGACTACGTACTTAAGGTGCGATATGTGAAACTAAGTGAGTCATTTTGCGGGGGTGTGCGGGTTGGTGAGGCACGTAGAGCGGTGCCGCCATCTAGTAGCAAAGCCTTGTATTATGTATCCAGCTGTGACTTATTCGTTGATCACGTATTTATCGATATTGATAAATTCTTCTTATTTTTCAAACAATTGTATATTTCATGGAGGTGGAACCTAGGCTAAAATTATGATTTTTTTAAATTACTAGAATACTGTCCATAATTATTACGCAAAACATTGATTTGCCTGTAGGTATGTATCAATTATACATGTGTCGAATCAGTAATAAAATGCTAGTCTAAAAAACACGCTTTTGTAGCAATATGAACTGAAAAATTTTAAAAAATAATCTTTAAATTTAAAGATTTCGGTCACGAGCCAAGGAATGTCTCTGATGGCAAAAAATTAAAGTTCATTTAAAAAAAGTGGCTGTTAGATATTGGTTGTAATTTCTTTATCGCTTATTTGCAAAGGAAGCTATTATGAAAATGTAAGCCGAGAGCACATTCTTTTACCTCCCCTTTTTTACATCAGACACATCCTTTCACTTTTGAAAAAAATCTTCATATGTAAAGATTATTTTTTTAGTTTTTTAAACTATAAATTCTTTCAATCCTTTTTTATTTTAATAATATTTTTTTTTTATTTGATGACCTTTCATTGACTTATATTTTACGATGGAAAATAATATTTGATGCCAATCTAGCGTAGATAACTTATTACAAAAAAAATTAAGCATTTTTTAGGTAATCTTAGGGAAAATACTGATATTCTCTAGGATTGATTACAGAAATCTAAATTTGGGTAGTTCCATGCAAAAAAAACATTAAAATTATATATTATTTCTGTATTGTTTTTTGAATACTTAAACAGTCTGTATGAGAAAAAAGTGGGACGAGTAGGTTTATAATTTGTGGTCAGTGAGTTTTATTTTCCAGTTGACTGACAACACATGTATCTCCTTAGTGTCAAATATTTAAAAAAATCAAGTAAATATATGTTGTTTCATACAGCAGTGAAAGTTATTTCTTTTATAAATATTTATTTACAGTCGTAAATAAAGGCAGGGTGAATAAGAAATAATATCTGATAAATATCTATGGAGATACATGAGATTTTTCAAAAGTCACCTGCAACGCAATAATTGGACTAGTGGACGCCGTCTGCTTAACTTATAATCTCAGCCAAACCCAAGATGTAACAAATAATTTTCTTCAGATATTTATAATTTATGAATGTTCGAACTCTCGTTGAAATCAAACCAGTGGCTGTTTAAATAAGCCATTACAGGCCAGTTTAATCATAAAAAACAGTATATTCGCACAAGCTATACTTTGCAAAAGCATGACACATGACACGGTCTGTTCTATTAAACAATAATTAAATAAGTTAAGTAAAAACATAAAACAAATCAAACAAAAATACAATACGAATTCCACCCCTTTGTAGGAATTGTAACCTTATAATGAATCGGATTGTGTTCGAGAGTAAATCACAAGGACACTCAAAAACTATTTAGATTTTCTAAATTTAAATCTACATACAACTAACTAGATTACTGTTTGGAATCAGCTTAATAAATAATTGCACATCCCTTACACTCATCTTTACAGAGTGGATCTTGATAAAAGTCACAGTTCAGGTTGGTACCGCCAAAAGAGGTGCACGGCAGATCAAGCCCATTCTTGTCCAGCTGGTGTTGACCGACCGATATTTAAATTTCAGTATATGCGCGTCGTTGCCTTTTTGCTATAAAGAGGACAGCCAATACTTACTCTCAAAGCAGGTTGAGTCCTCCATTATATTTAGTACTTAAAAAAAACTCAATTAGTGTTTATTTTTCTCAAATTAGTGCTTATTTACATATTACCATTTTCGATATAACGTTTGCTTACATTAGGTTTTTATTTTGTAATACAATAAATAGCCATGGCAAAACAATTATACGACCTAATTTTTTTTAATTGTTAATCAACATTACAATACGATACAAAAAAAGAATTTATTTAATATCGGCTGGTAATATCAATCGTTTACCTATTATGTTATCAACTTTAACACATAACACAGTATTTCAAATAGACAATTACGATTATAAATTACATTTTATTTTAATAAGATTGATTAATTTACAAAGACTTAAAAAGTTAAAGCATGAGATTCCGTTACGTTCATATTAACCTATTGGCTCATCAATTGTATCTATTAACACTCCAAATGTAACCAAGATCGATTTGTATTTCATTTCACAATTAAAACAAGAGTATTTTTGTATTATGGTTATAGATGTTTTATAAAGAACGCAATTATATCAGTGCTTTTAGAGGGCTTTGAAATTAATCAATTAGTTAAAGTTTCGTCGTCTCTTTTCTCATAATTTTTGTTAAATATGTTAATTGAAATATGTTTCCGTAAAAGCTTTCGCCAGTTCAATTGCGTGATTAGCCAATGAATTAAATTGATGCGTTTCCAATTCAATAAAAAATAATATTCCAATTAGTGAATTTAAAACACTCATGATCAAGAAGCTGGCCATGTATTTTGTTTTGATATGATCAGCGCCACTATAAAACAAAGTTTCTTTCAAATATTTCTTGCATTTGAAGCAAATTTTAATCTGATCTTTAGAGACACATATTAATCCACCTTAACTTTTTTCAATGTAAATGCATTATTAATGGATGCTGGGCAGACAAGAGCACTTGCACATTTGTGACGTTTTAAATTCTTTAATAGAGAAACATTACTATTAATCATAATAATATCTATGATCTTTTACCTCGGGCACAGAGTCAAAAGCAAATTTGTCGTTAAAATTGTTCTTTTTCAATGTGATGTTAAGTTGATGATAAATTTTACGTTAAGCTTTTGTCGGAGGAGCTATTTGAGATACATATTTTTTCTAGAGGCACACAATTTCCCCTATCACTTGCGTTTATTTGGGCACGTACTAATATTTTTTATACATAGTCTGCAATTGTCGAATTGAATTCGTCTGAATTCGTTATTATTCAATAAACCGTGCATTCTCATAACAAAAAGTGAGTTCGATATGGTCTTGCGATATTTTACAAGTAGGTGAGAAGTAAATTTTCGGGCTCTATCACATTTTTAAGCAAAAGTTAATACTTTGTGCGCGTACGCAAAAATCAATAAAACCGGTCTTCCTATTAGAAATGATGGTCTTGACGATGTCTACACCACGTTTACCACTTTTATCCTTGTTTCAAGCGATTTTAAGTTATTTGTGACTGTATCTAAAATACTAAAAGCTCTGGCTTTGTTTCAGTGTTACTTTTTGAGTCCAAATTTATGGATCCTTGAATTGAAAATATCAAAGGTATCATTAACTAGAAAAATACAGTAACTTGTGATTGAAACCTTTTCGAATTATTATATTTTAAGGTCAGTATTGCTAAAATTAATATCATCTGCTACGTTTTGACTGAATAGTGGAGATGACAGTTTATCTTTCATTATTTTGTCTTTGAACTAACTCTATGTGTTGTCTTGTTGATTTGTTCACCAAATGAACGCTTTCCTTCTCTTATATATTATTAAGGGATTTTAGGTGACGTCATTGCACTTTAACTTCCTTTAAATCTGTGAATTCTGAATATGCTTCAAATGCGTTTCGTAATAGTTTCAGCATATGACATGGATTGATACAAATTGATATTTCATTTCCACACACTTAATTACTAAGGATGCCCTTTGCTCACTACTCAATACTTTGCTCACTAGTTAATGGTGAACTAAAAATTAGGCGACAGGGACTTTTCAATTTTCATTTATGGTCACCAATAAAAATATCAAATCTTCCTTAGCTTTGTCCATACAATTGTGACCTATCTCTCTACCCGAGTCGACATAACCATAATATTTTTTAGTTTCTGGGACCCATTCGACCTTACGGCGTATGACCACATCATCAAGGACGAATGGACTGAAAAAGTGTTTGTCCCCAAAATTGAGCCTTCAATATTATAGAATCAAAGGTTTATTTGGTGAACTGGTGTCTGGCGTTCCTCTTTGGTATCTGGAGTTCCTCTCACACATTTATACCGCTTATTCAGAGTGTGCGGGGACGGCAAACATGTATTAAATGTTTGTCCGTCAAATCCGTATATTTTTGACGAATAAAAGTTTAAGGTGAGTGCAAAAGCTCGTAGAGATAGTAAATATTAGGCCCCAGATTTTTTTGTGAGCTAATTGAATTCCACACCAATGTTGCTCTAAACTGATGAGTCTCCATTGTTTATTAATGACCGGTCAAATTTTTGAAGATATGTTGCAAATATACCAATTTCTTATTACATCGTCGTCTATAATACTGCAGCCGTTTTATTTTTAAATTCTTTTTCCTTACATCCATTTTGAATATTCAAATTTCTTCCTCCATTTCTGTTTCACAAAGAATATCTTGAAAATTTGCATGGATACTTCACTCTTCATTCGGTGATGATATTAACCTTTCCTGGTGATACAAGTAAATATTAATAGGTTTTTAAACCAGTTTAGGAATCAAATAGGTAAAAATGGAATGCTTGTATTGGAACGTCGTTGTTTGTCATAACTTTTAAACGTTTATTTGAAAGAAGTAGACACGCAGAGTGCCATGTTTCCCGAATAGTTCGGATGACTAAAACAATGACTCATTTTAACATTAAACAAAATGTGGTCTCTTGTATCAACGAAGCCAAAGAAAATAAAAAAAATTTCCATTTATGTAAAATATTGTAGTATTTGTAAACTTTAACGAGACCTGCATTTTATTATATTTTTATAATTGATTTTATAAAAATCTTACTTCGTAAAAAATTAAAAAATATTACAGCAAATCTATAGCCAAAGCAAAAATTTAATTGCTTCTGTGATAGAATAAGTTTCCTTTAAAAATCATGTCCAAATACAAGTCTAGCTATATGTGCAAAGAATGAGTTGAAATATTTTGTTTGTAACATTTCTTCAACAAATCTTGAGACACTAGTACAAATTGTTAATTTTGATAGTCACATTATACGGAACCTGACGTGTGTGTTCAATTCGTACAAGTCTGTTACTTTTTATTTTCGGTATAAAAAGAAATATGGAAGTCAATTTTTTAATCAAGTTGTTTGAAGTTAGCAAAAAAATTATATTAGGTGCATATTTTTTCTTTCAGTTTTCAAATCAGTAATTCGTTGAAGTTCAGGGTTTGCGAATTATTTTAGAATATAAAATAAATACCACAGTTACCAAATTTCGTAAATTCATGAGATTGCAAAAGTAACTTTTGATTCGATTAGTATTTGTGTTACACATCTAAAGGCTTACAATTGTGTATATTTGTGATTTTGAGACATAAAATTGAATTTATAAGTCAAATTCATGCAATAAATCAATTTTATTTTATTTCACGTTGACACCACACAATTTAATAAACTATTTTTCTCTTTCCCGACTTAAGCTATGGTGTTGGTTTTGCAACAATTGTTTTTAAACATTGCGCTGGCCATACTTCTAGAGATCACCAATTATACAAAAATACAATTAAAGAGTGTAATTACATTACACACAAGTCAACATAAGTGTCGGCAGTGTGTGTGGCTGTGTCAAGATCTCCTGCCTTTTACCCTGATACCAAAACAGTTTACACTAAAATATCTAAAGCGAACCGCGCTAGATTTAGTGACAAACCTAATATCAGGTTGGCCCTCTGCTTTTAACTAAGTCTCTTTTCTTTCTGGACTCTGAAGTGATCTGTGAGAAAAACAGTAATTTTTTGTATTGAATGAATATCACACAAAATATTTTAAAAACCGTATCCCGCGGACAAATGGAATACAAACTGATGTACTAAAAGATAAGAAATAATAATCGTCAAAACAGATACCAATAGATACAAAATATAATATATTTTATAAATTTTATATCGTACGTACGATACACACAAAATCAATATTTTAAACTGTTTTAAGTCTACATACATCACTATTATTGCTGACGCCATAATGGTGTCATATCAATTTAAATCATAAAATTCACTACATTTAATTTAGTTAAATTGATACAAATCTGTACTTACTTATAAAATAAGCTGGATGTCGTGCTGCTTTTATTAAAAGTTTTTATCGAGCACGATGGCATTATAAATTGCTTTTAACAAAAAATACTAGAGACGCGCACGCACGCAAAGCAAACTCTTAACAGGTAACGTCAAATGTAAGCGTGCGGCGCAGCGGTGCATTCTACACCATCGCTTGGCTCAGGTTACTAGCGCTAATGCGTAGTCTATTAGGTTATATAGTCTGTGGCTCCAACGCCCAAGCAATACTGATCGAAACTCGTGCATTTTCGGGTACTCTCAACATGTGCACATGTTTACACTAACTTTTCATTCGACAGTTTATGATCGTTTATCCGCTTTACTGATTGGTTAAACTGAGGCAAATGTTGTTGGGGATGCAGGACGCGATTCGACACCATTCGTTCGCTTACTTTCTGCACCTCGCAATGATTGTTTTTTCGGTAAGGAAACGTGTCTGGCGATCTCGAGTAAGAAGTTTTGTTATCGTTTGCAATTGCAGAAGAAATTATATAAATTTTCTCAACTGATTTTGAATAAACATGGTAATGGTAAGTCAATTGAGAAAGAGAAGAATATTGGTACATGTGCTAAGCACTTAATATTTTGAATTAGAAAAGTTTCATACTTTGACAGCCACAATAAAAAAATAGAGAAAGATTTTATACGTATTTTCTGCATTCCGCATGCAGAATTACATATAAAATCTTAATGAATTTTTATCAAGAATTGAACAAGACACACTGAAACAATGTAACAATATTCGTTATCCAATAGATTCAGGTGAACGTTTGGCGATATGTATAAGGTAAATAAAATTTAAAGAAAAGTCATAAATTTTAATCATTTTTAATCAGAATAGAAGAATTAATAAACTGGAAAATAAAAAGCGAAAAATAATTACTATAAAAACTAATTATTCAACGAAGTTTATTAAATTTCTCACAGAAAGGATAACGAATTATTATTAGTTAAATTAAAGTGTTGTTGCGCAGGCCTTATAACTAACATCAAGGTCGAAATAAATAATAAAATAGCGTCTGGTTAGGAATAATTGTTATCATAGTTAAATGAATATAATTTGCCCTTCAAATTGTAATGATATTGATGGCGGAGATGAGGCTGTTGTGATATTGTGTTCTGGCGATGAGTAAATAGATCGTGATAAAGAAATGGATGACATTCTTCGAAGAAAAACGTGAATTTTTCCGTAAGATTTACAGTTCATCCAAAATGCTGTATCGAAATAAGAAGTTTCGCATCAATAATATAGTTTACTAACTACTTGTATTGAATTCTGTCCCTATTGCATCCTATGTATTGAATTATGTTCCTATTGCATCCTATGTATTGAATTCTGTCCCTATTGCATCCTATGTATTGAATTATGTTCCTATTGCATCCTATGTATTGAATTCTGTCCCTATTGCATCCTATGTATTGAATTATGTTCCTATTGCATCCTATGTATTGAATTCTGTCCCTATTGCATCCTATGTATTGAATTATGTTCCTATTGCATCCTATGTATTGAATTCTGTTCCTATTTGTTCCCATTATTTTTGTGATCGTCGTGACTTAATTTGTAAATAATCCTGTGTTATTTTACTTTTTATAGAAATCATTTAGTAAATATTGAATGGTAATCTAAAGGAATATCAGTTAAAATTAATTGATATATAAAAACGACAGCTCCCCGCTTAAATGTTGCTGTAACACACTCGATTTATCGCGTTAATTTGAACACATACACGCTAGCTGGCACGATTGACGCGAGAAAATCGCATCCCGCGACTCGGTAAGGATTCTCCTCAGTTTGACTTGTCCTTTAGGCAGGCCACCTGCGTTGGATTACCTTCTCTTACACGATAAATTCATAAAACGTTGAAAATACCACGCAACTGATACTTCATAATCAAAATCAAAATATCCTAATTACCACGATGAATTACAACAACTAAACAACATTAACTTAATATATTATCATCACATGCTACAGTGCAATAGTGCAAGTGATTTCTTACTTGCATCTTATCGGTTTAAACGTAACAAATAATGTTACAAAAGCTACATTCCATTCTAACCCACAGAATTTCTATCGCTACAAACAAGTTTTTTTAACTAACGTGCGAGAGATAACCTATGATGGAGCAAGGGGTATAAATAGGTATATTAAAATTGAGGAATATATACCAACTGCCAAATGTGTACCATAATTGGGAAATATATACCAACTGCGGATCCACCAGCGAGAGAAACTATGCACTACAAATAAAACCCACAAACGCTCGTAATATTGAACAACTTTCGTATTAAATACCACAGCCTGAAAAAGCAAGTAATGTTGCAAAAACCAATTTTATAGAACATGAAACCTACCAACATGCAACAGTATATGCTATATTTGTAGCAAGGTATTTTGAATTATTATATTCAACGCTTAAAAATAAAATTATTAATGTTCACTTGGTAAACGGTATAACAAATATGCTTAAAATTCAAAGGCAACATTAGTAAACCGACTTACATAATTACGAAAAAATGTCGTAAATTAATCGATAGACACATTTTAAATTTAAATCTAAATTGTATTTCCACACTACTGTGTGAAATAATTATTAAACAAATTTAAATTTTTTAATACCCGATGTTTTGGATATAAAAAGGTATTTTCCCCCTACCGGATATTTATCCCTTGTTGGATAAATACATGAATTTTATCAATTGCTTGTTCATAGGTGGCAAGTAGCCTGGTATTTGCCTAGCAATGAATAAATATCACGGAACCGGATATTTGTCCATTGCTGAGTAAATTGCTGGGTATATATATCCTTCTATGCAGCGAATAATACAAATTTCATTTAAACGCCTTTTTTTGGCTATTGTTCTAATTTTCCGTAAAGAAGATCCTAAGCCAAAGATGAAGCTAGGAAAAATAGAAAAATCTTTTCTATAGTAAATAATATTTAGTTTAAAGGATAAAACGGTTATCACTTCATTTCATTCATATCTTATAGAGTAAAAAGGGTTGTCAAAATACCAGCGTTTCAGTTACTCTTTATGGAAGGAAGCCAACGTAGACAAATTTAATAGTAATTACAATTGTTGGGAAACGCAAGCTAGATTTAACATTAATAATATAATCGTTAAAAACAATCTACCTCACAGATATAGATGGTGACAAACAATGGCCAAAACCTATAAATATCTAAAAAAATAAAGAAAATTTAGTATAGAGACTGTCCCATTTTAAAAGGTCCATAGAAAAGTTCGGGTAAGACCATACCTAGCTGTCAGTCAATAATAATAGAAAGAGATCTATAATAATAAACCTTACTACTTAGAATTAATATTAAAATTTTATTTGCAAACTGAAAAGATAAAAAAAAATTTGCAACATTCCCCATTTAAAAATGTTGATCAGTTAAGATAAATAGGAAAAATATATACAAATTAAAAATAACAAACTTTTTTCTAATTGAGAATAGCGGGTCCACATCAATCCTGTATGAAAAAAACAATAAATTAGTTATATCTTTATCGTCTTCATTACATTGATTAGTTTTTGCTAATTATATTGATATCGGTTTATTATTAAATCGTTTGAAGCGTCGCTCTTTAAATTAACAAATTAATTTGTATCCAATTTAGAACAATCCTCGACCTCCTGGGCGACCTTATTACTTTACATAAACGCGTCTACACTTGTAGGGCTTGCTGTCTGCTAACTAATTGTATTCAAATCAGAATATTGAGATTATTCAGAAAATCAGAAAAAAATTGTGTGACGTATTAGAGAGAGTTAAAAATAAAGTCGCAGCATAAAATTTCTTTCACGCAAGGTCAGCACCTTGCGTGATAATTCCAATACGTTAAATGAACATAAGGACGTTATGTTAATTTCCTAACAAATGGAAATTATAATATCATTTCATTTAATTATGCGGCAATAAATTCATAGGATTGAGAATTCTGAGAGAAAGTTTAATTCCCTCTTTGAGAGGTGATATTTTAAACAAAATTTTTGAGTGACCAAAAATTTTATTTCGCGGTAACGCGATAAAAATATCATTTGAAGATTAATGCCAGAGAAAAAATTCATTTCAGCATAATGGATTGCATATTGGATGTCAGTTACGCAAAAAGAAATTATACGGTAATTTAATTTGTTTATCTCAATAAGATGAAAAGAAATTGGTATTTGTGAAATTCCATTTCTTAGGTTAGAAATGTATTGACTATAACCTCCTATTAAAATATTAATTTATTTTCCGAGTTAAGTCAAAATTTATGTGTAAATGACAATAGCTAATAAATCAAATACTTAATTTTCAATTGATCATGTGCGTCTGTTTTAAATGAGGAAGTGAATGTATACTCTTCAGTACTAGCTATTTTTAACCAAAAGAAAAAAATGTAATGTTTGTCTATCGACTACAAGTAATTATATTTTATTTAATATTTGTTGTTCGAATCATTAACGTTAAGTGGAAGTTCCATACTTATATTTGCATGTCGATTACTTACAGGTACAAGGATCCTAGCTCTATATATCTAGCTCTCCTAAGTCGTCATCTACATCATCGAAGCAACGCTGCTTAGTCACGCCGCTGAGCGGTTTCTTTCTTTTTAAGGGGTTCCTGTGGTAAATATTTCATTTTGTGTTCTCAAATTCTATAAATAATTAGGCAATCCAACACGGGTATGTTCATTGATCCGCAAATGGCTATGCGAAGTCTCGTGGTGTCATTTTTTAATAAATTAATTAGGCCATGTATCGTATGACTTTTCCTTTTTATTCAACTAGTCTAGTAATTATGTTTCCTCGACGTATGTTCAATACCGCAGGTAACGAAGATTAACAGTACTTCATAGATTTGTCTGTAGTAGTTTAGTAATATATTCAATATGTCACGTACGTTAACTTTTATATAGTCCACGTTTCATGTAATATAGCTAGCGATTGTTTGTATTAATTTGTATTTTTGTGCTATATTTGTATTTTCTATTAGGATTCTGCCTTTTTGTTACGGTTTCATTACAGATGTCATATATCATTTTTAAAGTCCTCTCAAATAGTCACACTAATTGACATTTCACTTAATTGAGCTTAACTGATTTCGGACTATTGTCCCTTGCGCTTTGAGAAATATGGGTTTTAAAAAATATTCATTGTTTGTTAAATCAATTTTTACATTTTTACCTACTTAAATTTAATATCCACATTTCTCCATGATATTTTTCATTCATTTCAATTCTCTTAAATTCTTAATTAAACGTAAGGTATGTCAGAATTGTAGGTGTTTGTAGTAGAATTGATTATCAGTGAATGAATTAACAGATTGTAACAGATTTAAAGAATCATAAAACTTGTTCGCTTTTATCCGGGCTAGGAGTTTTTCCGTAGCTGTTTAAATTCATATAAGTTCATTAGGGCGTAAAAGAGACCTTACGTAACGCGAAATATTTGATACGTGAAATTGCCAAGTGCGCCCAGCAATGCGCAAACAAAATATAACATAGCAAACATTTTTTCCTAAAATGTTTGCTATGTTATATTTTGTTTTACACGAAATTTTAATGTACAATTAATGTTTTGCATAACAAATTCTTTAATATTTTTTAAGAAAAATATAAAAAAAATTTTTTGTTTTTTTTTTGCATCTTATATATAACTAAATATAACTTAGCCGCAGTTATCGTTTTTGTTGAAAGTATTTATTAAACTTTATTTAATTATTGAACTACTGATGGGAAAACTACAGGAGGAAATATTTCCGAAATAATTATGTTTGCTGAACGGTAGGGCTAAATAGAGAAATTGGATTAAATTATTTATTTAATTTTTAATGACTTATCGAATGACATCCCCATTACGAGATGTGCGGAATAAAATAGTCTCTTAGTTTAAACCTACAGAGATATATTCTAAACGTTTTTTTTTATTAAGATACTGCAAATTAAACAATTTCAAATTTGAAAACAAAAATTTTAATTCAAAATTTTTCCTTTTAAAGATAATATTTACTTCGTGTGTAAAATATTTAAGTAAATAATATATGGTTTAGCATACAATATATATATATAAATATATATATATATATATATATATAAATATATATATATATATATATATATACATATATATATATATATATATATATATATATATTGTATGCTAAACCATATATTATTTACTTAAATATTTTAACACTTCTTACTTTATTTTTTATCATAGTTCTTTTGTTAACAAATTATTTTTAATATTACAATATAAATTAAAATATATTAAATTATTAGACAATCTATAGTTAGTTTGTAATTAAAATATTCAAAACAAATATTTTCAGAAATAACCTCAACTCCATATAAAATCCCTTTGGAGCCAGAGCCTTTAAAACATAAGTTTCCGAAAAAAATTTAACTAATAGAAAAACACTTCGATATTTAACGTATATATTTATCAAATACCTTTGTCGCACAGAGCGTGTCGACACTCGATTGTACTTATTATTTGATCGACGGGTATGCTTGTTCTTTTAAGAAAAAATGTATTGTTTGTTTGTCGGCAGTATAGGTGAGTACAGCTCAAATATTATACTTCTCACTCTCTATATATGAAGAGTGAACTTTTTATGGTTTCCCTCGCGTCATTCTTCTTATTACGAGGATTGTGGTTACTGTGGAAGAAGTCAGCCCTTTGGTTCTATAGTCTAGAACAAAGCGTGAAGCTAATATTTTCAGGCCAATACGAGCGACTCCGTGCCCTCTGTTCTTTCTCTGCTGTTTTAGCGTCACGAGATTTTTTTTAGTTTATCGTTTAACGTTTTAGCTATATATATATATATATATATATATATATATATATATATATATATATATATATATATATATATATATAATAACTGCTGTTGTTTTTAATCTGTTTATAATACAATTATTGCTGCGATGTGCCTTTGACAGAAAACATTTACCGGAAACATTTCACGGAATACATTTACCAAAAAAACTGTACTCGTCTAAGAAAATAAAGGACATTAGGGTAATCATTAGTTTGTTTTCTGTGTGTACTGACATGCTTCCGTAAAACGTGATACGTGTCATTTTTAAATTATGGACACAGGATTATACAAACGATCCTTAAAGTCAAACGCTATACTTCTATTTGCATGACCTGATAAAAATTCAAACACTAAGACAAATTACTTTAACTTATCAAAGTAGGGAAGTAAATAAACCCCTGGGGAAAATTTACAAATTTAATATATGAATCCTATATAGCAACAGATAAATGGTATATTAATCTAAGCAAGCAAGTTTGGTCCACAGGACTTCAAAGACGCAGGACATTGCTATAGTTTCATTTCAATTGTCAAATAGCGTTAATTTGCTTTATTTCAAATATGTTCGTACTTATATATAAAGTATATAAGATTAAAAATCGTTGATAAAATCGCAACTTTTTAAATTTGTTAATTAAATATAAGGAAAAGTTAAAAAAAATAAAAAACAGAAAGAGCCCAAGGACGGGGGCAACCGCCATACCCATATAACAGGGAGGCCGAGAATAGTCGCCGAGCAAGAAAAAAATGACTTTTTTACAAAAAAATTGTTCATAAAAATTAAACTCTTTGATAAATCATTGTGAAAATAAATTAAAGGATAAAAAAAAAGAAATCACTCAAGTCGGTCAATACAATACATATAGACCAATAGACGGAGACGCAAGTTAGTTTTCAAACGTAAATTTAAATCAAAATTAATATTGGTCAAAATTAAAAAATACTTTCATTCTGTCTTAAAGTCATTGGTTATTTGTTAAATTACCAGAGTTATAATTATTTCTATCGTTAAAACTCGAGGCCGACATGCTATTTGATAAAAATGTACGTACCGAAGTTGTGCAATAAAGAAATTCTTCAATAATAGACGTACATTATTCCGTAGAAAGCTATTCATTTCAAAATATACTTTTATGAAGTTCAAAACCCATTGGAAAAGATTGAGAATGAAAATCGCAATAAGATTGATTTTCAAGGATCCGAAACTAATTCAAACTGTCTACTTCCATTTTCGGTCTACTTTGTCTTCGACTGTTTTCATCTTAAAAATGTTTAAATAAGCAAGCAACAAACATCAACTTTAAAGTGTATTAAAGAGTTTAATCATTTGCCGGGAAAAGGTTGATACAGTTATTTGGATATTACATATTTCTTTTTAAAGAACGCAATATTTTCTTTTAATGGAATTAACACTTTTTTGGTTACGACCGGGCTCGTTAGTTTTAGTAAGCAAATATTCCAGGTCACCATTTACACAAAGAAACCTTTCAATTAATTCTTTCCTGCTTAAATTTCGTTGCAACATACGTTTCAATTTGACCACATACATGTGAGCTGGCACAATCGACGCGAAAGAATCGCGTCCCGCGACGCGCGTGAGATTCACCTCAGTTTGACTAGTCCTTTAGACCGGCCACCCGCGTTGAGTTACTGTCCTTACATTCAGTCAAAATATCCCCATTACTACGATGATTCATAATTAACTGAACAACGTTACCTCAGTCTAGTTATCATTACATACATTTACATCATTACATACGCTACAGTGCAAATGGTCTTTTATTTGCACATAATAGTTTAAACGTATTCAAATCAGGTTACAAACATTACGTTCCATTCTAACCCACAGAATTTCTATGGCTATGACATTTTTTATTTCTATTGTGACAAGTACTTGGCAAATTCATCTACCTTCTTTTGTTTTTTCAACTTATGACCGAGCGACAATCTATGATGGAGCCAGGAGCGAGAGGACGTATGTAAAAATTGAATGGGGAAATATTTAGCAGCTGCGGATCCGCAAGCGACAGAAACTATGCACTACAAGTAAAAGTCACAAGCGCTCGTAATATGAAACAACTTTCGTATTAAATACCACAGCCTGAAAGAGCAAATAATGTTGCAAAAACCATTTTTAAAACCTGCAAACATGCAACAGTATATGCTGTATTTAGAGCAAGGTATTTTGAATTATTATATTCAACGCTTAAAAACAAAATGATTAGTGTTACGCTTTATAAAACAGTATAACAATATAAACATACAATATAAACATATAATATAAACAGTAAATAGTATAACAGTAACATTAGTAAACTAACTTATATAATTACAAAAAAAATGTCCTAAATTAATCAGTAGGCTCACGTACTGCATTTTATCTTTCAATCTAAATTATGTTTTCAGTCTATTATGTGAAACTATTATTAAATCAGTTTCAATTTTTCAATACCTAATGTTTTAAATATGAAAAATTATTTACCCGGTACAAGATATTCAAACATAACCTACCCGGTAATACATAAATTTTATCCATTGCTGGTTCATAGACGGGCACTTATCCAGGTATTTACGTAGCGATGGATAAATATCCTGCTGGCGGATATTTGTCTATTGCTGAATAAAATCCTAGGTTCGTGCCCTTCTATGAACGCAAATGATTAACATTTTATTTACTGGCGTATTTTTTGAAATCGCTCCAAATGTGTGGTATTTGAACTTAGATCCTAAGCAAAAGATAAATCCAGGAAAACGCAAAAATACTTTCTCTTCGAAATAATATTTAATTTAAAGCATAAAAGGCATATCGCTTTATTTCATTCCTATCCTTGTCTTTATAGAATAAAAGGAGGTTGTTAAAAGACAACCGTTTCAGTTAGTGTTTATGGAAGGAAGCCACCTTAGACAAATTTAATTGAAATTAATTATTGTTGGATAATGCGGACTAAGTTAACATTAACCATTAAAGCGTTAGAAACACCCTACTTCACACATATAGTTGTCATCAGCTGCAAACACTTATAGATAGATAGAAAAATAAACAAAAGACCCGTTTTGAAAGTTTCGAAGAAAATGTCATTTAAAATCATGCCTAGTTATCAGTCCGTTGTAATATAACAAGGCAAGAGCTTATCGCTTAGAATTAATATTACAATTTTATTTGCAAATTGAGAAACAACAATTTTGCAACATTCTTAGCCTCGGTGTGCAAAAAATGTATCACCGTAGAAATACGAATAATTTTAAAAAGTTTGAATTGTAATAATTCGTTTAGATAAATACTACGGATCTAAAAATTAAACTAAATTGAGACAAACAGGAAAAATATATAAAAATTTAAAATAACAATTTTTTCTCTTATTGACATTAGTGGGCCCACACGTATCTTTGTGCAAGAAAACAATAATTGCATCTTTGTGCAAGAAAATAATAATTGATTTATGTTCTTATCGTCAATTCATGACATGTTTTAACAAATTATATTGATATCGACCTACTATAAAATCGTCTGAAGCTTACTCTTTAAATTAACAAATTAATATGTGTCCAATTTAGAACAATCCTCGACCTCCTGGGCGACCTTACTTTACATAAAGGCGTTTACTCTTATAGGACTTACTGTCTGCTTACTAAACGTAATAAAATCAGAATATCAAATGCAGAAAACAATTGTGTGATGTACTAAAAAGGATTAAAAAATAAAGTTGTCATAACAAAATTTCTTTCACATCAGTGTTTATTTTATTAACCTTTCGCATAATTCCAATACGTTAAATGAAGACAATGACGTAATATTAATTTTTAAACTAATGGAAATTATAATATCATTTCATTCAATTATACGATAATTACTTCGTAGAATTGAAAATTCTGAGACAAAAGATTAATTCACTCTTTGGAAGATGACAACAAATTTAAACAAAAATTTTAATCACTCGGTAACACGATAAAAAAATTAATTGAAAATTGATGTCAGAGAAAGACAAATTCCTATCAGATTAATATAAGGTAATTTGATTTGTTTATCTCAATAATATGAATACAATAACATGAATAAAAAAAAGAACTTGGTATTTGTGAAATTCCATTTCTTAGGTTAGAAATTTTATTAACTATGACCTCCTTTGACTTTGTTATTAATTTATTTTCCGAGCTAAATCTTCATATACAAAATGTATGTGTACATGACAATAGCTAATAAATTAAATATTTAATTATCGATTGATCATGTTCGCCTGTTTTAAATGACGAAGTAAATGTATACTCTTTAGTACTAGCTATTATTAACCAAAAGATAATTATATAAAGGTAATTATATTTTGTCTAATATTTGTTGTTCGAGTCATCAACGATAAGTAGAAGTTCCATATCCATTACTTAGAGCTACAAGGATCCCATAATGGTTCGGGGCTTTATTGGTCATTTGTTGTCATTCCTCGACCACAGTTACCTCGCCAGTCGTTCCTCGATGCTGCAAAATTTTTAAAGGTATATTCTCTGAACATTCTGGAAATTAAGTTAGGGACAGATTTTCCATAAGGTTAGTCACATTTTTCGCAAATGTGCGCATCCAATTAAGCGCTTTGCGAAGTCAATGAAAGAATGCAAAATACTTTAACAGTTTTTCTTCCCCTATCTCACTCACTCTATCCTATTCATCCATTGAATATAGAGTTATTTACTCATGACAGTTTAGTGGATAATGGTACCGTTATTAATAATAGATGGAATCAGCTTTATCAATTTTAGGCTAGAATTTACTTTTACGAGTAACAAACAAATCATAGTAAAACAAAGGAATTTGAAGATGCATTTAAAGGGTCAGTTTGTTCAATTATACGTACATAGAAAAGTTAAGGAAATTTATAAAAAAACTTCACTTGTGCTGTCTCATAAGGATTCAATTACACTTTGTCTATAAAACTGAAACAAAATTTTAGCAGCTAGTTGACTATACAGTTTTAAGAACAAAATGTAACAGACTAGTTGTTATAGAATTGTGTAAATGGGTTAAGGGTCGTGTTATGAATTAGCATAAGAATAATTATTTCTTCGGCAATATCATGCAGTCTCTTAGGTAATTACCAAAAACGACTTTTCTCTTCTGTAGATGATGTTTCTACGCGTTAAATATTTCATTTTATGTTCCCAAACTCTATAAATAATTAGGCAATTCAACACGGGTCTGTTCATTGATCCGCAAATAGCTATGCAACATTTTGTGGTGTTATTTTTGGATAAATTAATTAGGCCACGTCTTGTATGGCTTTTCCTCCCCCTTCAACTTGTCGAGTAAATATGCTTCTCCGATGTATTTTCAAAATTTTTAAAATTTTATTTATTTTTAACGTCGAATTCCACGCAAGTGGCCAAGGTGGCAAATATTAACAGTTCTACTTCATAGTTTCATCTATAGTAGCGATTGTAGTTTAGTAATATATTTAAATAAACCCCATGCGTTAACGTTAATATAATTCATGTTTCAAATAATTTGTTAGAAGATTGATAGATGCAAGATTGCAAGATTGTTAGTATTGCTTTAACTTTTTCGTGATAATTTTGTGTTTTCTACTACGTTTCTGTCTTCCTCTTATGGTTTAAGCTTAATTTATTTAGTAGTATTGGCCCTTTCAAGAAGCACTTTAGAAAATATACAAAATGGATTTTAAAAATTATTTATTTTTTGTTAAATTAATTTTTAAATTTTTACCTACTTAAATTTAATATCCACAGTCCTGCATGATATTTTTCATTCGTTTCAATTCCCCTAGGTCCTTAGTTAAACATACCTTATTGATCTACAATATACTGATGTATACTGTATTGTATACATCAATATATTTTGTCCAAAGCTCGTGGCGAGCTTATTGAGTACGTGTATTTAGCCTGTGAATATCCGCTTCAATATAGCAGACCAGCCCGTCCGATAACTTTGAGGTTTGAAGCGCAATGCTCATTATAAATATAACAACCTGAATATACTGAACGGGCTTTTATATGTACTCATGCCGAGTGGATGGACAAAATTATTTGACGATAGAATTTCTGTAAGTTTTATCATTCTTTAAATCTAAGACAATCTATTAATTCATATAATTAATAGATTGTGATAGATTTAAAGAATAATAAAACTTGTAAGCTTATCCTAGCTAGAGGTTTCCCTGTTGCTGTTTAAATTCATGTAACTTTATTAGGGCATAAAGGAGACTTATAAAACGCGAACAATTTTATACGTAAAATTGCCTAAGTGCGCCCAGCAGTGCGTGACTGCGCGCTTTTTTTCTGACATTTTCCTATATTATTTTACACGAAACATTAATTATGCATAAATTCTTTAATACATACAAAATTAATAACAAAACAGACCAGAATAAATTAAAACGTTTTTTTTGCATCTTATATATAACAAAACGCAACTTAACTTTAGCTTTTTTTTAAAGTACTAATTAAAAACTATCATCCCATTTTTTCCTGTTTATTGAACTATTGGTGGGAAAATTACAGGAGGGGAAATTGCGAAAGAATTATTTTTGATAAATAATAGGGCTAAATAAAGAAATTGGATTATATTATTTATTTAATATATAATGACTTAAAAAAAACGACACCCCCATCAGATGAGCTGGGCGGAAAAAAATTGCCTTCTAATTTATACCGACAATTTTTTTTCTAATTTATCTTTATTTTTGTCTTTATGTAAAGGAATATAGTTGTATAATTTTATCGCCAAAGATTTAGAGATTGCCTTATAACGTTTAATGGATAGATATAATGAAATTAGTAGGTCTCATAGCTGTTAGTGAAGGGTAAGTAAAAGATTTCAAGACAAAATAAGGTCAATTAGGATACTACAATTTAAACAATTTAAAATTTAAAATCGTCATTTTAAAAAGAGAAATTTGTATTTTTATGCGAAATTGTCTATTTTGACAATAATATAAATTTTGTATGCAAAATAATTATTAATGTCGTAATTAATTTACCTCAACACTAAGTTTGCTGTAAAATTGTATCGCATATGTTTACTATAGAATTTAATAATTTTTTAGCATCTTTTCTGCTAAACGTTTTAATATTTATTTAAATATTTTAACACTTTTTACTGTATTTTTTATCAAAGTTCCTTTTTCATGAAATTATTTTTAATATTACAATATTATTTAAAATATGTTTATTTTATACTACGAAAAATCATAATTAAATTATAAGACTATCTACAGTCAGGTTATAATTAAAATACTCTAGACAAAAATATTTTCAGTATATATATATATATATATATATCTTTCGAACAAAAGACTAAAATATTATTTTTCAAAAAAATGTTTGCCGTCTCCATCGTTTGAAATAATATACAATAAGGAAAATGGTCCAAAAACAACGACAGGACCTCTCCATCGGTACTATGACAAGAGAAATTTGGCCAAAAATTAGTAAATAATAGATAAAACATTTCGATAATATATATACCTATGTGTCAAATACATTATTAACGGTCCAGATATTGAAGGCGATGGACACTGAATGTGTGGTGAAGTTATGAAACAAACAATATAAAAATAATAATACAAGTAATAACACGTTAAAATAATTTCTTAGTTATAAATAAATTTCAATTATGCATTCCGTATTTTCGTCAAAGTGAATCAATACGTTATTGATTATAGGAAGCGACCATTTTACTGTAGTTTAGCAAAGAAATTGAACAACTGGAATGAATTTAGTTTAATATAATAGGTTCTTTTATGCGCAAAAAAGTGTGACCAAAAATAAAGATAATACATAAAAAAGACAGACCATAAGGGTAGAGATAAGCAGGTGCCGGGTCCACACGTAGCCGCCTCCTGTGTCTTATACTCGAGTATGCTTGTTCTTTTCAGAAAAAAATTGTTACTGTTTGTTTGTCGGCTAGTACAGGTGAGTGCAGCTCAAAATTATATACTTCTTACTCTCTGTATATTTATTTATGGTTATAACTTATTTTCTCCTAAGTTATATATTGCATATTATAATTTTGTCATCTTTTTGTGTGGAAACTAAATTCATAATAATTTTTCAATTTAATGAACCAAAAAATTGACACTTTCCTATTTAAAAGTTACTATTAACTGTTTATTATATACAATTAAATGAAACTACGTGATGTAGTATTATTTCAACTTTTTCTTTACCACGACCTAGGTTTCGTTTTATTACGTCTTCAGGTGGGATATTAGCAAAGATCTTTGCTAATATCCCACCTGAAGATGTAATACAACGAAACCTAGGTCGTGGTAAAGAAATTAAAGAAAGTTGAAATAATACTACATCACGTAGTTTCATTTAATTGTGAATAATGAATTTCTACAAAATTAACGCCAAATATATTCAATGTTTATTATATGTTTTATTTTTTCATTTTAAACCTACTCCAGAGTTTTAAAACATTTTTACCATAAATATCGCCATCAATGAAATGCCCGATTCTCATTAACTTACAGAGTGAACTTTCCATTGTCTTCCTCGCGTCATTCTTCTTATTACTGACGATTGTGGTTTCTGTGGATAACTTCTTTGAGAATTATTTCCAGCCATTTGGTTCTAGTCTAGAACAGAGCTTGAAGCTAATAATATTAACAGACCAATACGCGGGAATCCGTACCCTCTATTTTTACCTTCTCTTTTAGCATCACGAGATTTTTTAAATTTATTGTTTATCGTTTTAGCTATGTCATCAAAGTATTCAGCGTATATATATATATATAAGTAACTGCCGTTATGTTTAATATATTTAGACTACAGTTATTGCTGAGATGCGTCATCCACGGAAAATATTTTCCTCCTGGCCTACTTTTGAAACGCGTAAGGAATTCTCTTTCCGCGACGTCCAAATTCGGGCTCATCTAAGAAAATAGTGGACACTAAGGTAGTCATTAGCTTCTTCTCTGTCTTTACTGATATGCTTTTCTTTTTCATATTCGACTGAATTGCTATGTGATTTCCTTTATCATCCCATTTTGTATGTATGTCTAGTTCACATAGGGTTTTGTCAAGGGATCCTGACATATAAAAAGAGTTCTCGAATATTTTATAAATAAATAAACTTATCATCAACTTACTTGTAAAAATGATAATCAAGCCTCTTTTACTGTTCCCGTAAAACGCCATACTCACTATCAACGACGCAAAGATTAACTCATCAACCTATAAATAAGTAAAATTGACGTCATTTTTAAGTTATATACTCACGATTATACAATCACTCATTAAATTCAACCCCTATACTTCTATATGCATGACCAGGTAAAAATTCAAACACTAAGATAAACCACTCTAACTTATAAAATTAATGAAATAAACAAACCCGGGAAAAATTTACAAATGTGTACTAAATTTGTAAAGTTTCCCCGGGGTTTGTCAGCTGATTAATATACTGTATATGAACCATATACGAGTATAGCAACAAATTGACGATATATTAATCTATGCAAGCTGATCTTAGAAGAGTGGATTAAAATTAATTTATTTCCACTTTATTTACTCTTTACCACGACCTACGTTATGACAATATTTTAGGCGGGAAATTTCTAAAGATTGAAGATTTGTAAGATTCAATATTTCTACAAAATTAACGCCAAATATATTCAATAGTGGATTAAATAGCAAATTTGGTCCGCCGGACTTCAAAGACGCAGGATTTTGCTATAGTTTTATTTCAATTGTCAAATAGTGTTCATTCGCTTTATTTCAAATATGTTCATACTTTCTATATAAAATACGCAAGTCAGGACGGAGGCTCAAGTCAATTTTCAAAGGTAAATTTAATCATAATAAATATTTTCCAAAATTTAAAAATAGTTTTATTCTATTTTTGCCAAAAAGCTGTCTAGAATTTGTTGATTGGTTACTTGTAAAATTACGCGAGTTATAATTATTCCTATAGTTAAACCCGATTCGACTTGCTATTTGTTAAAATGTACGCACCTAAGGTGTGCAATAATGAAATTTTTCAATAATAGACGTACATTATTCCGTAGAAAGCTATTCATTTCAAAATATACTTTTATGAAGTTCAAAACCCACTGGAAAAGGTTGAAAATGAAAATGGCAGAAAGATTGATTTTCAAGGTTCCAAAACAAATTCAAACTGACTGATCCCATTTTCGGTCTGTTTTGTCTTCTACCGTTTTCATCTTACAAGTGTTTAAATATACAAGCATTAACCATCAACTTAAAGATCTATTGAATGTTGGTAATTTACCAGAAAAACGGAGTTACAGTTGTTTAGAGATTACATATTCCTTTTTAAAGAACGTAAATTTTTCTTTTTGTGGAATTGACAATTTTTTTTGTTTACGATCGGGTTCGTTAGTTTTAATAAGTAAATATACCGGGACACCGTCTACACAAACCAATCTTCCAATGAATTTGTTTAGAAAAATGTTATTAGTGCTCTCAGAGTAAGTAGCTCTGTAACAGACGCATTAAATTATTCACCTAGGTTGCAAATACAGCATATGTAGAAGTGAGATGCATATCAATTTAAACCGACTCTCTGCATAAGCTTATGACCAATAACGTCGCTTTAATAGACTATCTTATTAATTAATTCATTTGCGTAATAGGTCAAGACCTTGTTAAATAAAAATATCTTGATAAATATTTCATTCTGTATTTTTCCTGATCTGTTTCCACATAGTATGTAAACAAATCTCCTATATTGTAAGATTATATACGCCATAGTGTAAAAACTCAGCATTAGCATTTACATTTGCATTCTCATCCCGGAGTCAACAAAATACATAAACTTGAGCCAAATAGGCATAAGTTTTTAATAATGAAAGTAAAAGGTAATGCAAAAAATCGAATTTCCGGAAGAAAAAATACTCAACATAGCACAACTAAAAACCTGACGTTGGCCAAAACATTAGCTTAGTGTCAGAAGTGGATACGTTACACTTTCTACTTTATGAATCAACGAAGGTGGTCTCCCGGTTTTACCACAAAGTAAATCCCAAATCAAGTAATTCAACTTCGATTCGACTGCATATTATGTTCGAGCTGGTCACTGCGTGAAGCAACAAAGGAAATAAGAAGACAACTTCAATGAGAACAATATCCTAGAATCGCCAATCATCCACTTATAGTCATATCATACCTGAGATATAATAAACTTCGTGAATATTCTATAATTTTTCTTATTTGTTGAAGTGAAGGGATGTGAAGGGATTGTTTTTTATTGAGATAGTAATTTTGACTTGTGCTCCCAACTTTTAAAATCGTTAATATGAATAACAAAATGACAAGCTTATACACACACACACACACACACACACATATATATATATATATATATATATATATATATATATATATATATATATATAATGATGACTCCATCAGGTAAAATATTTTAACACCATTATTAAAATATATTGATACCTACGACAATAATAGCAACGTTCAGAGTTCATGACTGATTAAATTTTATAGGGCATTACAATTCACTGCAAATGAACAGACACCCATTCTGTTTGCATTTATTCAAAGTAAACTTACGGACTAGGCTCAATCAAGCTGCTATATTTAGCAGTTGGGACAACTTGAAAAAGTTTCTTAAATCGAGGTTCAGTAATAAAAAAACGTCAGACATACCGGTTTGGTAATCAGAAACAGGTCAAGAAACAAGCACAGTATAGTTCTAACATGCCTGAAAATCTTTTCGCTTCAATTAAGCAAGCATTTACCGATGTCAGGCTACTACCAAGTCAAATTGAGAGTATCGACCAATTGGCTTTATACAGATTACTATTAGAAATAAAACCCGATAACCAAGTTCTTAGATCGAAAGATCCAAATACTTTAAAACACGCGTTTAATATGATGTTCAAAGAATAAAATTCTTTCTCCTTCCAAATTCAAAAAAATGGCCAATGTGGAATATGCAACAAAACAAACCACACGACTTCTCAATTTAGGAAAAATAATAATATTTTTAATCCTAACTATAAGCAACCATATAAAATAACATATAACCGACAAAATATATTTTATTTAAGCCAAAAATTAAATTGTAGCATTTATGGTAAAGAGATCCACAGATAGTTTACCTCTGATCATAATTTCTTCTTACAAAATAATAGAATGAATTATAGTAATCAAAACCGAATAACGAGGTATAACTACCCGCGGGGTTTACAAAATAATACACCGCGTAGTGGAAATCAAAGCAACTACAAAACTAATAATATTAATGGCAACTGTAATACGAATAAACATGATAAACCCGCCTGTATAGATGATCGTATAATGATGAAAATGACCCCACAGAAACAAACCTAATATTAACAATCTAAATTCAAAAGAGCTTTTCAAATTAGAAGATCTTATTTGAAAAGCTCACTAACTAATCAGCTTAGACAAAATGTTGGAGGCACCCCATAATAAAAAAAACTAGAGGCCTATAAACACGGCCACCTACCCCAGTTATATTTAAAATCGCAATCAATATAGTAAACATTTAAATCCCAATTAACGAGTCTGAGAACAGCAGCAAGCAGTTAGAATTTTAACAGATATCGGTGCTAGTATATCTGTTATAAAAAACCTGCACCCCAAATTAATGACCCACAGAGACAAAATTTTGAACATACATACATGGTGTAACTGAATCGAAACTATCATGTAAAATGGTAGGTTACACTAACCTCAGTTGAAAATTTAGCAATAAAAATATTATGCATACTTTCTTTTTAATACATAAAAAAATGTGCCCACTTAATCTAATTTAAAAGCCAAAATTGAGTATAAACAAAACTTTACTGAAATAAATAATCAAAAGCGGCCTTCACTGTTAAACCAAAGTAAAGTTGTAAACCCTTATATGTATATATAAATAAATATATATATATATATATATATATATATATATATATATATATATAGATATATATATATATATATATATATATTTATATATATATATATATTAGAATATTAGAACCTAAAACTAAAAATATATGTCACGGGTATAATATATTAAACCCTCAAGTTAAAGAAGAATTAGTTAAAAATAAAGAAATTACAGAAGGTGTATATTTATCAAGTTACATCACTAGAGTAAATGAAAATGATAAAGCCTACGTATCAATTGTAAATACTTTAGAAAAAAGTTTTTATTTATATAATAGAATAGAAAATCTTTAGATGTTGCGGTAGAACAAATAAAAATACAATTTTAGAATAAACAGAAGACAACGGTTGAGGAATGAACTATGAATTTCTCACCTAAATTACGAAGAAAAAGAATCGTTGTTAAAAATTTGCTAAAAACATAACTCGATATTTTATTTATAAAGAAATGAACTAACCTCAACAAATTCTATTATACGTGACATCAGTACAGATCCATTTAAAGATTCATTAAATAGTAAAACGTACAGTTATCCTGAAGTTCAGAAAGGAGTTAAAACCCAAATAAACAATATTTCAAAACAAGGCATTATACTATCATGGTCTTCACCCTTATGGGTAGTTTCAAAGCAAAAGATGCTTCTGGTAAAATAAAATGTTGTTATTGAATATAGAAAGCTAATTATCATAAATATAGACGATACCTACTCCCTTCGCGATATTAATGATATTTAAAACCAACCAGGTAATTCGAAATACTTCTAGATTATACTGGACTTGACACAAATCTGAAGTTACAGTCAGATAAGTACGAATTTATGCAAGACGAGTTAGCAAATCTTAATTATAAAATTACTGGAGTTTCCAAATCCATA
Source organism: Druceiella hillmani (assembly GCA_039881145.1). Lineage (NCBI taxonomy): Eukaryota > Metazoa > Arthropoda > Insecta > Lepidoptera > Hepialidae > Druceiella > Druceiella hillmani. Next base: position 1,473,444 of record JAYKKI010000079.1, on the reverse strand, counting down.
AAAAACTAAAACCACCAATTTTCCGATCCGAAGGTATTAAGTCATCCGTAGGATTTGTTAGGAAGTTCATAGAAAATTTGTCTACATTATCTAAACCTTTAACTAAATTATTGGAGAAATATATTCCATGATGACAGATAAACAAAAGAACGTTGACAAGATGCGCAATATTCTTATCTACATTTTTAGATATTCAGATTTTACAAAGGAGCCATAATTACTACAGATACCAACAATTATGCAGTTGGCACTATCTTTAGCCAAAGTGAAGTTGGTAAAAATTTACACATAACTTACGCTTCTCGAACTTAAAGCAGAAGAAAATTATAATACTACCGATAAAAAAAATTGTTAGCAATCAAATGGGCAATACAACATGTTAAACCTTATTTGTACGGAAGACACTTCAATATCTTTTCCAATCACAGACCACTCACTTGCTTATTTAACATCAAAAACCGAGGAAGTAAACTAGTAAGTTGGAGATTACAGTTAGAAAAATTCGATTAGGAAATAAATCATAAAGCTGGTAAAGTTAACTCTACTGTACACTGTCTCACTAGTAGTAATCACTACTATAACCACCGACACACAATTGCGAACTTTTATTATATTTTATTTTCAGGATTTCTTTATAAAAAAAAGAGAATTTACTCTAGGAGCTTACTCTTTTCATCTGAAAGTCATTATAATGATAATTGACGATTGCAATTACGATTTCAACAACAATGGCATTCATCGAGGGAAATATCCAGGAAACTTAAGGAAAGTTTAAAATCTTAGATAATATTCCAATTGAACATTCAAGTTGCGTTAAAACTGTAGAAAAACACCTAGAAAAAATTTAAACCCTATACAATTCACTATCCCTGTACTAAGAAATATTCGATGGTTTCGGTTCTGTACTCAAAACAATTTTTGAAACTTTAAACAGTACTGATGCTCAATATTAGGACGATGAGGCTAGTGAGAAAGTACTACTAGACGATAAGGAACTTTTAAATTTAAAGAAGAACCAAATTCAAATAATTTAGCCAGCCATTAATAATTTAAGAAACTAAACAACAATGAGAATATAATCATTAAAACATTTGGATAAAATAAATAGATTCCTAATTAATACAAATAATAGAATAACACTTTTAGATATTAAAATCACCTCAAACACTTTTTCATACATATATATATATATATATATATATATATGTGTGTGTGTGTGTGTGTGTGTATATATATATATATATATATATATATATATATATATATATAATGTGTCCGAAATAAGCGTCGGACAGAAAATAAGTGTCGATTGTCGTTAAAATAACATTTAAAAGATGACTTTTTTCAGAAAATTTAAAATAATATTCATAATTATTTATCATCTTTTTGGTACCCATAATACTTGCGCACATTGTTCACCGCCGCTCGGGGTAATAACTCGCGAACAGCTGCGATGACATCGCACTGCGGGTAAAAACCGCAAAAAAGAGTTATAAGTAATACTTTTTTGCATGCAATTAGAAAAAGGACGTGTTTCACGTTTGATTTCAACGACAATTTATTCCTTTATAGCCAACGAATAGCATCTTACTTTGGCTGACATCTATTACCCACACCATATTGGACACCGTGTGTGTATATAATATATATATATATATATATATATATATATATCTATATGTATGTGTGTGTGTGTGCGTGCGTGCGTGCGTTTTATCCCTTTGGAGGATCAAACATATTTAATCTCTTTTGATCTGACTGTCATTTATAAGGAAACATTAACGCCAAAAAAATCTTGATTTGTATATATGAACAGTTTTTGAAATTCGATTACGACCCGTCAAAGGATCGAAAATAATTTCATACTTCATACTTTTAATAAAATCAATTAATAAAATTTTAACTTAAGCTAAGGTCGTGAATTCAACCCACGATCATCTGATCAAATATTTTATTTATCCCAAGCTCGTTTCTTACCTTGATTACAGTTATTATAACATGAAATGTATTCCGAGTGCATTTAAAGTTTTATTATAAGTTTTAATTAGCTTTCTTTAAGCAAAAAAATGACTCAACTACGGTCCCGCAAAGATAAAACACACCCACCTCCTCTAGTGTGCTTCTATATCTCATCTGAATGTCACAGTTTATTCAACGCTTATTCTCTCAATAAACTTGACAAATGATGTATATTTATATAGACTTGACAAATGATGTATATTTATGAAAATATATATATGCACTGTGTGTTTAAATCGAGTGGCCGCTTAAAGGACCATCAGATGCTGACATTAACTTATATGGCAACATTGATGGAGAATGAATCAAGAAATTTACGTCTCTTGAAAATTTATATTATACCTCTATACTTAGTTGGTTATTTTTGTGATTGTGTGATTTTAATAGGAATCTGATGACGGTAATACTTTTTTATACAATTGTCTTTTTGTGTACACAGCAGTAGCGTATCACAATAAACAAAACCAATCAAATATACTTTGAATATTTTTAGACTCTCAGTATTATTTTTAATACACTAACGATTACGTTTAAACGTTCTGCATTTGTTCATAATCTTTAATATTAAAGAAAAATTGATTTCCAAAAAATTTAATCAACTTCAAATAACCACCAAATATTGAAAGCACTTAAGAGCATAAAATAATAAAAATATGAGTACTTAGTTGGAACTTTTGCGGTATAATGGAGTTTTCGTACACAAATAAACTTGCGAAATACTGCTACTGCTAGAGATTTTTGGAACGGAACACACGAAAATTAGTATTATATTTTACTTGGCACCGACATCACAAATTACTTGGCAAATTTATTATGTCCAAAAACGATATGGTACCATATAAATTCCAACTAAGTAGTCGCATTTTCATTATTATATGTTTTCAAAGCGCTTCTTATTCAGCGGTTATTTGAACGCTGTTCAAATTTTCTGTAAAAAATTCTTATTTTTCCATTTTTAATACCCATAATATCCCGTGTACATAGGGATACATAAATATCATTTTGTCTTTTGGCTTCACCGTAGTCAGTGCTTCAAGCATGTAAATACCTGTATGTACTTAATTACCTATCGCTTTACCTACTAAGTTTGCTTATTTCATGCATTTGTTTATACCTGTATTTACTTAATTATCTACCTACCTACTAATTTCTTCATTGCTTCATGCCTTTGTATGTACCTCTATATACTTACCTACCTATTTACTTTGTTATTTTTGTTTATATTAGTACAAGTTAAATGAGTCCATCACTTCAGTTATGAAAGAAAACTCAGAGAGTTTATCTCTCAGCACTGAACATTTCTTGTCACTGCCGTCTAGCTCAGTCATTGTATTCTGATTAACTAAAGAGCAAAATTATGTTATCATCATTTTTTCGATTCCATTTTCTGATGAACCGCTCATTCTACGTACGCTAATCCTGTGTAAGTCTATCTCCATAAATCCAGCATACAATTTTTATAAATCCTTAAATTTAAACAAATAATTTAAAGTTAAAAATTAAAAACAAAATGAAAATGTTTGTTTGTTTCGACGATTGTCACTCAAGAACGCTATAACCCCTGAAGCCATTTGATTGTAATCTAAAACACTGATTGTCTACGGCCTAGATTAACAGGTAAAAATATATAGACTAAAGACTTACGGAGTTCCTTGTTTTTTGTTTCTTTTTTATTTTTTTTTATATATTATATTGTTTGCCTAAAAATTGTTTTGTCACTTTCCAAAATTAACGTGGGCTTGGATGCGGACAAACCCTAGTTTAGTTTTTTTTTGAAGATTTAGTATAGTTAGATTGGCAACTAATAACTTCGCGATTTTTCCAGTAATTTTTGGAATGTTATAGAAAGTTTTCAGAGATTTCTTGCAGGGTATATAAAGAGTGTGACCGTAGATCTTCTATTCAGTTAGCAAACAATTTTTGGCGGGTTAATGAAAAAAAAAATATGAAAATCTCATAAAGAGAATTTAGAGTGTTTCATTACGTCATTAATTTCTTTTAAGATAAAAGTGAACAAGCAATATATGCAAAAGGATGGATGAAGCTGTACACTTCTATAACAAAGCCAAGCATTGATTCCAAGAATTCAAAGAAGGAAATGTTTATTTCTCCAATAACCCTTACCCAGAGCAACTCAATTCAATTTAAACATTAAAAACCGTATTGAAACGGATCACTGGTTAGGTTTACGATATCTAGCAGAGATGCTCTCACGATCCCATAAGAAGTAGTGGAAATATTCCATTTAGCTACTACATTAGCCCCTTCAACGAGATGGTCGTTTATTAGTTGTAAGCACAGTATCCTAAATATGTTTAAATAATATAACAATATTTTAAATCAAAATACAACGTAAATGTAAATTAATAATTTCAAGGAAAATTATTCTCACATTTCTATGAAAATATTCATAGTTTAATGATGCGTACTGATTATAATTTCTGGATAAGTTAATTTTGGAAGTTAATTAGACAATCTTTTAAGAGTATTATTAAATAGCCAATTTTCGCATGGAGCATTACGATTTCTATTATCTTTTTCAATTCAACGAAAACCGAAACCCGAACGGTATTTAATGATAAGAAAATGTTAAGATTTGCCAAATTTTAAATTACAGACAATTTCGATTTACAAGAAAGCAACCAAGTATTCAAATTAATTGAATGTAATTAATTGTGTTCGTTATTTTTTATGAAATAAAACCTTTAAATTAAATAAAAGATACGAATTAGAATGAAAACTTTTTAAAATTACAATTTCATTCTATTTCAAACTTCTTTACAAGAACCTTCATGCAAGCAACGTAACATCATGCAATATTAGAGGATATTCATTGAATCAAGTGTCTCACCCGTGACTGTCACGGGTGGGACATATGTCACGGGTGAGACAATCAGGCTTTAAAATGTACAATGCTTCTTCTAAACAATATTACTGATGGATAAATTGTTTTCTAAACTTTCAGCACGATGGGTAAAACAACATCTGCAGGACGAATGAGAAAAATTAGAGAAAAATTAAAGAAGAGACCAGAAGATTTAAAGAATTACCTTCAGAAAGAAAAGGAAAGAGACAAGAAACGACGCGAAGTAAGAAATTACCCAAAGTGCATTGCATGTAAATGAACAAACACCTACATCTTTAGGATCATACTCTGGTATGCAGACCTTAGGGAAGGTTGTCAACAGGATAAGAAGAACACTTCCTTCTAGCCCAGGAAAAAAATTGGCAGCTATCGGTAAACTTATTGTTGTAAATTTTGGTAATGCTGCTCTCAACGACCCTACAACGAAAAGAGTTACTAAGAATGTCCTATCTAAATAAGATAAAAACAAAGTAAGAGACTTCTGACCGCGTGATGATATTAGCCATAAGTCTCCGGACATCAAAGATAATAAGTCTTGTAAGGACGCGACAACAGGATAAAGGATCCTAGGTCAGAAGCTTCACAGGAATGTAATTGCTCGGGAAGCTTATGCTATCTTTAAAAATGAACATCCAAAGAAACCTATTAAAATGGCTAAAGTTTATGAACTGCGTCCGCCGTCTTACTGACTAGCGACATTAATTATTGAGTGATGGTTACTATTGTTAATCACGAAACATTCTAAATTAAAATATCTTTTAAAATACCAATTTCAAAAAAATAGTTGCTAAAAAGTAAAAAATAATTAACACAAAATAGCTACAAATAAGTTACTTATTTTTAAAGCCTGTTCCAGCACTGTGAACTTAAACACATTTAGAATTTAATTTTATTTATAATGTAAATTTAAAACCTTAACTACTAATATACTCACAATACGAAATAGCTTCATAAAGGGCGCATTTATAATATAAAATTTTACATCTGCTCAAATTGATCGATGGTGCTGGCACAGACTTTAAAAATAACTAACTTAGTTATTTTTGCGAATAAGCAGGTAGCTTTAGATTTTGAGTTAATTATTTTTTACTTTTTTGAAGTCGGTTTTTTAAAACATATTTTATATGTATACTAAAACAGAAACATGGCTGTAATATAACCAGGTAGTGAGGAGATTTATTCTAAAGTAACTTTTCTCTGCGGATTACTTACATAGATTGTTTATTAATGCGGTAGTATTTTTCTCCACTACTAATGTCTACATATTAAGTACTTAACTGGAACTTTAAGCTGAATCGCTGTTACGGTCTAGACAATTTCCATTCATAATTTCTTTAGCCTACACACTGCGTACTAAAAACCTTCTTACTGCGTGAATGCTAGTAAATTAATTTCCAGTTCCACATAGAATACTCTACAGGGATAAAAAGTAGGCAAATGTCCTTTTAAATTGGTTCATTTGGGTGACGCTTTGGCTAATAGACAAACATTCAAACAGTTAAACGATAATACCGAAATTTTTGCTTCAATCGATGGTTCTTAAGAATACAACAGTGAAAGTCTTATCATTATTCGTTCAATAATTATTAAATAATACGCAATCAAACAAACATATATGGTAAATTTTGTGTACGCTTAAACTTATTATTTCCAGGAACTCTTGGTTTTATGCTAATCAGAGGACTGGATTTTATTTTCTACAGAAACTTGTGGTAGTGTTTTTATAATAGAAAAAACCGATAAGATGCGCTAAGCTTTCTGATAAACCTTGTTGATATCCTATACTGTTCATATTTTTAAAAAAAAGTGGAGAGTGGAACTCGCACTACGAGGGTTGCGTGCACATTTAGGCATTTATAAACATTTAATGATACATGATATTCTTATCAAACTACGTCTCTTTCATGTTTTAGAACGAAAACATATTGCCTGCTATATTGTCCAGAAGCGTATATTTAAAAAGAAATATTTATAAATCGCCGGACCGAAAATGTATTGCCCACTATATATTTCACAGGCGCTTATTTAAAAAAAAATGTATGTGATATAACTATAAATTAACGATTTTCGGATTTTTTCCTTTACTTGTGCTGCAAGACCTTGCTTTTTGCCAAATTTCATGATTCTATGTCAATAGTAAGTACCCTATAAGTTTGTATTTACTTGCGAATGTCAAAAAATACGGCATAAATGACCGTATTTTAAAGTTTTTTGATTGCATTGTCTTTAGAAGCTTGTTTTTTTACAGCTCCAAGGGACCGTAGACTCAAGTATATGATATTAATTTTAACTTAATACTTCCACGCTTTCCTGATATAAAGGGCCTTGATAGACAGACAGACACACAACGGAGAACGAAATGTTACTATTAAGGTTCCTTTTTTCCTTCTGAGATGCGGAACCCTAAAACATGATAATGACAAAGAGTGTGCGGAGACGAAATATTTGGATTTACTCTACTTTTGAAGTATATAAACAAAACAGCTTCACCTATTGCTTACTTAATACGGTAGTTGACTCATTCTAAATTTTGAAATTTTTCGTAGAATATTGTGAAATATAAGTTAATTAAAAATCAGTATTGAAAAAAACTCAAAAATTGATCGAAAAATAAGCCAGTTATAGGCTTCTAAATTTGAAGATACGGAAAGAGTTGTGTATATCCCTGTCTCTTTTCCTCTCGTAGAATATAATGTGCAATATTAAAAATGACCTCACAACACAGTATTGCCGTCCTTCCCTAAAGGTTAAATTTAAACTTTTATAACTCGGTCAATTTTTAAGATTATTAAAAAAAAATCACTCTTCATCAGCTTGTACCTCGAAATTATGATTAATGAAATAAAAAAAATTTAGTCAAATACCCAATTTGCGGTTACTTTTGTTATACGACGTTATCTAGATATTTAATGAACTACATATAATATTACCCTAATGATCAAATAATTGGTTTTATTAACACATCCAATAAAATAAAGTTTCTTTACATCAGCAATATCTACAATACAAAATAAATATCATGAAATGTAAATTATTAGAAAAAATTTTCATTTGTTTCAAAGGTACAAACATCAACTATTAATATTCTATGAAATGAATTTAACAATATTTGTGTTTTTTGTACATTGTGATAAGTAGAGGGCCAGAATCTGGTATAGTAATTTCCAAAAATACTTCCTTTGTTCTTAATAGCTTGTTTTTAGTTTCCCGATCATAAATTAATTTGTTTTTCTTCTTGAAAAACGTCGGTTACTTACTACATCATTGATTCTATGCATCATACATCGATTTTTTTCTAATTTCTCATTCAAATTGTTATTTCGAAATTATATTTAACCTACTAAAAGTCAAAAGTCAATAGTTAGTATTATAATTTTGAAACAATGAGATATTTCGTGTCTAGGATAATTTTTTATTATGTCGAAGTACTAATATGTATTGTCTAGGACATTCTATTATATCACGTAATGCTTTACATTATTTTATGTTTTTCGTATCACTACTTGAATAATGACAAAACTTAAAAAAAGTATTTCGTTTTATCGTAATGCATTTATTATACTGTTACATATATATTTAATTATTACTTGCTTTGTCATTTGCAACATAAGTTTGTTAGTGTAAATAAACAAATAAAAATTCAAATATCTTTATTTAATCTTTTGTAAATATAGTAAGGCACTGAAATTGAAAATTCTGAGAAATCATTATGTAATTTTGCGCTCCGGAAATTGCATAACGTCCCCTAAGTACTCGTCGTTCAAGAGTAGTTCGTGGAATAAAAGGGTACTGTGAAATACGAAGGTACAAAATTTTATAACAATGAAGCTGCTTAATCAAATTTTTATCACAAGGTATTTTTAATGTCGTATCGGCTGTAATTGGGCAGAATAAAGATACGTTGGGTATATTGTCAATAGAGCGAATTAAATTATTACACTTCGAAAACTTGCCATTAGATTTGTTTGATATCAGATAGGTTGTAACTGGGGTGAACGAAAATATTACAACTTAAATAAATAGAAGTGATTTAATTTTTTAAAAAAATAAAAAAATATTTTGCGATAAAAATATGTAATTTTGAGTACATTCTCGTAAAATTTCTTTACGATTACCGTTAATTGATAACTAGTTTGCATTAAAAAATTAACAGGTAAATACAATCTGTAAGGAATTACAGTATTGCTTTGTCGTTTTATCAAGTTATTAAAGAAATGCTGTATGACTAATTTACAAAGGAGTAAATGTAAATACTCATAAAAGAGCAACCAAGTGTTTCACAAAGAATGTAGATGTATTTTTATATAAAGTATGTTATTTTAATATAATTATACTAACTATACGCATAATTTAACAGTTGGTTCAAACTAATCGTAAGGTATTGCTTAAAAGAAATTCCGTAAAAAAATTTAAGCAAATATGTAATAATTATTGAATATATTTGGCGTTAATTTTGTAGAAATTCATTATTCACAATTAAAAGAAACTACGTGATGTAGCATTATTTCTACTTTCTTTAAGTTCTTTACCACGACCTAGGGTTTCGTTGTATTACAACGTCTCCAGGTGGGCTATTAGTAAAGATTCTGTCTTTGCTATCTTTGCTAATAGCTCACCTGAAGATGTTGTAATATAACGAAACCTAGGTTGTGGTAAAGAACTTAAGGGAAGTAGAAATGATACTACATCTTGTAGTTTTATTTAATTGTGTGTAATAATTATATTAATGGTGACTATTTTTTAAACACTTGACGATCAGGCACTTAATCTATAGATGGTATAGTTGGTTAAAATCAATGAATAATAACAAAATTATTAAAGTTTAGAGTAACAAAATTACGGAGTAAGAAAATGCAAACATAAATTTGTTTAATACCGTCCTAAAATTATGAAAGTCAGTTTTACTTTACTTTTAAAACTTTTAGAAACATTTATAATAGATAAAAAATATTATTAAAAAATCAAAATTGTATTTAAATAAATTTATAATAGTAAAAAATCAATATTTGAAATCTATGGTTTACATAGTTCTAAAATATTTATTTTTTACTACCTTTAACCTGAAAACACTGAAAGTGTTAAGGAAGAAAATGTCTAACGAGACTCACATTCAAATCGAGTCATCCATTATAAATTTGTGCTAAATATGATTATATCTTTAAATGCTTTTCCGGTATCACGCTAATTAAAAAAAAGCTTAAAGCGATTGATTTTATGAAATTTGGATTCTGGATTTATCGAAATATTATCTTTTTGAACTTAAAACAAATAATTTAATTTCACTTGATTTAGTTGTAATAAAACATATCGGTACGCTAAATAAGAAAAACTCTATTTTTTGCTAGTGAATATGATTATTTTAAAAACTTTAACTATTATTTTACATTAAAATATCCAATTTAAGAACAGCAAGATTCAAATGAATTTCCAGCCATTTGACCTGTAATTTTATCACATTTTGCTGTGATAGGTGTACAAGTAATTCAGTGAATATAACAAAGTTCTTTAGACTGAATTATTCTGAAAACGTTATTCTAAAAAATCAATAAAAGTTGACTACGAATAGCTTCACTCTTATACTGCAGGGCGTATTCAATAAAGGTTTCTGAAATATAAACCCTGTTATATGACAAGAGATTAAATAAACTCTTTGTAAAAACAAAGCGACATATTTTTAATTTAAATTAAATATAATAGAAAAGTGCAACGATGTTAACAACTTGAGTACTAGGACGAGAATGAGCCCCACTGCTTATTACCAATATTTATAATAGATGTTAGTTTTGGATATAAGATTTAAGTTCAATGATTGCTTTAATGAGAATATCCCTTGAGAAATTTTAACAAACTAATAAATTACTGATGGTAAGGATACAAAGTACAAAACGAAGCTATTAATGGCTTTCTGACTAATACATTTACTTTTAAAAACTAATTACTTATTAAAAATGTTAAAATGATCATTATCATAAACAATATCAATATATACGTATTATTGACAATATAGATAGTGTTCAAAATAAGTAGTTAATGAATTTAAGAGCAAGATATCTTCTTTTGAAAACATGTTATTTATTAGGAAATGGCCAAAAGGTCTTTATCATAAAAATAATACTTTATCGACGATAAAAATATCATTTTACAAGTAAATATGTACGTAGATTTAGAAGCAAAGTAATGTTTACTTGGTAATAATAACTAATTAAGAAAGGGTAAAAATTAACTAAAAGGGGTAAAAATTACCTAACACGTGCATCGCCTTATAATTCATAAAGAAATTTGTATGCCCCGCTTTATGTAGGACTACATTTTTCTTTTTATTTCGGTACGAATTGCTGATTTTTAATCGTTTAGTAGGAGATAATATGAATATTTTTGATATTCGCATCATCTCCTACTAAAAAATTGGAGATAATATGGATAGTATGAGACTTATTTTTCCAAAAATTACCACTGATTATATCAGCATTTTGTTATTAGATTTTATCAGTGCAGTATTATTTTGGTATGTCAATATTACTAGCTAAAAGCGCGGCTCTGTGAGTGCACACGAATTTTTATTATTTAAAATAGCACGTTAAAATGAAAAATCACAATATTGATATTTAAATTTCACAAAATACCTACTGTCAATAGCCATGCTTTAAATTCATTAGTACTAATATATTAATTGTATTTATAGCATAATTTTATAAAGTAATTGAATTAATTTTAATAATATACAAAATTTGTCATACGATTTTCTTCTTGTCTTCTATACTTAATATATATGAATTTTTAAATGGCTAAATATATCATAAGGATAACTTTTCTTTAATGCTAGAATTTCTAATGTCTTTTTACTCCAGAAAACGCAGCATATGTTAAACCAATAGAAGTTTCTTTTTGTCAGATATATATAAACAGCTTTACGTAATGTTTTATCTTGAGATTTGTAAATTAAGATTGCGAAAGCTGGTTGTAATGAAAATTATTTCCTCGGACAAATAGTATTTCCACTTTTCCAAAATTAAGTACCATTTTTATAAATGGAATGAGAATAATTTTCAAAACAATCCATTATCATTCATGGCACTTGATCGGGAGTCCTGATTTTCTTCATAAATTACAACCTAAAATTCCATTGACAAATCCTTTTTCGACCCATAAATAAGAAAATAACATAACTTTAGATCCTATTGATAAAATTATAAATGGTTGAAATCCACCTAATGTTTATGCACTTCCTGATTTTGCTTTATAACAATTGTGAATGGCTGGAATGTAAGCAACTAATTGACAAAATTCTTGTAACTTTTGATGAGTAAATTGTTGTGAATCATCTAATGGCTTCGTTGACAAAAATTACGTAAATTTAGTGAAAATGTTTGTATACACTGTGTTGTTGATTTTTGCTTATTTTCTACTGTACAAATATTTCTTTACATTAATTTTTTGCGAAATTATAACAATACAAACTATTTTTAGATACTTGATTTAAATAACAAGTTTCCTTCTAAAAGGATTTCACTTCCTTCGATTTTATTACCATAAAGTGGCCTGTCAATAAAAAGCGATAAGTAATTAATATCTCCAAAAAATATATAAATAACCCACCAAATGTTTCATCCTGTCTTGAAGAAATAGCTCTGCGTAATCGTAGATCAATTTCCTCAAAAGACTACCACCAATCATAGAAACTCATTTCATCATTAAAATAAATTTATACCAATGTATTTCCTATTGAATTGGCGCAAGTGAATATAGGCTGAGCTCTTTTTTATGTTTTTTTACTCTCAATAAAAGTTTAGAATGAATTGTCGAACCATTAATATTAACAGCAGCGGTACCAGTCGGCACAAGCAATTGATAAGATCATGGTCCCAATGGTTGATTCAATCGAGAAGTGAAATAATTAATTGAAGTACTCTTTTCAAAACCAGATTTCCCTCGAATAACATTTTTTTAATAGGTTGATCTTTTTCACGTACTGGTAGATAACAAATTGTTTTTCAGCTATATTAATCCGTTCTTGCTATTCATCTGGAAAAAAGCAATACCTGGCAAATTATATTGAATGTTAATAATATGATTTGTTTGTTTTTCTGTAACTTCTTCATTTTCAATAAATTTTTCTTAATTCAACAAAATGGAATGTCAATTATACATGATATCGAGTTTTATTCTACCTAGACCCGCTTCTTAATAAACGTTATTTGGTCCATCAGCTATATATATCCATTCAGTCTTACAGTTGATTTAATAATTATTTATAATTATTTATTTGTTCACAATAATCTTTGTCTTCCATATTTTATGACAGATGATCCAAACCATAACTCCAAATATCATGAAAATGATTTTCATATACAACTTTTCAAGTCCTTTTGTTTGGATATACATCATATAACTATCGCCAGCCAACATATGAAAAAACGTTTTGCTTATAGCAATTATCGTCGTCTGTAATACTACGATAGTATTTAAATTTTAGTATGGCTCCAAAAAAAACATACTTTTATCTCACTTTAACTTGTACCTCTCTTCTAATTTTTTTAAAAAATCATGAGACATTTCTTCAAATCCCACTGCTCGTTATTGATATTTCTCCAAAAAAATTAAATACACCCATCCTTTCTATTAATTTTAAATATTCCCATCATTATCTGATAAATTAATTTTAACAAATCGTTGAGAAGATTGATGCAAAGGTCAACCCATTAAAATCTTAAATACTTCTTCAGCGGAATAGTCACGTTCAGTATATATTTTTATCGAAATCTTTTGGATTATTCGTTGAACATTACTTTAATTATATAATATTATTATATAATAATTTTGTACTGCTTGTCTAATAAAATCTTTTATAGCGTCCAATTTTAGTTCTTTGCTATTTAGCAATATGTTTTAGAGAGCAAGAACAGAAACGATGGCTTGTGAAATAACACTTGCTCGCCAAATTCTCAAAATTTTATGATAATGGTGATTTTATGATAATGTTATATCATTATCATGAATGAATTGTATCTTACATTTATTAATACGTTCTTCAGAATCCTTTAAATGTTAAATAGATTCAGAAGAATTTCTTCTCTTTCTTTTAACAATACGCTTTAGTACATTTACGCATTTGTACTGCACGTGTTAAGTTGGTTTTAATCAATATCTAGATTAATTACGTCCGAAAAAAGCTTTTTTGATGGATTTATTTCATAAGTTTGAGAAGGATCTGGATACTAAGAAGATATAAATTCGTTCAAATATTTAATAATTTCTTGTATCCTCACAATATAATCTGAATTGAGATCAAGAACATTTTCCAATCAGAAAATACATGCATATAAGGACTACATCTATGTTGGAATTCAACACAAAACCAAAAATCTTCTAATTCTCGAGATCTCATATACCAATATGAGCTTAATGCCCTCAAATTAGCATTACATGATAAAATATATTTATATAATCTCAGTTCACGCTGTAGTTACTCTTGAAGCAGTTCAGTTGTTTCAATATTATCAAAACGTGATTTTTTTCTAACACAAATACTCCCATTTTGCAAAGCTGTCCAAGGTATTATTGGGCTAGTAAAAGTCAAAAATTTAAATCTTAGATGTTTCACGAACCTGCCGTCTTTACTCATCATTAAAAGTTTAAAATACCCATTATTCGAAAGTTAACAGATCCATGTATTTATGGAATTACCTTTACCGGTAGGAAATGAAGTCGAGAACGCCTCTATAAATAAATATATCACACGTAAAATCATTAATCAGTACAAAATTATATTTAGGCCATGGTAACACACGAGATCCGTTATTTTCTTCCTGAATGTAAAATATATTATTCACTGCCTGTCGATTACATTGAAAAGGTTACCGTTGGGACTCCAGATTCATAAAAATTATTGAACAACCGGATGTAATAACCGGATGGACTTGAGTGATTAATTTTTCTTCAATAAATGTCAACTTTTTTAATACATAAGATTGTGGTCAGTATCCATATTATTACCTATGGAAAATATATACACTTCATTTTTTACTTGAAATTTGTGACAGTACAAAGTCCACCTCTTTCAATTTGTAAATCAAGCAATGACGATAACGCACACTGTAAATTTTAATTCCTAATTTTTCTGGGCAGTTTCAAAGTTAACTGCAAAGTTTTCTGTCGTTCCCTTGCATCATGCGTCGGGGAACGGTTTTTGCGACCAGTTAACCGACGATTTCATGGCATTTCGCAGTAACAATACAAATTATAAAACTGTTGAATATTTTTACATACCAAAAAAAGAAAAAAACTTACCTATTAATTATTACTTCTATACATATATACTTCATGAATGCTCTAATATGATTAAAAATAAGAAAAAGTTAAGGATGTATAGTATTTTTATTAAACTATTCCGCTAAACTGTTACACACATATTATTTTTCAAAATGTAACTATATTGCCTAGTAAATATTTTCCAGGCGCTCGGAAAATAAATCGATTGCTTTAATTTTTTTTACATGCACAGTTAAAAAGATAAAGTGGAGAGGGCCATACTGTATAATTATGTGTAAAATACCTCGCGATTGAAACCCGTAAAAAATTCATGTGATATTTTGTTTGCGTTTTAAAAGACCTTTTCTATCACACTGAACATGATGGGATCTGTGAAAAAAAGTCTGATATGAATGAAGATCCATGAAAATAAAAGTTGTAGTTTCTCTACTCTTATTTATTAGGGCGGTTAATATACACATTCCTGTAAAATTGTACGATTGGACTTAAATTTAAAGTTATGATACTGCAACTTACGGACAGATATACATAAGTGACGAATTATAAAGAGTCCGTTTTTCGCCATTCAACTATGAAACCGTAAATAGTTCCACATCCATATCCCTATCTATTTTTTACAGAGGATCTTCAATACCTCTTCGTTAATCAAGTACCTAAGCATATTTCTGTTATCAGATGTAAAAGGTAGTAAAAAACAAGTTACGCCCTTTTATAGAAAAAAATCGACAACAATTATAAGAGTTTAGAAAACAAATTTGAAACAAATTTTATCACCTGCTACAATTCTGAAACTTCTTCTGCATGCTTTATATACCTAGATATTTTTGGATTTGCTTTGAAATACTATTTCTATGATACCGTTCATAACGGATTCATATACATTATTTAAATTAAATTACTATTATTGTTATTCAACATTTTTGTCAGTGACCAAATTTTAAGTAGCGATTAAAAATTGGCAACTAAATCATATAATGACAAACACTTAAAAAAACATGTTTTTATTTTTATATTTATTTTTTACAGCTTTTTTCGATTGTGTTATAGAAACGAAAAAAATAGATGGAGATGACAAATAAGTAATTCTAAACAAATTTGCCGCGGTGCCAATAAACACAAAAAATGCGGCGTGCAACGTGTACAAAGAACGGCCCTTCTATTTTCAGTATGCCATTTGGCTTAATTGCGTACGTATGTATCGCTACGCGATCGACAGGATAGTGAGTGGTGAAAAAGCAAACACACCGTAAGCATTTTTGGGCATACATTAAACCCCATGCAATTAGAGACAATTAACATCAAGTGTAAATAAGCGCAAATGTGTGGGAAGGAATAATTTAAAATTAAAGATTTTGAAATTAAAATTACATAATTTCAAAATTATGAAATAAAATGTGATACAGAGTACCCTTGAATTAGTTGAAAAATAATTTGCAATTACAAGCGAAATAAACCACTTTCAACAGTTATTAAAATATCATTAAAGATAAGGACATGGTAAATAGTAGTTAATCACATACGTAAATTTTCAATTATTGTAAATAATTTCAATTTTTTAAATATGTCTTAGACATTCCAGTTTTTTTAATTACGCTTAGAAAGTATGGGTCTGTCAAGCTCGCAAAAAATGTCTTCCGACCGCAATAATTACAAGTAAATTGGTGAAGTTTAAATTTTGTGATGAAATACGAAATTTTGTAATAGTTTACGAAATCTTAGAAAAACGTGCAATTTTGATGGTGTATTGTTATGGATTCCACTTCGAACATAGATTAAATGTATAAACAGACGTCATTTAAGTATGTGAGTTTAAATTATCCCAAAAAAGTTACATTACAATTGTTTAAATACGCCTTAATGAAAATGCCGATTTCGATAAAAAATTAAGAACCTAGTCGGTAAAATATACGGGTTTATATATGAAATATGGATTACGCACTTATTTCACAAAGTAAAAATAGGGAATTCTATTAATATATTGAAATTTGCGTAAAATGAAGAACTTTTTGAAACGTAATTAATAAATAATAAAAATATTTAAAAATGTCACAAATTTTTCATTACTCGAGAACTCACGCGTAACTCAAATTTTAGTTACACGCCCACCAACAGAATCTGTTAATTATTCGCGCATTTCACCGTGACTATGAGTGCTAACAGATTCTCGGAAACGACCTCAGGTGACCATGCTTTTTAAAAGTCAAACTGATGCTTCTAATTGTTTTTATTTCCACACCAATGGGAACGAAGACAAATATTTTTATTTAAATTTGAGCTCTAAAATATTTCTTTACATTCATAAATACATACATAGGTAGACTAAATACAATACCCCCCCCCCCTCCTCGCATGTCGTAGTGGCGTATTATTAATTGCTTTTCATTATATTTAAACGTTACCATTATTACAGTAACCAACCAAATAAAACATGATTTTTATTATTATTGTAAAATGCAAACTTATGAAATCTATATTATCCATATGAAATCTATGTTATTATAGATACTTATTCAAGAATTTATAATACAGGATAATAATTATATTTAAATGTATGTTTTTCGATTCTTGTAAAAGTAGAATGATATTATAATAAATATATAATGTATTTGAGGGACTCAAATTATTTATCGTTTCTTCAAACGAATTTAGAATTCAAACTTATCATTCAAACAATGTGGCCAACATCTCAACATGTCCAACCCTGTCTTTAGCATCGTGCTTTTCAAATACGCAGAAGGGCTTTTTTATACATACTAACTCTTCTGATATATTGAAGTTGCTGTTCCAACACGTCTTAGAATCATGTGAGACTTTTAAACGTTTTGATTCAAACAAATTTGCACACTTGAAATTGCATTAGCGCTTTTGAAAGAGTCTTTCCTTACATTATTTATGTAACTCAATATTATTTAAGCCAGATAATATATTTATGTTTTATCCATCATTTACGACAAAGCGGTACACATTCTCTTTTAAATTTTATGTCGCTTGCTTAGTCACATGCTTTAAAAGAATCATATACTAATTCCAAATATTTTAATGTCTAATAAGAATTAAAATTCATCTTACTTAAAACATAAAGCTAATTTTTTCCACAATTTAATCTCATAAGTGACATTTTTAGAAAAAGTGAAGAGGCCTTCTAATTGTTCGTTAGTACTTCATCGTAGGGAATGGATGATGTATCAGATGTATATACTTTTCCTCATTCCAAGTAACTTCAGTAAAATATTTTTTGTATTTAAAAACATAAATTCGAGTAACGTGATCCACAATGGGCGAAATCCTAATTCCGTCGGATTGAAAAGGCAAATCAGATAAAAATCTTAAATAGTAAATTTTTATGAACTTGGGATAAGTGTTCTATCATATCTTAGTTTTTTTGAACAATTATCAACATTTCTTTCTTATATTTCCTATTCGTCGCTTCACATTTACGCTTCAACTTTCAGTAGGTAAAAGATACCTTTTACCGACTGAAGGTTTTCATTTAAAACACTGACTGGATGTTTTCAGTTAAAATTTTATTCAGCAGAGTTTTTTTTAAATAACTCACATGAGGTTTGTTGATTTTCAAGGACGCTGTACCTTTCTCCTTTCGAAATTTATTTTGTTAGCAGATTTTGCTCTTTGCGCATTCGTCATTAACTAAGTTTATTACATATTATTAATATTAACAAAAACAATCTATTTTCGTGTTGATAGTTGTCATACTAAAATAAAATTAGAGACATGCGTAGTGCAAGTAGCTAAATGTTTTGTTGTCGCAGAGCGCAAGGCGCTATCTATCGCTTCATTGGCATGCGCCTTATCCGTATCCCCGGGTTCACACATAAATAAACTGCAACTATATCTGTATATTAGCATCTAGTTTAAAATTTTCTGGCACATCACTAATGTCTGTATACAATTTGTATTATTTTTTACAACATATTTTCACATGGATGATTCCCCTGATCCTTTTGAAGTATAATATTTTATGGCGATTGTGAAAATTCCCAACGGTGTACCAGGTAATTGCCTTCAAATTTTATATTTTAAAATCTTGTCAATACACTTATGATATTAAACCTAAGTAGTTCCACGAAACGAAATGGCATCAATTGTGGAATAACTAAGACTCATGTCTTCAACTGTAGAATGAATTATGTTCGAGGTTTTTTTACAAAGTAAGACCCACTTAAAGGAGAGATTCGTAGAAAATTGAGGTTATCGACTTCCACTAAAATAGTGTAAGTGGTAATGAGTAGGTTATATAGTATGCAGAACTGATGAGTTCTGTTTATATCATAGATATTACCGAATTCTTTTCGAAGAAAGATCCTCTAATGGCGACCAGGTTCAGGAATACATAGTGGCATGGCCCTCCGCTAAGTAAACAAGACCTGGTATACGCGGAAACCCGCTGGGTGCAAGTGGCATTGAATTAATCTTTGTATGAATCAATGGTCGTGGAATACACAAAGGGTAAACTAGAAATGGCATGTGAGCACTACAAGTAAGCAGAGCTCTGCTTACTTTAAAATAAGCATCTTCATTGTTTAAATTGAGTTAAAAAATTGTCAATTTTATTAAGTTATGAAAGGTTCCTACAATAACTTTTTGCGTGATTTTTTGTTGGCAAAATCATCTATGGTATCGTCATAAGTAACTTTGTTTTTCGTAAGGGTTGATGATGACATTTCACTCATTTTGGTCAAAAATGAAAACTTTTTATTGAACTTTTCTAATTCGAATACGAGTCTATAAATGACGACGAGAAATGTGTTAATCCTGAAAAGTCTTATTAGTAGGCATTCTCATTTCTTTATCGAGTCTTACACCATATTTTTTTTTGTTTCGTTTATCTTTTTCCCGTGTCTTTTGTGTTCTGCTTCAATACGCTTAATTCCGTTACTTTTTCTTCGAAATACTTGAAATTTTCTCGTTGATCTACGAAAAACTTGCAAAGAGATTCATAAAGATCGGCTACAGTAATCAAATCTACGACAGAAGCTTGAATTTGGGTATTCGCTTTTTTTATTCTTTCTAAAATAACATTCCACATAACAAACATTAACGCTGTTCCCAATTATTCTAATTTCAAAAGAATTCTCGTTACTTCATTTAGTGTGATAGGCTTTTCGGGACAATCATCCCTTATTATTTCCAAAGTTTTAAGGACTTCCTGCTGAGAATCTCTCGAACTTCTACATGCATCCTCTCTAGCTGACCAACATATGAAATTTACGCTCTTTAGCGTTTTTCCTTCTCTGACTTCAGTCGTCAATTTTTTCCAGCGTTGTGTTAAACTTACAAAGAAACGTAGATTTCTTGGAGCAACATGAAGAAACGACAAGCTTCTCTGCAAGATTCGACAGTCGGAGTTGACACTGAATTTAAAGAGTGGACACAGCAAGGAACGAAAAGAACAAGCGGTGCTTGACTTTGAATTTTGGCTTGTAAGCCATTGTATATACCAGACATATTTGCGGGATTATCATGGACAATCCACGACAGTCTTCAATGTTTATATTTATGCCCAACGTTTTTAATTTCGAAGTAATGGTCGAAAACATATCTTCAGTTTTATGTCCCACTGAGGACAAAATTAAGAAATCTTATATCGTTCTCTCGTTTCGAAAACGTATCGAATCACGAGGGTGAGTTGGTCCACATGTGCTATATCTGGTGTTGAATCGATGATTAAGAAAAAGTATTTCGCCCTTCTTATCTCGACTCCGATCTACTTCAAGACTTTTTGACCCATCAAGCAACTAATCGCAAACGGTCTTTGATAAATAACTGGTATTTAGATACTTAGATCCTTCATTCCCAAACAATTTAGTATCAGTAGTTAAAATTGTTCGAACTCAGCTAACAATTCTAAAATCATAAAATAATTTCTGTTGTGTGGATCCCCGAATTTGCCCTCTTCAGAACGTTTCTCCAATAAATAACTTCTTCATAAATTTGAAGTTGCAGTAAATTATCGATTCAAGCATCAATTTCACTTCCAACTTTCAGACTAAACGTACTAGATTTATGGCGCGCAGAGTTTTCATGCTGAGCTACACGGTACTCAGCGTTTTTCCAATCGTTAAATACTTCGTTCTCAAACTAAGTTTTATTCTTTAATGGACCGAATGCCAAACAGGATCCGCAATATACGAAACTATTATATCCAGAATAAACCAGCCAATTTCGGTCTTTCACTTCATTATTTTTCATTTTTCTTTAAAATATGCTAACTAGCAAAAACGCTGATCAGCATATACTTTTACACTTCTAGAGAAGTCAAAAGACTTATTTTGGTCAAAACCGCATCTTGTGATAAACTATCTTAAAGTATCGTTGATCTATTTGCACTTGGTTATCATTTAACACCTGAGTTTGAGACGCATCTTCAAAATAGAAGCTGCTATTACTTACTAATGATTTTTCTTCGCTAAGAACATCAATTTTTTTCTAAAGCGATTTGTTCAGCAAATGACTGTTGGGCTGCAGAGTTCAAATCCGTTTTATCTTTTCCAGATTGAATTGCCTCAGTGCATGTTGTTGAAGTTCCTAATCTTTCGTCACTGCTTCAAGTTTTAAAAAAACTGTCGGTTTTTATCGTCGTATGGATAATCTGTTCTTGTTGTTCTTTTTTTTTATTTTGGTCTTATTTTTATACTCAGTCAGCTAAGTCGCTTTCTCTCATCACTCTGACATCGCTGCAACATTTTTTTTATTCAAGAACTGCATTTCAGTTCTTGAATCCAAGAACTGAAATGAAAAGTATGAATTATCCAAGAACTGAAAAAAAAGGATGAATTAATTGGGAGGTTTATATCTGGTACACAATTAGTAGTAATCATCTTTCAAATTTCAGACAATGAACAATAATGTACAATGTTATATTTATGCTATCACAAAAAAAAGACATTTCTTTGCACATTGCATAACTTCTGAAATAACAATTTAGAATTGAAATACTTATTTATTTTAAATTATTATTTCTATGCTTCATTAAAAAAGACAAAATAACAAAATAAGTTTGAGGAATCTTTTGGAATACTATTTCCGAATGATATAAAAATGTTCAACAGCCCAACTTGACCGTGTTTCAAGCTTCGAATTGAAAAATAATTTCTTATAAAACTTTTCAATAAACTGATTCGTTACGAATAATTTATTAAAATGTATAATGATTATTAAAAATTTGAACTCATCTGTACAATGAAAATATTCAGACAATCCACGAAAACTTTTGAAAAATAACACCGCACAACCAGAAAGTGTTAATAGGTTAAGCAATTATTACAGGAACCTGTTAACCGAGCCTTTGATTATTGAAATGCGGGACTTCTCCGTTTGCCCGAAAACACGACACTCATGTTATATGGTATAGAAAAGGATTGGATATAAGGAAACACGTGCGAGTCACATATAACGTTGTTCGTCACTACGTTAATTTCGTGGGTATGGTCGGCAAAACAGAAAATAAAATAATATCATGGTAAAACTAAAAGTGGAAACGCATGTATGTGTTAAATACAATAAATATAATAAACGTAAACTCAAGATCATTAAGAGAATAGTTTAAGAGATATTAAATGAAAAAATTACCATACATCTTTATGGGAAACACAATTTTTATTTTATTTATTTATCTATTTTGACGTGTCTAATTGATACAATAACGCAATCTCTTACAACCAAACATAACACCTGCCCAGCCCCACTCGACGAACGGCCGGGAATCGTACCCGGGTCTCCGCGGTGCGCCGCGTCGTCAAAGGCCATGTGTCAAAGGCCATATATTTGGGAAGAGTGTAATAATTTCGATATTTTTTGAATGACAAATAAATTCATTTGTGTAACCTTTTTGGCTGTAAAACACAACAATTTAGCTTGAGGACCATGCATGTGTGCGTGTGTGCTATGCGAAACGATAGCACAGACCGACTTCACGTGTGGTGTTGAAAAGCAGTTCCCCTTACTTCTAAATTTCATATCGATAATGGAGCACACCAGGCGGGGTGTCCAATAGTGTACGAAAAGTAATCAGCCAGCCACCTTCAACCACCGGACGTACCTTTTAAAAGCAGTAATTGATAAATACTGCGATGTCAGCCTCCATTACACACATAAAACTACGCCAGACTCGTTCGTGGGACTATACGAAGTCAGTTGGAAAAAAATTATTTCCCTTAATCTCTTCGGCTTTCAAAAATAAAGCGATCGCAGAATACACTTCCTTCGGGGTTTGCAATAAATAAATACGACAAAAGTCGATTGCATTTTTAACCGAATTTTTTATCGACCGCAATCATTATTCATGAGATGTGGATAATCCTGGTACAGGGAGTCAAACTTTTCCGATAAGCAAAAAATACATTTTAGTTTTTAGGCTAATTCATAATTTCTTGATTCCTTATAAATTCCGACATAAAAAGGGATAGCACTTAACAGTACATATTAATTTCATTACTATTAATTTATTTGTTGACGGTACCACAACGGTGCCTTACAGATGAAAAGGTGATTACCCCATTGGTATTTTTTTTAATCTGTCTCGTCGTACCGAATAAGAACTGATTGACGAACCAACAAAGCTTGAGACTGAGGAGAACGATAAAGAACTCTAGCACGAACGAGCCTGAGACCGTCGCGCTATCTCTGCCATTGATTACAACGTACACGACATAAGAAGAAGATGTATTTGTGGGAGTATGTGCTTGCGTGTAGTTGTTTCTAGCGCAGTTTTTAAAGACACGGGGTAAGTAAGATGGCGAAAAAAAATTGTCCCCAAATGTTCCGTCTCTAAAATCTGCCGCTCTAGGTTCAAGCCTTTCCAGTCTTTTTATAAATCCACCACTGTTCGATATTAAAAACTCAACTTAATATTAATTGTTGTACATCCAATATTCAACGACGATGCAACGCAGAGTTGCATTGCACCATGACGTGGTTATCGATATTTTAGTAGCTAAAATAATGTACGTGTCTATATTGTGTATTTTTATCGGAGATTACCACCATTTGATGTTACAATGTAGAAAATATAAACCAACATCTGAATATATGCGCTGTGTTATTAATTCTTTATATGAGATCTAGTCATTTTTCTTATTTTAAATTAGAAAAAAAGGTTTTTATTTCAATTAATGATAATTTTAATATTTATTTCACATATTTCATAAACCGGTTTCCTTCAAAGATAAGCACGATTTCTTTATAAAACTTTTAAACAATAAAGCAATACCAACAATGAACATTCAGACATGTAGTAAAATGAGTGCAAGGACATGGAAAGGGGATGCAAAGCCTAACGCAAAAAGTGATTATACTTATGAAAGGAAGCAAATTTTGTAAATGAATATTTTTGGGGATTCGAATAGTAAATATTCAGCCTTCATACAAAATCGATGATCTACTGACTATTTATTATGAGGAACCAATTTGTATGTCAACTTTTAAGAAATGTAGTACCGATGTTCTTGTTTTACGTAACTATGATAGGTTTTTTGGAGTTGAATACGCCTTTTGTGAATCACTAGTATAATATTTGAATAGTCAATAAAATTATTTTATCCTTATCTTATTTTAACAGTGAAAAAATTAGTAATAAAATTTTCGTGTTTTTTCCAAAACATTTAATTGATTCTTTTCTTATTCATTATAATACGCCAAATCACCCCTGGAAAAATAGGTCGTAAGGAATAACATCACGACCTTTATACATAAGTTAGCTTCCTTTTAATGCCGAAGCTCCTGGACCGATTTTAATAACCGATCTATTGTTGGAGTTGTCTAGACGGCAGCATTATTAGCTTCGTCTAGACAGACCACGGCAGTTCGTATGTTTAACATACTTGCTACCTGTGATTCAGATTTGTGAACAACATTGCCTACTTATGATTATAATGATGACCTACATATAATAAATAAATTTGTATTTTCATTTTAGCACATTAGGCAATTTTATAAGCAGACGATTTTTTCGTTGTTGAATTTTACTTTTTAAAATTTACTTTCTTAATTTCACAATTAAATGAAACTACGTGATGTAGTATTATTTCTACTTTCTTTAATATTGAATATATTTGGCGTTAATTTTGTAGAAATTCATTCTTCACAGTTAAATGAAACTACGTGATGTAGTATTATTTCTACTTTCTTTAATATTGAATATATTTGGCGTTAATTTTGTAGAAATTCATTCTTCACAGTTAAATGAAACTACGTGATGTAGTATTATTTCTACTTTCTTTAAGAAAAAGAAAGTAGAAATAATACTACATCACGTAGTTTCTTATTCTATGTTAAGTGAATGAGAAATAATACTACATTCATTAATCTTAAAGAAAGTAGAAATAATACTACATCACGTAGTTTTATTTAATTGTGAATAATGAATTTCTACAAAATTAACGCCAAATATACTCAATATTTAAAGAAAGTAGAAATGATACTACATCACCTAGTTTCATTGAATTTTGAATAATGAATTTCTTAATTTCTACAAAATTAACGCCAAATATATTCAATGTTTCTTAATTTCATTATTCGATTTATTAAAATTATCAAGTGAATATCGTTTAAATACATATTACCTACAACTATGATCACTGATTGATGTGATTTGTGTTCTAGGTATACATTATGCAAAATATATAAATTATCAGTTATAATCATTCAATTATGAAGGTCATTAAAGCACTAATTTTACA
Source organism: Druceiella hillmani (assembly GCA_039881145.1). Lineage (NCBI taxonomy): Eukaryota > Metazoa > Arthropoda > Insecta > Lepidoptera > Hepialidae > Druceiella > Druceiella hillmani. The sequence goes on along the minus strand of JAYKKI010000079.1, from coordinate 1,447,593 downwards.
ATTGGAATGATATTTGGAATTAGTAATCGTTCGATTATGTATACTATTCATAATTGGGCGACACTAGTAGGGACAGATTGTTTCAATGATTTTTTAATCCTATACTTGAAGGTCCTTAAGCTTTAATTTCCTGAAGATAGTTATACAAAATAATGTGGAAATGTCGATAAGAAAAGTAAATCGTTTGTACTAATGCAATAATTAAAATAAATAAATTTAATAACAAATATATGTATATATATATATATATATATATATATATATATATATATATATATATATATATATGTATTCATCATAACTTCTGGCTTCAGTATGTGATACATATTTAATAACTACTTAGGTTCATCCTTCTGCTGTTCTAACACCAGAAAATAATCCTCGATAAACATTTAAAAATCTTATTAACATGACTACTTCACGTAACCTTGTTTTTTATTAATTCTGACTTCAATTTTGCAGACAACCACAAAATTAATTTTCCCTCTTAATACGTTGTGGTCGAGTGGATATTGATCAACCAATCTGAAATATATAGTTAAAAGTAAAGTAAGATTGAAAGTTTTTTCAATATCAAAAATAGAACCAGCTGGCAACTATACAATTCATTGATTGTTTTTCAAAATTTTCACCACTGTGCATTGTTTTAGTCGATGGAACCACTCAGAGAATTAGTCGGCCTACTCTTCCTTCGACGTCTCTTCCAGGATCTTTTCGTAGGTTATCACCGCTTCTTCAGCATCCGTAAATCGTATTTCTCTTAGCTTATCTTTTATTATTGGTAATAAACAGGAGTCACATGGTGCGAGTCGAGGCTGTATAGCAGATGTCCCATAATTTCTACATTCAACGTAGTCAAATATTCGGTCGTTCATCTGGCTGAATTTGCCTAGGTGTTGTCATGGCGAAGGGTGATTCTATTCCGGGGGGAATTGTTCTCAAATTAACGACATTCTCACAAAATAATTTCTTCTTATTTCGATCGTTCATATGTCTAACTATGCATAGGAGTTGTCGTGATGAAAAATAATTCTATTGGGATGACGTTGCGATCAAACTTTTTTGTAACTGTTAATTTATTTAGAACAATTTTGGCGTGGCCATGGGGGTGGCCACCACCAAGGGGTGGCCATATTTTTTCCAGCACCTGGCTTTTTCTTCATCTTTATAGGCAACTCTTTCACAAAGCTTTCTCAAGTCTAAATGTTCAAATAGTAAGAATTTTCTATATTAATACCTAAACTTGCCGGAATCCACTGTTAGGTTACTCTCTTGTCAGTTTTTATAGTGACCAGTAAGGCGTGGATGTTAACTTCAGTTGTCGCTGTTGGGACATCCCTCAATCTGCTCATCTATGAGGTTGTACTACCATTCTTGGATTCATTAACCAGTTGTAAATAGGAGGAGGGGTGGAGCTTCATCATAAATTGCCCATTAAAGTCGATCGTAACTACGGTTTTAACTGGACTACTACATTCTTAAAAAATCATCGACCATAATTTTTCTCATCTCAAATTCATCTTAACGTCATACACACAATTTTCAAATGGCTACTAATTTTTAATAACAAATGACAAATTGAAGCAAAGTGAAGTACTTTGCATGTGGATTACCAACGTTTAATTTTCAAAATTTTAAGTTATTTTTTATTATAATTATTACAAATGTCCAGTTCCAAGGATGTTTAGTGCTATCTTTGGATTATCATGTATATTGAATATATTAACAAAAAAATAATTTGGGGGGACATGAGAAAATGCACATGTTTGTTTGTCTGTGAAACTGTATATTAAGGCTTGGGGTAAAATATGCTATGTAATATATGTAACCCATGTATATAACATATATATATATATATATATATATATATATATATATATATACTTACTACAATGAAGAAAAAATACGTTTTTCAATATGTAATGAAAACGCGTAACCTGTTCATTTGCTATAATTCATCCCTAAAATAACTAACAAATATTTATACCTATTTATTTTAAGGAGATTATCAGTAGATCGAATACAAAAACTTGTGTTATGGACCACTTGTCGATGTTTGCGCAATTATTCTATTTTATTCACATACTTCCTCATATGTACGAATTCCGACAAACAGGTAGCCATTTTGTGTGAATTATCGATATTTTATTTTGCTATACCGGTAGCTTATAGCAATTGCATTTGACGTACAGAAATCCCTTTAAAATATTTCATAATAATGCTTTACTATTATGCTATAAAAGTATCATGATTCAAGCATCGATGAAAAAACTGCATTTAACACATTTTTTCTTTTATTTGCTTCATTGTACAGTTGCATCAGATTTCAATATTCTAAAACAGCTCAAAGGGAAATATCTAATTTATTTTCATTTTTCGCACTGTGCAGTTTATATTAAAGTTTGTAAATTCGTAAACGTGACCAGTCATAAGCGAGACCAGGATCACCGAATGCATGGAATGAAAACAAATATTCCATAAATGCACATTTTATTAAATGTTAAATGCATCGAACAATTCTGTGCTGTATACGAGTGTAACCAAATTATTTATTTAATATCATTCCTTAAAATAGCAAATTGAAAAACATGATCAATAGAATTGAATAAATTTCTTTATATAACAATGCGCCAACGAGTCGCTATTTTATTGATTTTCGATGAATTCAAGAGTATTTCTAGCGTTATTATTTTTGATAGCAACGAGTAAAAAATTATTATTAACTTTTTGCTATTTCTAATTTAAAGGAAACTTTTACTATTATTTAAAAATGCCCTATTTCTCGTAATATTTGTTTTCACAGAATCATGAAACTCTTGTTTTAATATAAATAAAATTTATTTTATAGAATACATAACGTTAGCTAAGACATATTCAAGTTTTTATTATTGGTTGCCCGTCACTTATCACCTTGTTGGAAAGTTTCAAATTTCTACACATACAGTTTAAGTGATTCCAAAACTACAAACTTATCAATTATTTTTCAAATTTGTTAATTTTTCTTAAAGTACAAAACAGACGTTAAACAAATATTGTAAAAGCTTTAAAAAGTAAATCTGGCCGCATTGACAGTCTATATCCTTCCTCTGATGCTACGTGCATCGTAGACAGTAACATTAATTCGTCAAAACATCCCATTACTCGTTGTAATTTACCTGAAACACTGTACGCGCATATTAGTGTACTCACGAGAAGTACGCTAGGCTCTAAGAAAGTCTTATATGCGCTTGTTTTTAGATTAAATACTTAGGTATTAAACACTATGCAGTCGTCTATAAGTATATCGAGATTCTACTATAAGGCTAAACCTAATAGTAGAATAAGGAATTTAAGGATAAACCTTAATCTAAGGATAATTTTGAGGGTAAACCTGCAAATTTCCGATTATTATATAAAATATCTTCAATACATTTATTATATCAAATCCTTCTTAAACCCACTAAAATCGACCAAAAATCCATTTCTGAAATTAAATGTTACTAATGCGATGAGCTGGCAGTTTACAAAGTGTAAACATGCAGTTTTTTCAATAATTTTCATTGTAAATGTGATTCGTCAATATATTATGAATAGGTTAAAATTAAGTTTTTTGTTATAAAATATCATTTTTTTTTAAATAAAAAAAAACATTTTTGTTTTTTCAAGCTATTTTTTTGCTGACTCCGTGCTATTTTCAGTCCATGTCTTTGATCATTTTCCGAAAATTTACTCATTTTTTTGTCACTGCTACTGTGAGTTCGTTTTTGACGCATAATATGTACAGAAAAAAGGCAGCTTACATTTTATATCTTTAAAATTAGCATCAATAAATCATATGGTTACATTACATTATGTCTGTTGACATGCCATTTGAAAATACCGAGGAGATAATAAAATATTTTATATCAATTACTTTTATATAATTTAATAATGTATATTATACTTTATACTTTATCGTCTTACCAACCTACACATCCTTCCTTGTTAAAATATTTAATATATAATTCTCTTGCTAGTTTTGCATAATCAGTAACATTCCTAGTACTTAATGTTCGGTTCAACGGTTGCAACGAATTAGAAGTAGCATTATTAAAGACATCATTATCATCATTATCCAAGAGATGATCGCTAGAATACTGAGAACAAGTTTTACGAAGGAAATTATATAAAATACAACATGTTAACTCTATAATACCAATAGGATTTAAACTTAAGTTTATACTTGTAACAAAAATTCAGAATCGATTAGACATGATACCAAATAGGTTTTCTATGATTCGTCCTGCTCTAGGAAGCCTGTAATTAAATATTTTTCTTCCGTGAGTTAGTTGCTATATTAAAAAGTTTTAATTAATCAGGTCTAAGAGAAATCGCTTCGTCCCCTATAAAAAAATTTCTGCTTTTTTGGTATGTGTAATTCGTTAGTACAAAGTTTGTCATAGAACTGTGTATTTTTTATTACTCTACCATCAGATGTTCTGCCGTTGGTTTCAACTTCGCACCAAATAAATTCATAATTGGCATTAGCACACGCCATTATTCAAATATTGTGTAATTTTTTGGAATTCCAAAAATAGGATCCACTTCTAGGAGGAGAAACAATGCGTATGTGTTTGCCGTCAATTTCTCCTAAGCAGTTAGGAAATTGCTATCTAGCTTCAAAATCATTTGCTACTCTTTTCCAATCTTGTTCATTTTGTGGTATCTGTAATAACACCATTATTTAATTACAGATTTACAATAAAGGTGTTCTGTCACCTTAGTCTCAAGCAAGTACTTCATCCAAAGGTTCATTCAGTACTAAATAAACGTCCTTTAAAAGAACAAAGGCAGACCACGTTCTTAACCAAATTTCAACAAGACTAAATACCATAGATATGACAACACAACAAAAAGAAAAACAAGATTCCTCCGATACCTTCGGTCAATAGGTGACAGAAGTGCGTGTTTTGCCCGAAAATTTGAAAAAAATTAGTAAAAAATAAACAATGATGTTTCCAGACTGCAATAGACCAACCAAATTATTCATCACGCATTTTAACTGATGCCACATATTTCTATTAAATAATGAGAGTAATACTGTATTGTTAAATGAACAACTCACTAATATTAGTCACAATCTATATTTGCCGACTATTCAAACAATAATGATAATATTATAAATAAATCTTTTATGTACGCGTAAATATAAAATTTTAAATAAAAAATACCGTCACATAATTTTCATCCTTACCTTTACATAAGCATGTAAAACAGTCATTATAGCTAGGCATGTTTCAGGAATAATAACGCCCAAACCTTGTATCGATATTGCTGTTGGAAAATTTTAATTTTTCGTAACTCATTCCAGACGCTAAGTAACGAAGTGTCGCAACCAATCTCTCATGGGGATGTACTGACTGTCTCATGTTCGTGTCTTGTTGGTTTTACCATTTGCAAAAGCTAGAAGTAAGTAGGTTTATCCATTCGTAAATAATTTCTATAATCACTTGGCTCTAAAGATAGTTCGGATATTAAATTTATTTGCGCGTATTTCTGACGCGGTGAGAGCCACTCTTTTACCCATTTACGCTTTAGTTTTTTGTTCGTAATTATAATACAAGCAGCAGTTGATATTACCAAAAATTCCTCTTCACTCTCCTTACTGTTGATTTACAAAATACTTGTGTGTTACATAGGAAAGTTGCACTTGAAATGTCAAAAATACAGTGTGGCGTCATACCAAGCAGTGCCCGTGAATGTGGTGTGAATTTGGACATCGTTTACCGACGTGGAGGGCTGCCAAATGGAGTGGCCTTGAATGGGGACTTTAAGAGTTTCTTTTTATCTTTTGAGATAAGAAACCCTAAAAACAGATTTATAATAGAAAATCAATACAAATAAAAGAACATACATACTAATAGTTGTTGCCCATAGAAAACCTTCCTGCAAGAAAAGTGTGGTTTGTAGCTGATCTAGTCGGAAAATACTGTTTATTTGTCATCTTATTTATTTGAACAAAGTCCATCGCTATAATATACAAAGTACATCGCTATTATATACGTTTTTCTTCATTATCCTGGGATTGTTCTTCATTAGAAATTCGACATCAGTTATTGAATGGAGACGTCCTACTTACGGCGTCTATTCTGTCCAGCAACTACTCCTATCCAATCTACATCTTTCGCGTCACTCTTGGCATCATCTCGCTTATGGTTTGTATTTTGTTGCTCTTAATTCTCAAAAGTATATTTTATAAAAGTCAATTCGGTAAATCCAAGGTCACAACAAACTACGTTAGAATATTTAAAACGGATCATTAAGCTCTCGATATTTCTTAATAAAATGCATCACGTAAACATAAACTAACCTGCAGACTACAGTCGCGACTGTACTGTACTTTTGTATTAATTCAAAAACTGTAGACCCTTCAAAAACTTTGTTGAAGAGCAGCGGATGTTTTCAGAAACTATAAGATTGATGTCTGTAAATACTGAAAATTGAACGCTAGTTCTTATCTCACTGTTAAACACAGACGAACAACGTAAGTATTAAGATTTTCTGGTGTATACTATTTAAAATAACGCTAAATGCCGCAGATAGATTAGAAGGATTAAAATTCCTACAAATTGTTAAAAAAATTAATTTTCGTTAAATATTTAACCGCAAAAAATGATACTGATCAAATATATAAAGTTGTTTAATTTACATGTTTTTACATAGTAAGGATTAGTGTATCCTTCGCTTTAAATTTAGAAATTGCTGCCGTTTGTATCCGGCTTATTTACTATTATCTACTGTCTACTGTTCGTTGACTGTTCCGCGTATATCTTTGCTCTTACAAAAGTAACCGATCAAATCTTTTACAAAGAAGTAATGTTTAATACATTTGCAGGGTTAACTTTCTCCTTATATTTAACCGAAGATTCATAAAAGTATATAATATTCGCAACAGATCGTGCTCGAATGTCTTCTCAATAAGTTGTTGTTATGAATACGTTGTTAGTAAATGACTTTATATGTACTATCATACCGTTCGTATGTTAGCACTGGTGCATCGCTCTCACTGTTCTAATATTAATATGATGATTCAGTCCAGCTTTCAGGGTATCACCTTTCCATTACGAAGCTCTGTTCTCAGACTCTTTAGTAAGCTTCGTCTCCAGAAAATCAAAATAAATCCTAGACGAAAATCCCGCGGAGTGGAGATCAGCCAGTCAACAACATTTATTTCTGGGTTCATGTCAATGGTAATCCAGATATAATTAATATTTTAATATATTTAAAAATGAGAAGTAACAAAATACTTAAATCATTTAATTTTAAATAATGATAAATGAAATAAAAAAGTATATGTTTACTTATGTACGCGTATAGTATTGATGCTTCTTTGGCATAATACAAGAATAATTTTATTTAGCACGCAAATAATGAATGGAAATAAAATAATAAAAAGACTGGAGCATTATTAGTTAATTAATTAAATTAATTAAAGATAATTAATCAAATTTTAAAAATTAAAATTTATTTTCTCATGAAGAGTAGCAAATTATTTGATCTTTTTATATAGAATTAAAATCATTATCATTAAATGATTAAACAAATGAATATGCTGACAATTTATTGCAATTTATTAATTTTAAGAATTTAATAAATGATAAAGTAATCATTTACAACTTGTAATGGAAATAAATACATATCAAAACTTAACCCCATTTAGAAAAATGCATTTAAAATTTATTTTCAAAAGCTTATAAACATTGTTTCTACCACGAATATACACAATAAATCATTCTTTTTTATTACATGAACCACTATAAAATTTCATTTAATAAAAAACATTATTTAAAAGCACAGATATAACTTAGATTTGTATCAATGTATAACACGTGTTGTGTTAAAAACAGATACTTCAATAACTATCATGAATATACTATCAGTCATTACACGCCTGTAAATATATGTTTGCCACTTTACCCTGTCTATTTTTGTTGCATCGTGCGCGCGCATCGTGATCAACTTCATCCTGTCGATTTTAGTTCCATCGTACGTGCACACATAAAATTTCACCCTCGCCATTTTTTCATAACACGCCTGAAGAAGTATAACTTAAAAAAAGAAATTGCTTTGTACCTACTTTTATAACGGCTTTATTAGCTGTTATAAATACTTACAAAAACACCACAATTCGCTATGTTAGGAGACTTAATTGATTCTCTGATTGAAGTAGATCCTGATTCTTTTTAGGGTTCCGTAACTCTACAGGAAAAAAGGCAACCTTTATAAGATCGTTCATATTTCCGTCCGTTCTTGTGTGTCAAAACCTTTTTCTCTGTTTATATTCAATTTACTCTTCTATTTTTGTAATGTTCTTAATAATGGACGATTTCTAATATTTTTATAAGTCTGTTCCTCATTATCTAATAAATAGGAAAACCCTTTCGAATTTGTGTTTATTTTCTTAATTAATTGATGATCTAAAGTTTTTTCTATAGTTTAATATCATTTATGCAGAAATGGTATAAAAAATCGTGGCTGAATGTTCTTTTTATGTAGAAAGAAATGTCAGAAATAACGCAAGCCACATAATTGTCTTTCAATCAATACTTTACCTCCAATGTTCATGATATTTTCAGCTTTTTAAAGCGAAAATTTTGAAGCTAGATCGGGATGCTGCATTTGTTCTCTAACAAGCTTTCATACACCACACAGTGGTCTGAAAATATTTATTTATCTTCGTATCTTTAATTTTTACTATTTCATGTAACTATTTCAAATTTAAACTTTCTGTGTCAAATATTCTCTAAGAAAAATGTCTATGGTCGACGAAGGGATATCAAAGACGTCCTCAAAGTGTTAATAAATCCACGAATACACAAAATTTCTGAACGGAAAGTTAAAAATAGTGTAAATAGAATTTACCTATAATTTACTGAAAAAACTCCAGCGATTATTCTATGATATACTGTGAAAAATATATTAGATAATATATTATGAAAAATAATATTAATATTTGTGAATTGTTTAATACAAATACTAAGCGCCCTTTCATATTTATAAGTGCCTAAAGTGTGCACGGAACACTCGTAGTGCGAGTTCTATTCTAACTTAATTTGATTTATTTTATTCACACTGTTGTTATAACAAAACCCTAATGAGATTATATTCTTGTAATTTCATTATTAAAACTAATAATTAGTGCTATAAAAAATAGTATTAACATAGTAAATAGTGAAAAAAACCCGACGACAATCACCCGTCAGAGTAGTGGATTTCATAGTTTTTGATATTATAGAGTCAAATATTCTGCATTCAGTTAAAAAATCAAATATTATTTATTTTCTTAATTGTTTTCCTTGATAGGATACAATACGTTTGTTTGTTAGAAACTTAATCAGTACTTAATTTCGTTGTACGACAATATTTACGTATGTAGTTATTCATTAACGTTGTTTCGTTATTGAATATATTTGGCGTTAATTTTGTAGAAATTCATTATTCACAATTAAATGAAACTGCGTGATGTAGTATTATTTCTACTTTCTTTAAGTTCTTTACCACGACCTAGGTTTCCTTGTATTACAACATCTTCAGGTGGGCTATTAGAAAAGAATGAATGAATTCTTAGAAATAATACTACATCACGTATAGTCCGTTCAATTTCAAGATGGAATGTTTGTAAACAATCGAAATTGACAAATAAAATATGGTTGGCACAAACATAATATTCGATCAGCTGACGAATATTTATAAAATTCATTGCATTATTCCCGGAGTATTATTAAAGTATATACATAATCAAAATATTAACTTCAGAAAGTTTCACTATGAAAAATGTTATAAATACAAGTATTACACCATTATTGTATTGATACCAATTCTAAAATATTACACGGTAAAAATGGGCAACCCTCCATTTTTTTTTGCAAAATAGTCAGGTGTTTCAAACATTTTGTGAAAATAATCAAAATCTCGACGTTCTAAAAATCGAGACCGTATATGCTATTCATTAATTTTATAAGGCGTTAGAGTGAAATAGCTACAATGTATCAGCAGACGCTGCTATATTTCTAGATTTGATGACCTTATATACAGATATAGTTATGGTATATTTGGCGTATAGGTAATTAAACAAACATTGTGACATATCTCATTTTCTTTTCAAGTAAGTGGTGATACTAAAATATTTTCCATTGTAGCCTACAAATTGTATACATACTTTAGAATAATGTTTTTATAATAACTGAGCTTTTACTCTTCTTTCGATGTATATTTTCGATGATTATTCTTAATATTAGACATATTTATATCAAAAACATTAAAAAAGCTTTAATGTTAATATCCGTTATAAGTTGGCCGCTCATGTAAGGATAAGATGGCCACTTAATTTCCGGGTCATTCTTTATCTTCCTTTGCATTTTTCGTTACTTTTTTCTCGCATAAATTTTTCTTTTCCGTTTCTTGTTTCTCCATTTTCTTGCCGCAAGGATTGCAATAATTGTTGAATGGAATACAATTTACATGCGGCCATAATTTACAAACAATTCCTTGTAGCTACTCTTTTATTTTTTCAGTCTCGTAATAATTTTCACTGCATTCCACGCATCATATATATTATTTTCGGGACTGGAATTTTCACCGGCTAATTCTATCGTTTCTTCTTCCTCAGAACTTGAATGTAATGTCATTTTTTGCTTTTTAATATTAAGATTTTTCTTCATAATCTTATTATTTTTACTTTCTCTTTCCTTTTTTTCACTAATGTAATATAGGGATGCGAGTACATTCGCTATTTGCTTCGACAATTTCCCAACGCTAGTAAGCAGTTCTACAACTGGGTACATATCAGTCAGGTACTTTGAAGGCGGGTCTTTTTGTGAGCTTCCTCATTAGATCTTTATGTTAAAGGCCCGGTTGGTGGTAGTTCGGTTTGAACCCGTTCAGACGAAGGATCCTCAAGTATCATTGAAATCTCTTCAATATCTCTGTCATTTTTAAGATTATCAGATATGTAAGCATAATCTGAAAAGATTAATCCGGAACCCAAATTTAGCACCATTTATGAATTTGTTATTCGATTTGAAGTTATATTATCGACAGGTTATTATATTCAACGAAAAAATAGTAAAAACATAAAAATTTTTAAAAATATTAACATTGCGACATCAAATATCAACGTACTAAAAAAATCTCAGGTAAATAGAGACTTTGAAGTTTAAAAGCACTTTTTAATTTTTTTTTCAATAAAAAAATGTATACAGCGACGTACACGTTCGAGAAGCAATCGCTCACCAATCTTAGCTCACGACATATAGAGCAGCAGTAAAATTGTTTGGTTGGTCGTTTCATCGCACGGACCATATAATATTGAATTACCCTACGCTAATACCCGGAAACTCAGCCTTGATTGTATTTATATATATTATAGTGCATTCGCAGTAATTCCTTATGACGCATTTTAATAGTCGTACAAAAAGAAAACGCATTGTTAGCAGCATAGTGTACTAAGCGGAAAATAATATAATAATTGAAATATCATTCTGAAAAGAAAACATGTATCTACGTTTGTGTTTCGTACAAATAGTTTAAAAAATAATATATTTATGTCAATGGCTGCAGAAAATGTAATATTTACCTCATCTCGACAAATAATTAAATATTTATTTCATACTGACATACATATATATTAATTTTTATACTACTCGAATAATCTGAAAAACATTTTAAGAGATATTAGAGAGAGAAGAAATGTAATACCCATTTTTATGGTCACCTTGAGACTTGTTAATAATATTATTTTGACACTGTACTTTCGTTCGACTCTCAAAAAATCATCAGTTTATCAGATAAAAACGTCGATTTGTGCTTATGAATTTTGCCGGACAATAAATTTTATATATATATATCTGGTAAAACTAACTTATTAGTCTTTAGTTTGAGGACAACCAATGCGGTTATGTGACGTTCTTAATCTCTGTCGATGCTCTTCTACGAAAATAATTTAGTTTGAATTTACAAGTGTAATTATTGTATGTAATAAAATGATTTTTCAATTGAACTGTCTTTCATCGTAATCCAGTCTTGTATTATATAAACAAAAGTAAATATAGGACTGTATGGGCAAGCCGTAAATGTCGTTGAGCATGCCATCTCTTTCTAATAGTGTTAAAAACATAGTGTGGGAGTGATTCAACTATTTAGTATATTATCTATAGCCGTTAAGTTGGTAAATGTGGCAAGCAAGCTTTGTATATACGTGGCATATGTAAGTTGCCATACATGTGCACATAGTCAACAAAAAAATAATTGATCTGAATCTAAAGGCCTTTGAACAAGTAGTGTGGCCCTTGTGAAAATATAAAAAATAAATGTCCTAAATAAATATACTAGCTGCGTGCCCAGATTCATTCAGATTTGTTAGTCTTACGTACATTTATGGCCACTTCAATACAATTGTTTACGCAACAGACAGACAAATAGATAACCACACGGACCCGCATTAGTTGTCTTCATAATATAAACTAATAATTTAGTTTTACGAAACATACATATCCGAGTGGAGAATAAAAGTTTATTGCCCCGCAAAATTCATAAGCACAAATCGGCACTTTTATCTGATAAACTGAAGATTTTATGGAAGTCGGACGAACGTACAGTTTGAAAATAATATTATTATCTAAATTTCAAGGTGTATTGACCATAAAAGTGGTCATCACATTCCTTCGATTCAAATGTTTTACAAATTATTCAAGTAATATAAAAATTAACATATTAGGTTAGCTAGTAAGTTTTAAGCCACAAATTCGGGACATTTCTAGAACGATTCTTGAACCTTCTAGGAGGTTTTACTGTAAGAAACAAATAGGCCATAGTGCAGTCAGTTGATAACAGCGCCGAAGCTTTAAGTGAATTACATAAAGATAATGGATTTAAATGGATATCAAATAAGGATTCTGCTACTTTAAGAATTTCATCTGTGTCACAATGCAAAGACCGCCACAAATAATACATGGCATGTGATAGGCGACTATATGTCACATGGGGTTTATCCTCAAGACTACGATCTTGGGGACGAACCCCGTGCCGGACGTTCAACGATTACGATACCCAATTGAGGAGGATCCTCGACTGATGACTCGTCAATTGACAGTTGCCCCACGAGTTGCCATCATATCACCTTCAGTGCAGAGGTCAGAGAGACATTGAAACGTAACTTCGACTGGCTGAATCAGTTAGTAACTGGCCTTGAGAAGTTGGTTACATACGTTAACCATACACCCAAATGACAATGGCATTCATTAATTCATTAACAAGTACTTAATCTCTGTCGACATCTAATATATGGGGATGATTCGTGTGTCCAAAATGAATTTCGTTAAGGATCGTTTCAGTACACGAATGTATTGAATGATTATATGCTAAAATTGACAATCTTATTATTTCTACAACAGAAGTATTCAGATATTCCATTTTTAGAGTACGGGTAATTTCTCCTATTTTAGAATGTAATATTTCTACAGGCAAGTTTTATGACGGTAACGTATGGAATGGTAACGTGCAACTTAATTTTGTATATAGCTAATAGCTTTTTTTGACTTAATCATAATTACAGCTTGAAGTGAATAGCTTGGGAAAATTTTAAAAATATGTTTGCAGTACTTAAAATGCCTCAAAATTAGTTTTACGTACTTTTTTATGTGTCAATGTTACATCGGTGAAGTTACGGTCTCTGTAAGATGCATAGGTATGGGTATTAGGTGTCGTTAATATTTTGATTTATTACAAATATTGCAATCTTTTGTATATTCTGAAACCGTTTTCTTTAATTTTGGCCACTAATAGTTTCTTGAAATTACTTTACAAGTTTCTTTAATTCGACCGGGGTATGAACAAAGGCGGATACAGAATTTGGGGGGGCGGGGCACAACCAAGTTTGCAACGAATGTCAGTTGAAGTAAATTAGCAGGAAAAAACTCTTGCCGATCGCTCGCCCGCAGACACACATACAACTCAAAACTGTAGACTACATACATAGTAGCTATGGGTACTGGTACCGGTATTATTTATTCTATAATTTTGCAAAGGCAAACGCGCTTTTCATCGTTAAAAAAAATATTTGTATGGAATGTTTACGTATATTGTTTTGTAACTTGCGAGAACTAAACAAAATAAATAGATTATTCTGGGACTTCTGGGGGGGGGGACTTACGTGCACCCATGCCCCCCTCCCTAAATCCGCCTATGGGTATGAAAGTAAATAAACATATATATATATATATATATATATATATATATATATATATATATACTCATATATATACTTTTTTTTCCTCGTCACCAATAATTCCCATTGTTTCTATATCCTCTGCAAAATTAATAACAAAAATATCATCTGATCTTTTTGGACACATACTAGTTATATCGAGGTTATCGTTATCTAGGTCTGTAATATCTTGAAAGTCTAAAATCTTATTTTCTTTTTTAGGAGGCGTTTCCTTATAGTTTAATTTTTTTTTTGATAAAACATCTGCATTAATGTTAGCTTTACCCTTTTTATTAATGTTATATAAAGTTACTAAAATGTAAATAGTGCATAATTATTACTTAAATAACGAAAACATAAATATGAGTGTACGACATGGTAACATTAATACAAAACGGTGGCATAAAAGGGATGTTGTAAAATTACAACGATGTGTAAAGTCAATAATTACTTTATTTACAAACATTGCTTCTGTTTATTTATATTCGAGCGGCGCTCTGCCAGCCGCCGTTTGCAACTTCGCACACCATACTTGTGATACAGCGTCTAATGCACAAACCTGCGACAGAAGCGCATCGGGTTCGAGGCCAGGAAACGCACTAATTTTTTTTCTATAATTATGAAATTATATCGGCATAAATAATATGACTTTATATGAACAAGTAGTGGCCGCCTACCGACAACAGTTGGCTTTGTGTCAACGACAACACGTAACAATAAATTAGTTACAGCAGAAAGTTAACGCACCTGAAACGCTTATTAAAACTTTGCCATCTCTGCAATCGACAGTGCCCAATTAAATAAGTGATTGTCTATCCACAGCACCCGAATATTGAATGGATGAAGAGGAATTGAAAAAGAATTCACTGAAGTGCGAAGCGAGAAAAACAATAAGAAAAAACGGTAACCTATAGAAAGTGTGTCACCGGAGAAATCACAAAAAAAAAATAATAATAATGATTCAAGCAAACTCGAAAACAATAAAATAAAAGAAACAAAAATCCCATTGCCTCCACCAAATAATGTGAGCAATATTGGAGACTTTAATAGACAAAGACAAGAGGTTTTAGAATTAATTAAAAATTCAGTAAAGTTCAGAGCTATATCGAATAATGATATCAAAATTACTTGTCAAAACAAAAACGATTACAGGACAAATAAAAATTATCTCCAAACCAAAATAAAGGAAGAAGGAGACAGACAAAACAGTTCCTTTAACAAATTGGAATTGCACACCTTTCAATTGAAAAGTGACAGATTGTACAAATTTGTCATAAGAGGATTGCCGTCATCAACAGATATCAGTGATATAAAATTTGTAATCAATAAACTAGGACATGATGTTCTTAATGTCATGAATATTCAAAAAAAGACAACGAATGGCGATAAAAAAAGATACATACATTTTCCATTATTCTATGTAGAATCAGACAAAAAGAAACAATAATTCTGTACTTGAAATCAATAACTTGCTGCATTGCAAGGTGACCATTGAACCACTTAAAAAGGTAAAAGGTATTCCACAATGCACAAATTAGCAGCAACTGGGACATACCAAGATTTTTTTTAATAAACAACCAAAGTGCCTAAAATGTGCTGGCAATCGTCACACTACACATTGCAAAAAAACAGCGTAACAGTATAGTAATATGTGCTCTATATAGTAAGAGTGGACATTCAAGACAAGAAAATTTCTGCTGTTCAAAGAATGCAAACCGAAAATATAAAACTGTCTGGAAAAGATAAACCATTTATTTAAAATATGTTTTAGGCTCAAACCATAAAAAAATAATCCAAGTAAAGATAATAAGAAGCGAGCCGAATTTAACAAGCCTACCATCGCTGGCATGATGAAATTGCTCACTTCATTTCAGACTAAAATTAAACTAAGTATTAGCCATTCAGCAAAAAGAGTGGAAAAATTGGAGAAACTCCAAAGGTCATCAACCAAAAAGTCAAAAAAAACCTTAAAATGAATAACCAGTTCCTAATAACTATAACATGGAACGCAAACGTGTTTATCCAAAGACCTCAAGAACTAGAAATGTCCACGAACACTAAAAACATAGATATCGCACTAATATCTGAAACTCACTTTTCACAAAAGAACCACATTAAAATGAAAGGATATAGCGCCTACTGGACTACTCATTCTAGCGAACGTTTTCTAAAAATGGAATAAAATATTTCATTGTAAAAATGGCTTCTTCTTCCAATGAAAAATATGTCAACATAACACTGCTGTGATGCTCCTAATAGGATTCGCAACAAACGCCTGTATGATTTCTTTCTCAATATCCGGATGTTTTCCTGGATTTATTCCACATTCCGGGCGATGAATTTCGACAAGCCGCCGAAACGTGTTGTAAAGTACTCCAACATAAGGAAAGCTACTCCGGATTGCGCTCTTGGTATATCTATCGCGCCAACTCTCCATTACCGCCAGCTCTACATTACATGAAAAGAATATTTAGAAATCGCGGTTCTCATTCATAAATTTTCATAAATTGTAAATGTCTCTAGTATTTTTGATGATATAGATGCTTGAAATCTGTTTCATTAGATTGGTTATACGTTACACAAATGAAATAAAATTTTAAAAAAATATTGACGTACCAGTTTTTACTGGGAAACTATTAGCAATTTACTGTATAATTTTGGATTTTTGAAAGAAAACCGTGAATACCAAAAAAAAAATATTCACACTTCGGCTAAGACTTGTGTGGCTCAAAATATTTTAAGTGATCTAAGCTATCAGCTACGTTTAGCTTTGCATCGAGCTTCAAAACATTCCCTATAAATGGATACCTGTATCCATAGTTAAACCTCTCAACACGTTCTCCATAATATATTGGAATATGCTTGGAGCGGTTTTCAACCCAAAGAGCATTTTATCTGTTTGTCTTTTTCAGATTTATGATTTTGTTGGTGTTTGTACGCTTTACTAAATATAGGTTTTTCATTCTTCAATACGAGTTTGTGATGAATTTTGTTCGTAAAACTAAATTAAATACTCTCACAAAAGACCTCATCGAATTTAAAGCATAATTTACGAATTCTGCGTTTTAATTATTTATTCAAATATACTAAACGGAAATTCTTCAGATTTTGCTATAATACCACATCAATATCATAGTACTTTTAATTTGTATTAATTAAATTATTTGACTAAATTGGCTCCTGAAATTCCTCAACCTTTAAATGTGTTCAATTTTCAGATACTCCTCAGTATTCGAGGTATTGGTAACTATGGTAGAAAAAAACCCAGTGTATGCTTCATACACCGCACTGAGCGTTTCAGTAAATTCACTAAATTTTCTTATATTTAATCATACGTGGACCGAATTATGGATCAACTGAGATTTTTAAAACATATATGCTTCTAGCGTCTAACTTTGCTATTAATTTCTATATAATGTATAAATAATTTTATCGATACACAACGTGTTTCCAAGGTTTATTTTTCTATTAAAATATTGACTATTAATTTTCTTAATACGTCAATACAAATGTGAAAATTAAAACTTTAATTGCAGTGAAAAGATTTAAATGATGTTATCTCAATCACATATTTATGTAGAGAACTTTGCGAAATGACAATTTTTCTAATTTAATAAAATCCTTAAAATACGTTTGCACTAATCTAGTGTGTGTAAATGATTTGGATGGACCTGTATCAATTAAAAAAGTATTTTTAACTTCGAGAAATGTTTAATTGTTTATGTACTTTAACGTATCTAATTGATACATATGACAAACTTATTGCTATAAGAGCAATCTCTGACAGCCAACCACAACACCAGTCCAGCCACAATCGACGAGCGGCCAGGAATCGAACTCGGGTACCCACCGTGCGCCACGCGGCCAAAGACAGTGCCCGTTATCAATCCAACATACCACTTATATCTAGAGTACTGTTAGTTGCTATTAGGTAAATTATTATCACACTGAGGTAGCTGTCTATTTCACTGTCTAATTGAACCATTGTTTAGATAGCGGTTATACTGTTGCTGATTTGTTCCAGCAGTATATTGACAATTTCTGTTGCTATTAAAATTAAGATTATGATGACGATACGCGTTGTTATTATTCCGAGGTAGAAGCCTATGTAACCATTCACATTTCTTCGCTTGTGATGTTTAGTTCTTCAAGAAATAAGGCTATTAGTTTAATAAAAATTACGTAATTTAATTTACTTCTATAGTACTTCAGACTTAGCCTCTTCTACTTTGATAACTATGTCCAACGCTTCATTTATGGTTTGTAGATTTTGAAGCTAGATCGGTATGCTATAGATACGTGGTTCTTTAAAAAGGTCGCAAATGTAGGATTATTGCTTACTTTCGTTGCTATATTTAATTTATATTTAACATTTGTGCTTTAAATTTCATAGAAATAATATTTCTTATTCTATTTACACATTCTCAATATGTTTCTTCTTTGCTTAATTTTCAGATTAATAATTTCCTGTTCAATCGTTTGAACTATAAATATGTCCTCAAAAGTGTCTATAGGCATTTGTTTATCATTTTATTTATAATTATAAACTGTAGCACATATATCTATTTAAGCTCTACCCATTAATTTACTCAACATAACTACTAACTCTACCCATTAATTTACTCAACATAACTCTACATAATAGTGGCTTCTTAATAAACATGATACATCCTAA
Organism: Druceiella hillmani; assembly: GCA_039881145.1. Lineage (NCBI taxonomy): Eukaryota > Metazoa > Arthropoda > Insecta > Lepidoptera > Hepialidae > Druceiella > Druceiella hillmani. The sequence continues at coordinate 1,428,697 of JAYKKI010000079.1, read as the reverse complement.
ATTTTCATAACCATTTATATAGGAATGTAATTCGCTAGTATCTCGCTCATATATCGGAATGAGAGAACTTAAAAATTTTACATTTTCTACGTTTACCGCCATGATTGCACAAATTGAGCAAATATAAACAAATACTGTATCTATTATAGACAGTTACATTTCAAAAAAAGTACGTAAAATAAAGCAAAAACAAAAGGAAATGGTAACATTTATTGAAGGATTTGACATACAATACTGACGCCAAGCCAATAGTCTGCGTCTGTCTTGGACTCTGATTGAAAAAGTTGGCATTAATAAAAAAGTCTTTCTTTTCCATACCTTACATAATGGTCTTAAAGATTTTTTTCTTTCTTCGTCCACTCTCCAAAATTGATCCTCAAAAATAAAAATTACCTTTTTACAATTTGCTTCTGTAATTGTGCCCAATCCCTAATCAAAAATGAAGTTTCTACGTCAAACGTTGTCTGAGGAAATACATGTGGTATAGACGGATTTACAAACGTCGAGGCGATTTCATATGTGTTCCGTTGTTACCATTCTGGTGTGTAATGCAAAAAATATGACAACTAAATTTAAGCTCTTCTTCTGTAGATGCGTTACGGTAAACAGGAATGTAGTTCCGCTGCAGCGAGACGGGGCCCGAAGCCCGGGCGTCTATTTTGACTCGGTTGATGATATTGATTTACTTTCAGCAGAACCAACATGAGGGCTTACATATTTCTGTACAAATAATACCACTACTCTCGTGTTTGAGGTCTGGCGGTGACGAGTTTGGCGTAACAAGAGGATTCTGTGAATTGAGCTAGCTTTCGTGTTCGCTCGACGAAGTGGCGGAAACAAAATATGTGTATGGTCAGTATATTGATGAAACTCCGCTTAGGTTTTACCTAATTTAGAAAAACTATACAAATGCTATTAAATCAAATATTGCATATAAATTTAAGGGTATATTTTTTGAGTTTTATGAATTGGCAAAGAATTTCAAGATATATTATCCCTTAAAAGACTTTCAAGATATATTATCCCGTTAAAAAAATTGTTTCATGGAGACCAGTTTTGCAATGTACATCAAGGAAAAACAATCGAACTTATGTGTTTCTTATGAACGCTGCCTTAACGGTAAGAGTTATACTGATAGATGTTTTCAATATTTATATTTATATACAATGTGACCTGATTTATACATTCCAAGACAATCTTAATTAAGGAATAAACACCAGTGGCGCATCAGTTCTGACACGCACAATGTTTTCTTATACTTTACGGAAAATGCATTGCCATATCGTTTTATTACATTAACTACTGTTTTTAATTAGGTTAATTTCATTCTGGAGGTGCAATTTACAGTTTATATGGTTACGCGGCGGCAACTCAGAGAGGACATGAAATTAGTGGTGGGCAGAAAAGATAATTTATCGTCTGTTTCGCCCTCGATTGTTTTATTAGTAAATAAGGGAAAAACTGGCATAAACAGTTTTTGCATTTATAATTATTCGTAGTACGTATAGTGAGATGATAAAACGTATCACTTATGCTGCCCGCCGCGAATGTCACTTTGGTATCTCCATTAAACAGGGACATCTCGAAAAATAATGATTTGACTAAGGTTTGGTTTGAATGATTTTAGATTTTCAAATGATTCAAATGACTTTGGTTATTCAGGTATTGACTATAACATAAAATAAATACAAAGAACTGAAACGGAATTTTTGGTGAGCGGAGTGAAACATCCAAAAGCTGCGGTTATAGTTTATAAAATTTCATTGTAAACAACATTCGAAATACTGAAAAAGACAGCAATATATAGTATTATATCGAAACAATTTTTTTTCAGTCCTAGGCTAAAAAAAATTTCAGGGCAAAAAGGGCAAAGCTAAAAGACATTTACTCTTGAATGTTTTTTAGATTTATTTTCTATTTTTTAAGTCACGTGAATACATATAAACAGATATTATTTCACAATCTCTACACATCGTATCGCGATTTAGTATCCTTCATCATGCTATATACTGTGTAAATACGCAACGTTTTACGTAACGTATAAACATACACACAGAGGGTAAAAGGAAAATTTCAAAAACAATCTAATTTTTTTCTGTTACATACTTACGAGTATGTATACCATTTATGGACTTTCGACACTATTGATATGCAGGTGAACCATTCTGCTGAATATTGTTAAGAATGTATTTCCAAAATGCCGCGGCTCGAAAGCGAATATTTTGTAATCGTGAACTCACTAATACACACACAGCGATGCCGCTTGTTAGTGTGCAACAACTCTAAAGCCCATGCGCCTAACTTTGATCCTATACTTTATATTATAATTAAATGTAACGGTATGTCCTACATTTTTTGGTAACCAGTTTAATTTATTTTATAAATGTGACTGCAAAACGTGACTGCAACAATGACAGATATCATTTATAGTCTAGTTTTGATTGAAATTTTTCCATTGACTAGGCTAGCTAACCAAAATTGCTGTGCACAATAACTTTATTTCCCACATACCGCCTTATCGAGGCTGCAATATTTATTGACGAGGTCGACATAAAAATACTTTTATATTTATGTAAATCTTTAACGCTATTAGCACTAACAACTGGAATCTGCTGTCTTGTGACCCCCATAAATACACATCTTAATCATAAATAAAGCAAACTAGAAAGCGAAACAAATTATATGAAAGCGTGAACAAAAATATGAAATTATCAATTAATAAAAATCACAGATGATACTAATTACTAATGATGTCAGATTTACCGTGACTGTTTTCCTTTCACTCCATTTTATTTAAGATACCATGTCCAACTCTCAAACGAGTAGAAATTCATCAATTTTCCATCAAAAATTTGTTTGATGATAAGTGAAAATCTTTATCAAAAATTAAGTTTATCTAAAATGATATTTTTTCGAAAAGCTTCGTTTTATATTTAGAGTTCATTATCACAAGAAAATTTTATTTAAATACTCTCATTTAAGTTAATTAAGAACATGATAATAATTTTTTTTTTTAATTTCGAAAACATGAATTCTAAGAAGTATAAATGGCTATAAACCTTTAAAAAATCGGGACCTGCCATGAGAAACTATATTTCTTATTATCTTTAGTTTATTATTAAGGGTTATACAAACTTGGTGGTCAAAATCTGGGGAATATTGGCAAGACATAAAACTTTGTTTTGTGAAATATGTAAAACCGCTACCAATAGATACTACACCAACTTCTTGGTTTATGTCCATTTTCGTCTGAGATTTCCTGAACATATCCCAAATAAGTGCACATTTTTAATAGAAACTACTACGTTTTATATTATAAGGGTATTACCATTATGATTTTAAACCGTAGTACATATTTTTAATTTGGGCTCTACCTGTTAATTTACTTAACATAACTCTACATAATAGTGGCTGCTTAATATATATGCCTAAATATTCATATGCATTTAAATATACATGTAATTCGCTAGAATCTCCGATATATATCGGAATGAGAGAACTTAAATATTTTACATTTTTGCATTTGCAAATATAAATAAATATTTATTAAGATAGTCAAATCCCAAAAAAGTACATAAGGTAAACCAAAAAACAGAAGGAAATCGTAACAATTATTGAAGGATTTAACATACAATGCCACCGCCAAAACTAATAATCTACGTCTGTCCTGGACTCTGGTTAAAAAAGTCCCTCTACATAAAAACTTTAATTTTAGTACTTCGTTTCTGTGATTGTGTCCAATCCGCAATAAAAATTCAAGTTTCTGAGTCAAACGGTCTGTGAGAAAATACATGTGGCACAGACAACTGGCAGAGTCTATTTCACATGTGTTCCATTGTTATTACGCTGGTGTGGTACGCTAAAAAATATTACACCTGAATTTAAGCCCTTTTTCTGCAGATGCACTACGGTAAACAGAAATGTAGTTCCGCTTCAGCGAGAAGGGGCCCGAAGCCCGGGCATCTATTTTGGCTCGGTTGATGATATTGATTTACTTTCAGCAGAACCAGCATGAGCGTTTACATTATTCTGTATAAATAGAGGCAAGGACGACCTACCACTACTCTCGCTTTCTAGAATTCTGTGAATTGAGCCTAGCTTTTGTGTCGCTTGACGAAGTAGCGGGAACAAAAAACTCCCCTTATGTTTTACCTAATTTAGAGGAACTCTACGAATGGTAATAAATCGAATATTATATATATGTACACACACACACACACACACACACACACACATATATATATATATATATATATGTAAAAATTTAAAGGTATATTTCGTTTTATAAACTTGCCGCCAATCGGCTGTTTGTTGTGGCATAAAACAATAATATTACATTGAACAGACACATCTTTCGTGCCCTAAAATTGATCCTTAATCGAAAACGTAATTGGTTTATCTTAATTATAAATATCTCTTTTAAATACTGAATTTCTTAGACTCTCTACTTCTTCCTTCACAGTCACCGTGAGTGCTCTATCTAGACGGATTGGTTTAGTTCGTTTACATAGGGTATAAATGTTAATTTGTTATAACTTAGTGGCATTGGTTAGTTGATATATTGTTATCGGTCTAAAAAGGGTTAAAAAGACTTAGATAGTCTTGTTAACCCTTTTTAGACCGGTAACAATATATTAACAAAACGAAATATCCTTAAACGATTTTCTATAAAATTACAAAAAAAATATTTATAAAATATTTTCGTATTTAAATGTATGTGTTGTATAGTTTCTGTGTAAATCGACATTTTCACACGTTGCTAAATTTAATTTATCGTGGCGTTTCGAAGAATGATTATTTTTTATCACATTCATTTGTAACGCAATGTGTTTTTTTAGGGTTATGCCCTGCAGATAGAAACAAGGTATAAAATATCGTTTAAGAGCGTGTTGTCACACAAGCTTTCACAAGAATAAAGTATGCTTGAATATATTGTTATGCGGCAACAATCGATTAATGTCCTCAACGTCCTTACATTGATTCTATTTTCAACGGTTATTCATCACAATTAAATGAAACTGCGTGATGTAGTATTATTTCTACTATCTTTAATTTCTTTACCACGACCTAAGTTTCGTTGTATTACAACATCTTCAGGTGGGATATAAGCAAAGATACAACATAACAACGAAACCTAGGTCGTGGTAAAGAAATTAAAGATAGTAGAAATAATACTACATCACGTAGTTTCATTTAATTGTGAATAATGAATTTCTACAAAATTAACGCCAAATATATTCAACGGTTATTCATAGTAAAAAATATAAAGAACTATCGTTTCATCTCCGGTAACAATGGCCGACAACTTTTTTCTGTCGATTTTTATAGAAATACAAATACTCATGGCATTTTTATTATTTTGCCCTATTCTACTACATTAAAATGGACGAAATATATATTTTATGAAATATAAAGATTGTATCATGAAAAATTAGGGTTACGAAGATGGTCAACCTTGAGGGAGGTGAGGTGTGAGGCTTTTTTTACTGAAGTGTTATTTTTTTCCTAATTAGTCTAAATATAAATATAGTTATTATGAAGTATCACCGAACGAAAACCGACAGAAAACCAAAACGTGTTATGGATCATCTAGTTTTTTTTCCATTTTTGTCGCCCTATGAGAATGAAATTTTAAACGTTAATATTCTCTGTAAAATGCATAATTTTATAATAGTTTTAACTCCTAATTTTGAAAATACCAACCTACGAAGTGCTTGTCATGCTATATCTTTATGAAAATAGAGAGTTTGCGACAAAGAATAACATACCACATAATGTTTGCGAATATTATGATTAGACCCACCGACTCCACGTATGAATTTTCCATTCATTTTCCTGAAAAATGTTTTATTAAACCCCCGTAATAATATACATAAGAATTTAAAACATACAACTTTATATATCATTTTAAACATACAACCTTATAAGTATACTTGAATTGGTTGTGAAAAGCATTTTTCTTCGCTTAACAACAGGAGAATCGTATGTGATAAATGATACATATTATATAAGTAAGGTTTGCTCTAGCGTTTAATTTCTCAATTCCTAATATTTAAAATTCAGCACAATATTTTACGTAATTTGAGCAATTTTCACGAACTAATTTATTTTATGAAGTTTTAATTAAACTATATAGATACAATCGTCATGCTCACGCACTGAGGTTTATTGAAGACACAATTAACATTATAGCACGTTCAAAACAAAATTGGCTTAATTAAAAAAATCATAACTTTTAAGAAAGAAACATTAAAGCTTTAACATTCAGAGTATTATATAAATTATGATTAGCCGAAAGACGATCAGATAAGAGACCAAGTTATCTACTTCATATTTATTCCTTTTTTTATAATTTACTAGTTACAATGAATGCTTTCACATATTGTTTTATTATATTAAATAATTTTTGGGATTAGGTTCATTTCATTCTGGAAGTGCGATATAAAATTTATATGGTTACGCTTCGGCAGCTCAGAACGGACGTGAGATTAGGGGGGGGCAGAAAATATAATTGAATCGTCTGTTTCGCCCTCGATATTTCTATTAGTGACTGAGGGAATAACTGACATAAGAAGTATTTATATTTATAATTATTCGGTTCCGTTTCTTCATCAGATAGGAACATCCCGAACAATAATGTTTTGACTAACGTTTAGTTTGAGTGATTTTAGATTTCAAATGATTCAAATGACTTTGATTATTCAGATATTGATTTGAACATAAAATGAAATACAAAGAAAGGCAAACAATTTACAAATAAAGGAAGACAATTTACAAAATTGCGTTGCAAACACGATTCGAAATACTGGAAAAGACAGAAATTTCTGATATTATATCAAAACAAAATTATTTCAATTTTTCAGTCTTAGACTAAAAAAATCAAGAGTGTATCTTTTATAGCGTTACTCAGTATTTTTTTAAGTCAGATGAATACAGATAAATCGATTTTATTTCCTGAATTGGGGAATATCATATCGCGTTTTAATCCTTCAACAGGCTTTATACTTTGTAAATATGCAAATTTTTACATAATTCACATACATATAAACATAGAAACAGAGAGACGAATAAAAGTTAATAAAAATCAGTCTAGTTCTTTTCTATTTCCTACTTATGTATATGACATATGGACTTTAGATACAGTTAACATGCAGCTCTGCTCAATATCGTTAATGACGCATTTACAAAATGCTGCAGTCCGAGAACGGATTTCACAATCGTAAACTCTCTAATACACGCATAGCGATGCCATTTATTGGTGTGCAACAACTCCAAAGTCCATGCGCCTGACCTTGAATTTTTCGGCGACCTGTATACGCAGGGACCAATTTCAGCTTATAGAGAAAGACTGGGAAGACAAGACATTTCATGCGTCGGAGCTTAATATTTTTGGTTATCCTCCTATCCCAAATCTTATTGAGCTTTTCAACCGCATATCATGCAATAGCGCATCTTCTCTTGACTTCTTGCTCGCAGCCGCCTGTGTTGGATATATTGAATCCGAGGTATATATAATTCTGAACAACGTCACAATTGGCAATATTATAAATGTTCGTTTTGTTTTGTTCAGCCCGGTTCACAATCATCATTTTTGTCTTATCTTTACTGATGGTTAGGCCACATTCAAGACTGTTTACTTTTAGCCACGATAATAAGTCTTCAATATATCATTTAGTCTGTGCCAGATGTTTAGTGTCATCAGCATATCTTAAGTTATTTATCCGCCTGGGAAATGGTACTTTTGAAATACAAGTTTCGAGCTAATTATAGAACCTTCTTCGTCCGTAACTGAGCTTGTCGGAGTGTATACTTGTATTATATTGGGTGGGGTCGGTGACGCGCTTAGTTCCATTGATATTACCCTATCACTAACTGGGTTATAACCAAGAAGAGGCCGGTTGAATCTTTTGGGGTTGCAAGTGCCACAACAGTATAACCGTTGTTTTAATTTCCGGAAAAATAGTTGGTGTGTTTTTCAGTTTCAAAATGGTCACTGTTTTTCCAATGTGTCTTGCTTAGGCCAATTATGGTAGACGTATCGTGTCGTTCGAGTTCATTTTCTAGGACTCATAGCTTTCCATCATCCTGAAGACCTCTTACATTCCATATACCAAAGCAAAGTTGTTTACGTACATTGATGCTCCTTCCAGTAGCGTATTTTCTATGGGATCCCTGGTTGCCTACATCTTCATAGCCCATTTCACACCCTGAGTCACTAAAAACCCAAGGCGCTGGTCGATACGCGGGTTGCTAGGCGATCTTACTCTGTTAACAAATTGCGTTATCATCTTTACAACTCTCATGGGATGTATGACACAGAGGTTTCCCATTGCCTTCTGTGCCAGGCGTTTAAAGAATTATTTGATCCCCTAGGTTGCTGAAGCCTCTCCCAGTCAGTTATCTGACTGGGGTAAAGTTATACCGCCATTGCCTCGTCTTTTATCTGGCAGAGAGCACCACAGCAACCGCTAGGCCACTGCCGCCATCCGGTGCGTACAGGTAAGGTTGACATTTGGGCCGGTAAAAGTTATTAGTTACCATTCTCTCTTTACTCCCAAGAAAAATACTTTTAGATTCACCTACATATTTAACACCATGAGCACTAACAAAAAACTAACGACTAAAACCTGCTGTTTTGTGACCTCCATAAAAACAGATCTTAATCGTACGTGAAGCAAACAAGAAAGCGGAAAACATCATATGAATCCGTCAAAAAAACATGAGATTATTAATTATGAAAATTCAGGAAAAACACTAATTACTAAAGATGCCACGTTTCCGTCCCTATTTTCCTTTACTCCATTTTATATGCGATGTTCAACTCCCAAACGAATAGAAATTCATCAATTTTTCTACGCGTACATTATTTTCAAATAGCTTTGTTTTATATTTGAGTTTGAAAGGCGCAACAAAAGCGTTTCGTATAGTATTCACTTTAGTTAACTAAGAAAACAACAAAAGTTTTTTTTTCCATTTTGAAAATATGAATTCTAAAAAGTGTAAGTGGCTATAAACTTTGGCTCTGATATAATAAATTTTATTCTTATAATCATGACAATTGACAAGAGTTAAATACCTTTGTTGATCAAAATCTGTAGCATATTGACATGACTTAAACTTGGTTGTATTAAATATGTAAAACTTCTGCCAATAGATACTATACCAGCCACACTTTCTTTGTTTATGCCCATTTTAATCTGATATTTTTTTCAAAAATATCGCAAATAAGTGTAAATTTATAATAAGAGCATAGTCTCTTTTCTTTTCCAATACGTATGTAAGATACGCAGTCGAAAAGATAATTGTGTCCACTAATAATTAAAAACTGTTCTAATTTATAATCAATGTCTGCTATTCTTTTGGCTTCAACATGCACTCTCATTGGTTTCTCCTGCAAATCAAAAACAAGGTGTATAAATATATGATAATTGAAATGCGATGTATACTGAGAAGCAGAAATGGAAAACTGCATTCGTACGGCTTCGAGCTAGTTATTCAATATTTGCCCTTACGTATTGTTTAAATAGGGTGCAAAAATACACTGAGTTTATATAGCTCAGCGAAGTGCTTTCGTGGCGGAGGAAAGCTGCAGTCTGTTTAACGCTCAACACAGACGACCTTATAGTAATGGGACCGGCAACAATCTGATAAAGTAGAACATATGATATTCAATAATTAATCAATGTGCGTTAAAATCGATCTGTAGAATTCACAAAAAAAATCGGTCTTGCAAAATATTAGAGTTTCTCTGCCCGGCAATAGCTGATCATTCAGATAGCCAGTTAAAACGCATTAACGGAGAGAATGGTAGAACGTACGACTGAAAACGCACTAATGGATAGGGCACACTTTTAATCGGCGGCGCGCGTGTTTTTAATTGTGCTATAAGTCGATGGAAAGTTGGCCACCGACCTCGTCGCGCATAAATCGGCAGCTGTTGACCGCCAACTCACGACCCACAAAAGTCGTTCGTCTGCGTTGCACTTAATGCATACGTTATGTAGACGGAGAAGGGGGTCACGGGGAGAACACGGGGATGGGTTGCTCATACTCGGGCAGGGGAATGTTTCGTGATGAACTCTAGAGCCATTAGTAGATTTCATTTTAGGACATTGAATGGTGTGTTTGTACTCGTAACAAGTGCACTTGCTAATTAATTTTACGTTCGTATATCTTTTAACAAAAATGTTAAATAATATGTGAAAGAGGTGGCAAGTAAAGGTTTATTTAATTAGAAGTAAATTTAACATTAAATTAATGTTGACATGTAATCTCAAAAAAAATATAATATGTAAACTAGATTATGACTCACGCACATAAACGGTAAGTTAATTAGTAAAGCATTACATTTACCCATATCGGCAGTCTCTAATTTTAAAATTATTTTTGGTATATTAAGTTTTAAAAATTTGCCAATATTTAAAAGAAATGAAATTATGCATTGAAATTCAAGTATTTGGCTATATATTTATATCATAATATAACACACTACGATATTTATTTTCATACTACTGTACAAAAAATAAACTAGGGTAAAATAAATATAATTTATTACGTAAAAAATAAACAATAAATAAAATTTCGTAAGGGTTTGAATTTTTTATGAACATCCCTTATACTTTTTCCAGGTTTATTTAATAAATAGTATTTACATTACAGATAACAGAAATATGTGTTATAGAAAGTTTTGTTAATTTATGTATAGTGCCGAAGTTATACTCGACCACCCCGACGAGTCATATTTAAATAAACCGGTCAAATGCAGGTGAATGTTCCGTATGATTAGTTATTTATGAATTCAGATTTGTATCATGAAATACAGTGTATTATTTAAAATGTATCTATTTGTTTATAAAAATAAAACCTCAGCTCCCACCTTATCGCTTTTTTGTTTTCTAACTACTGGTGTCTAAAAGAGACAGAGATAGCAATATTTGTCTAACATTTTTTTCGGTAATAAAATTGTTAATTTGATCATATTAATTCATACAGTGGTCTTCCATTTCTAATGTTTGTATGAGACTGATTCGCGGCACTAATAAAAAGGAAACATTTTCGATTTCGTCTAAATTATATATATTCTTAATGTTAAAGTTGTTTATTTTATTAATCGTCTGATAATCAAAACTTTGTTCTACACTTTGATGATGAAAGAATTTAAAAATTCTAGAAAAGAAACAAATGATATATTTTTGAATTTTTCCTTTAAAAATGTTTTATTTTATATCCCCCCTAAGTAACTTCTAAACCCAAAATTCCGATATTTTCACTTCATATATTTATTTGAACCACCACTTCCTGACTATGTGAAAATTCAACTTAGCCTCAAATAGTCTCTGACGAGAATGCCTGCGGCAGTCTCATAATGTGTCTAAGAAAAGCTCTTGTTAAACTCACCATAACATTCATCTAAACGTTATTTATCACGTAGCTCCAGTGAAAAACCTTAAAGAATGTTTCAAATTTTTCCGCACTCAATAAAAGATTTTTAAGTACTTTAATGTATACAATTTATACATATGGTGGACTTATTGCTGCGAGAGCTATCTCTTACAGATCCAACCCCGCTCGACGAGCGGTCAGAAATTCAACCAGCACCGCCTGCGGTGCGCTACGCCATCAAAGACCGTATACGTCGTGATCAATCCAACACACTACGGCGATGACAAATGTATTTAAGTCTACTTAACTAATATACTCGTAGTAACTAAGTACTACTATAAGTGAGTACCGAGTTACTAGAAATATATGTAAGACTATTGTCTTAAACATACTTGTAGTAACTAGGTGGTTGACGGAGTAACACGTCGTACTTAATTCAAATATGCCTGTATCGATTTTGTCGAAATAAAATTAATGTATCAACACTTTTATTGGATGAGAATGTGATTTGCTTTTTGTGATTGACAATCAATTTCCTGAGATGTGTGTCGTTATGCTATAAATATAAATATCGTAGAATGTTTAAATGGTGGTCACGTTATAGAATTTTCCTTTTTAACGTAACTCAGATACATAGATATTTACACAGTACAAAAGTTATATTATTATGCTCTTTGGTTTACATAAAAAGACACAAAAATATTTCATTTATTCAATGACTATTTACGGTGTTACGATTAGACGTTTTTAATGCAATGTATCGACTTGTATATTTATATCCTCGAATAAATTTATTTTACCTTATTCGTTTGCTGTTATTTTTCATTAGGACTTTGTAGCCGAGAGGCAATGCCGGAATACTTATAATTTCGTCAAATCCGTCCGTCCGTCCGTTCGTTTGTAGCAGCATCATAATTCTTCCAATTTAAAACCAAATAATATAAAATTTTGCAGGTATATGTAGTTAAATCTCATGTAGTCATAACAATTAAGCAAAAATAATTTAAAGTACCTGCCCGTATGTCGAAGTTTCAGAAGATCAAGAAGTCCAACCCCATCGAGTCATTACTCGACGCGGTTGGAGAGAAAAGAAAATAAGTTATTTAAACTACGAATTAAAATGTTCATTAATATTTTTCTGTATGGCGTTTCCTTTACGAGGTATGAGTATTTAAATTGTTATGAAGTGAAAAAAACTTTTCAACCACGTATCTCAATATTCTGAAAAATATCTGGATAGCGGTATTTAAGAAGTATGAATTATTTTTAATGAGGCTTAAATGTTAAATTATTTCGGTTAACTATTAATAAGACTTAAATGCAAAATCATTTTAGTAAACTTTTCATAAGACATAAATGCGAAATTATTTCAGTCATAAGAATTCGATTGCGCGTATAGAAATATCTTTAAAATTTATGTATTCACTAAATCTTTGACCTCAATAAATAAGATGACATCCACGCCGCACTCGGTTGAATATAGGCGACAAACGCAATTTACATGTTCCACTTTTTTAACGCTTCGATAAATCTAACATTTCACTTCATCTGGATCGAATATGACATGGACAATTGACGCTTTCAAAAGATGTTAGATAATAAAGATAATTTATGGTTATTGCGATTCAAACAATACTTTGAAAACGATCCTACTTCACTCTCTATAGATCCGTACACACTTATTTTTAAAGCAATAAAACATTGAATAATAAGAAACGTTGATTTGAAGTGAGGAAATAGGTTATTTCCTTAGTCAGAAGAATATGTTCATTAAAGACTTGTTTATTTTAAAGTGCAATTTTAAACGTACTTATTTTTTTCAACTGGAACACTGATTTATTTAACAAGCACGAGCAAAAGAAAATTTATATAGTTACAATATGACACATTTCTATATAAGGATAGGGTCAGCGCAACTGGGTGCCAAGAATATTTGTGTAAAGGTGTCCCCATAACCATAGAATACTATGCTTCAATCTTAGTGCAATTGAAAGAATCCATCAAAGAAAAAATAAGGGGAAAACTAACCAAAGGTGTCCTCCTGCCGCGCGACAACACGCCTGTTACTCGAAAAAACTTGTAAAATCGAATATTCACCCAAAAGTTCACTGTAATGACTATATAATTTTCATCTAAATTTAATAAAGGAAGAGATGAATATAATGAATTTGAAAATATTTTGATTTTTCGTACCTTGACGATTATCTTTAGTTGAAGGATTTCATCACGACCTATATCTCGACATAATGGGTTAAATATTGAATATATTTGGCGTTAATTTTGTAGAAATTCATTATTCACATTATAATGAAACTACGTGATATAGTATTATTTCTACTTTCTTTAAGTTCTTTACCACGACCTAGGTTTCGTTGTATTACAACATCTTCAGGTGGGCTATTAGCAAACATTAACTCTTAGGAACATCCAACAGCATTTATATGTTTCTAACACAATAGCGGAAGCCGGGTTTGTGTGGGTTTTCCCACTACTTATGTTAGTGAGTTTATTGTAGAAGAGCGGTGTAGGTTTCATTATATTTCCGAGAGTTATACGATATATCAGTATTATAGTGAGGGTAATTAATTCAATTGATATTTTTCTATGAGGTTGTATAATGCAGATTCAGATACCCTTGCTTTTGTATAAATATATTACTGAGAATAACTTCCATTTAATTTTATTACATACACCGGAACATTTGCATTGTAAATTTAATTGTGAATTATGGATTAAGTTCATTAGATAGGCATTTACTGTCATAGATATTTTTGTAGATCTATTTGGGGCGAAAAATCTTGCTGCAGATGGTTTTCACATATCCCTTAACGGTTTACGTAGCGTATATGAGGAAAACTCCTAGACAGTCAATTTTTTCGTGAATTTATTATCGTCTACATCTAAATGAATTATACATATAAACGTTCCTCGAAATAAATCTGTCCATTGGTGAAAATCTGACTAAAAATATTTTAGTAATTACGAAGATCAATCCGCACAGATAAACAGACGCAACAAGGATTTTATTTTATACTATGTAATGATATAATTCTTCTGCGTGTAATCACGGACATTCTTCTAACTTGTGAATATTATCCTTTATAGAAATTTATTTAAAATGAATTGCTATAAAGGATAATATGTATCTCCTTTAGATACCTAAAGTGACAGAAGTGTTTTAAAGCTTCGTATTAAATTGCTCAAAAATACACTCGACATGCGACAGTGATTTTAAATGTTTTGATAAACAGTAAATAGCCTATACGTTAATACAATAGATATCTGAACTTCTCTTAAGAATCAGACTATCTATAAAAAATCCATTAAGCAATTTCTTAAATTAGCGCTCCAAACGGAAAGACAACAGGAGATTCATGTTGTTTCATTATATTTTGTACTTTGATTAATGTAATTCCATAATTATATATATTCATTTAGGATTAATTCAGCTGTCAATAGATAAGACTTAGATTATACTTCCGCTTTCATTGAACAATATAAATATTAATCTTTCCATTACCATTGTACTAATCACTTTGAAAACCGAAATCAAATGTTTTCCATTCCCAAAGCCGATGATATAACACCTCGTCAATATCAGACCTCGTCAATGTCAGAATTCGACGTTGCGTATCAGTCCACGTGTCCTCAATGCGAAACTCCTCCAAAGCATCCCACAGGAAAAAAAACTCGAGAGTGCGTAACGAGTTTCATGAGATTTTCTTTATGTTTCTACAGCTTCCGACCAATGTGAAAACGGTGATTGCGTCAGTGATGTATGAATAGAGATTGCGTAAGCACGTGGCATTTTGGTGCTGGTAAATATTTCATAAATGTTTTATCACGCAGAAGTTCTTTAATGAAAATAGCAACAAATTTCGTAATAGCTGAAAAAATACGAATTAATTATCATTTACGCTGACGAAAAAATCATGGTGCCTATTTATATAACACTAGAAAAATCGTGGTGCCTATTTATATAACACTAGAAAAATCGTGGTGCCTATTTATATAAAACTGGAAAAATTTTTAAGTTCCGAGTTTGAAAGTGAAACTATACGACGTCATTTGTTACTAAAATAAATGTGGCCAAAATAGGAATCCGGTTTTGGTTCGAAAGAAAGAGGGAGTTTTTGGTGTTACGTGCTGTCGAAAATATTTAGTTATTCAATGGTAACTGGGTTGATAGCATCGTGGCCTTAATTGCTATTTACCTCTTCCTATGTATAAAGTAACGAAATTATTTGAATGTTATCTCACCCCGAAATACGATGATAAATGGAAATGAATATCGCCTCAAAAGGCTGAGGAGAAAACCGACGACCGTGAATGTCTACCCTTAAAGTATATTTTTAAATTTTATTCTAGCGTAGCTTTTTCATTATTGCGTATGCGGGGACGAAACTTACAATTACGTATATCAAAATTATATACTTGGGGGTTTATCGAACAATTTCCGTCGTTGTATTAAAATTGATGGCATTATTTTTCATTTCGTCTGTAGTATCTTCAGCAGTTGTAATTTGAATATGTTTCTAATCGCTGTTTAAATATTGAACGTGTCGATGTTTTTTTTTATTTTCAAAAACTGGAAAGTGAAGCAATATCACTGCCACCAATTTAGCTATCTGTTACTCCGAAGAAGACTTCGGCCAATATCGACCACAAAGCATATCAGTCAACACTTGCGTCCACATTATCATTTATGCAAACACCACGTGCCAAACGACGTATTCCGAATGGAAATTAGCTTTGCAGAGTTACAAACGAAATGTCTAATTATGCCTTTGACTCGCTTTTCATTTGTATCGTCAAATACTATATTTGATAATCAAGTTAATCGATGACATAAGTTAATTGCTATTTTGGCATTTACATGCTAAATTTAAATAAAATTATTAACATTTCGAAATACAAAATAAATGTTTGTGTAGCCATTATTACTCATTTATGAACAGAAAGAGTAAAATTTTAATAAAACAAATATGGAACAGAGCGTATTATCTTAATAATTACTACCTAAAAATATTCGTATAGGATTTTAGGGAGTAGAGGTGTTTTTATGAAATTTCATGTCTCCTTTGAAAGAGCAAACCTTAAGGATTCCGCAACTATTTTGAAAACCCCATGAACTTGAGAACGTTACGTAAGATAGGTCTAGGGATGTGGTTAAAAATGTACAAAAAACACGACTCCCATCCACCTTTATCCAAAACTGCTGAAGTCAAAATCATGAAAAAAATATTGTTACTAGAAATTTACGAGAAATAATATATATATATATATATATATATATATATATATATATATATATATATATATATATATGTGTGTATATATATATATATATATATATACCTTCGTAGTGCAGGTGCTACTGGTACTTGACAGATTTTCTTTCATTTCATAACTACTTTCGAGTGGATCCACATTTTGACCATGTATAATTTCAAGTTTTAATGTTAAACAGTTCAGAATGTATAGGGCTCTGAAAAACATTTAAACCTCAATAAAATCATTATCTTCATAAAAGTAATTTGCATATTTATATACTTGTTTGGTAATATTTTTTTTAAATCTATATCCCACGCAGCTTTACATGTTTTGACGTTACGTTACGTTCATAAGACGGTTGTTTAGCTTGCTTGTATAAAAGCAAGCTTATTTGTGTATAGACATAATTCGTAACTGTATAAAAACTAGCTTGCTTACATAAAGACATAATTCGTAAATGCCGCTATTAAGTGGTTAGTAATATAATACAAGATATTTTATAGAATTAAACTGAAAAAAAATACAAGCTTATTAATTTTGTATGCAAGTTTCAACGCCAGTGAAAAAAGAAGAAACATTTCTTGTAATTAAAATATAAAAATATTCGAGACAATGTTATATTTCCTATACATCACCAATATAAAAAGAGAAAAAAGTACTGAAAGGTAAACTTCAAAAAGTTCCTTATATTGTTTATGTTATTATCGACTTCGGTAATATAAGAGGAAACATTTCTGGAAATTTAACTTCCAAAATGTTCGAAAGGCCTCAAAAATGTTTATACAATTGTCAACATCGATTACATAAAAGAAGAAAAATTTCTCATAATTATGCTTTAGATATATTCGAAAGCTCCTTAATTTGTTTACAATTATCGATATCAATAATATAAGAGAGCAACAATTTCTTAGAATTAAACTCCAAAAACATTCGAAAGCTTGTCAAATTGTTTATGCACTGATCAACGTCAGTGATATAAAATATCTCGAAATTAAACTTCGAAAATGTCATAAGCTCATAATATTTTTGTACAGGTATCAATGTCGGTGATATAAAAGGAAAGATATAGAGTTAAACTTCAGAAATATTTGAGAATTTATTACATTTTATATGCAATTACCAATGTCATTACTATAAGAAGAGAAAAATTACTCAGAATTAAACTACAAACAATATAAAAGGACAAAAAATTTCCCGTAATCGAACTACAATAATATCCGAAAGTTCACTATACTTTATTATCGACAAACACTAACACAGATCTTTTATACCTTGCATAAAACTAGATCTAAGAGAAAGCGTGATGTATTTAATTACTGTTAAAATATTCTGACTTCACTGAAATTTAATATTAAGCTCTTCTCCAATCTCTACCGTCTCCAGCAATCTCGGGTAAGTAAAATTTATTAAATCAAGTTTCTAGGCCAGTTTTCTATGTTTTCATATTTACAAACATTTTCGGCATTCAAATGAACTCTAAATGATAAAAACTTGCATAAAGTAAACTATAGTGCAAATTTACTTAAATAATTCTAATTGAAAGTTCTATTCAATCTATGGTGGAAAAATTAAAGGGATGGGGTATGGGGAAACACTGCATGTAGCTTTGAGATTAATAATTGGAAACCGAACTTAAATTTCAAGTGAAAAGACCTGTGTGATGATATATGATCAATGAAATGTGTAAAAATGTTCAACGCCAATTTACATTTATACAGGTGCATTAAATATTTTTATTTTTATTATTTTGCTCGAGATTATTGAAAGTATAATCTGTAGTGTTTACGTACAAAATATCATGAAAATAAGCCTAAACAACAGAGACTGTGAGATTGCGGTCGCACAGACATGAGAACATATCTGACTACTAACTATAACAATATATGCTAGAGCATGGACATATCAATATAAAAACACATTATTAAACGTTTCAAAAAATTTGTTCAAAATTTTTTCTGCTAAGTAAACCATAACAAAGATCGACAATTCTTAGTAAGAGTTGTGTCATCTTTTGAACTAACTCATTTGCAGATTTAATTAAACGCAAAAATTAAATTAATACTTGTAGATATTCCAATTGATCTGCCTAGTTTGTACTCTACGGTACTTAAAAAGTTTATTTGAAAAAATGGCTACTAACAAGTAAATAAAATGCTTCTACAAGGGTTTCTGCATCTACATTGTCATTATTAAATTCGAAAATATCTGTCATAACCCAACTTATTTGTTAACGTAACTACATTATTAAATCAAACATAAACTATGTATGTGTGTTTATTTTTGTTTCTCTCAAGTACTTCAGAAGATAGAGATTTTTTATTTTGTCTCCGACTTTATCATTTCACATAATCCGTGGAAATTTTGTGCATTTTCACTTTTTAGGGATACCCTCTACTTCACATAAATATACTTATTCATTATAGTAAAACATGTATAATACAAACACAGAAAAGTCTCCATTATTGAATGTCGACAAATATTAGATCAAATTATATAAAAGCAAATTACCGATAAAATATAAACAGCCCGCGCAAAAAAGGAACTTTTAAGTTCATGTCAGAATAAAAATTAATATTACCATTATCTATGGTACCACACAATGCAATCCAATGCAAAAAACGGTTTGCAAAAAGATATTTATAAACTAGTTGATAATTATAGTATTTAAAAAAATCGATAAATATGCCACCTGCTGCAGACCAGTATGAGCTTAAGCACTTATATGAAAAATGTATAATTCTCTTAATATTTACATCACGTCTTGTGTAATAATATTTATTAAAAAGTATTGAGTTATCATTGTAATGCAAAAAGTATCCGAGTTACGATATTTATTAAAAATTCTTGAGTTATCATTGTAATGCAAAAAGTACCCGAGTTATAATATTTGTTAAGAAGTATTGAACAATCATTGATTGTCTTTTATATCTCTTTATTTTATATGGAAATAATACATGGCTTTATCTTTTAACTTAAACTGAGTCAGTAAGTGTGACAAGACCAAACTCAATTCTCTCGTTTTCGGATGATTTCACCGTAATCTAATAGACAGTTGGCTAATCCGATTTGCCTTACGGCAGTGCTATTCCATCCACACCTACATGCTTATATAGAACGTGCTCGCTCTGCTCATAGTCATAATGATCACTTTCTTATATGCGCTTTTTGGACTCGTTGTCTTATTCTAAATATTTGAATGCGAATATAAAGTGTCATAGCAAAGTTTGGTCACCATCTAAACCTTTCATTCACCTAATAAGGGTAAAAATTCGATATTTAATATAACGTTATTGTATGGCTCCATGTTTACGCAGTCAACCGATTGACACTTACGAACTATCTCTCTCCCACATATGCAAATAACCAATCAAGTTCATTGAGCGAGCAAATGTTGACGTACACACACAGGCGAGACGAAAGACACTATAGTCTGGTTGCATCCTGGAAGGATGCCTTGATACATCTGTTACAGAACTCTTAGAGCACTGATAAGACTTTGGTAAGAAAACTTGTTGGAAAATTTATTTGCCTAATGATATCCCGAATATTTACTTATTAAAACAAGCGAGCCCAGTCGTAGTCAAAAAAGATCGCTGATTCCACAAAAAATTGTGCATTCTGTAAAAAGAAATACGTACTTTCAAAGAAAGTACAATGAAGGTTTAGAATGATTTTTGGTTCAGAGAATTAAAAATCTAAGGCATATTATTTCAGAGTGGTTATGAGCTCTTCAATAGATCTTAAAACTGATGCTGTCAAATAAAATCATTTAAGATATGAAAACCATAAAATGATGACAGCCGAAAAAATTATATATATTTTCAACCTTCATTTAATAAACTTATTTCGGCGCCGTGAAAAACAATCTTAATTCGATTCCATTTTCAGTTACTCTCAACCATTTATAAACGTTACAAAAACATATTTCAAAATTTATATTCCTCGAAAATGAGGAAGAATGTTTGCTCTTTTTCTGTTTTACTTTTATTTCTATACATTATAAGTAGGAGTGCAAAAATATCAGAAATAAGTGAGTAGCAATTTAATAAAATAAGAGGTGTATACAAAAGTATTATTGACAACGTGTTAGCAAAACCTTTGAAGTCCGGCGTACCAAATTTGCTGCTTAATCGGCTCTTGTAAGGTCAGCTCACATAGAATAACGCAAGGTATCCTTACATATTTTTATACAATCATAGACCAATAGTGTATTGTTACATTACGTTTATAGACTACATCCGCTTCTTTGCCCATAGAAGGTGTATTATGTTTCACTAATTTAATGAGCTAAAATAATATAGCCATTTACCATCCATATAAATAGACTTATTGTGGTTAGATCCAATGGATCTTCGTATATGTTTGTGAACGTAACTTGAAAATTACATCAATTTTGATTATCTGTAGATTGATGCGTTTGTTTATTTTTACTTCGTAAGTGATGGCTAGTATAACATTTAATTAAACAAAACTGACAAACTCAAGACGCTTGATTTTTATTTTTAAAATGGATTATCATTTTTGAAAGAAGAAATAAATTAATTTATCTATGAATAGTTTCTGTGTTCTTTTTATATACCTGGGGCTATTTATAACCAACTAGACGTATAAAGACGAATCGGGATAGCAAAGGAAATCAGGGCACAAATTTAGATCCAGCGGAAAAGAAATCCTTTATGCTTATAAATGCCTTTGAAATATGATGCAAGAAGAAAATGTTTCAAAACACATGGATGGCCCATCGGACAAACACGAAAATCTAAATTGATTAAAAATCATTAGATTCTTTATTATATATTTCGTATACCACAGTCACATTACCAAGAGTACTGACAATCTCAATAACTTTCTTCCAAACAACACATTACATACGTACCGTCACCGTTGTTAATATATTTGACAAATACATTATCGAAATGCTATATCAATGTAGTTGTCACCAATTGTTGACTAAATTACACTTGTCAGATAGTACCAAAGAAGAGGTTTTTCTGTACTTTAAAATAAATCCATTTAATTAATATTTCGGAATTAGTCGAAATCTCTTAAAAAAATAACTTTAAAAAAGAAGAAAGTCTAAAAAAGTTTTTATATATTGAAATAAATATTTAAAAAATATAATATCAAAAAATGCCAAAGTTTGTTAAGTGAAATATAACATTATTAAATATGTTATGCACAAAACTATTTTCATCATTAATTATCGATTCCGTGGTAAAAATAGAAATTTTACTTTTTTTTAATTTTAGTCCAGTTACGGTTTGGAAATTAAAATTATTTGAATTGAAGTGTCTTAATTATTTATTTTTATTTCCAAAGTTTCTCTTTCCAATAGCATTAAAAGCAGTCCTGTTTTTACTCTTCCCTTACAATTATTAGCTGCCTTCCCTTATAATATCGTTATGTCCGTCTGTCCTTATGCCACACACAAAAAGTTAGCTAGTCATTTATAAACCTTTGGTGATAATAGTTTGCCCACGTATGCTCTCAGTTAATCCAAAGACGGATATCAAGGGAAATTATGAAAAAAATATTTAAAATATACCGGAATGAGCAATTTTTTCGAACCCTCACTGACGTCTTGTCGTTGGATAAGTCATTAAGAAATACACGTATCACAGCCATCTTGAATTTTATATTATTATATATTTATAGATCATGGTCCCCAGATACCAAATTCAACATCACCTTAAAGGTTTATATATATATATATATATATATAATCAAATATTTTTCTGTTGCTCCGGAAGCGTGAAAGCACTGAAGCGTGATTATAAATACGGTTAGTAAAACCTAAATTCATTGAAATAATAATAATTATTATTATTATTATCATTGAAGTTATACTTCTTTAGCGCGTTACGAGAAAAAAAGAGCGTGAAATTTTACGATGCGCGCGCACGATGCAACAAAAATCGGCAAGATGAAGTTGCTCACTAAATATATATTTACATGCGTGAAATCACTGATACTATATTCATGATAATTATTGAGGTATTTGTAAATACACAACACGTGTCTTATATTCAAACAAATCTAAATTATATCTATGCTTTTAAATAACATTTTTTAGTAAATGAAATTTAATAGTGATCCATATAATAAAACATATTTCTTAAATAAATAGTGCTTATCTATAAGGTTTTCAAAACATATATTAACTGTAATTCTCTAAGTGAAGTTAAATTTATCATTTATTAAATACTTAAAATTAATAAACTAAAATAAATTTTTAGCATTCTTTAAATCTACCGTGACACATTGATTTATTCACAAAAATTCTACCGGCAAGTCATTTTGTCCATCCACTCGGCCTGAGTACATGTGAAAACCAGTAGAGTATATTCGGGTAGTTATCATTTATAACGAGTATTATGCCACAAACTTCAAAGCTATCAGGCAGGCTATCAGGGTCGCTATACTGAAACGGATATTCACAGGCTAAATACACGTACTCAGTAAGCTCGCCACAAGCTTTGGACACAATATATTGATGTGTACAACACAGTATACATCAGTATATTGTTAATCAAAAAGGTATGTTCAATTATAGATTTAAGAGGATGGGAACGAATGAAACATTTCATAGCGGACTATGGATATAAAATTAAATTAGATAAAAATGTAAAAATTAACTGAACAAAGAATAAATAGATTTTAGAACACATTATTCAAATTACGTCTTGTATCGGACAAAGGTACCAAACCTGTTATACGTAAACTCAAAGGTGAAATGTCAACCAAAGCGAATTGTGAGTTGACTTAAAAATTTAATAACTGCAAAAAAGAGGGAGAAACCTAATGTAAAACACAAAATTGGTACAAAAAAACTACAAAATAATATAATCAATCGCCAGCTGCGTTTTCTAAAATGAAATTTTATCCAAAGCGAATTGTGAGTTGACTTAAAAATTTAATAACTGCAAAAAAGAGGGAGAAACCTAATACAAAACACAAAATTGGTACAAAAAAACCACAAAATAATACAAACAATCGCCAGCTGCGTTTTCTAAAATGAAATGTTATCCGAAGCGAATTGTGAGTTGACTTAAAAATTTAATAACTGCAAAAAAGAGGGAGAAACCTAACATAAAACCAAAATTGGTAGAAAAAAACTACAAACAATCGCCAGCTGCGTTTTCTAAAATGAAATGTTAAAGTACATCTATGAAATTTCATAACAACTAGTCCAGTAGCTCACGAATTTTTGTTTATTTATTTATGTATGTGCAGTTATGGAAATATTATAGCTATTCACCTGGATATTTCAAGGCCACGAAAATTAATAAAATCATCATATGTATTGGGTTTGATTGATACGCAATACATAATGATGACACAATTCAAATAGTTTAATCTTCTTCACCAAAAATGAATCACACTCGGGTGCAATACCGGTCAAGTTGTTGTGCAATTGTATACTATTTGAAAATTCTTATTCTGTTCTAAGTGCAGATATTGCGTTTTATACTATTGACAAGTGGTAAATTCCAGTTCTAGATGCCTGTATCGCAAAGAGAGGATTTTTTTTCATTTACCAATCAGAAAATAAATTTCAATGATGAAATTTATCTTCTGTGGTGAAAAGTATCTTAACCATAAGAGAAAGTCGGTAAAAAATAGAAAAGAGAAGTAATCATACAACTTAAAAACTAAAAGACATAAAACTTAAATTTACAATATCTCACGAACGGAAGACCACAACTGAATGAAATTCCACGTCGAAGACCACAACGTCTCTGCCTTTGATTTTCAACTCATTTCGGATTCACTAGACACTATATAATTAATACTGATAACGTCTGCAGAATTACGTACTTCTAATCCTATAAAAGAAATGGAATACTTCTTATATATTTTTACGTAAATACATGAAAAGCAAACAATTAATTAAATATATTAAAGGGATTGTTTAACGTAACATTTCTATCTAAAATTTTGTATCATGTGAAAAACAATTATTTTAATTAGAAATAAGTATTTATTTTCATTACAAAGATATTTCCAATTCAAACGAAATCATGGCAAAATGCGTGCCCCAGTGGAATCTTAATCTTGTGCTGTTGCACCCCGGTGGAAATGTCGATAAATGGTTCTTCTATTGTTCTCTTGTTTCAATGTAACTAGACAAAAATAATACTTGGGCAAAGAATAAAAAAACTTTACATTAAATACGTTTATACTAAAACTCAATTTTCGTATTTGCTTTTCATCTTAATTAAAATAGTTTATTTCTCTGACATTAATTATGGTGTGATTTTTTTATCGAATTCCAAACGTTACAAATAAATCGATGATTCGGTTTTAAATTTCATCTCTCATATAAGTGAAAAAAAAATTGTTTTAATGTATTCAACTCTACGAATATATTTCCTTATAACTGAATCAAATTGTATTAAAAATTGCATTAGTTAGAAATTCAAAATGGCATTATCGTGTTCATATAAGGCATTAGAATAGCATGATGGTTCAAATATATGTAAAGAAATTTCATTACAACCGTAATCCTTTCCAATACGTAACAGGAATTGTCGTCTGATTATCTGAGTAATCCAAACAGTTCTATAATTATTTAGCAGACAGCAAGCTCCATAAGTGCATGCGCCGTTATGTACAAGAGTAAGTCGTGTAAGGAGATATGGGATTTTTGTTTTAATAGAGTACAACAATTAAATTAGTTTATTTAAAGAGAAAGCTTAAGACGATTTCATAATAGGCCGATGTCAATACGATTTGCTGCCCCCTGACTGTACCACTCGCGTGTCCATAATAATAATTCCTTTGCTTATATTTACGTAGTGAATAAGGAATTCGTTGAGGATACACAATACAGAATAGCTCATATCCCATAAACACGCCGATAACACGCCGGTAAAGCCCATAAACACGCCGAGACGTCCAAATCAGACAGAGTCCAAATCTAAAGTACAAAACGAATCCAAACTAATCAATGTTCTGAATTTAAAATAGGAATATAAGAACTGTGATGTAGAAGTAGACGTAAGGCGCAAACAACTTAATTAATGAAATTAAGTTTAAAGAACTGTTGTCACTGAATGCTGTTATTTATTGCGTTCACTTCCTCGTGCGGAAGACATTTATTTTTTATTTTCTACCAAACGAAATTGGTGTGTGCTCGTGATTTTTTTATGGAGATAAAAATAAAATGCATTATTTGTAGGGTTCCGTAGCCCAATGGCAAAAACGGAACCGTTATAATTTTGAGAGTGGAAAAAAATATATTAGGCACTCCATAGAGGTAACTGAGAAATGAAAAAAAAACCATAGGCAGTCATGGGTCTGCCGACAGAAGTGAAAAGTTAAAGCCATGAAATAACTGTGGTCTCATTGAATTTTATAGAATTTTTAATCTTAAAATCCGCGACAAAAATATTATCGAAGAACTAGAAATCTGTTTAACCACGCCAGTAAGATAACTCCTACGCCACTATGAATATTAATTGCATGATGTATAGCGAAGGTCAAATGTTAAAAAAATAAATAGTATCGAATTTTTAAACGCAAATATTGATAGGAATATTAGAAATGTTTGAAAATAAATGCTTTGTTTTTATTATTCATTTTTCTATATAAAAATATTTACATATTTAGTACTCAGTGTTGGACTGCACAGTGACCCTACAATTAAACAATTCAAATAATAATCAAGCTAAAACACAATTTAAGCAATGCAGGGCATGCACACAATGAACTTTCCACGTATTCAATTTAACTTTACTTGTATAGATATACATAGCACTAATAGTCACAGTTATACTGCTATTTGGTAGCATGCGGTGACGCGAACTCACAAGATTTTACCCATTCAAAAAGGGTCCAACGTGCACATCATACAGTCGGGTATATACAATATGTTGGTGTGTATATGTGTATTTGTGTACACAGATCGCTGCGCGTGCGCCAGTCTGTTGCCAGAGCAGTAGATGTTATAGCTTATATATAATGTATATATGTTTTCACTGCTGTCCAAGCGCAACACGTCACACTCTTAGTTACAAATATACTATTAACATTAGCATGTCGGTGACGAGAGCCCATAAGATTTTCCCCTATCAAAAATCGCTCAACGCGCCTAAAGAAGTTTTAACTTCAAAAAACAGTGCACATAGGCACACGGGCTATAGTTTGATAGCTCTAAAAATATATATAGAGATTCCAAAATAATTTTTTTTATTCAAGCCTTTTTTATTTATTGGCTTTTCTATTGTATTGGTGCGATATGCGCTTCTAAATCCTTAAAAACTCCCCCTCCAACCAATGTGTGTAAAATTCTGAAAAAAAATTAAGGTATTAGAACTTAAATTTTCAACGAAAAGCAATTTGAATAGGATATATTGTGTAGTTTTTGAAATATGGAATATGTTTGGTACCGACCGCAACAAAAACTTTGTTTTTCACAGTGTCTGAGAAATACAAACTTTTAAGTTGAATGTAGTTTGGTGCTATGGAAAAAACCTTCGTATGCAAGTCCGACTCGTACTTAGCTGATTTTTATTAATTTTTATGTATTTTTCATCTCTCGTCTAAATCATTCAAGTCAAGTTTTTAAATGCTCCCATGAATATAATATTTCTTAACCGATTATAACAAATCAAGCTTTTTATGATAATTTAATTTGTGTGTCTATGAAGTAACTTTTTTTTTCAAAGTGAGCCTCAGAATGTTGCATATTTTATCCGAAATTTTTCTTGAGACCAATAAAACGAGACCACCTGCATAAATATAGAGAGAATAAGGGAATATTGTATTTACACCTATTGCTCAGAATCTGAATTCTAATACCGTAAAATTGGAGAGATTACGAAAAAAAGCGTGTAAATAAAATGTTAATACGTCACGTTCTGTTCCGAAAAAAATACTGCCGCAGCGTTTTCTTAAACATCAGAAAATTCACTTCAATCATGCGGCAAATACTTTATGACAAACAACCCTCCCCGCCATAGTTTTAATAACGCACCCCTCTAATGAGAATTTCCAATCAAAATCTGTCTCAAATGCGATATGCAATCTATGTTGCAATCAACTAGGGGAGCCAGCGTATGTTGCCGAGGTGAGCGTTGGTCACAGCTATACTTTTATCAGCAGTAGCGATTTTGTGTTGAACTTGCTATTGAATGGAACATTCTATGGTGTAGGCCATCAAATATATTACTGAACTTGTTCTGAGCGAGTCAAATTTTGTGATTTAGGCAAGTATTTATGGATAGAATGCGTTGGATCACACACTACAGTAGCACTATGTCACGAAAACTAAAAATTCCTGCCGCTTTATTAAATGACCACGAGTTTTACCCGGGTTCCTCGAACGCCTCGTATGATTTATGTAATGTGGGATATTTATCAATATATAAGTAACCATAATATTAATGATAATTCTGGTTACAATTTGTATTAATTTTTAATTTTTTTATAAGTTTTCCTAAATAATAACATTTTCTGTAGAAACATTTTGGAGAAACTGCTAAATATTACGATACCCTTATAATATTCTGTGTTTTCTTATATTATACAACCTACTATTATGTTTTTATACGTGAAATTAATGTCAACACATAAATATTTTCAATTTAGCAATGGTTAAAATATATTCCTTAGATCAACATGCCTAAGATTGTCACGAATATGCTAATATCCTTTAGGTTATCATAAATATATTAATATCCTTTAGATTGTTATGAATATACTAATATCCTTTCGATTATTGTGAATATACTAAAAATCTTTAGATTGTAATGAATATACTAATAGCCTTTAGATTGTTATGAATGTACTAATAGCCTTTGGATTATGAATATACTAATAGTTATGAATACACTAACATCCTTTCGATTATTGTATTTATACTAAAAACTTTTAGATTATCATGAATATGCTAATTCAGTAACGCTATGCATAATAGCAAAATACGATGAATTTTTATTTTCTTCACGGACGCTATCGAGTGGTATGTCAATGAAGAGGTTTTTTAAAATTCAATTGAAAATATTTGGTAGTATTTTCGGAAAAAACGGTACAGTGTTCCAATCCTCAGAGTTTAATAATATATCTCAAATATTGAAAAAAAAACGAATAATGGCATACATTTCAAAAAAAATAAAATTTAAAAAGAAATAGCTAATAAAATATTTAAGAGATAATCCTGTCAACTTGCACTAATAAATTAAAGACATAGACAACCAGTTTATTGTAAGTAATAAACCCCATAGAAACTTTCTGGCAGGTGACTATGAAAATAAATTCGTCGCAAATAGCTTGACCAATATAAGTTATAAACAAAGATAATCGTACCTTAAGTTAATGAGTGTCTGTTACGCACTTGGACAGTCTTTATGGTTTCTTTTAATTTACAAAATTCATATTTTAATCTACACTACATACCATAAAAGTACCATTTACGTGGAGATCAGAATAGCTAAGTTATTTATCATTGTACTAAGTGTTAAGTTTGAGATATCCCATTTGAAAAATAAAACACGATAATATGTGAAATAAATTTACACTCCTATTTTTAACTTAAAATATTAATACATTGTCTAGTCTGAATTCACACTTTCGTTTCGTCATTTATTCTATCATCACCTATACCACTAAACTCTAAAGCATATAAAAAGAGTATTCATTAACATGTTTCCAACTTTGCCGACCTAAAATATAAATATAATTACTGAACATTTCCGGCAATATCAAAAAAATTATTGACTTTATGCGTCGAATGTCATTTGATATACAAACCACAAGAGTTAATAGTACGGTTAATTCGGTCCCTTTGATGGTAAATACCAATCAGAATGCATTTCAAATTCAATTAGTGTTACAGTTACATAACTAACCATCCAGTGCATATTCATCAAAGCCAAGGTTCTATTAGCGTCGTTAAATCTATAATGGCCCATTACTCTATTACCTCTGTATTAAAACGGGATAAAGACGTTAAAGAAATTAAGGTATAAAATAACTATGTAAGATACCATGTATCCTTATTTCTTAGAAAACACACAAAATATTCAATCAACTTCTATATTCTACAATGTATGTGTATCTACTATCTACTATCACACACAACATGGTTGAATAAAATTGTACAAAATTAATAGAGTTGTTTCTAAAAATCCATCCACTGTATGTACAAAGTAATTAATCGCTAGTGAGAAAAGAGCCACTGTTATGTATATCGCATGCACATATTCAATTACAATTTCTGATAGTTTAAGGAATGCTTATCTCGCTATTGGAAATGCTGCTTCATTTGGTATCAATTAACAGCTTTAGAAAGAAGGTCGTAAAATATCTGGGCAGTGTACGATCCACTCATAATTGTAATTATATTCCGCGCTCATTGCATTTGTTCCTATCTTCTTTTGCCAGAATCTGATTACAATTTCCGATAATTTATGAAGTAAATTTGCTTACCTTGTTATTGGAAATGGTGCTGCAATTCAACTTCTTGTGATGTAAATTAACAGCTTTAGAAAGAAGGTCGTAAAATTTCTGGGCAGTGTGCGATCCACTCATAATTGTAGCTATGTTCTGCGCTCGTTGTATTTGTTTCTATCATCTTTTGCCAGAATCTAATTACGATTTCCGAGAATTTATGAAATATATTTACATAGCTTATTATTGGAAATGGTGCTGCAATTCAACTTCTTGTGCTGTAAATTAACAGCTTTAGAAAGAAGGTCGTACAATATCTGGGCAATGTGCGATCCACTCATAATTGTAATTATGTTCCGCTCTCATTGTATTTGTTTCTATCATCTTTTACCAGAATCTATTTACGATTTCCGAGAATTTATGAAGTATATTTACTTAGCTTATTATTGGAAATGGTGCTGCAATTCAACTTCTTGTGGTGTAAATTAACAGCTTTAAGAGCAAGGTCATGAAATATTTAGATAGCTTGCGATCCGCTCGTTATTTGTAGGTAAGTTCTGCACTTATTGTACTCGTTTTAATTGTTGTTAACATAGAAGGATCTACGTTAGAAGTGTGTTCTTTTAAAATAAACCCTGACTTGTATCAACCGTTACGGTATGGTATAGCGATGCTCTCGACAGACAAATGGTCTGCTTTGTATTTGTATTTTTAATTTTGATTTATATCCGCTCCAAATCGTGGACTAAACCATTTGTATACATTATCTTGATTTGAAAATCTATACGTGTCCTAAATATCTTAATGAACTCGTTTTACGATACTAATCGAATCATTTACAAGATAAGGGTCGATGTCCCTTCGACGTGTTACACGAACTCTTATTTCTTCTGTAATTTTAATCAAGCCCACCATTATCGGAAAATCATCTACTAAGTCCTCCATTATTGGAAAATTATTTTACAAAGCCTGCCATTACTGGAGAACACCCTTAATATTTCTTCGAGATTTCGCGTTATTTTTTGAAAAATATTTCTGGCTGTCGATTTCATGTATGGCGACTAACTCTCTTCAATGCACAGTAATATTATTTAACACTTCTTCATTAAATGTCCACAGTACCACGCTTTTGAGCAATATTATCAGTCCTCTAAATCTACTTTCATTGAATTGATTACAAATAATAAATCTTAATAGTGTATTAAACGATGACGTACCATTTTCTTTTCTAACGATTCCTAGTCTTTAATTCAGTGATATTTCAATAGAAACCTACAATCTATTCCAACTTTAATTTCTAGAAACGTAAACAACCCCATTAGTATGGGATAAACATGTCAGTTTCAAATCTCACGTAAGCTTTTACGTTTCTTATAACTGAAATTGGAAGAAATTGCAGTTAGAACTTTACATGAATACCGAAATTTAGGTGCTGCAAGCAGAAATCTTCTTTCTTCCTTCTTCTTCTTTCATTCTTAGCTGGCGACCGACTGTTCCTCTGGCTATCACGCGATTCGGAGCCATACTAATAATCTTCGCCCAAAACTTTGACAACAGTCTTAGCTTCTTCGAGAGTCAATCGTTTATTCTAGAGATCTTCGCTGATGTGACTAGTCCATCCTTTGTAGTGCTGTGGATTAAACGTTCTAGACGACCAATCTTTCTCATCAGAGCAACTTGAATGGCAAAAGATTTCATACGATAAACGTAACCAAACCAAAACAGGCTCTGTCTTTAGACACTCCAAAGATATGTTAAAGACAATACATTTGAAATGACCAACTTTAGCAAGACCCGGATTTCACATATATAAAGAAGGTCGGATAGAAATAAGTGGAGTATGGTTTTGAGGAAGATTGTGCCTCGTTTTCAAAGGGATATTTTGAGTAAGCTGAATACTGCTGTTAAGCCAACCTTGTTGTGGATCTTGTTGACAGCAGCTACTTTCTTCTCTAACGATCCGAGATATTTGGATTTCTGGACTTGCTCCAATTGAGTTCCTTCGAGGTTGACGATTGCCAAGCGATGTTCTGTCAATTGCCAACTTCGAGGTTGACAATTGACAGAACATCGCGGGCAATACTGGAGTATTGAATACAGAAAAATGCAAAATAATAGACATGATATAGTATTGAATAGAATGTTTCTCATCAATTTTATTATAAGAGGGGACAAGAAGTGATAAAACACTATGTGTTCCTAGTTTTAATTAATTTAGATAAATGCTGTCAATGCATTGCGTCTCCATGCAAGTCCTTACAAAGAAACTGTTGACATAAATTTGTTCTTAATTTTTAATTTTTCAAAGAAACTTTTCATCATTTTCTTATTTTTTCTGTTGCGTACATACATAACACTACCTATTTTCCAAATATCAAGGTACGTTCGAGTAGTCGAAAGAGAATAAGTGAATAAATGCCAAAATCAACGATTTTTGAAGATCCATTCTCAAAACCCAATATGGTTTTGTTACACCAACACAATATTAGGTCAGGAATTTAGTTAGTACTTTGACATAAAGGTTTGCGTAAATGGTGCGTAACGTGCTTGTGGCTAGTTTTATAAGAACTTGGCCTGTGCTAAATTTATGACCGTGTGTTTTGATAAGATCGATAGTAAACCATATAGTTCCTCACCAAAAGTGGACGTGTCTATATTCTGGATACAAATGACGTAGTATTATCTGTAACTTCCATTCTTTTCTGTAAGTTTTTTTCCTTTTTCTGACTCAATAAGTATTCTATCCAGTCTAAACCTAATGTATCACATCTATTTCAATTTCAATAACTTATCTTTTTTTATTTCTTAACGTTTTGTCTGACTTTAACCTAAAAGCAGTTTACTTATTTCATTAATTAGAATAATTTTTATCCGGACAAAAGTTTTTACTGATAATTTATATATCCCGAAAATATCTGTACTAATTCTTAGAAATACTTAAAAAATTTACGAATTAATTATGTGCTGTATCCTCTAATCTATTCAAATTTGCATAGTCGTTACCAAGGAAATGGATTGAAAACGTGTTGAATATTCGTAATTTTAACCGACTTCAAAGAATAAATATGTTCTCTATTCGACCCGTATTTTTTTTTATGATTTGTGTATACACTTTTAACTTTGCGTATATACTCATAACTTTTTACCAAGTAGACCGATTTTGAAAATTCTTTTTCAATTGTTAACATATACTTCATATTTGGTCCCATAAAAATGTAGTCGGGAATTGATATTGAAAAACTGACTTAACATGAGTAACTCCTCAACAAGCGAGAGTAAAGTGGCATTTGTTTAAACATGGTCTAAAAATTTCCATAGGCAAATTTTGAGACCGTGTTTAAACTCCTGTCTTTATAAGTATTTTATTATAGATGGTCGTCAGGGTCTGATGACAACGTTTAACCAAGTTCTCGTCAAACTCATTCGACTTATTTTGAGGATTCATTTGGTTACAAATATTCACCAGGGTCTGATGAATATTTGTAACCAAATGAATCCTGATAATGGAATTCGAAGATGTTGTCTGAAACTCCAGGAACTCCTCAACGGCGAGGAGCAATTCCATCAACTTTGGACTCGTTCAACTTTTCTTGACATGAGCAAAAAAGTGGGTAAAATAGTTAAATAAGTGCAGGTATGTCCGAAGGCAGGAAGCTACTATGAAATTCATAGGTAAAGAGGCAAAAATTGCACAAAAATGTACAAAGGCATTAAACGATTAATATATTAAGTAGATGCAATTAACATCACTGCAAAGATTGAATATATTTGGCGTTAATTTTGTAGAAATTAATTGTTCAAAATTAAATGAAACTACTTGATGTAGTATTATTTCTACTTTCTTTAATTTCTTTACCACGACCTAGGTTTCGTTGTATTACAACATCTTCAGGTGGGTTATTAGCAAAGACCTTTGCTGATAGTCAATACTACATCACGTAGTTTCATTTAATTGTGGATTACTACAAAGAGTAATTGGAGTATGAGTAGGTACATATGCAAATAAATACAGGTATGTACAAAGACATGAAGCATTGATTAACATTACCCTCTTTTGGCGTGAAGCCAATGTAAGGTAATGTTATTGACATGTTTGTGTATATATATGGATATATATATATATATATATATATATATAAATACATGAATCGATATATATATATTATATATATATATATATATATATATATACATATATATATATATATATATATATATGTGTATATATATATCGATTCATGTATTTATATATACCAAATATATGAATATGTTTGTGTTCTTTTAACATCGCAAACTCCTGAGGTATTGAATTTTGGGTGAGTTTGTAACATTTTCAGTAATATGTCGTGTTTAGTACCGGAAGTACTAAGAATGGAAAAATAAAAATTGTTAACAAAAAAATTGAACCGACTTCAAATAAGTACGGAATAAGATGTAAGAGGCAGTACCAGGAAAAACATATAGTTACACTATCTGGAGTTATAAAAAATTATATGCACTCTCTATAAATGTGTTAAACAAATACCATAATCAAATTTAAGATAATACATTGGCACCGACTTCAAGAAGAATGTTGAGTACAAGGTTGTAGATAAGTAGAAAAATACTAGTCTATATCAACTTTTAATTAATCAATCTGCTGAAAAGTTTTCAACATCAAAGTGTATTATTTTTTATGTGGTTTTGAATTGGATTATTCGTGGTAAAATTTATTTCATTTTAATAAAGATTCGACGTACATTGTACATGCAAAGTATCCATAGACAATGAATAACAGCAAATGAAGTGGATAAAAACGACAACAAGTACTGTACTAAATATTACAGATCTCTAGCGAAGGATATACTAATCATTACTAACATACAATTTGTAAATAAACCAACGTTAAATGCTTTTTAACGTCAATACTTGCGGTTAAACATTCAACGAAAAGTAAAGTAATTGTTTTTATCAATTTCTAGGAAATTTAATCTTTCTGCCTTCTCTGTGGGATTTAAATTTCAATTAAAACAAAAGTACGAACTGTAGTCTCCAGGTAAATTTAAATTTATATGATACATTTTCTTGAGAAATGGCTAGAAACCAATGATCTATTTTAATCATTCTAAATTTTCTTGTGACTTTGGATTTACCGAAATGACTTTCATAAAATCGAGAATTATAAACAAAAAAGTACAGATAAACAACAAAGTAGAGATAATTATGCGATATTGCAAGTGTAACCGTAACGATGTAGACTGGATTAAAGCCAGGCGCGCTAAGTGGCACATCTACATTCAATAGTGGATACCGAATTGCTGATCATGAAAAACGTCAACGCAATGAAGAATAACGTTTTGTATACTATAGCGATGAACTTTGTTCAAATAAATAAAATATTCAACCAACTTTTTTTTCCGACTAGAACAGCTTCAAACGCGCACCTTCTTCCAAGGCACTTAGTAATAATATGTAACAACTACTAGACTTGTGTTGATTTCGTTATTGCCGTAAATTTGGAATCACCTAGATCCTGACACCAAGAAAATCACGTCGCTAAACATTTCCAAAGTTCGGGTGAAAAAGTACTGTCTCTCCTGAAACCTTTTCCTTTATACCTCTGTCATTTCCTGTCTTTCCCATCCCTAATTTTGTCAATAGTTTGTATTATTAATACTTTTGTAGTTCTTTTTTAATTTTTTTTCCTATCTTACGTACTATAAATAATTTTCAATGTAAAATCTCTTACAGTCTACCAAATAAATATCAACACCAATTGTTATGGTTGACTGGAAGAGATTGCTCGTGTAGCATTAAGTCCACCATATGTATTATGCATAAAGTTGATAAATAAATAAGTCGTAACTATTTTTATTCTAAATATTTTCATTCTGTTATATATATAACATATTTCCACCCCCAGAAAAGCGTATTCAGTAATTATTGATTCATAATGATAAATCAAATGATAGTGACAAAGACTGAAACCTATTTACTCAAATAATATCAAATTTATTTCTATATGCATACAGGTAGAATCTAAAAACCCAAACAGAAAAATAGCAAATTCGTTTACTATGTCGGTTACTAAACATTTTTTGTACATTCGAATGGGGCGTCAAGTGAAATAATGTGCTGATACTATTTTTACAAAAGTACCTATTCTTTTAAGGTATAATACATAAACCTATTCATTTTTATACAACTATAAGATGGTGTAGTAAAACAGAATTACAATAGCGTAGACAAAGAAATTAGCAAAATGGCCAAATTCGTAACCTTAACTAACCAAATCAGTTCTATAGATTTTTTACAAGAGTGATTTGGCCTATTATTCTAAAAAAAATTTTAGTATAATAGACCAAATCACTTTTCTCTAATAAAAGAAGATTTTCTAAATAAAAGAAGAAGGATTTCTTGTGTATTGAAGACATTATTGGTAAAAATGGAAATTTTAAGACAATTATCTCGGAAGTGGTTGGGTTTTTTCACATCCACCAAACACATGTTACGTTCATGATGATGTGGGGGATCAGGCCTGAAAATATACGTCCTAAGAAAAAATACAGCCTGTGTATATTAAATATTAATATTAATGCAATTCTTCATACATAATTTGTTTATTATTAGTATCTTACAGGATCTCGGTATACTTATATACATACGACAGCATATTTGTTATACATAAGTATATACTTCAAGAATAAGTGGAGATTAGCTTTTATGAGAGCCAGGCGTGCTCTCGGGAATACCTACTGCGCTTTCATAGCGCACTTACACTAATCAGCCGTAAATTAAAGCGAGTTATAATTAAAAATTAATGCTGTCTACGCTGCCCGACCAGTTAATTTTCAATATTATTTTTATTTAAGCCTTCTTCTTAGTAAAAATTATTTTGTCTTTCTTTAATTTTATTTAAAACATTTTTTTCGCTTTTTATGTATCCACAAGTCGAAAGAGAAAATGGAAACCTCACAAGGTCACTCACGTGTCTGGACAAACGTCCATATGACACATCCGTTTTTCTTAATAACCGCTTGACGTAAAGATATTAAATTTGGCACAATAACAAAACATATTAACGCACATATTTCAAAAAATAACACTTCGAAACATTCATATGGACATTTTCAAGGGTAAAACTAAGTACGCGAATAAAATGTATAGTTCGATATATAGAATCACCTATCGTTCGAAAGTTATGTCATTAATATTTTTTCATATGTTAGGTATTATATCTTTAGAGATATGCCGAAAAATATATTTCCTCCCACCTGGAGAGGCTCCTATTTCCAAGACGATTTATTTAAAATTATGAAAAGCAAAGTTTTTAGTGATTATCAAAATTATAGCGATTATCGCGATATAGCAAAATTATAGCGATTTTCCTGGATCTTACAATTTTTAAAATATGCACTATGGTTTTACGCCTGTGAATGATATAGTGGTAAATATATTTACTTTGCGAAAAATTCATAATATTGAATAATTTAATACAAATAATAGGTACTATTAAATGTTCGTAATTGCCTAAATTTGTACAGAACCCGCGTAGTGCGAGTTCTATTCGTACTTGATAGGTTTTTATTAAAATTATAATAACACAATGTCTACCTTGGAACTAATTAATTGCATTTCTTAATTGTTGTTGACTAAAAGAGTAGTTGACT
Organism: Druceiella hillmani; assembly: GCA_039881145.1. Classification (NCBI taxonomy): domain Eukaryota; kingdom Metazoa; phylum Arthropoda; class Insecta; order Lepidoptera; family Hepialidae; genus Druceiella; species Druceiella hillmani. The sequence goes on along the minus strand of JAYKKI010000079.1, from coordinate 1,391,000 downwards.
GGTTGACTGACTCTTGTAGTAATAAGTTCGCCTTATTTACAAATGTTACATCAGAGACAAAATAAATAAATAAATAAGACTAAGAATAAGGCTGTAATAAATAATTTTATTTCAGAAAATCGTTTAGTTTTCAGGCCATATATTTTGAGTTAGGTCAAATTATTTTTCTTAAATAACTAAATAAATGGAATATCGAAATATAAGACGTGCTTCCACTACAGAAATAATCTCAGCAAGTAACCAAAGACAATTATTACGAAGCAAACTCCTTCATAATTGCATTCCGCGACTACCGTCGTGAAAGCTGTGAAATCAATTTTATTTTTAAATGTAATGGGATCTTGGAAACTTAAAAAACTTAGGACAAAAAGATTTCATACTTCTGTAAAAAACAAGTGTTAAAAAAAATATATTTCCCAATTATAATAAAAAGCTTCTTTAAATTATATACAGTAGAAAGTTATTAACAATTTTTATTAGTTATTGACGAAAAATAATAGCAATAACGACTCTTCAAAAAAATGTTTAATTCATCAACAGTCAAAAAATATATGGAAATATAAGGAAATTATTCATCTTTCTTTGTTAATTTACTATTTTAATAAATAATATGAAATAAATAACCTGGTTACACTCGTACACAGCGCAGAGAATACGTTCGATGCATTTTCATTTAATAAAACGCCTGTATTGCATATTTGTTTCCGTTTCAGGCATTCGGTGACTCTAGTGTCGCTTATGTCTGGTCACGTTTACAAATTTACACAAGTTTGATACACATAGTGCTGTTTGGAAAAATAAAAATAAACACCATACTTTCCTTTAAGCTGTTGTAGAATAGTGATATCTGTCACAATTGTAGTTTTGTGGAGCATATAAAGGAAAAAAATCTGAGAAACGCAATTTTCTCATTAAGGCTTGAATTATTAAATGTTGTTACTAATTTCTAGTATCAGGCGCAACTCGAATTTCTTATAACACCATGACAAAGTATTAGTGTAAAATGTTTTAAAAAGAGGGCATTGCGTCAATACAATAGTTTTGGGCTATTGGTATAGAAATATAAAAAGTCTGCAATGTACACAAAGTGACCGGATCTTTGCGAGAATTCGAACATATCGAAAAACCTGTTAGGAAAATTGAAAATGTAATTTCGCAAACATAGAAAAGTGATATAGAACATAAGCTGTTGTATTTTATTTTCGAATATCTTCCTTAAAAATTAAGTTGATATGCTTAGGTTTAAGGTCAGGATCTTAGAAACGAATTACAGCAAGTGAAGAAAGTATCGCAAGTACAATGTCTATACATGTTAAAAAATTGTGTACCTTGTTTGTATTTAAGTAAACAACGCGTAAACAAGTTGCGTAAACAAATGTGAAACGGTAAGAGTAAAATAAAAATAAAAGCGTTTTACCGAAGCTAAAGTTAAAAAATCACCGGAGGGCGCCGTGCGGGTAGGCGACGTAGATTTTTCGTAAAATATCGTTACAAGATTCGTAATAATATATAATTGAATTACCAATCTCTCTGGAAACTGCGTTCGCTTACACTTAGATATGCTAAGCCCAATAGATATATCTGCAGTACCTCTTTCAATGGAAGTCCAGCAGAGATGTAACACGTTGAATCTCGATTACACGGTTTCATGCTCAATAACATCATGGTTTACCATAATACAATACATTGACGTACGCGCATTGATGCCCGACGATGACAACACGGCGATATCTGGTGATCGCAATACGTAGTCGTCGGACACTGTCACGTTGCAAACGATCTCTATATTATCACTATCTGTATTGCTTTCCAACGATGCCTGTACATCATGGACGTTTGTACTGTCGCTTGATGCTATATGTCCGGTGGGTCAGCTACGTAAACGCTTTGCGTTGTTTTTTTTTTATTTTTTTTGACGCTGTAGCAGCTCCGGCATTTGCTCGGCCCTAGACTTTTTAGGATTCTTGAATCCCTTTTAACATGAACTTTCCCCTGATCTGCGTTTTCTATAATACCAAGTATACTTACGATTCATACAACCCGACAGGCCAGCTACGTAATCGAATTGCATCATTTAATATAATTTTAAGTATATTTACGATTCATATGAGACGACATTTTATTATTTGTATTATCTCACTTTGTCTTTTATTAGTTCTCCTCAAGTTCTTCATCATGACACCCAAATCAACATCCTAGATAATCGCGTTTTCAGGCTACACTAATTTATAACTTTACATAACGCTAATTAACAACAATCAAACGCACGCGCCTACATTAGTCCGATGACGTCACAGGTAGAACAAATACTACGCGACAAATACGCACAGTATGCTCTATCTACAATAATTGTTAATGCATTATTAGTATCGTAGTTATTAGCGATTGAAATCTGTACATATTTTGTAACACAAGAAAGTTCGACCAACTATCACATACTTAACGAGCAAATAGATGTTTTCAAGTCTAAAGAAAGACTTATGTTTGGAAACTTTATAAAGTCTTAGATATCATATCATAAAATATTAATGCTAAAAAGAACCAGAATTCTATACAATATCAGTTTACTTAGCCGATAAAGTAATCAGATAGGAGAAGACTAACAAGTTCCATTTTAATGTTAATTTAGAAACGAATTTTGTGGCAATTTTTCCTTTTTAATCCTTAGTCAGCAAATCACACAACACAGACAGCTGATTCAATGGGGACATACCTTCAGTATGGCACATTACGTGTAGTGAGCTCCGATAATATTTAGATAAAAGGTAAAACTTTCCACCTAATATTTAATTTTACTTGAAAAGTATTCGGTAAATTGGCCCCAAGTCGACACTTCTCTCTCGCATACGTGATCACCCACACAGCAGATGTCTGCTGCAATACACTTGGCACTGACTCCAAAAATCTCTAGCAGTAACAGTATTTCGCAATTTTATTCGTGTTAGAAAACGATATTGCACCGCAAAATTCGAAAGAGTAAGTCGTATTTTCATTGGTGGTAATTTAAATTCAGTTCACAATTTTTGTAAATAAAGTTTATATTTCAATTTTTAGTGCCAATGACATCCTGTATTACCCAAAATATCATGAACTTACGATAAATTCAATATCAATTATATCTTATACATTATAATCGGAACAGACGTTTGCAGGGATTTACGAACCTGAATATTCATATATGTATCTCTATACATGCATATGTACATACATATGAACATATGGACATGTAAATCACATTGCTTCTTTGGCTTCACCGTAGGCAGTTCTTCAAACTGCATACGTACCTATCAATATACTATTCATTTCATGTCTATATATATATATATATATTTACACACACACACACACACATATATATATATATATATATATATATATATATATATATATATAATATATATATATATATACATATATATATTCTTAACTACCTATGTACTAAGTTATATAGTTTAACAAAAGATTCCAAACTCGATAAGTTTATTTCTCATTACTTAAGTTTCTGCCCCAACTTGCGACTCAATTATTGTAGCCTGATTTTTCTAAAAAGCAAATTTATATTGCTCTTACTCGTGCCTTATTAGACTTTCATTAGATCTATATCATCCAACTTCGGTCACGGCATCCATACAGTTCAACACTGAAAAATTATATTGTATATCCCCAATTACCTTAGAACCTAACCAAATTTTCATAAAAATGCACTGACGGTTTGTCTTTCTAAATATAAAAAGAAATCACTGAAGAGTTCCTGCCACTTTCTTCCTGTTCCGTTTGTAAAATTAGCAGGTATTTTAAAGACCACCATAATTAAGTTACGAATCATTCATATCTTCAGCATAATATGTACCCGGAATATAATTGGCATCAATCATTTATTTGTAACGGTAGGTAAGGTATCCAAAATATTCAGTTGCTAATTCTAATAAATCCAATGATAGCATAAAAAATACGTTTGAAAAATCTAAAAGCCGACTACGAAGAATAGTCTGCTGTTTACAATTATAATTTATTCTCTTATATGTACCTACTCAGCATTATAAATATAAGTAGGCAATATTGCTCACAAAACTTAATCACAGGTATAAGATGATTGATATGCCACGGTCTGTCTAGACTAATCTAATGAGGCTGTCGTATAACCGAAACCAATGAAACTATCTATCAAACTCAATCCAGTAAGGAAAAACTTTCCATAGATGTCGTATTGGCCCTAACGACATATTTTCACATGGGTGACTCAGCCCATTATTCGAAATAATCAACGGATAAAATTAACTATTCTGAAGAAAAAAGTAGTTTTAATGAACTTATTATTTATTGTTTCTTATTAAAATCTCACCTGTAATGAAAATTATAGGAAAATATCTTGTCAAAATTTTGCAAATCACCAACTTACCTTGTTCATCATCATCATCAGCTGAAAGACCTCCGTTGCTAAACATAGACCTCTCACAAAATCTTTCAACGAAAATCGATCCCGAGCCGTTCCCATTATTTCCATCTGTCCACTTATTAGGAGACCGTCCCGTCAGTGCCTGTTAGTAAGTGGTGGCCAATAGAGAACCTTTCTTCCCTAACAGTCATCGGTTCTGGGTATTGTATGGCCTGCCCATTGCCACTTCAGTCTGTCAATCTTATGAGCTATGTCGGTGACCTTATTTCTCCTACGTATTTCCACATTATGGATCATATTTTGTAGAAAAGCCCAAGTATTAACCAATACACAGTTGAAGTCCGGATGCTATGTGGTATTTAATTTTGAACATGGGTATTAATAAAAGTTTTTAAACTTTTATTTTCCTGGGTGTAATAGGATTTGATGTCATAAGTGTACTGAAGAACTTTGAAAGTTTTATTAAGTTTCTTGAAAGTATTACAATTCGAATTCTAAAAAAGATTGTCTTAGAAATCTTTGGGTTTTTTTTAATTATCAAAAATATTTTTCGTTCAGCAGGATGAAAAGAATCGTCTCTTGTGAAAACTTGTAACAAGAAAAAAACAGGTTAAAGATAAGATTCGCGGATACCGATATGGTTATGACTGACACAAAAATATTTTGTTACTTGTACTACGTTCTTTTACTTGATTTTAGTGTAACTAATATCAGCAGGGAAAAAAATTATGTTGTTTTTAAAAATGTTGAGTAGTACAATATAGAAGTATTTTATGCACAAAGTGCAAAATCTGAGAATTGAATTATTTTCGAAAGGGGAAAGTTACAACTTCCTAAAACATCATTTTTAAGAAACTTCAAGATTAATATGATTTATTTTTTAAGGAAAACTGTGATAAAAATAAATTTTTCATAAAAATACTCAATTGATAACGAATTTACAAACAAGAAAAAAGAATAAAACCATAGTAATGTTAACAGTCGTTTGGAAAAACTTTTTCTAAATAGTAAATAAATCTTTATGGACTTGAAATAGGTATTGGCACAATACTTATCTCAATGTCGAAAGAAATTACAATCTTATTGCAGAAATTCTAGCTTTATCTGATTGGCATTATCAATTCGCTGAAGAATTAGAATTTCCCCAATTAATGGATGACAAAAGCACAAAATATTTTGCTGGTCTTACTTGCACTGAGATGTATGGTAAAGTTCTAACGAAAGTATTAAGCTTCCATAACATTTGTGGAAGATTTACTACATACTTGCTTAGGGGTGAGATACTTTATCGAGGGTTGTATCACTATCTTGAATTTGTCACGGCACAACGGAAGCTTTTCAAAGAGTATCGTTTAGAAAATTACATGTCTTCCAACGTAAACCGTGCTTCAAGTGTGGTGAATTTTAAAAGAGGACATATACAGTTTTTTTAAAGATGATAGTTCAAGTAAAAAGCAATCTTCTGATTTCAATAATATTAAATTATGTAAATAACGAGGTGGAGGAACCCATCAAAAACTGTAAGTTTTAATAACTTTATTATATACTATTTATTATTAAAATCACACCTTTAATAAAAATTATGGGAAAATTTCTTATCAAAGTGTTGCAAACCACCAACTTATCTTATTCATCATCATTATCAGCCGGAAGACGTCTGCTGCTAAACATAGACCTCTCACAAAATCTGTCAACAAAAATCGATCCCGAGCCGTTTGCAGCCAACGGATTCCATCTGTCCACTTATTAGGAGACCGTCCCGTACATTGCCTGTCAGTAAGTGGTGGCCAATAGAGAACCTTTCTTCCCTAACAGTCATCGGTTCTCATCAATTTCTATTTTACTCATTTCATAGCACTTTCAATTTTAATCCGATCGTAATGCAATTTTACAGGAGAACATAAATTGAGTAGCATAATACATAAAATTAAAAAAATTAAGTTTCATTTTTTTTACTGAATATCATAGAGAAGATTTTTCAACATACAATAAAAAATGTTATATTCATTTTTTTATTACGGTATCTCTTCCGCTAGTTATGGTTCGCAAATTATCTAAAAATATGTCTTCTTTTCTAATTGTTTAACTAAACATGTGAAACTTTAAAAAAGTACAATGATAATGGCATTTAGTAGTATTATAAAGAAAAAATCATTGTTAACTTCCAATAATAAATAAAAGACATACAGACAATCAAGTTATTTTTCTATCGTGTGGGAAATATACACTGTACAATACATTTACACAGTGAAAACTAATATTGATATGTGTAACAATTTAAAAAAAATGTGTAAATTCTTTTAAACTTCTCTACGTATTCAAATGAGTACAGAACCCAAGATGTGTGACTTCTACTCATAACACACAAAGCTTGTTTTTTACTGTGGATACCGCGAATACGGATACTGATAACTAGCATACCACTAATAAACATAAATATGTCCTTAATACATACATATGTACGTACATACGTTATTACATATTGTCAGTTTAATTATCCGAACTTTTTTAATCGAAAATCTAAGTATAAACAGAATGTAGATTCACAAATGCTCCTTATGGCTTCGCCCTAATCTAGTTATTAGTAGTAAATGATTATCTCTACTGGTGATGAGTAAGATTTTAAATCATTTGATAAGTAACTAGAGATGATGACTACTTATTAGTAAATACTAAACTGTTGATTGACATTAAAGAAGCGACTGGAGCTTTCTGTCATTCTTTTATTCATTAATTAATACCAATAATATAGATCTTTCAAGTAATTCGTAACTATTATACATGATTACGCTTTTATTTATCTATTTAGTACTTAATAAATGTAATTACCGAGGTATAATTATCATCTAAATTAGGGTATCATTATTATTAAATTCACAAAAACTCTAAACCTACTATTTGTTTCTATTGTTCTCTAGTGAAATCTAAGAACAAAATTACTCAAGAAAAAAATTACTCAACAAGCACTTTTTTATGAAAATTTCTAACACGAAAATAGTTTTCATATTTTATCGGTTTTACACTATCCAATTTTGCATATTTATCCACATTTTGGTAACTTATATTTTCATTACTTTCTCCATCGCTTTTTATTTCTATGGATGGAACGTTTCACTGATTACGTTATATAAACTTAGAGACGAATTAACAATACACTGTCTTCACGTATCTGGAAAAGTTCTATAATATAAAGGAAAAAAACAGATATTATAGAATGAGCGAACAACTGAAGCGGAAAAACAATTCCTAGAATCAGATACCGGAAGCTGCGTTATTCATAAAATGATTTACCTCCGATAAAACTTGCGCCATATCAAGGCTTTTGTTAAGCTTTTACGTAATAATTGCATACAAGGATTATTTAAATGCATACCAGAATTTCAGAATGTAAAATTACTGAAATTTGGATCTCAACTTAATCTATTTAAATAATTTCGACGTATTTACAAGACGAGCATAATTTCAGCTAGTACTTCAACTGTTCAACATAAGTCCCATAGTGGTGGCATGACATAATAATATTGCGTTGATAAAATCTTATGACAAAATAACTGACATAATCGACGTTAATTTATAAAGAAATAATTTTTACATTTATCACAAAAATATTCATATTATATCCTGCTATTAGTTTGAATAGAGCTCAAACTACTTTGAAATGGAAAGTGTAAATATATAAAGTGTTTGCCTCATAATATTTCTACAGGAAAATTAAAAATCAGCAATATATACTGAAATAAAAACACAAAAATAGTTATATATACTCCGGTGGATACAAATTCCTTTATGCATTATAACGCCACGAACCTGTTAGGTAATTACTTTTTTCACTCAGTTATAATTATCAACTAAACCTTATCTTACTTTTAATTCCATGGATAACTTTACTTTGAAAATGATTACTTTATCACCGATAATGTATTCTTATTTCTTATTATAATAACCTTTTGACCCTTTATATAACATGATAAGTAACATGTTGCTAAAAGGAGTTATCTTACTCTTAAATCCACTGACAGCTTGTTTTGAACATTTCGTCTTCATCGTCAATAATACCTATAAAATTATATTGTTTAAATAATGACCCTTTTAACAGTTTTTAATAATAAATCTTTTTAAAATTAAATACTTTAGTCGAAAATCTAATAATAGCTTTGTTTTGTAATTTGCACTCTTATCATCGGTAAAATATTAGATTGTTAAAATGTTATTACCACCAACGCAATCACTGAACTTAACTATTATGTAACTAAGCAATAAAGTTTATTTAAGCACTTAACATCATTGCACTTTTCTATTATCATAAACTTGAATTCAAAACATATCACATTGTTTAAGAAAAACATTTAACCTCTTGTCCTAAATCATTATAGGTTAAATAGCTTAAATTTTCATTTTAATCTCACTATTCTTAAATTATATAGTATATTTATAAAATAATAATTAAAACATTTAAAATTATTCTGTTCACTATAAAAAAAAGTTTTTTTATTTAACGGATTTATGAGCGTTATTATTTTTTCACCTATTTTCATCATTCCCTGAGGTGCAATTGCATATAGTTAAATAAAACTAATTACATTACGTACCACGATAGATACATAATACGATTAGTTTTGTTTAACTATATGCAGTTGCACCCGAGAAAATTCTTTATTATTTTTTCACCTATTTTCATCATTCCCTGAGGTGCAATTGCATATAATTAAATAAAACTAATTATATTACGTACCACGATAGATACATAATACGATTAGTTTTGTTTAACTATATGCAGTTGCACCTGAGAAAATTCTTTATTATTTTTTCACCTATTTTCATCATTCCCTGACATGCAATTGCATATAGTTAAATAAAACTAATTATATTATATACCACGATAGGTTCCAGGTAGATTCGAAAATTTTGAGGTGGTAATAACTTTCAAATTTGTTTAATTATTGTGATGTCAGAAAAGTATGTAGTATAAGTACATTTGTGTACATATTTTTGAATTTTTTTTCAAATTTTAAAGGTCAAACAAATTACAACAGTAAAACAAATTGGACTTCTGTATTTTAAAGTTATATTTAAGGGACTCCAAGATGTTGTTAATCTAAATTGATAATAATGTTATTATTAATTCATTTTTATCAAATATGAAATTTATATATGGATTGCCTGAGCTTCAAAGGTAAAAAAAAATTCATTATTAGGGCGAGCTGAGCGAGCCCTAACACTATCCCACAACCCTTACAGTTTTGTGCTACACTTTACGAAAAAACTATCGCACATCTAGATTTGAAATTTAACAGAATAATTTAAAGTCATATCTAGATTTGTTATCTATCATTATTTTTGTGTTTAATCATTTTAAGAAGTTATAAAAAAAACGATACAATGATGCGTAGTACTAGCATATGATTACTATCTATATTGTTATATATTATATCTAGATTTGTTATCTATCATTATTTTTGTGTTTAATCATTTTAAGAAGTTATAAAAAAACGATACAATGATGCGTAGTACTAGCATATGATTACTATCTAGATTGTTATATATTATATCTAGATTTGTTATCTACCATTATTTTTGTATTTAAACATTTTAAGAAATTATAAAAAAACGATACAATGATGCGTAGTACTAGCATATGATTACTATCTAGATTGTTATATTTTATATCTAGGTTTGTTATCTATCATTATTTTTGTATTTAAAAATTTTAAGAAATTATAAAAAAACGAAACAATGAAGCGTAGTACTAGCATATGATTACTATCTAGATTGTTATATATTATATCTAGATTTGTTATCTGTCATTATTTTTGTATTTAAACATGTTAAGAAATTATAAAAAAACGATACAATGATGCGTAGTACTAGCATATGATTACTATCTAGATTGTTATATATTATATTTAGATTTGTTATATATCATTATTTTTGTATTTAAACATTTTAAGAAGTTATAAAAAAACGATACAATGATGCGTAGTACTAGCATATGATTACTATCTAGATTGTTATATATTATATCTAGATTTGTTATCTATCATTATTTTTGTATTTAAACATTTTAAGAAATTATAAAAAAACGATACAATGATGCGTAGTACTAGCATATGATTACTATCTAGATTGTTATATATTATATCTAGATTTGTTATCTGTCATTATTTTTGTATTTAAACATTTTAAGAAATTATAAAAAAACGATACAATGATGCGTAGTACTAGCATATGATTACTATCTAGATTGTTATATTTTATATCTAGATTTGTTATCTATCATTATTTTTGTATTTAAACATTTTAAGAAATTATAAAAAAACGATACAATGATGCTTAGTACTAGCATATGATTACTATCTAGATTGTTATATATTATATCTAGATTTGATATCTATCATTATTTTTGTATTTAAACATTTTAAGAAATTATAAAAAAACGATACAATGATGCGTAGTACTAGCATATGATTACTATGTAGATTGTTATATATTATATCTAGATTTGTTATCTATCATTATTTTTGTATTTAAACATTTTAAGAAATTATAAAAAAACGATACAATGATGCGTAGTACTAGCATATGATTACTATGTAGATTGTTATATATTATATCTAGATTTGTTATCTACCATTATTTTTGTATTTAAACATTTTAAGAAATTATAAAAAAACGATACAATGATTCGTAGTACTAGCATATGATTACTATCTAGATTGTTATATATTATATCTAAATTTGTTGTCTATCATTATTTTTGTATTTAAACATTTTAAGAAATTATAAAAAAACGATACAATGATGCGTAGTACTAGCATATGATTACTATCTAGATTGTTATATATTATATCTAGATTTGTTATCTATCATTATTTTTGTATTTAAACATTTTAAGAAATTATAAAAAAACGATACAATGATGCGTAGTACTAGCATATGATTACTATGTAGATTGTTATATATTATATCTAGATTTGTTATCTACCATTATTTTTGTATTTAAACATTTTAAGAAATTATAAAAAAACGATACAATGATTCGTAGTACTAGCATATGATTACTATCTAGATTGTTATATATTATATCTAAATTTGTTGTCTATCATTATTTTTATATTTAAACATTTTAAGAAATTATACAAAAAAACGATACAACGATGCGTAGTACTAGCATATGATTGCTAGCGCCATCTGCTAATTACGGAATTAATAGAGGATGCATGCAGATGTATGACACATCTGCACGCATACATGTATTTCTGGAATGTTTAATAAAAAAAGCGAAACGTGATGTGTGAATGTTTTATTAACTATACTGTTAATAACGTCGTCTGTTAGAAATTACAGAATTAATAGGACATGTAAATGTATAATATTTCTAGAAAGAGCGTAACGTGATACGTAATATTTTTAGAAAAAGCGTTTACTAACGTGATACGTAATATTTCTAGAAAGAGCGTTTACTTACGTGATACGTTAAAATCGAAACGTGATATGTAAATGTTTTATACTGTAAATGAATGGATAGAAAGTTGTGGAGGTTAAATAAGATACATAAATCGAATAAAAGAAGATATAGAAAAGCGCTGAATTACAAAATTATGGATGTACGTGAATAGCTTATATTAATTAGATAGTATATATTAAAATCAGAATTTAGATTAACTTAATTTTTAATGGGATGAAGTTTAAAGTTTACAAATACTTAGTAATCGAAAGGCAGTAAATAGTGTATTAAATATTCAGGAAGAAAATAATAGTTCTCGTGTTTTACCTTGACCTAGATTGGATTAATTAATGAATTCACGTGTGATGGTAAAGGTTACCTTCGAGATAAATGAATTTGTAAAATTTCTAATAACGACTATTCTAAAGTTCTAAAGCAAAATCAGTAAGTACAGGCGAATTAGGTGGACTCGAACCATTTACAATGGAGCTTCAGGTTATGTTGAAATGTAATTTATGGAAAAAATTATAGTTTCTCTGATCAAATGCCACGAGTCATAATGGTTCGGTTTCAAAATTATTCTCATTCAACCTATGAAAACAGTAGATGTGTTCCAATACCATCCATACTTAAATTTTGGAAAAGTGGAAATACTAATTGTTACATGAAACAATTCCATTATAATTAGTTTTCGCAATTCCAATTCATAAGTTGCAATGTTTAACATTAAATATAGCAGTTGTAGATATGGGAAAAAAAGAAACTTCTCTTGGTTTAACGTATGTCGCGATTTCATGAACAAAACATTAGTAGTATTTTCCTGTAATTAAATAGAAAAGTTTCCACTAGTAGATTAAATGATAATAAAAACTCGTATATGTTAAAATGTGGGGGGCGAGAAGAAATTCTTATGAGGAATTCAAGGTTTTAATAAAATGAAAATTTTTAAAGTAAACTATTATATATATAATAGTAACTATTGTTTCTATAACATAACTAATGCGTCATAATTTTGCCTAACAGTATTTGTAAAAATAATTAGTTAAATGACAGATTATTCGAATTTCAATATTTAAAATTAGCATATAATAATATAATGATTTCAAAATTTATATCTCCCTACTTATAATTTTTATTAAAAAATCTTTATTTCGAACAAAGCGATGTCGTATTAAAAATTCTCTTCTCTTTCCATGTAATATATATATATATATATATATATATATATATATATATATATGTATATAAAACCAACCCCTACTGCATCCTGAAAGCTTTATTGTAATGGACGCGCATCAAAAAAACTCGCGAGCCCTCACAAAGCCATGCTTTTGCAAGTTAATGTAATTATTAAGTATTATGCTTATTTACCTTGTGTCCTTATACGACGTTTTCACCTGGTAATTGCTTGATGCCAACCAGTTTCCAATTAATCGTAACCGTAAACAAATTTTGTTGAAAAGTAATCAAAATTACAAAGTCTAAATATTTTTTCGCAAACCGTTCTTTGATATCATTTCTTTTTTTTTCAAAGTTATAATATTTTTATTCCCCCCAATTACAACCGACTCGATGATAAACAATTCCTAATGATAACTATTCCAACTTATAATGTACTCATTCAACCGAGATACAACAAATACGACGTTGAAAATACGCAAGGTTAACCGACGTTATTATTCAACTTAAAAAAATTTTGCACCTTTGTATATCATCGCACCCTTGTATTCCACGAACCACTCTTTGATAGCGAGTACTTATAAGGCTTTATGCAACATTTGTGCGCACCGGTTATTACGTAATATTCTCTCTGAAATCTCGGTCTGTCGAGCTTTAGATATTTAGAAGGGGAACCAAATAAAGATATTTAAATATTTATTAACAACTATACTAACAAAATTAGATTGCAAAATGTGTATCGATAGAAAAGCATTTAATAGTTTAATCTAGAAACGAATAAAATATACGTAATACAAGGTTGAAAAAGTATTACCATAAAATACATAGATACATTTTGTTTATTACATACACATAATTACTCAATTATTAACACGAGTAATATGATATAATACATGACTTGTTGTCGAAGCAGAAGTGTGGCTTAGAAATTGTATACAATATTATATAACTTCATAATTCGATAAAAAAGTATAATAATAACACTGAAATTTATTACAATGTATATGTCAGAATTGGACATTAAGCAAAAAAGTAATGGAACATTAGTCATTTATTTTCATTTGCTACGTAGAATCTATTTGTAAGATAAGCAACACTATCAATTGATGTAAACAAATAGGTGTTATTTTTTGTCAATGCGTCTGTTAGTCTGATAATCAAGGCTTCAGCCAAAAACTGATGAATAGATTAAGTAGAAAATGTGAAATTACGCCTAGAGTTAAAAGCAAAATCATGCCTACTTTTTAACGCTTTCGAATATTCTAAAAAGAACTGGAAAAACAATTAATAGTGCCCACGCAATAAGACGGTTCTTAGGTTTAAGAATTGGTGAATAGGAATTGTCTAGACTGTAACAGCGACACAGCTTAAAGCTCCAGTTAAGTTATAATTTACTTTCAATACTCTCTTTACACCTTTAAAATGCTAACATTTTTGCAGAAAAACTCTACCACATTAATTAGAAACCTATTCAAATGATGTGTACGAAAATTAATTTAAAAAAAATCTCCTCACCACTTGGTTATAATTTCTCTCACGTTTCTATTGTGATATAAAATGATATCCCACCAAAAACATTTATATAAAAAGAAGCCAAATTCTATGCTATTTTAATTTCCTTCGCCGAAAAAAGAATTATTGAGACCGAAAAGGCTAACAAATTCTATTCTAATATTATTTTTTTAATTTAATTTCTATTTTTAATTCAGGTATTTCACAAACGGTTGATTTGAATATCTTCTGAATGTCCAATTCATTTAATTAAATATAAAATATACCAGTAAATATCTTATTTTGAAAATTTTCAGTTTTCGGTAGTATTTAAATATGTTACATGTTATTGTAAATTTAGTATCTCTAGTTAGACGGTGAAAAAAGTTGTGGGCACGGAAAGTATGGCATGAAATGTTTTGTGCAATATACACAAGACGTGTCTCCGCGAAATAATACGCCACATAGTTACTGATTTGTACCACCGATAAGAGAGTGTATATAAAATCAGTTATGCATACATCAGTTCCATCCAGCTGTTTTCAGCTACCGAGAAAATTGATTATAATTTGTATGGGGAAACTGATTGAGGCTCGCGTTACTTCTGTAAAATAATACTTTCTGTTCATTTATAAATCGAAACCAAAATGAATCTACGAAAGAAGAAGGTTACGTTAGCTCACATTCTTATTTCGGAGATTTCTTTTAGTTTGTAACTGGGTTTTTTCCTTCAACAAAAACAATAACTTTTAAGATTTCGTTTTTCTCAAGGAAAAAACGTAACCCTTATAAAATCACTCATGTGCCTATCATATTCGCTTTTCCCAGAAACTATTTAACGTAGAAACTCGAAATTTAGCATATTAGAAACAGTTTTTGAATATTCATAAAAAAACGGATATATGCGTTTTTGAATGTTCAATAATTAACACTTTTAAATATTAATATAAACATTTTAGAGGGGTTGAAAAAACAATTGTCTTTTCATTTCACACATAGTGTAGGTTCTTAGTATAAAGGAAAAATTACAACGTTTTGAATTAATCTTTTTTTTTAATTTTACATATGATAATTCTGGAGACATTATTGGAAATGCCTGCATCGTTTTCTTCAACATTGATTTGACATAGAAACTTGAAATATTCCACAATTGTAATCAGCATAAACATCAGAAGCTAAGACTCAAAAACATTTATATATTAATTTTATGGGGGGCAAATGAGTTAATAGTTCTGATTCTATTTAATTCCTTTTTAATCGTGTGATTTATCAATTGAAATAAAAAATTATAAAGAGCCCAAAATTACTTTTCACAATCTTACATAGGTTGTATAGTCTGCAATTCCATATGTTCAACGCCCTTACAAAATAGTCAAAAAATTATGAAAGAACACAAATTTACCAGAAATATCTAGACATCATCTAAATAACAAAGTTTTTTTGAGGAATTCACTATATTCTTCGCCTGTGACAAATATTCTAGGTAATATATTTACATGTTGAATATATTATTAATATTTATATATAATTTAATAGAAGTATTATGTACCCAGTTTTCACTAGACGGGATAATTACTATTAATTTTTGAAATATTTTTAACTCTGGCTTTATCATTTATACATAATGTATACAATTTTTTTATGCGGACTCTTCAGGAAAGGAGTCTTAAAATTTATCCCCCCCCCCCCCCCATGATTCCGGATAACGGTTAAAATATTGTGTATAACTAAAAAAGTGCTAAGCTTTTATATAGAGAATAAAAAATTATTAAATGTTTTGCGTAGAATTTGAGATAAGGGAAAGTTAATGGTAATTGTTTGCTCATATTTTAACTTAATTTTTATATTAATTGAAAAATTACGCAAAATTTTGGCGAACCGACGATTTATTGAAATATGATATAAGAAGATAATGGACAAAATTACTTTCAAATAATTTGGTTACTTGATTATTTTCTTATATACTGAAAATACCTAATGTCTGTGGAAATTTCGATTTCGCGTTTTCTTATCATTAAATGACGATCGGGTTTCAGTTTTAATTGAACTGAAAAGATTTTCGGAAACATCCTCCATGCGAAAATTGGCCATTTAATAAAACTCTTGAGCAATGTCCAATTTCAAAAATTAACTTTATCATGAAGTAATAACGAAAAAGCGTTATTAAATATGAGCGTAATTTTCCTTGAAGTTATTAAGGTTTACCTTTTATTTAGATTTCAAGGTTGTTGTATATTTAAATAAATTGAATATAGAAGATCATTCTGGATTATCTGCGAGATAAAAATTTCCTTCTTTGAAGCCTTTGCTTGGCTGATCGTTGTGCATATTTCGCGTCTCGCTTCGCCTGTTTTTCGCCTTAAAGGGGATCCATGCAGTACGAGCACTCCTAAGTTCTATTCGTAAATATTTAATTTTTTGCTCGTTCTTTACTCGCTGAAACTCGATTATTAACTGCATAAAAGATCTACCGCCGTGACTTTATATACCCTACCAGGTATACTCGATATGTTTCTATAATATTCCAGAAATCGATTGAAAAATTGTTTATTAATTAATAAAAGTCTTGTTTATTAGTAAAAGTTTGGGTTATTAGTTGCGATTCTAACAATACTTAAACTTCAAGAAAAAATATCAACATTAGCCTATGTTCGCGGTCATGGTCACATTAATTTTGGAAAGTGACAAATATTTTTTAAACGAAGAATAAAATATAAAAAACGACTAATTAAAAAAGGAGAAAATTGGAAACTCTATAAGTTTTCGGTGCAAAAACTTTCATGTGTAAATTCAGAGCGTAGACTATTTATGTAATAGATTTCATTTAAATAGCTTCCGGTTTATGACAAATAGAAGAAAAATTAAGATAATTTTTAGTTTTGATTAATTCCGACGCCATGAAAATCAATTTTACTTCGATTTCGTTTTTCTTTTTCAACCGTTTATAAACTTTTTGGGGTTTACTTCACACGTCAAAAAAATATCATACACATACTGCCTCGCCTTCAATTTCTGGACCGTTAATAATGTGTTTGAACAAATAAATGCGCGTATCATCGAAATACTTTATCTATTAGTCACCTATTGTTAACCAAATTACACTGTTACAGTTAGAACCGACGGGGAAGCCATGCCGATCTTTGTGCTCTATTTTACCTACTGTGTATTATTGCAGACGATGTATACTTGGACAACAGATATTTTTTGTCCAAGAGTTTCTGATATTTCACAATGTTTTGTCCGAAAGTCACTTTTGTTAGAAGATAGGGTATTGTCTTGAACGTTCCAAATTTAGTCTAATTGAAAGTAACTCTTGTCGTTCAATTGTATTCTTTTGAAGTTCAAAAATTATTTTTTAAATATTTAAATAAACAATCAAGTATTTCAACGAACGGTGCTATAGTTCATTAATTCATATGCGATACAATTTTGCTGCAAATAATTATTGAAATGAATGAATTATAATATGATTAAATATATTTAACCAAAAATTAATAACATCGTAAAAAGTAACAATTTCAAAGTTAAAATACTAACTGCTCTTTTCAAAATTAAAATTATTTAAAGTGTCTTTGATTATTATTTTTTTAACGGATGATTTCTCTTCTTCGATTACATTAACAATTTTCAGGTTTATGTGCTTCCCTAGCAAGTTTCTATACGTCATATTTTCAAGTAATATAAGATAACTGATTATTTATCTCGCTAATTAATTGTTTACATTTAATAACACGTATTTTGCAGATTACTTAATTTAGATGGATGAGTTTTCTCTGAAATGCGTTATTCATATATTAAATTTTCATTTACATTTTATTAAAAAACTAATTAAGTTTTTACTAAAAGAACATTTTTGCTCATAACTATTTTTTAACAATATAAGTAGACATAAAAAGCTCTACGATATTCATCTTTCTGTCTGTCACTTACCATCGGCTTTACTTTTCATTCAGCTACAATATTAGTTAGATGTAAACCTTCAAATTCATCTACTATGTTTCTCCTTAATTTTCCAGTGAAAAGTGATACGGTTAAATTACTTTTGTAACGTATAAAATGTAAAAAGCCGTATAAATGTTTTATTTTGTATTTCATTATTCTTTTCAATAAAAAGTACAAAAAAATCGCGCAGAATTAATATATTAGATAAGACAGTAAGGTTACATAGGAAAAACTAAAGGGAAAAATGCGCTCTTGCATATTACCGACCACACTTAGGCACTTTCACGTACAAATTGTTCACGTTATGTAAGTCTCCCAAGACTTTCAAATAATTGACTAAATAACAATAGCATGCCGACCCAGCTCCTTGGAGATTTTCAACGACGATTTCCTTTGCAAAAAGAATATTGTATGTAACTTTTGGAAGCGAAATATATTTTCATAATATTTTTTTAAAATTTTTATTACAGGGTTGGAGTATATAAATTCATTACTTAGCTACCGTAAATTCTAAGGTTCTAACGTGTATAAACTACAACTGTAAATATATATTTATATATATATATATATATATATATATATATATATATATATTTCCACGTCATACTTTCAATATAGTGGTTAAATGGAACTAATAACAATAAAAAAGATAACTTTCCGACCACGTTAATCTAATTTTTTTAACTTTGTGTTATATTTAGTTTACAATAAAAAACCTGTCAAGCACTAGTAAAACAGGCACTAGAAGGTTCCGTACACATTTCGTATTTGTATTAAACTATTTAAAAATATTAATTTTAATTTGTCAAAACGCAAATATATTGTAACGTATTAAATCTTTCGCAAGCGTAGAAATATGGTGCATATTAAAAGTTATTAAGATCTAAAATAATTGGCTATAGCTTTCCTGTACACTTCTGGTCAAATTTTATAAACCATATTTTTCATGACTTGATTGATTTTAGTTTCAGAAATAAGTAGACAGAATGATATATTTTTGCATACTTTTTAGAACATCTTTTTAAATATGCAATTCCAAATTGTAAAAAATATTTTCGTGTTCCTCAGAACAAACCTTTACAAATAATACTCCACATGATATACAAAATGAGAAAAAATATCTTTTTGAAACCTTTATTTACCTCCTCTTTAATAGTTATACAAATATTGAAAAAAAATTAGTGGTATAAAATATGTGCAAAATATGTAGGTTAATAATATGTATTACTATGCCAATTTTCAAGTTTCTGCGTAACATAGTTTCTGAGTAAATCGTCTTTGACCGTAGAAAAATATATTGTATACCATATCTTTCTTAGGCGTAAAAACATAGGGAAACATTTAAAAAATTATGATATCTAGAATAATATCAATATTTTTCCTACAATCTTTTCATTCGCTGCTAAAAATCAACATTTTTAGTGTAATTGTAAGTCGAATAGTTTCGAAAATATGGAAGGGGACATGTTTTTTTTCATAATTTTCACTATATCTCAGAAGAAATAATGCCTAAATTATAAAAAGTATATTTTTTATACTCTTATAACTACTAGCTTTTTCAAACGGTACTAAAACTTTCCAATTAATATTTTTAATTAGTAATTACGATATAAACGGATTTATATATTTTATTACTGCCCCAAATGTCAGGTTTCTAGGCCAACAAGACTCCGAGAAAAACAGCTGTGACCGACATACGGACAGAAACGTGACTAATCTTATAAGGGTTCCGTTTTTCCTTTTAAGATACGGAACCCTAAAAATTTACCTATATGCCTTTATTCAATTTTATTTCCTTTATCTTTTATCCTTGTCCTAAGCTCTGTCAACCACTTGATTTAAACAGCAACGAGAAAACCGAAGTAAAGGTGCTCGGATTTCCTCTTATAAGCTTTTATCATTCTTTAAATATTTCATAATTAGGGCTTCATTAATTCATACAGGAAAATTCCATCGGCAAATCACTTTTCCCGTCCATTCAGTATAGGTATGCAGGAAAACCCATTTAATTCATCCAGTTAATGATCGTCCGGTGGCAGGCTGGTCTGCTGTTTTGAAACGGCGATTTACAGGATAAACACAAATACTCGCTAAGCTGGTCGCGAACACTGAACGTATTATACTAATATATACAATACCGTATTGTATATCTCCAACTGGGGATTTAAAAGAATTGGATCGAATAAAAAGGCAATATAAATGAACTGAAAGTAGGTGAAAAGATAAAATTTAATTGAACAAAGGAGAAATAATTTTCTAAAGTCATATTTGTAATAAATCATTTTTATTCTAAGAGACTTCTTAACTTTTCCGAAAAAATAACTAGTTATATGTTAATCCGTAACGTGACCCTTAATTCGTTCATAAAGTTTTCGAACAGTTTGGTAAGTAGATGCTAATATTTTAGTTATTTATTTATTTACATACATACAGTGACAGAAATATCACAGCTATACATGTGTACGTTTCGATAACAATAACATGACAATTAATTTTATTTACATACATACAGTGACAGAAATATCACAGCTATATTTCGATAACAATAACATGACAATTAATTTTATTTACATACATACAGTGACAGAAATATCACAGCTATACATGTGTACGTTTCGATAACAATAACATGACAATTAATTTTATTTACATACATACAGTGACCGAAATATCATAGCTATACATGTGTACGTTTCGATAACAATAACATTACAATTAATTTTATTTACATATGTACAGTGACAGAAATATCATAGATATACATGTGTACGTTTCGATAACAATAACATGACAATTAATTTTATTTACATACATACAGTGACAGAAATATCACAGCTATACATGTGTACGTTTCGATAACAATAACATTACAATTAATTTTATTTACATACATACAGTGACAGAAATATCACAGCTATGCATGTGTACGTTTCGATAACAATAACATTACAATTAATTTTATTTACATACATACAGTGATAGAAATATCACAGCTATGCATGTGTATGTTTCGATAACAATAACATGACAATTAATTTTATTTACATACATACAGTGACAGAAATATCACAGCTATACATGTGTACGTTTCGATAACAATAACATGACAATTAATTTTATTTACATACATACAGTGACCGAAATATCATAGCTATACATGTGTACGTTTCGATAACAATAACATTACAATTAATTTTATTTACATACATACAGTGACAGAAATATCACAGCTATGCATGTGTACGTTTCGATAACAATAACATGACAATTAATTTTATTTACATACATACAGTGACAGAAATATCATAGCTATACATGTGTACGTTCCGATAACAATAACATGACAATTAATAAATTAAACAATGGCACATTTCTTGGAGTTTAATCCCACTCATCCAAAAAAACACTCTCAGAAGCAAGCACGATTAGGTTATTGAACTATTATAAAGTGCATTTAACAATTGGAAAATCAATTTCATCAAAAATAAGGATATTTCTCTTCTGTGCTGCAAAATAAAGTTACTCTAGGAGAAAAACAGTAGGAAATAGGAAAGGAAAGTAATAATCATCATCTTATGTACAACATTGACGGGAATTTGTAAATGTATATTATGTAACAAATTAACACACTTCCGTATTTATGACAATAGTTAGGATAAAAACATTAAATCAATATAGATTTCAGAAACGGGAGACTAGAACAACTAAAGAGAATTTTATTTAATAACAATTAAATGAAACTACGTGATGTAGTATTATTTCTACTTTCTTTAATTTTTTTACCACGACCTAGGTTTCGTTGTATCACAACATGTTGTAATACAACGAAATCTAGGTCGTGGTAAAGAACTTAAAGAAAGTAAAAATAATACTACATCACGTAGTTTCATTTAATTGTGAATAAGGAAATTCTACAAAATTAACGCCAAATATATTCAATATTTATTTAATAAGGCAAAAAAGTTAAATAATCATAAAAACAATTTATATTTAGTGTATACACAAGTTTAGAATCTCTGTCCATTTAACGGGTTTCAAATATGCTTCGCATTCACTAGAAACTACTAAATAGATTATGATAATATATTCACTGTTGTATAATTTCTGTTCTAGAATAAAAACATAATTATTACACAATTTCTTATAAGTTTATACATACATTGTTATATTGAAACCAAAAAAAAAACAAATTAAATATTCTAATAAGCTTGCTTAAGTTAAAAACCCGTCCATGTTGTATGACGTGAAAAGTAATATTTTAGGAAACAGGCGTTCATTTTCATGTATAGACCGTAAAGAAGAAGAGTTTCAATTCAACCGTATTCAAGGTAAAAATGTAATGCGTAAGTTGCATTTCCCTCATTTTCTATCGTGCGTTGTTCTAATTCAAGCAGGAGATAACTATTCTAATAGATACGCTAACGTAGATGCAAGATTTGCTAAACGAAAGAGACGAATTATACTTGGGGCAAAGGAGAAGGAACAAAATGTTTTTAAGAAATATATTTGGGCTGAAACTAGATTTTTATGTTTGCTTTTCATCTTTTATAATACAAGAAGTAAAATATAAGTATGCATCCGTTCAGTTGAAGCAGCTAAAAAAAGTAGGTTCTAAATAATAGTTACATTCTAAATATAAAATTGTTGTGTCGACCCAACTTAAATAAAATATCCTGTGCTGAATTGTTTTTTTTCAAAAATAGACGAAAATGTAAACAAAATTATGATGCGCAAAATACAAATGTAAGTTCTACAATAATAAAGCTATTGAAATTACATTAATAATGCTTATTATTTCTCTAATTTTACCTCGTCCAAAAGAATTTCAATTGGATTCAATTGGTTTTCCGAAATCAAATGAACCCTTTATGCCAATAATCACATAAACGAAGGGCCCGTGCGTTAGTCCTCCCATTAATCTTTGCGCACAATTGGTTTACAACTTCTTGATAAAGATTGAAGTTCGAAAGTTTTTTGTCAAATAAACCTTTGATGACTATAGATAATTATAGAGTTTCTAAAAAAATTAATTCAACTTTTAAAATAATTCGTTAAAATATGTTTCAAGTCGTGTAAAGCATAAAACAATGGTATAATTTATATAAATAACTGATAAAAGAACAGAAATCATGTTTCTATTTTTTTTTAAATCTCCCCGCCTCATTATTATTTATGTATTTATCTCCCCGCCCCATCATTATTTATCTATTTATTTATGTATTTGAATGTATTTAATTTATACATATGGCGCACTTATTGCTACGAGAACAAGCTCTTACAGTCAACCAGAATAACATAACTGTAGGATAAATCATTATAATTATAGTATAAAGAATTATGAACATAAACAATACCAAATTTAGTAAATAAACCGGCCAAGTGCGAGTGGAATACGCGCAGGAAGGGCACCGTGGCACCAAACAATATTAAAACTATAAGTTTGTATTTCTCAAAGACACTGTGCAAAATAAAGTTATTGCTGCGGTTGGTATCGAAAATATCCCATATCTCAAAATATATTTTTCAAACCAATTTTCATTGAAAGTTTTGTTTTAATTCCTACTACCTTAATTTTTTTTCTACCACTTTTTCTTTGTCCTACTACCAGAATTTTACACAGTTTAGTTGCAAAGTTAGAGGGAGGGACGCCTTTTAATACTTTAGAAGCGCGTATCTCATCAACTATTAACTTAAATAAAAAAGTTATTTTGGAACCTCTATATCATTTTTAAGACGTATCTAACGATACCCCACACGCCTATATGCACTGGCCTTTTTTTCATTTTTTTTCACTTTTTTTCTCATTTACATGTATTGCCACCCCTAATACTTTTTTTTCATAATTCCGCTATTTTATTGTATAGCAGTTCATAGAAGACACATACCATTCAAATTCCATCTATATAGTGTCAATAGCCTCCGATTAAAATGGCTGTGACATATGGACAGACGGAAATGACAAAATTATAAAGGTCCCGTTTTTGCCATTTGACTACGGAACTCTAAAAACAACAATTTCTTTTGTTGTTGTTTTTAGGGTTCCATAAAATAAAAAGGTTTAAATTGAAAATTTATTTATTTTTATAGGTATAGTATAATTGAATGTTTGTGAAATACCACTTATGTTATTTTTCTATTTACTCGTACATACAACAAAATAAATATAACATTTAAATATATCTTGCAATTTCTTCATTTTACATGCGTTTCATTGCTACTCGGGAAAGTAAATTTTCGTATGAAGTAAATAAACTTGATTCCGTTTAATATTAGTCACGGTATCATTTTCCACTGAGCTAGCTAGTGAACAATGTCGCTTCTGTCACGAGTAAATAAGTTTATATTCAAAAGACCAGTCGGAGAGACTGAGTGTTTAATATTAGTCACGGTATCATTTTCCACTAAGCTAGCTAGTGAACAATGTCGCTTCTGTCACGAGTAAATAAGTTTATATTCAAAGGACCAGTCGGAGAGACTGAGTGTTTAATATTAGTCACGGTATCATTTTCCACTAAGCTAGCTAGTGAACAATGTCGCTTCTGTCACGAGTAAATAAGTTTATATTCAAAGGACCAGTCGGAGGGACTGAGTGAAGTGGGGAATGAATAGCCGATTCGTTGCATATTGTATTCATTCATCAACTTCACATAACGTGCTTAATTGGACGTGCACGTTTGCAAAAAAGCATAAAAAACCTGTTTGAAAATCTGCCCTGATTTAATTTTCTGCCAACTCATCACAAAGTTTACTAGTGTCTACAGTTGAATAAAGATCAAATTCCAGGAAAACTGCTTTGCAAGTACAAATAAGTTCCTAAAAAAATTTAATTAATTAAATATATTTCTTTTCACAAGAACTACTGTTATTTTTTATTATTAATACAAATTTAAAAAATCAAGTAACTTAGAGAACTAGTCACATAATATAACGAGGTTCCCGCGGTGAACCGCTGCAACTTACATTTCGAATACCTTCTTCAATATTTCCTCGTCACAAGATGATTAAAGCTAACACAAGAATATCATCAAACGATGCATGAAGCTACCATCAACGTCAGTTGTTTCACATTGCATGGAAACTTCGATTCTAACCGAAAGGGATTAAAATTTATTGAGTACATGGAAGCGAAAGATCCTTAAGAACATTTGTTGCAACTTATAAAAATATATTTGAGAGGATACAAACTAACGGGGTACGTTACAACCTCGACATCCCATCTACCCTTCAATATGGTAGATACCAAAACTCTAAGGCGTAGATGGCTGAGCCACGAGCAACGAATAGAAGACCAATACGTCCATAAGAAGACGCTCAACTCCAAACTGTGAGACAATCGATCAATGGAGCCAGTAACCGAGACGATGTTAGTCTATGATGTAGATGACAACTTACGAAAGCTAGGTATACGAAACTAGAGACAATTGGCAGCATCGAGGAATGACTGAAGACAACAAATGGTCGACAAGGTACAGATCTTTTATGGAATCTTGTATATCTGGATAATGCAAACGAAGTTAGAGGTATGGACCTCCTATTTATCATTATCGAATCGTATAACAAATATTAAACAATATGTGATTACATATGTGCAACGTTAGTTTATTAGCCATTGTCATGTCTACACAAATATTCAACATGAGGATTTGGTTCGGAAAATAAATAAATATAAAAATGGAGGAGATTTTCGTTATTAAAGTTTCTAACTAGGGAAGACTAAATTTTACAAATACTAATTTTCTTAATCATGTTACTGAGATAAGCATGTCGCATTACCTTACAGTAACTGACATACAACGTGAATATTATATGGCGGGTTTTGTACCCCTGACATTAATTAGTCGTGTAATTTTCCTCTTGTATCAGCAAGTAGACCAATATTTTTATTTTAAATGTCGTCTTTCACATATGGAATGAATCTTTTTGTTTAAGAATATTTAATTATATGATACGAATATGTACCACATAGTTAAATCAAACAATACCATATTTTCCATTGGTTTAGTAATAAAAATAACATTATCATGTTCGTAGAACGCCTTGGAATAACATCTAAGGTCAGACATTAACATCAAAACACTTTATTGTAGTAATAAACATTTCTAATACGCCACACATTTTTTTAGTCGATTTTCTGAAAAGTCTGAATATTCATTATAATCAGTTTCCATGCAGCAAGCCCTATAAGTGTAGGCGTCTTTATGTACAAAGCACGGTCGCTTAAGAGGGTCGAGAATTTTTGTTTATAATAGAGCAGAAAAATTTGTTCATTTCAATAGCAAACTCCAGACGATTTTATAACAGGCCAAAGTCATATTTACTGGCAGCCATATTGATTTGCTTTAGTATATTTAATGTAGCATATGATGACAAATTCCAGTCAATTTCTGTCTCAAATGCGACTTGCAATCTGTACTGTAATTAACTAACTAGGGAGCGAGCTTGTGCTGCCACAGTGAGCGTTCGACGGAGCTGTACTTTTATTGGCAGCAGCTGTCATGCTGTAAATGGAACAGTTTGTAGGTCATGAAGTCAACGATTGTACTGTATGAGATATGTTTTTTAGCTTTAGGCAAGTACTATTGGATTGAATACATTGTATCACAAGTACTGTACAACATGTCATGTCGCAAAAAATTTAAATTCCTGTCCCTTTGTTAACTGACTATAGGTTTACTCTGGTTTCATTGATTTACGTAATGAAATAACATCAGAAAATAATAACATCAGAAAATTACAACGTGAAATAAAACAAGACTGCTCCAAAAAAGTTGATTCACATTCAAGTAGCATGCGCCTCACCTGTACTAACTACTTATGAAGTATGGTAAACTGAACAATAATGGAATTTGTCATCATATGATTATAATATTAATGGTAATACTGATTATAAGGTGTCTTAATATTTTAAATAATATTTTAATTATTGTTAGTTCTTTGCGATGATTTTGGTAGTAATAACAATTTCGTTAGGAACATTATGGAGAAATTTCTTAAAAATTACGATATTCTTGTACTATTCTAGTTTATGTAATATTATATAAACTATTGCTGTTATTTTATACGTGAATGTAATTTTAATGGAATAATCTTGTTAATTTAACATTAACTTAAATATATTTAAGTTCTGAATATTCATGAATGATGTTAAAAAAATGTTCCAATAATTTAAAGATGTATTCATATTCACGATAATTTAAGGGGTATCCCTACCCCTTAAATTGCGTGAATATGATAACATCCTTTAAATTATTGGAAGATTAGGAAGTTCGTTGTAATAACGTTTTGTTTCAGGCCTACAGAACTTATTTAGGAACTATGGAACTCAGGAAGGTCGTTACATTTTACTGTTGACATAGGCAGCTTATTCTTATGAACCAAATCAGACAACATAAATTCTCCCTCATTAACACCTGCCTACATAGATCGAAAAGAAACTGGCATGTTAACCACGCTGGACTCCCTCGGACTGTTATTAAAATTTCTGTCAAACAAGAGCCGTGGATGTTCTTTCTAGACTCTAAATTCACGTACAGTTGTCGTGGGAAATGAACAAGCTTTTTTGTAAAATGGTTTCAGAAATATAGTCCAGCTCTTGAATGCATCTTGTAAACATTGGATAACATCTAAATGTTTCGGTCTCTGTCGAGATCCACGTATGTGTTCAGCCTATTCTTGAGGGAGTTCAATCCTAGCTTTTTGATTAATGAAGGCTATATTTTGGTCGCATTCCATATATAAGTGACCTTCTATCAGGAAAATAGCTGTGGAAGATTCCAAATGATTGTAGCAATGAACTATGTACTGTAATAACGTAAAAATTGTGTAATTATTATTTTGACCGCAACATAAGTCACAGAAAATTGTCAGAGACTTGGCCTGTACATCATTTCATGAGATATGAAATGAAAAAGATGAGACGCCACATAATCTGCTACTTTTTTTTAGTACTTTCAGCATAAGCAAAAAAACTAAAATGACGAATCAGCAGGAACATGTGTCTTTTATAATAAACGTCATTGTTTCATAGCAGTGATATTCAGCACAGGAAGATTTTTTTAAAGTCCTTTGTTATTTCGACTTGTTATTAGTGGCATTCTACGTGGCTCTCGAATCAGCTTTCCTTTTTTTGTCATAAAAAATTACAGCTTTTTGTGTACTAGATTTCAGTTCTTCTAAGTTAATAAAAAATTTAAGATATTTCATAACCATCAGGAAGAGATGCAATTCTAAATTCCAGATGTTTTTTCTCAGCTTGAAATTCATTGCAAGTCGAACACGTATCCATGTTGGAGAGTTGAACGATATGTTGAAATTTTTATTGATATATTTACGGTATGTTTCGTATGACACTTTGTTATTTGGGTTTTCTTCATTAAACATCTTGTGAATCTTGGACGAGTTCAACTCGTCTGACAAATAAATTTTTCGACTCTCATGTAAATTTTAGTGGACTTTTTTACCATTAACTGACGTACGAGTATCAATTTGATTGTATTTTTAATCGACAGTCGGTTTAGGAAAGTTTGTTTTAATGTGTACTCCGCGTTATCTTTTCCGAGAACGCCGTGCTCAGTCAGTGATTTATAAAAATAAATTTCAGTCCTCTTCCAGTAATGCCATGCAAGGATAAAAAATAATATCACTAACTCAACTAAATCATGTTCTTATAAGATTCGTATGATTGGCGACGATACCCTAGGTATCCTTATATTTTACTGTTGATATGGGCAGCTCGCTGTTATTTACTGTGGAATTTTCCATTTTCTTCAGCTTATCACAGACGACGACGTTAGACACGGTTATACACCCACTTAAATAATTATCTTGATCATACTTAGTGGTGAAACTATGAAATTGAGTTATTATTCTTATTTTCTGATCCTTACTTGACATTTCAAAACATTTAAAATGATCACATTTACAGTCGTCGTCAATTTCATGACAACGCAGACAATTTTTTTATAAAATGTCACTCATTCCGCCTGCACGTTTTCTTTTTTATGTATTTTTACTCGTTTCGTCATTTTCATCCACAATTTGAAGAAATAATCACTATACTAATTAAAAAGACATTTAACATAACCTCACACGACGACAAACGTAGCGAATAGCGATGTGCCTAGAAGACTAAAAGTATACACGAACTCGAGTATTCAAAATATAGTATTCGGATACGCAGGACTCGAGTACTTGCGGTACTTCCATTGTATTTAATTTAATTTTAGAAAAATAGATTGTGACTCCAATGAATAAGGTCGATCTCGTAATGCACGTCAATGCAATAAGCTGTGGGGTCGCATAATTTTATCATACGAATACGAAATACGAACAAAATACGAAAATAAACCCATTTAATTCTTTTTTTTTAAATTATCTTCAAGGTTTTTTATCCTTTTGCTACTTACACGCAAATATACTCACTTCGCTGCTTAACCACTTACTTACATGCAAAATACACACATTTACCATTATACTTGTAATGATTATAAAATATAAAAAATAAATTAAGTAAATATATTGTATCGTCCCACAAATTTTATGAAGTTCAAACTTTTTAAAATTTCCAATAAATCCTTGAATGCTGAAGGAAAGGAAGTTGTCAACAATTATGTCTCTATCTCATAGCCTGTGGTTATAATCTATATTTCTGTTTATTATTCTAACATAATTTTGACTAAAGCTTTACTTATATGTACACTTCACTGTGATAATGTCTCAATGTCAATATTTCTTTTTAAGTCTTTTATTATTTACTAAACAAGATAATTAATTGTATACTCAAATATATGTTAAAGGTTATGAATAAAATGGTCGGGAGGTGCTAATGTTTCTATAGAAACCGAAAATTTATTTCAACTCCAGATGCAAGAAACGTTAACAAACTTAATAATATGGAATATACATATTTTCAGTATTAAATTTTATACATTTTTTTTATATTTCTTATAATTGGGATTGGAATAGACTGCAGTTAGAACCATGTTTTGGCGCTGCATGCAGAAAATTTGAAATAATAGACTGTTGAATAGATAGTTTTACATAAATTTCGCCATTAGGAGTGAACAAGAAATGTTTTACTACTTATGCCGCGCATCTCCACTTAAAATCTTGTTAAATAACGGCAGAGATAAATCTGTTCCCAATTTTCAGATTTTCAAACAAATGTTTCACATATTGCATATTTCCTTTTTGTGTATGCTCATTACACTAGCCACATTCAAATTTCAAGGTTTTAGGTACATTTGAGTAGTTGATAGTACATGAAAGTTAGTGAGTGAATGCAAAAGTCAACAATTTTTGAAGGTCCATAACTCGAAATCCAATAGTTTTCTTAAGTTAGCAAAATATCAGCTGTCGACTTTATTTATTACTAAGATGAACAGGGGAAATTTTTTTTAAATGATTGTAATGGTGCTAAAGTACGTGTGGTTGATTTTTTTAAGAACTTGACATGCGCTAAATTTATAGCCATCAGTAGGTCAGGTCGATAATAAACCGCATGGTTTCTCACCAAAAGCGACAGCGTCTACTTCCTATATAATATAAAACAATATACTATTGTATGTAATTTCCTTTTATACATTATGTATAATTAATTTTGTTTATTTATATAATTAATTTTGTTTATTTATATAATTAATATATAATTAATTTTGTTGATATGAAAGTTTCATGTTTTGTTTAACTGTATATTCATATTTTTTCCTTTCCAACTCATTAATGGTCATGAGGTCTTTACATGAAACTATTTCATTCGTTTTTCTATTTAATAAAATTTTTTTACAAATGTTTTTATATACTTAATACCTTGAATATATCTGTAGTAATTCATGGTAATACATAAATTTATACAATTATTAATTCACACAATAAACTCAATATTAGCACTATACTTTTAATTTATTAAAATTTCGTAGTCGACAGAAAAAGATTTAAGATAATAAAAAACGTGTTTAATAAACTTCATTTTAACAATATGACAGTAATTAAACAATTACAAAAGTTTACTATCACGAAGTTAGTATCCACGCTGTAATAGGTAAAGAATGGCAATAAAATTCAAATCAAAAACTACTTATAAATTTGAATTAAAAAAAAAACTACAAATAAATATTTTTGTTTAATTCAACAATATATTTGCTTTCCTTATATAAATTCCATATAACTATTTATGAATAATTTTATGAATATTTTATTAATACCTAGAACAATAAGTTATTTGTTTAAAACGATACACACTAAAGGGTAACTTCATACGATTTATAAATTGTATTAAAGCGAGTTTTAATTTCGTCCAGCATAAATTATTGTTTTCATAATGAAACCGTGTAAAGATTGTTTTCTATTTTGTTTAAATATATTATGAAAAACCATGATTTTACAACACAATCATGTTTTTTGACAACATCATGATTAACAACGTAATTTTTGACGACATCATGATTTTAATTTAACTGCGCCACATTTGTAAGATTTAATTTATAAAGAAAGACAAACTCTGTAAAACTTTGACTATATATTTTGGTCGCACGTGAGGCTATCTTCATATCCAAAAACTTCGTATTTAAAGGAAATTTTGGATCAATGAAGAAAGGAAAATTGAAATCGAGGTGGTTATATTTTAAGGTACTTTTTAACTCCTTCAACACATTGTATCTAGCCTGTCAGCTATACTACAAAAATTAGATTAATATACAAGTGTATTTTTAGATAATAGCAATATAAACATAAACTGACAAATAAAATTATACTTAGTTTCAATAGAACCAACTTCAAACTATCGATTTTTTCTAATATTCCTTATTCAAACGTCGGAAACTATACAACCTCTCTATTCGTCAATCCTCTATCTAGTCTGTATATAAATAGTTTCACTCGACCTTCCGCATTTTTTTGTTAATTCCTCTTCTTAATCTCTGTATTTATACTTTAACTCGATACCTCAGAATATTTCGTCTATTTCTCTACTTTATTTCATTTGGGTTTCTACGTATACCTGTATATCTCTCTACACAGTCTCCATCTATGTATTAATAGGCTATATAGGAGACATATTCCGTAAATTTCTCTATATAGTCTCACTCCAGAAATGTTCCCTCAGTTTTCTATATTTTACGTCTTTTTCTCTACTTAGTTTTTGTATTCAAACTATTTTTACTCGGCCCCTAAATATTTAGTCTGTTCCTCCACATAGTCAAATTATTATACTCGCCTCTCTACATATTCCATTTATCCTCATTACTCAATATAAATTATTGTGGAGACTACGTTATCCTCAACTTGGAAACTACGTTCATATACGTAATATGTTTGTGGAAACTACGTTCAATACTTACGGCTTTACATACTCGTTGCATTTTACTTATATCTTTACGTATACAGTCTCCATTATATGCATCCACTCGGCCTTTGGCATATTACGTCTATCTCTCTACGTATATAGTCTCCATCTATATGTATTCACTCGGTCTTCAGCAAATTACGTCTACATACATAGTCTCCATCTATATGCATTCACACGGTCTTCGACATATTGCATCTAGCCCTATGCATGTGCCTGTTTTCACTCGTATTTTACTCGTTCTCAATATTTTAATTAAATCTCAGTAATTCCTCTAAATATCCCATTAATACCTTTACATAGACTCTGCCTGGATATCATTAATCCTTCTACATACTCTTCATCTAGACAGTCTCACTAATTCTCCTACATAACCCGTCTGTACCTTTATATAGTCTTTATCTAGATGACTTCATTTATATCTCTATATACCCCATTTAACCCTCTACATAGCCTCCATTAAGATAGGTTGATTCATCCTTCTACTCTCTTACTTCACTCACATAGTTTCACTCATCGTCCTACATATTCCGCATATTCCTCGACATAGTCTCCATCTCCCATATATTTTTAATTTCGGGCATATTTCGTTCGTTTCTCCGCATAGTCTCCGTCATATAGTTTCAATTGGCATTCTGTAGGTTATCCCTATCATCTCAATATAGTCTGCATCTACATAGCTTAACTCATTCCTCTATATTTTCCACATCGAGCTCCTAATGTCAGATCTCGATGACTTTCATTCTATCTGTCTCTTTATTCCTCTACATAATATTAAGTCACAGGATCTTTCAAATTATGAAAAATTTTAAATATTAATATCTTGAATATTATACGTATATAAACCACGTAAAAACCTAACATTTTAGTGGCTACATTAATAATATTAAAAATGCTTTTGAAAATTGTTTAAATTAAAAATTGGAAATTAAATAGATCTATATATATATATATATATATATATATATATATATATATATATATGTATATATGTATATATATATATATATATATATATATATGTATATATGTATATATATATATATATATATATATATATATATGTATATATGTATATATATATATATATATATATATATATATATATAGTTACACCATTTATAATTCAGGAACGGCTGTACCGATTTTCATGATCCTTGGTTTATTGGATTTGCCTCCGCCCCGAATTACAGAATAACTATTAAAACATCGGAAAAATTCAGGAAAGAAATTTATAAAGAAAATTCATTTTCCCATAAATTTTGTATGGAACGACTTACAGGTCGAGAACGGATTGACTGTTTTCGATGAATATTTTTTTTCGTCTCGGCTTCGAGAATGTTCCTCACGCATTGGAAAAGTAAGAAAATCACAAATAATTTAAATGAGTATAAAACGTAATATGTGATAAATGACAGAAGAAAATATAAAAAAATATGTCATAAATGACAGACACGGACTAAAATTATAATTGGTTTTCAACAATTTTTATTAACTTTTCAACCGTTATTGCATTTGAATTCGATTAAATTAATTCTCTTCAAACGACTTTTTCTTTAAGGAAAAGTGATTTCAAATAGTTGAGTTAAGTTTGATTAAGTGCACATTGTGAAACGTTGTGACTTCGAATTTCAGAATTATTGATGAGTGCAGCATCGATAATTGCTTCATTATGTAAGTTTGAATTGTGTGATTAATTTTAAAGTGTTTACAATGCCGCGAACCAGAAGATCTGATCTTTCGCAACGAAGCCGTAATGCAATTCGACTTAGGAATATTGCTAATCAGTCCACTGCAGATGAACAAGAAATCGCACGAGAAGAGCGCCGCGTTAGTATGGCACGACTTCATGCTTCACAAACACAAGAACAAAGAGAAGCAATACGTCAAACTGCTATAATAATAAATTACCCTTACTTGATTCACATTTTGAATATTCAATTTATTTTAATAAAAAACTGAATTTAATTCAGCTAAAAAAATTAAAAACAAAAGGTTAAATAATTTGTACCTACCATGGAAAAATATTTCAATATTTTCACTTAACCAATTTGGCTTAAACAGTCTGAAAAACCATTTATTACAATAATTTTCAAATGGTAACAATTTCGAAAATCAAATTCAATTTCAAATAACGAATATTTATAATTCTATAAAATTATCTAATATGGCAGAAACATAGCCACATCGAATGCATGACCAAGTTATTCTTAAGAAACTATGCATAATTTCTGGTTTATTTTAAATTCTTTTAAATAGCAAAATTTAATATATCTATTAAAATATTTTACAACGCAGCCCAAAAGTAACTTACATTTGTATATGTATTTTGTCATATTATTGTAACAAAACCGTTTTTCTGAAACAATATGCTTTTAACCAGACACCAAGTTGGGGCAATCTCTGGGTTTCGGAGGTAAAGGTATGGGATAACGAGGCAGAGGTATACCATCCCATTCGCCTTCGAATCTGGAACCGTCGGATCTGTTGCACTGCATGCTAATGGGAGACTCGGCATACAGAAGTTTCAATGTGTCCTTCCGGAGGCGATTCCAAGGTTCGATTTTGCTGTACTGTTCTGTGGCCGATACGTTCTCTGGAATATCCATGCCATCATAACTGAAAGATTAACAATCATTGATATAAAAAATATATATATTTCAATACTCAGTTCAAACAGTCAGACGGAAAAAATACACATAACGACATATCTACTAATATTGTAAACCCATAAGTTGCTTTGTATGCCAGTTTATGCGTAACCTAATAACCAAACAATAAAACATTATTAAAGAGCAATACCAGCTCATTTATGGAACTTTGCCTCACTTAGGAAACTGGTATACACTTCAGCTTATAATTATCTGAAATCATAATTATTTTATACAAATCGTAGGACACGATTTTATTTTCCATAGAAATGTCCGGAAATATTTTATATAATACAGTAAAACTCATGGCAAGCACTAGTCGGAAATATAAATTTGAAGTGTAAAATGTGGGAATGAATATACTTTCATTCAAAGTTCTAATTTGATGTTGGCATTTAAAGTTCGAGAGTAAATAAAACAAATACTTTTATTTTAGTTTTTATAAACTACAGGTTCTAGAAAATTCAAATAGAAAATTTTTAAAAATCTTAACTTTTCAAATTAATTTCATATATTTCTGTTTTTAGTACATGGTGGGGCAGAATAAGACTAATAAGAAGGCGGAATAGCATATATGCTACTCCGCCTATTTATTATTCTTATACGGAAAATATGTTTGAATGTTTGATACTCAAGCACGCCTAAACATCTGGACAGATTTTTATTTATAGAAGTCGTGATTACAAATAGCCTGCTTTTTATCTTGAGAAATAGCGTAATTCCCTAGAATAAAAGACGTTTTGTTATATTCATTATCAAAAATCTAGTACTACGGTATATTATTAAATGATGGAATTCATTACTCGCCTGCCTTGAGGAAAAAGTAGTAATAAAATACTTTTCAGTATCAAGTACATGTTTCCAATGCCGATACCATTGTACTCAATACCTCTTGATCGATACTTTTACTCATATAAGTATAATAATAATAAACAGTAATATTTCAGATCTTGTAAGATAAAATGTTCGTCAGCAGCCAATTTATTGGTCAGGTTGTCCCTCCCCCATCGTCTTCCACTCATCTCTATTCCGAGCTAACCTTCGCCATCCTTTTGATAAATCATCCTCCCATATTTTGATTTGACATCCTTTTCGTCTTTTTTTTTGTAGGATACCATCCCATTACCTCTTTCGTCCATTTTTCTCTGTTTGTTTTCGTGATGTGACCAGTCCAGCTCCATTTAAGTTTTCTTATTTTTTTGTGAAACATCGCTCATCTTTGTTTTTTCCCTTATTTTTAAAGTTTTTGGGGAGGTAAGGGGTGAACGGTTCATAACATCTTAACCGACCCAAATGTCAACCTCACCTGCACGCGCCGAATGGCGGCGGCGGCCAACTGGCCTCCGTGGTGCTCCCTGCTAGACAACAGACGAGGCTCTGGCGACCGAGTCAATAGCGGTATAACTATATTAATAGGCTACCACAAGCCCTGGGGGACTAAATACCTCTCAAAAAGAGTGGCTACAGGTTACTGAGACAGTACCAAATTACAAAATTAATTATGGAAGCGGAACATAAAACTAAACTACCCCAGGAGGGTACCGGTATTACCGGAGAATCCCTCCCCGAGTCAATCTCAGGCAGCCCCTCAGGATCTGGGGGGTCAAAATTTCGCTCTCTATAGAAGATGGATATATTGGGAAGGCGACTAAAATAGTAAGGCAAAAGAAAGTATAGACTTGACGGAGACAACGGAAAAATCAAAATCTGAAAATCAACGACAATTTAATCAGATTGAGACAAAAAAACGCTGACACAACAATTATTCCACACAAGCATGTTCCACAGGCCAAGATCGTCATCGACCAGTGACATTCGGGCAGAACCCCAACAAACCACAGAAATGGTAACGGACTGGGCTCAAGTTACAAATAAAACTGACTACGGTCTAGCCCTGAACCACTAAGATCCCAGAAACAAAGCAAACTTGATTCTTACTGGCTATCTCAACCCTCACATATACCTACATCAAACAGCTTTGCTATCTTGGAAGATGAAGCAGTACAACATCTTAATACGGAAAATGACACTAAAATTGTAAAAACAAGTAAGCCACCTCCAATTTTCGTTGACAGAGTGAGCAATATCCAACCACTAATAGACCTATTAGAAGCTCATGCTCTCAATAAATATGAGATAAAGATACTTCATAAGGAACAGGTAAAGATTCAACCCAAAACGTCAGAAATGTACACCAAAATCGTCAAAGAGCTGGAGAAAAAAGAAACTGAATTTTACACATATAAACCAAAACAAGATAGGAGCTTCAAAGTGGTCTTAAAAAATATGCATCCCTCCACAAACATTAACGAAATAAAAGAAGTATTAGCAGAACTTGATCATGAAAGCACCAATATTTGGAATATAAAACAACATGCGACTAAAAAACCACTACCAATGTTTATAGTGGAAATAAAGCAGAAAGAAAATAATAAGTCCATTTATGACATAAAACATCTACTGCACTGCAAAGTAGTATTTGAACCTCCTAGACTTAAGAGGGAAATTTCTCAATGTTCAATATGGACATACAAAAGCTTACTGTAGGAGAAGCCCAAAATGCATAAAATATGCAGGAGATCACTTGTCAGCTGACTGCCCCCGGAAAAGCAGATCTGACCAAGTAAAGTGTATACTGTGTGAAAGTAACCATCCAGCAAATTATAAGGGTTGCAAAGTCTACAGAGAGCTACAAAATATTAAATTCGCACAGCCACCAGAAAGAATTAAGAGACCTCCACAAATCGATAAGACAAAACAATTATCTAACATGACAACAACAACAGGCTTTAAATATGCAGAAATTACAA
Organism: Druceiella hillmani; assembly: GCA_039881145.1. Lineage (NCBI taxonomy): Eukaryota > Metazoa > Arthropoda > Insecta > Lepidoptera > Hepialidae > Druceiella > Druceiella hillmani. The sequence goes on along the minus strand of JAYKKI010000079.1, from coordinate 1,352,746 downwards.
AAAATGCAACTGATAAACAGCAACCTAAAGAACCTATGAATCAAATTAGTAATAGTAATGACATAAGTAATAACAATGACATAAGAGAATTAATGACATTAATGAAACAAATGATGCAACAGTTAACAGCTATGACAAATCTTATTCTAAATCTCACGTCCAAATTAAATCCAAACTGGACTCCATAAAAATATCTCTTTGGAATGCAAATGGACTGTCAAAACATACCCTTGAGGTTAAACAATATATGTATTTAAATAACATTGACATAATGTTAATATCAGAGACGCATTTTACTAGGAAGAATCATTTCAGTATACTAGGACACAAATTCTATCACACAACGCATCCTGACGGTAAAGCTCACGGAGGAAGTGCAATTTTAATTAATAATAATATTAGACACTACTTGGTTAACCACTATTGTACAGAAAAACTGCACACTACTAACATAGTGATAGAAGACTGGTCTGGGCCTGTGACCTTATCAGCCGTTTACAGTCCCCCTAAACATAACATAAAACAAGAGGACTATGAGGAGTACTTTGCAACATTGGGGCCAAGGTGGTGACTTTAATGCTAAACACAAGCACTGGGGTTCTCGGATAATGTTACCTAAGGGACGGCAGTTATTATTGACTATTAAAAAATTGCATCTTGGAGTCGTTTCTACTGGTGAGCCAACATACTGGCCTACTGACACAAAGAAGAAACCAGATTTAATAGACTTCTGTGTCACTAAAGGTATCAACAGCGTATATTTTAGCTGCAATTCCAGTACAGATCTCTCTTCTGATCACTCACCTGTTGAGATAAAATTAAGTCGTACAATTCTTAGAAGGGAAAAACCGTGCAGACTTCATACCCGTAGAACAAATTGGAATTACTTCAGGGAATTAATTACAGACTCCATTAACACAACGATACCTTTAGAGTCGGACGAGGAAATCACACAGGCAGTGGAATACATTACCAATAGTATCCAGCAGGCTGCATGGGATGCTACACCTCAGCCTCCTCCCACCACTAACGACGGTCTTCATTGTTCTCTAACTATCAGGGAACTGTTGGCTGAGAAGCGTAAGGCTAGAAAAAAATGGCAGACTACAAGATATCCAGGTCATAAAACAAAATATAACAAATTGACAGCACAACTTAAACAACTGCTAGGTGATGACCGTAACCAAAGCCTTACGACGTATTTACAAGAGCTGGATAGTAAACCCTCGACTGATTACTCACTGTGGAAAGCAACCAAATATCTCAAACGTCCTATAAGTCACCAGCCACCCCTTCGCAAGGCAAATAACTCTTGGGCCACTAACGATGCAGAGAAAGCTCAAGTATATATGGAACATCTACAAGAAGTTTTCAAGCCCAATCCAGATGTCGGTTCCACAAAAATTGAAATGGTCTGCGAATTTCTAGATACAATACACCAACTAGAGCCACCAATTGAAAAATTCAACAAAGCCGAAATAAAATCAGCAATCCGAAAACTAGACGTAGGGAAAGCACCAGGCTACGACCTCATAACAGCGACTGTTTTGAGAGAATTGTCTGATGACGGTATTAGAGTCCTAACACAGTTGTATAATGCCATTATAAGGAGAGAATTTGTGCCACCACCATGGAAAGTGGCAAAAATTATCATGATTCCTAAGCCAGGTAAAAGTCCGCAAGAAGCTAAGTCATATAGACCAATTAGTTTACTTCCAATTCTCTCCAAAGTCATGGAGATCTTGTTCCTGAAGAGGCTTAATCCTATAATCAAAGAGTCCAAATTGATACCTGACCATCAGTTCGGCTTTAGAAGACACCACAGTACAATCGAGCAAATTCATAGGCTAGTTGAGGGAATCGCCGAAACATTTGAACAGAAAGGTTACTGCACAGCCTCATTCCTTGACATATCCCAGGCATTTGATCGAGTATGGCATGACGGCCTGTCATATAAAATAAAAATGACATTGCCAATAAGATTCTACAACTTTATTAGATCGTATCTGATTGGTAGACACTTCTTTATCAGCCAAGGAGAAGCAACAACAGAGCTAAAAGAAATCCTAGCAGGAGTGCCGCAAGGAAGTATAATGGGACCTACTCTGTACCTTCTGTACACAGCAGATTTACCAATATCAGATGATGTCGTTATGGGGACATTTGCAGACGATACTGCTATTATGGCTTCTGACGATACACCAAATCGGGCATCTTACAAACTGCAGGCCAGCTTAGACAAAATAACAAATTGGCTAAAAGACTGGCGCATTAAGGCGAACGAAGCCAAATCTGTTCAAGTCACATTTACTACCCGAAGACAAACGTGCCCGCCTGTAACACTAAATGGTATACCGATCCCACAAGCAGAAGAGGCCAAATACCTTGTATCTAGACCGTCGTTTGACATGGAGGGAACACATTTTTACTAAACGCCTTGCAATGGGTCAACAAGTACGCAAGCTGCACTGGTTAATTAATAAAAACAGTCCACTGTCAATGGAAAATAAACTCCTAATATATAAAGCCATAATAAAGCCAATATGGACATACGGCATACAGCTGTGGGCACAACTGCGAACTCAAACCTGGAAGTCTTACAAAGATTCCAATCAAAAATATTAAGAATGATAGTTGATGCACCATGGTATGTCACAAACGAGAGACTTCACCTTGGTATACAATCTGTGAAGAAAGTAATAAGAGACACCATTAAAACTTACAAAGAGAGACTACAGATACACCCAAATGAACTGGCACACCATCTTATGGATGACATATTCCCAAGTGTTCGGAGACTGAAAATAAGAGTACCACAGGACTTATATTAAATTAATTAAGGAAACGTCATAGGACCTTGCAAAACCTATAATATTGACACAAATATTGCTGAATGTCTCTTGGACAGATTGTAATAAGAAAAAAAAAATTTAAAGTTATCCATCTGTCCTGTAGCCTTATGTTTAGCATACTTCACTCAATGTTGCGTTGGCAAACTGCAAGTTTTTGGTTGTTTTTGCTCGTACCAGGCCAAGATCGACATCCATACGTACTCATATAAATACTTTACAGCAAATACCGTATCGAATTTATCTCAAAATTCCATCCTTAATATAATACTCAAAAACTTTACTAATGTTTTACATTATGAGAAGCTATAAAATACAACAGAATGAGGCTATAATATACAACTTATGAAAGCTTTTTACATTATGAGAGGCTATAAGATACAACAGAAACATAATAATGATCCTCAGTTTATAGTATTGTTACTCGACTATCCTGTCTTCCTGGACATGCTAAGTTTTTTAAGTTCATTGCACTTACTGTACAAAATAATAACATTGTACACGCGAACCATGATAGAAAAAAAAAGAGTCAAACAAAACTTGTATATAAAAGAAATACTGGCATTGAAAACGAGACAATTACTTGTTTTCTGAGGATCACTTTTGGAGCGTTATTGTCATGTCTATTTAATATAACGGTACTTGAGAATAGTCAATACCCACTAAATGATCTTATGTTTATTCAGAATAAATCTTTTAAGCTTCACCTCTGCGGTGTAGCGTACTTCAAACGTATTTCAAACGTTTTTTACTGAAAATAAAATGACGAATATACTGTATATTGAATTATGATCGGAAATGTTATGTTCACATATTTGTGTGAAGCTTTAAAGAAGCCATATTTAATTAAATATATGAATGAAACATATTCACAAATTTTATTCTTCTAATATTCAACATGACAATATACAACGCGTATAAGTTATAAAACAGATTTTTTCCAAAATGATTGTCTAACTTCCCGATAGATGTGGCTACTACGCGTCTAAACATATACATCCATTTATTCTCCAGTACATTTTGTACATGAAAAATACTTTAAAAAGAGTTTTCAATTTAACGTATACAATGATAATAGAAACCGCAAAATCTTGTTTCAGAATTTTTTCCATCTGTCTGTTTGGATATTGTTTTATGCGTCGATCAGGCAAAATCTAGTGCACGAATTTTGATAAAATTCAGTATGGTAATAGCTTATAACCAAGAGCAACATACGAGAAAAAAATGTCTTATTTCGAATGTCACGCGAGTGAAACTGTGGGGCACAGCTAGCATCAAATATTTGCAAAAGCTTCCTTGAAAATTAATTCGTAACTCGAGATCGGAAATTCAAAAATTATGAAAAATTTAACAAGACTAATGGTATGTTTTATTTTCACTTAATCTGTTCCAAAATAAATACAAAGTATTGTTTAGTAGTCCGTCACATACAGATGATTAAGCTTAACGATTTTCAGTGATGTTTAAAATTCAAGCTAATACTTGGAGCAGTTACACGTTATATCACAGCAGCAGTCAATAAGCAGCTAAGCAAACCCACATTGAAGTTAGATTTTTTTTTAATTAATGCACGTCCAGTAAAACTCTACATTACCTAATAAAATAGGACTTTAAGAATTAAATATTTGTAGTTCAGAACTCTAGAATACTGCGTAGTTAGCACAAAAATATTAAATACTTGGGCTGTTTTACTGTTTTAATATGCGAAACTGCGCTTGGTTTTGTGACATGAATACGTCTCTAAATTTGCTTCCATATTATTTCAGAAAACTCGATGATAACAAAATCGAGGGATAAAGTTCGGCATTGTAGCTGCGTAAATTTCACCTACATCCAAAATTTAATTACACCACTCGATAGTTAAAGGATCAAAGAATGTCTTACATTGAGTAAAAGCTGTGACGCATCGCGCGCGGCAGAGGAGGATGCGCTACCATATTGAAATCGTTTCGCCGCCTCGCATAATTTCCGTTTAGTATAAATTTTTACTCGGAGAAGCTACGACGTTCGTTTGAGTTTCAATCAACAACTTTTGCCGAGATTTATCGATTGCGCATTTAAAACATTAGATAAAATAAAGAATATGTCGATTGAACGTAAAAAATATTTTCTCTTAACGTACACGTATTCATGTAAAATACACGACCGTATCTTCGACACAGCCACACACTGATTTTTTTTTAGTTTTTTTTTGAGTTATGTAAGGAACCAGCACATTCCCAGAAATTCCTTATGAAATAAATAACACATTTAAATATTTATTTCTTTTAGTCCACTTTGTTTTCTATATCTATGTTCTCTACATTGTTAAGTCTTCCTTACAATCAATGTCCTGAAATTTATACAGAACAGAGTATTTAACGGAATTTTTAGTATATTTTTTTTATTTTCTTTCTCGTAGTTTCATAAAAAAGTTTTTCGTTTTCATTTACGATTTCGTTTTTCCAATAAAATTCAAAAGATTAATGTAAAAATATAAAACGTAAAAGAATCACAAGCCTCTAAGATATTTTCCTTTGTACACTTAGCTATTGTAATATCAAAAATTACAGCCCTGAAAACAAGTGAAGTCAGCATTTTACCTCGCATTAATTATTCTCCAAAACACTTATCCATTTAAAATCATCATATATATTAATACGCTAAGGTTAAGATGTTACTCTCCCTTTTTAGAAAAAACCTCACAACTAATCCACATAAATTATATATCATTTTATAGATAATTGCTTGCTCTACCGGCATCCACAACTAAAAAATTTATTATTGCTATTGTTTTTGCAAATTAATTAATTATTAAAATTATATACACAAAACAGCAATGCTGCCATCTAACGGCTCAACGTCAATATGATTGACGGTCGGTAAAATTTTTGTTTAATTTCAAATCCACTCACGTATAAATAAAATGGCGCTTTAGCTCAATGCTTTTGATACTTGCTCCTCTATATGTCAATTTTAGTAAAATATTTGTTTGATCTGTCATCTGAGCTTCATAATGGAATAAATAATGCGAAGACTTCGCACGGATCACGCTAGTTAAACATATATAATAAAAACATATACTGACTCTCTTTCATACTGGAAGTAAGCTCTAAGGGCGCGCGTACCCACGGAGCTTTTGCAGACCTCTAGCGGCGCGGCCGGATAGTAGTGCAGGTAGTTAACGCACATCTCGTCCGTGATGGCGAAGCCGCCCAAAGTCACATTACTCCGGGAGGTGGTGTCGTATTCGCAGGTAGTCACCAGTCCGTCGCCCTATACAGTTTATAGGAGTATGGTTTAATTACAATAAATATATAACAAACTCTTCGCCGTGCTGCTCTTAAACCTACAGATATACTAGTTAGCACACATATATGGGCAGCTATATTATTTAAAAAACCTGCCTTTTACCTGTCGGAATACGAATAAAGTAGGTTTCCATAGTTGTTTACATCTTTTGACATTCTTGTTACAAGCTGCCGAAATAGAAAAAAAAGAAATACTAAAAATAATTCGGTGCTAAATCTAATGTAATTATCGTATCGGTATTGTATCTGTTATCGATATTGTATCTATTGTCTTATATAGATACGTTGATATTGTATCTATATTCGGCTTCATTTTTTTATATTTTGTCTGTTACCTATATTACATCCTTTGTAGTATCTGTTGTCGATATCGTAACTATTGTTATATATCTATTATTGATATTTGATTTATTATCGCATCTATTGTCGATATTGTATCTATTATCGATATTGTATCCATTGTCTGTTTCTATTATTAATATCTTATCCATTATCGCATATATTGTCGATATTGGATTTATTGTCCTTTCTATTATCGATATTGTTAAATCATGACAGGTGCTTATAAGATGATATCACGACATAGAATAAGGTATATTTTGAAACATAATATTTTTAAATTTCTCGTGAACCTTTTCAGGCTAATTGTTTTAAAATAAATAATAATTTACTGCAGTCAACTAAAAATCATCGGAAGAGTTTGTTTTTAGTTTCCTCTGTAAAATCGAAAGACTTATAGTTCACTATATAGTTAATATCAATACAGATGAATAAAGTTGAAGCGTTTATGATTGTTTATATACCCGTTTGTTTCTGCGGATCAAAAACAAATTTACCATATTTTAATATTTTGTCTGCCTATTCTTACAAACAAATTTATATATGTTATGGCGATAAGTGAGCTTTTGTTTCATTATATATTAAAAGTTTCCAGAGTTTGACCTTATTTCCCCTATATTTACGTCCAGGATTTCTACTGTGGAGAATCGTGATTAACGACCTAATATATTCACGAAGAAGAAAATGTACCTTACTGCCAACAATCGAAGAAGAAAATGTGCTTACTGCCAACAAATTATCACATTTATGGCAAATGCAGAAAAAATTATCTCAAATTATCTAAAATACTGAAGAGAATCTAGAATGAAGAAGCAAAACTTGAATGTAATACTGATATCCGATTTAAAGAGGAATTAAATTCTACTGCTGTCGTAAAAGTATATTTTCATATTTATTACAGAAAAGATACTCGATTATAAAAGGCATTGGAAATGGAAAATATGTCTGTATACGGGATGTAACAAAGATCGTATCCATTAGTCATATAGCTGGTGATTCTTTGCATTGAAATAAGAAAAATAATATTAAGGAACTATATGAATATTCTCATTTATTTCTGAACAAAATCACTGGAAAAAAATTTCCTTTCTTGATAGAAACACTTCAAATATACTTTGTGTTATACATAGAATCACTGTACGAATAATATGTACTTTCTTTGTTACGCTTTTATACATATATATAACATTATACATATATGTAACAAAAACATAAAATGCGATTATGTACATCAAATCGATTAAAAAATGCTAAGGAACTATATAATAAATTTCAAACGTTTCTGACATATCACTGTTGCGACCCTGACTAAACAAAATTGCCGCGTCACCTCTATGAATAATAGGCACATTTTAGTTACACCAGAACAATCCCATTAACTAAATTGGTTTTAATTAAACCCTAAAACAGATTGACTTGAAAGTATATTGATATATTTTAAAGGCAATAATGAAATACAATTCCACCCAACAAAATATCACATTTTCAATTGCATCAAAAGGTCTCTTCAATGATTCTCCACTGGATGGCTCCTTGTTGTAACATTTTATCGGAATCGACTCTAAACTACTACGACGATACTCACCGGCAAGACCCTCACAGGGTGCGGCAGTGCACGTATTTCCTGGAAATGGGTGGAGTAGTGCGGGTCTTGCGATAATGGTGGCAACTCACGACCGTTGCGATAGTGCTGCGTGCGCGCCGTTACACCTGTGAGATGAGTGTGTAGTTGCGAAGCAAAAATCAAAATGCCACCTGGCGGGAGACCCTGGAATGCATCATGTGCGATTTTCTTCATAGATAAATTTTTAATAATTAACTTTAGTATTTTTAAACAGAAAGTTTGGTCATGGAATCGCTTTATGCAATCCGAGTAATAAGTGGTATGAAGACTTGCCAAATATAACAAAACTTAAAATAAAAAGTACAACAGTGAACGTGAGATAAACCTTTAAAGTCTTTTTGAGTTAAGTGTGTTTGCACCTTTATTTCTAACAATATCGAATATAGTTCGCGAATATAAAATTTATACGATTCTGAAGTCCATGACCAATAAGTTATAATTGAAACTATACGTTTTTGACCTTCATATTTCTGCGATAATTTTCATAAATTCCCGTCTGAGCCAAGCCGAAGAAATTATATTTTTTATTAGTATTTCGAGGTATCACATTAAAGTTATCAACATTATAGGTATCACAATAAAGTATCACAGTATCACATTAAAGAAAATAAAATATTTCATAAATATAAACATTCTTATTTATAAGAAAAGTTTAAAAAACAAAATAACAATCACGATAAAAATTGTTAAGACGCACACTGAATAACCGAAACTTTCTGGAAAAATTTATTCCTTTTCAACTGTATGATACTTTCTAAAAAGCCGTACAATTTTGTTAGTTTTAGAATTTGTTTATTTATATTCCCGTAATCGGGTTTTTTGCCTAAAGTCTAGTAATTTATTAAGTTGTTTAATGGCAAATAGCTAACGGACTATGGACTTAACATGTAACTGCAAAATTTTGAGTTGTTTTTATTTTATGAATACCTAATAAGTATTAACAGTAACACTCACGACAGCGGTGCACTGGGGTATGCAGTGTCCGGAGAGAGGGAAAGCGGTTTCGCCAGGTGGAATGGCCATTTTATCGATGTATTCCAGGCCTAACTCCATGATGGCTGCATCATGGGGCCTCAGGGTTGGTGTCACTAACATTTTCATGCCCGAACTGTCGATGCGGCCTAAATATACATATTTTTCTTTATTAATTTCGTTTGAAACAAACTCTTAAGGTAAAATTGCAATTAATGAACTATTTTCCATATTAAACTTTTGCAATAACAGTACTGCTTAATTGTTCAAATAGTTGCATTTTAGGTACAAACCTTGCAGGTTAAATACCTTTAAACGTTTTTTTTGCACCTTACTGTCTAAAGAACCCCCATGTTACGAGTTCTGCTAAAATTTAACGGTTTTTTATTTATCTTTTTAAATAATTTTTGTGGTTCTTATCTCTGAATTACTAGGAAGAACCAGAAAGTAGAAGGAACCTGTCACATAAATTCACTTTTTATAGAGTAGAAAAAATTGCAATTTTTTATTCATGTAATGAAATAAAAATAATTGAGTGTTGTCAGCAAAATGCACAGTATGCTAAAACGAAGACATTATACACTTGATAAAAATCTATAGATTGTCTACAAATGGTTGGTTCCGTAATATAAACCCCCTCTAGAAATAATACATCACTTAAAAAAGCCGCTGAACTAGCTAAATAATGAATTCAATACAATTTCAACAAAAAAACCGCACGCAACGAATATTCCTTTTTCCCGCGCAATCCTATCATCGACGGCGTACCGTTTGTGCGCTCTTTCGTAGAATTTCTCTGCGTTCTTTCTCAATCGGTTTACCGTTTATACGTCAAATGTTCAAAAACCGTTAGTAATAGCACACTGTATCTAGTGACACTCACTTTCGTGTTTAAAGGTCTATGAAGTTCATTTACCATATTTGGCCTAATAAAAAGTGCAAAAACAGAGCTTGGTTTTGCCCTATTTTTCCAATCATAATCACCATATAGATAAACAACTACCCAGGGACTACCTGTCGGCCAAATTTGAATAAGATTTGTCAAACATAGAGATATCTATCGCCGGGAGAAATCTTATCCATATGTGAGTACGTAATGTATATATATATATATATGTATATATATATATATATATATGTGTGTGTGTGTGTGTGTGTACATACATATACATATACGGTAGTTGATTGTCGTTAAAATAAAATTTAAAACATGACTTTCGAAAAATTTAAAATAATATATATAAATATTTGTCATCCTTTTCGTACACACGATATTTGCGAACATTGCTCAGCACCGCTTAATGGAATAACCCGCGGATAGCTGCGAAAACATCGCCACTTCGGGTAAACACCGCACTCCGGGAAAATATTTTGTGTGCGAAAAATAGTTATGTGTAATATTTTTTGCACTCAATTAAAAATGGGGCGATTTCAACGATAATTTATTCCTTTACAGTCAACGAACAGCGTCTTTCTTTTCCAACATCTATTCCTGGACACCATGTATATATTTTACTTCCGTTAGTACAGTAAAAAAATTAGAAGCCAAAGATTTTATTCGGCTAAATTAAATTCGCCCTAATTTGCCGTAAGGTGTGTAAACACACACAACCATTTGCAATGACTTCGGTTTTACAATTGTTATATTTTTTCTCATATTTCTTTGTATAATCATCTAAAGTAAATTAATGTTTAATTGGCTCTAAGCAAAAATACGTCAGAGCGCGTAGATTAAACCCATAACGTCAAATCTTCTCTAATTACAGCCTCAACGGGACGAGCAATCAACATCGAATCATGAGATAAAATTTGTTTGTAATGATATTAATTAAAAAAAATTGACGTATTAATAAAAAATAAAACCTATTACGTAGAAGTAGAATAATACGACGGCTCCGTAGATACAAATAGCAGGCACGTAAGTGCAGGAAATCCTCAAAGTTCGGACTACGCAGTCCAAACATTGTCGATTTACCCAACGTGTGTTGGGAAGTCCTTCAGGTCCGAGACACAAAAGCAAATCAAAAACCTCTCCGAATCGGCCTACACAGGCCGAACTTTTCAGTTCAAACCCAATAGCGCCTACGCCCTTTTTGTGAAATTTTGTGCGAGTAGCAGGAAGTATTTTTTTCTTTTTTCTTGTAACGTAAATTTTTATCACGTAACTAATTATGTACAGCGCCTTTCATCGCATCCGGAAAATTCTTGGGAGATTCGTAATAATATGTGAGAAAGAGTTTCTCATTTTGTGTTGATATTTCCGTTTCTTCTTTGTAGTTTATTTTTAGGATTCGGTTCGTCAAAAGGAAAAAGGCACCCTTATAATTTCACTGACACGTCCGCCCACCTTGCTGTCATTACCGTTTTTCTTAGAAACCGTTTGATGTAGAAAACATAAATCGAACATATTGACACGCATATAGGTACTATTTTATTTAGTTAACATTCAAAAATATTAGAAATATTAGACGGGCAAATGAAGGAGTAATTTTTTTAGTTTTGAATGTCTTGTGGGCAACATATTGTTTGCGAACACTTTAAGCAGTCTCCACATATCAGTAAAAGTAGCTTGCTGAAAATTAAAAATGATTTTCGAATTCTTATAAATCATTCTTTCAATTAATACCCCACACAAACAAAAGAAAAAAAGTTGTAGAAAAACATCTCTCCTCAAAATAGGGTATTTGACTGATATCGATATTTTTTGTAAAAATATTTTAAAACTGTAAAGTAGGTTTAAAAAAAACCTTGGAATAAAAAAAATAATGCATATAACAAACAATTAATCGAAACTTCTAAATAGGAAAAAGTGTCAATTTTGTTTTCATTAAATAGAAAAGGTTATTATGAATTTAGTTCCCGCACAAAAAATGAGAAAATTATAATATGCAATATACAACCTAAACGCAATATTTAACGGCTAAAGATATTTAATAAACTCCCTTATAATGAATGCTAAATAACTGGCCAGTGACGTCGTAATCCAGTTGTGTTTTATATGGGGCGTTTTCGCGTGAATCGTAATTCGTCAGTTTTTAAGTCATTATAACTTTGAAATGAAAAGTCCTAGGTACGAAATATTTATTTTAACCGTTTTCGTTGTTATTAATTATTCTATTTTAGTTATAAAAAATATAGTCAAATATCCTATTCTCAGACAAATACTATTAGGAAATATGCGTGTTAATAAGCTTCATAACTACGATTTTTAATCTCTAGATTGAATGGTTTCTGAGAAAAACATCTGTAACAAACGGACGAAACGAAACAAGTGATCTTAAAACAGATCCGTTTTTCTTTTAGGTTACAAAAACCTAAAAAATTGTGAAAGGTAGAGATTACTTTCAAATAATTTTTTATGGAGAAAAAATTTACTATCGTATTTCTATCAATAGCATTCTTTAATAAAATATTCTAGTTCCTAGGTCTTTTTCTTAAAAAAACAGATTATCGCTATGTAAAATTTATAATAAAAAATATATAATCAGAGGTAACAGGGATTCTTAATATTTATATCGATATTATCAAAAGCAACTTTCTCAAAACTTACCCGCAATCAGTTCCGGATTATTGTAGTGAATCTCCAGCATTACATAGGGATTTGCTTGGGGCCCCCCAAGCGGCAGACCAGCCTCTTCAGGATAGGTGAAAGGCGGAGCGCCCATGGCCCAGGCAGCGCGTACACGCGTACACGCTCTCGACGCGGGCGGACGCTCTGCTGCTGTACAGGACCCTTCGTAGAGAGGGACGGAACTGGGCGTGTCACAATAGAACACTTCCATGTGGTGCACCAGGTCCTCGTTGCCGGGTGTGACTACTACTTCATACTGTGGGATGACAATTTCCGCAGTGTTCCGCTTCAAAACTAATAATACGTTCACTGAATCAACTCGGTGTCTATCATATATTGCTTGTCACGACCTATTTTCTGAGAGACCATATGAAGTAAACAAACGTAGAAAAAACCTCAATTAACAATTTTAGGGTTGATTCTTAAGAGTCAAATGAGTCGCCACTTTTTTTTTTAATTTCAACCCCATTATGGAGGTTACGAAATGAAGACTAATAAAATGAGAAACCACAAAATATACCATTAAATTATGCGTTAGCTTGAAATAAATAGATATACTATAAAAGGGGTGGTTGGGTCTGTTCCTAAAGGTTTCGTAAATATTTCGGCTTTGCTATTATTGATACACAGATTCACTATGGAATTAAAAAGGTTTCGTAAATATTTCGTAAAGGTTGCGTAAATATTTCGGCATTGCTATTATTGATACACAGATTCACTATGGAATTAAAAAGAGTTCTATTAAAAAAAGATTATAATAATAATGGTAAATTTAATTTTGTTCTAACAGTCGACTGTTAGTAATTGTTACATTTTAATAATAAAAGCTATGAAAATTACAAAGTACCACTGTAGGGGCTTCTAAAGTGCAACTGTTAGTAATTGTTACATTGTAATAATAAAAGCTATGAAAATTACAAAGGACCACTGTAGGGGCGTCTAAAGTGCAACTGTTAGTAATTGTTACATTTTAATAATAAAAGCTATGAAAATTACAAAGTACCACTATAGGGGCTTCTAAAACGCAACTGTTAGTAATTGTTACATTTTAATAATAAAAACTATGAAAATTACAAGGTATCACTGTGGGGGCTTTTAAAACGCAACTGTTAGTAATTGTTACATTTTAATAATAAAAGCTATGAAAATTACAAAGTACCACTGTGGAGGCTTCTAAAGCGCAACTGTTAATAATTGTTACATTTTAATAATAAAAGCTATGAAAATTACAAAGTACCACTGTAGGGGCTTCTAAAGCGCGTTACAAAAAATGTTGGAGTTCAATAGTTGATTTGAATAACGTTGAATTGATGATCCCTTTTCAGATTCATAATACATTTTATTCAACTTGTCTTTGATTATCTCATAATTTCCTTAAAACACAAATAAATGCCTTTTTTCGAAAAAATTCTTCCATCTTTCTTGCTTGCTTGCTTGCTGTTAATAGATGGCTAGCTTATTTCCCGCAGTATGTAGAAAAATCAACGTCATGAACACCATAATTATTAGTATTTACTATACAAGTACAGGATTCACGTGATATTGGAGACAAGTCACAGTTTCCTAGAAATTGCCCTTTTATAGATCGAAGTTTATCTAATCATAAAAAATAAAAATAAAATCTAAAAAATCTAATCTTCGAAATATTATATGAACTCTGTAGGTCATACCTATTACGAGCTTGAGGCCTCCAACAGAAAGACTTAAGAACGGGCAGCGTTATCGCAACCTTAGACTTCCATTCAAACCCGTCAGGTGGAGAGTTATATTCCACACTTAAAAGAATAACACAAAACTAAAATCCTTACATGCACAACGTGGTGAACACGTCGAGTCACATCGTCCGGCAGCTTCATGACGCGGCACCAGTAGGTCGTGTGTTCAGAGGGCACGCGCACGCTGCGCGCCGTCACAAGCAACTCCCGCGCGTGCGGGCGTGGCAGCGGGCGTGCGCGCAGCAGGCCCACGCGAACTAAGCCGTGAGCACGCGCACAGGAAACACAGAGGCCGCGCGCAGTGAAAAGTGTGTCAGGACCGCGCGCCCAGACGATATGAGTGGTACCCTCCTGATATTCGATATGGTGAATAGAAATTCAGGCGTTTGTAGAAGTACTAAACGATTTATTTTATTTAAAAAAAATTATAGGCTTAAAACAAACGCTTGATGAATTGTATAAATCGAAATGAACAGAACTTTTCAAGTGGTTGAAATAATTTCTTGTCTACACAAATAAGTAATTACTACTATGACATTTGATCACAAAAAATAATTTCGTGCGAAATTATCGATGCCACGGATAACTTCATACACTATAATATGATAATTATCGATGCCACGGATAACTTCATACACTATAATATGATAATACAATTTTTCGTATTTTTTTAATGCATTAAATTACCTTGACCGGTACAATCGCTATAGCTATGATTAGAAGAAAGTTTTGGTGAATTTGAAATCACCTGTCATTTGAAATCGCCATAAATTATCTTTATCTTTATCTTTGATATATAGCGTTCGTTCTCTCCATAGAGAACCTTTGCCAATGTCAAGTGTGGAAAAAAGGCTATGGCAACACTGATTAAATCAAATTTCGGATATTTGTCATTGTTGCTTGATAACAAAAGAATAAACTATACAATAAAACAAAAACTAAATAAGAAGTTGGCTACAATTAAACTAAAAGAAGAAAACGACATTATAATATACAGAAAGTACAAAATAAGTAAATACAAATATACAAACTTAAAAAAATAAACATGAACATAAGTATAAAAATTTCTATATTTTGATGTCGTTCTTTCTTATGAACTGAATGATTAATCCTAAAATGGGTTTGTTGGCAATAAATAAAAGTGATCTTATGTTGATGGGCAATTGAATTTTATATTTTAATAATTTGGAAACAAACGAAGGAAATCTATTATTTAATGGACATGAAAAAATGAGATGATTTAAATCGCCCTCTCCAAACCCGCAATCGCAAATTGGAGACTCTCTGACCCGCAGTCTAGCCAAATGAGTAGGAACAGAACAGTGACCCAAACGCATGCGAGATACCACAGAGGATTCCTTTCGAGAGAAAGTAAATGTTGAGAACCAAGGTTTTAAAGGAATAAAAGGTTGGATCTGGAAATATCTCGCACCTGTAATCTGGGATGATCTTTCCCACGCCCTCTGCCAGTCAGACGCCATCCAGAAACGAGTCATGGGAAGAAGATCCTCAATGAAATTAGTAGTGAAACATGGATCCCCGTTCACTGCGGCAAACCGAGCTTTTGCGTCGACTATTTCATTACCTACTATGCCACAATGACTAGGGATCCATGCAAGAACGACATCGGATCCCGATCTCTCCAAATCAAGCGCAAGTTGCTTGATCCGAAGAATCAGGAAACTACAGTTTGAAGAAAATGGATTAGCAAGAAGGGACTGTAAACAACTTAAGGAGTCAGAGAAGATAAGGAGCCTGCGAATCTTTTTGTGTAGGGCATAATTCAAGGCCTCCACAATAGCACGGCATTCCCCGGAGAATACCGAACATTCCTTAGGAAGGCGAAAGTAAGCTGAATGAGCGGTGGATGGAGAGTAAAATGACGCTCCGACATAGCCATCTCTACCGGTTTTTGATGCATCTGTATATATTCGCGTCCAATTCATCCAAAACGAATTCAAGATAGAATTGAACAGCGAATTAGCATTTTTGGACTCCTTATCAACTCCAAAACACAAATTTATATTTGGCCTGTGAAATACCGAGTCAAATGGGAAGCTATAGAGAGGGAGAGAAGAATTTTGATAAACGGGGTTAGTAAGGGATTTGAATCTTTGGAAGCTAACGATAAGAAGAGGTCGGGACTTAGAACGCCAAAAAGGAGTATGTTCAATAAACCTAGAGAGGAGGGTGAGTTTAGGAAAAATAGGGTGAGTAGAAAACCTAGCTGTCTTTAGAAAATAACGATCAGCTAGGTATTGTCGCCGGAGACTTAAAGGAGGATCAACACATTCTACTTGTAGGGCATTTATGGGACTGGATTTCATAGCACCTGCTATGATCCTCAGAGCTTGAGACTGAATGCGGGTCAATTTAGTGGCATTGGATTTGGAAATAGGATCAAGTAGAAATGAACCATATTCTAGATGACTACGGACTAGAGCGTTATATATTAACTTTAATGTGGAAGGGTGAGAGCCCCACCACACTCCCGAAAGAGCGCGGAGGATATTCAAATTAGTCTGGCATTGGGAGATGACATATTCGATGTGAATGTTCCAGGATAATTTTGAGTCTAGGAACATACCTAAAAATTTGGTATTGGAAAGAACAGGGATCAAAGAGGAATTATAAGAAATAGATAACGGAGGAGTAATTCTCCTTCTCAAGAAGACCACGACAGCGCTTTTGGAAGGGGATAAATCCATACCATGAGAGGTAACCCATTTATTTAGGTTAACAAGGGCAGAGTTCAAAGCATTTTCGGCAACAATTATTGATTTATCAGAAGAATATAAAAGCAGGTCCTCAGCGTATTGCAAAACACGACAGAAAGGATTAACTGTTGAGTGAATCATATAAGCGTAAATATTGAAAAGTAATGGACTTAAAACAGAACCTTGGGGAAGACCCTTCCATATAGTTCTTGAAAAGGGGGGGGATCCAGGGGATCTAAGAATAATAGATCTTTCTAAAAGAAAATTGAGAAGAAAATTTATAATCTTAATCGGAATCCCAAGATTATGAAGAATTGTTTGGAGGACTGGAAGGATTACATTATCATAGGCTGAAGAAAGATCTAAAAAAGCAACAACGAGAAATTCTTGTCGAGAGAAAGCAAGTCTGATGTCAGTGGTTAGGACGCTGAGATTGTCCAACGTACTTTTAGCTCTTCTGAAGCCAAATTGGTTCCTTGGAAAAATAGAATGGTGTTCAGTAAACCATTCCAAACGATTCTTAATTAAATGTTCCGTAATCTTCGCTAGAACAGGAGAAAGGGCTATGGGTCTGTAGGATGAACCTACATTGGGATCTTTATGAGGTTTAGGGATGGGAATTATTATTTGAGTTTTCCAAGACTTTGGAATAGAACCTGATTTGAACATACAGTTAATGAGGGATAGAAGATACCAACGGGTAGATGGTAAAGTATTTTTCACCATTGAATATGACATTCCGTCAATACCAGGGGAAGAATCCTTAAGATGGTGTAAGGTGAAATCCAATTCGTTAATGGAGAAATCTTCTTCTAAAAAATGATTGGCGCTAGTAAAGTTATACCTGAAAGGTAATTCATCTAAATTTGGGACGGATGGGGGAGCAAGTTTATTTAAAAATTGATCAATCCAATTCCCGTGAACAGATTTGGGAAGATCAGGCTGAAAAATAGACCGAAAGCGTTTTACATTAGACCAGACGACACGGGAGGGAGTAAAAGGAGAGAGGGATTGACAGAATTTCTTCCAGCCTTCCCTCTTTTTTTTAAGGAGAATTCGTTTAGTCTGAGCTTGGGTCTTTCGAAACAAGAGGAAGTTTGCTTCCGACATATTAGATTTATATATCGCTTCAGCCTCTTTACGGGTTTTAACCGCTGCGGAACAGTCTCCATCCCACCAGGGGGGAGAGGATCTGAAGTGATGGTTAGATCTTTTAAGTGGGATAAATTTCCGAGCGGATAGGTCTATAGCCTTTACAAATTGGTCATAGCAAGTGTCAATGTTATCCAAGTCCACTGGAGGGAGGGAATCCACTTCGACACTGAGAAAGGTACGGAATCCCACCCAATCTGCCCTATGTAGGTTGTATTTTTGAAGAGGGGGAGTTTTTTCAATATGTAAATTTACGTGAGGGAAAGAAATCAAAATGGGGAAATGGTCGCTTCCAAAAGACTCAGAAAGAATATTCCAGGAAACCAAGGATGCCAAGGATGAGGAGCAAAGAGAGATATCTACTGAGCTCGGGTTCTGAAATGGGACAGGAACTCGTGTTGGAGAACCATCATTCAGTAAACACAGGCCAAAATCGTCCTGGAGTTCCACCAAGGAGACTCCAAGAGGGTTGCTTCGGGTGGAACCCCAAGACGGGTGATGAGCATTAAAATCTCCCAGAATAATATACGGGCCAGGAATTGAAGATAAAATATCCCGTAGTTCTAATGCTACGGAACATGTTGGAAGGGGGACATATATGGAGAGGATAGTGATATCTTTAACTCTCGCAGCAACAATATTGAAGTGACAACTGCGGGAGCCAAGAGAAATCTGGGAGAAGGGAAGAGATTTGTCAAGTAATAGGGCGGATCCGCCCTTACCATCCGCTCTATCATCCCGGAGACAGACATAGCCTGGGATCTTAAAAGGGAATCCCGGCTTCAGCCAAGTCTCCGAGATGGCAGCCACGGATGGAGAATACTTGACAAGGAGGTGACGAAGATCTGCTTTGTTGGAAATTATACTGCGACTATTCCTTTGCAAGACCCTCGCCACTATTGGCGAAGCCATTGGAAAGGAGGGATTGAAGGGAAGTGAGAATAGATGAGGCAACGTTGGACGGTATTTGATTGTGGGAACTCAGAATTTTGACCAAGGTGGTCAAAAGAAATTGAATAATACTCGTAAAAGAATTAGTTGAAGGTTGTTGATTTAAACCGCAACCATTTTCAGGTTGAGGAATACGGAAGTCTGCCCAGGCTTGTTCTAGAGCAGAGCGGTCATAGCCCTGGTTGGAACTAGTCGAAGAGTGGGATCGGGGTTTCAGAGAAATAATTTTTTTGTGGGATGAGTTGGTAGGACGAGACGGAGAAAGCAAACTTTGGGAAGAAATTGGAGAAGGAAGAGTTAGAGGGGGGTGAGCTGCAACTGAGGCGTATGATTTTTTAGCAGAAGGGACCAATTTGGACGCTTCCGCATAGGAAATATCTCTTTCAGACATTTCGAATTTGATTTTTCTTTGTCTTTCGAATTCTGGACAATTTCTATCAGTGGAATCATGATTTCCACTGCAAAAGATACATTTTGCTTTGTCAAGAGGAAGTGGGCAGTTTCTCCCAACGTGACCTTGACCACATCGGAAACAACGCTCAGAAGATCGGCATTTATCAGCAACATGTCCAAACCTACAACACTTGAATCACTGTATTGTAGGGAACTCGTATTTTGAGACTGGAAGCGATGAATAAGCCATATATATCCGTTGGGGACGAACTTGGCCATCAAAGGTAATGACCATCGTCTCAGACGGAAAATATTTAGGCTGGCCATCAATTATCTTTTTAAAATTTAAGCGGCGGACCTTAGTAACTTTACCGCACCCTTCAGGGACTTCTATATTATGTAAAACCTCCTCGTCAGACCAATCGACTGGAACATTGCGAACAATTCCCATACGACTGACGTTAAAGGAAGGGATAAACAATTTGTTTTGACCTGTGAAGGCAGAGTGATTAACAAATCGGTTGGCGGCATCAGCAGATGAAAATTCCACCGAAATCCTGTTCCTGCCAATTTGTTTCACTCCATCTCGTATAATTCCATCAACATTAAAATTTTTTAAAGAGGAACCAAATTTCACAGCATGGAATGAAAATCCGGAATTAGGCTGGGGTTCTTTTCTCTGAACGTGAACGATAAATGGACCAACGTCGCCAGGGACGTATAAACGGCCCTCAAAAGAATTCGGAGGGAGAGAGGGAGGAGAAGAGGTCGGGATTGGAGGAAGAGATTTTGAACTTGCTTCTGAAAGAGGAGTGCGAGGGGTCTTACGAGGGATTGTATCCTCTGTTTCAGTACATGAAGAATCAGAAGGATGAAAAGAGGGATTATTCTTA
This sequence comes from Druceiella hillmani, assembly GCA_039881145.1. Classification (NCBI taxonomy): domain Eukaryota; kingdom Metazoa; phylum Arthropoda; class Insecta; order Lepidoptera; family Hepialidae; genus Druceiella; species Druceiella hillmani. Next base: position 1,332,280 of record JAYKKI010000079.1, on the reverse strand, counting down.
AGCTTATTTTTTTTACAGTTGGGCCTTTTACAATTTTTATTTTTTCGTTTCAGTTCCTGTTGGGAATCCGAAACTGTAATAAAACTGGCAGGCGATGTAGGAGAAGCAAATTCATTGAAACATATAGGAGACTTAGAAGGGTCTGGAGGTTTCGGGGGAATAACTAAGTCCATTTTCCCAAAAGATAACCTGAATCACAAAAATAAATAATAAAACAAATGAACAAAAGAACAAACTTACCGAGAACTGGATAAAACAATAAACGGGATACAGATAAAGTAAAAAATTAAATGAAAATAAAAATAACACAAATCTAAATAAGTTATTGCAACAGATTAAGACTAAATATCACGAAAAAAATAAGGAAATAATAGAGTTGCGAAAAACCTTTCCACTTTGTTTGACGGTTTCTATGGCAAATCCTCGCCATAAATTGTCTTCAACTTTACCAAAATTCACGTCTTATAATATATATTAATTTTTGTTAGAAAATGTATGCCTATCTAAATTTAACTGAAATTTTTTTAAAAATGCTGTTGTTAAAAGGAAAGATATTATACGAAAATGAAAGTTTATACGGTATGTTAATCTTGTAAATAGGAAAAACTATCTCATTGGAAATAACACAAAGAAGCCAATTGTAAACAGTATGCAGAGGATTCACAGGTCGGAATATGAAATATCTTAATAAAAAAAAATATGTTACCCATCCAAATAATGATCACCACCGACTTCGACAGTCAGATGATATTGATATTGTGATGGAGAAATATTAAATTTTTCTTTACCCTCATTATATTTACTATATTATTTTTTCACACTGCTTCCACTTTTAAAAATTACGTTTTGTAACGATAATTTTCCTTCAGTCACAAGAATTACCACAAGATAAATGTCTGCTAATATTACTCTAACTCGAAAAAAGTTCAAGACGAATTAATTTTGCTAGTTCATTAAGGACATAACTAGGAAGAAGGTCATACTAGGTTTCATAAATTTCCATAAATATAATATTAATCGTATTTGTGCTTAATATCGAAATGGTACAAAATTTTATTCAAAATACTTCTTACAAATTAACTACTCATATTTTAATTATTTTTAGTTAGACTTTATCCGGACGAATATATTTAAAAAAAAATTGTCTACTGAAGTTGACACAGGCATGGTGCGTATAGAAAGCTATTTCTAGAAGTAGAAAATGACACTCTACGTTAGTCAATATTAAGATGTTGTTAATTAAAGATGATATAAAGATTAAAAAAAAAGTTGAAGAAAACATTGGAATCGACTGCCATTTTTATTAGTGATACTGGAAAAAATATTTCACAAAATTCCATCAATATAATATTTTTCGTATTTGTACTTAACATAGAAACGGTATAAAATATTAATTAAGTATCTGTTAAAAATTAACTGCTGCTGTTTTAATGACTTTTTAGTTAATTTTATCCAAAATAATATATTAGAAAATATTAATTGTCGTCTAAAGTTCGCACTAGTATGATGCGTATAGAAAGCTATTTCTAGAGGTAAAAAGTAACGCTCTATGTCAGTTAACACTTAGATGCGTTTAGTTAAAGATGATATAAATATTAAACAGAAGTTAAAGAAAACATTGAAATCAACTATCATATTTATCGGTGGCGCTGAAAAAGAGTTAAATTTCCATTATTTATCTACAAGGGGTGAAGAAATTTATTCATTTCCATTTTTACATAAATAGAAACAAAGAAAGTTTGTACTTTAATTAAAAATATAAATAAAGTGAGTATGATGGAATATCGTGTAGGTACCTCTGGCATTATAGTTTTATATTTTAATCCTTAAATATTGTTTTTATCTGTATTCCAACATATACATCTTGATTATAAATCCTATGGCGTAACTTGATAATAATGTCGTATATAAAATGGAAACTTACATTTCAATCAAGCACATAGCTTTATTGAAATATATTAGATTATTATCTAAACTCATCACTAATACTAGCTTATGTAAAATATTATATTTTTTCTTGGTAGATCAAATGAAGGTACATTATTTCATTATTATATGACTCCATAGTTTTGCCTGGTGGAAAATCATTTAAATGAAAGTAAACTAAAAAGATTCCTATGAAATTACTTGGAAATACCGTCATTTTCATAAAACAAGAAATAGAAAATCAAAAAAAATTAAAACTGCAATAATTAATATGTCAATGATAATAATTTCCTTCTGTTGGTTAACCTTCCTATCTTTGAAAATAGTTTCTAATATCCAGAATAACTTATGAAAAAAGACGTGCATGCAAGAAAAAGAAAAAAAGTTCGTCGACATAACAGAATAAGCTCACTCGAATCTTTAGTCACAGTGACTTGGTTGATGATGAACTAATCTTTGGAGTATTTACATCTTTTGCACAATACCTTGTAAAAAAAAGACGAACTAAATGATTCATCGAGTAATGACAATCTTTAACCCTCTTGAGTGAAAACGCTGGAAATGGAACACTATTGGGAACCTTCGAAATTCCCTGCGTACCTGTATAGCACGGAGCAAGTCATTACAGATCCCTGGAGATGCCTCGAGGTAACCCAAATTATAGTTTGGAAGTAATTATGAAAAGAAGACGTAAACAAATTTTTCGCCGCTTTCAATAGTTCGATAACCGATTCCACTTACCTCAATGACGTAGTCGTCCTCGTCGCAAGTATCGAAGTCGCGCTCAAAGTAAAGCGTCCTGGCATTTCCATCTAGGTGGAAATGCTCACAGTTCTGGTGATTGTCCCGCTCTACACGCCCTGACTCGTCCACATGTGTGTCCTTGGTGAGGGCGGAAATATTATTAAAACGTTGATAAAAGCTACACGTGAAATCTCACCGACGCCGTTGGAATGATATCTCGATTAAAAACAAAAAAAACGCAATAACAAACTGATACAAAAAAGTAAACTAAAATTGTTATAGTTTCTTTTATTTCTAAAAATTAATTCTTTAAATTTCTATTTCTTTACATTTTTTAAAATTTGTTTATTTTTTTAAATTTAAAAAAAGTGTGGAACATAGATCTCCGTTCACGGCGGCGAACTGAAATCTTGCGTCGACTATTTCATTACCAACTATGCCGCAGAGACTGAAGATCCATGCAAAAGCAACATCCAATCCCGATCTCTCGAAATCATTTGTAAACTGTTTGATCCGGAGAGTTAGGAAAGTACAGTTACGGAAAATGAATTAGTGAGGAGGGCTTGTAAAGAACTTAAGGAGTCGGAGAAGATAAGAAGCTTGTAAAAATTTTGAAACCGAGTATATCTCAAGGCCTCGACAACAGCTCAGCATTCCTCAGAGAATAACGAACATACCTTTGGGAGGCAGAAATATGCCGAATGAGAGGTACCTGGGCAGTAAAAAACGCTACAACATATCAGTGTTTCATGTCCAACTCATCCAAATATTATTCAAAACGGAATTGAATCAGTATTTGTGAACTCCTTCCCAACTCCAAAACACTAATTTATATTTGGTCTATGAATTATTTAAAGAAATGGAGAACTATAGTGAGGAATTTTGTTAAACTGGGCTTAAGAGAGATTTGAGTTTTTGGAAAGTGACAGAGAATAGAGGATGTGGCTTTGAATGTCAGAAGGGATCATTATTAAGAAACCTTTAAGGAAGTTTAGTTTTGGGAAAATAGGACAAGTGGAAAACCTAGCTGCCTTCAAGAGATATCGATCAGTTAGGTATTACCAACGGAGGGGTAGAGGACGATCGCCACACTCTACTTGAAGCGTACTAGGGTTATGACACTGGATTTCATCGCGCCCGCCAAAATCCTCAGAGCTTGAGACTGAATGTGAATACATTTGGTGACCTTTAATTTGTATTTAGCGTCAGGGAGGAATGTCCCAAAATCCAGATAATGTGAATAAAATAATTGATTATATAATAGAAAAGTAATAAAATGATATTTAAAGGAAATTTCCAAATTCAAAAAATAATTTTAAAATATATATGCAATATAATCAATATCCGTGTAAGGCCAGTATTTACAACTAGATTACATTTTTTGTTTGTTTTGATAACAGCAAAACGCGTGGGCTCATCACCTAAGGACGCGTTTTCAAATACACTCAATAGCTTCCTTCAGGAAAAATATTGGTAAACTTTGTATTTTTCATTTAAATTCTTAACGCTAACAGTTGTTAATAATTCTTAATACAAACTGAATTTAGGTATCCCTCAAGATACACTTGAAACTTATGAATACAATATATGGACCTTAAATCCATTATGTATAATACTGTATAGATATCATTCCGTTTTAACATATAACTAAAAATTAACACTGTACCATATTCCATTTTGAATTTATAAAGATAAGAATAAAGTTCATGTTCACAATTTTATTTTTATACATTTAAATTTTTAATTGAAACCAATAATTGTTCTATTATTTATTTTATTTTAATTATCCTTGCAAATTAGTTTTTTTCTCAATACTTAATAAACGATTAAGAAATTATGGCAACACCATTTATTTAGAGTGAGAAAACGAACTAAAAAAGATCAACTAGAAATTATGCAATCTCGTAATTACTAGCATTACTTTAGTTATTTGTAAATTAGAGATAATAAACCTAAAAGCTAAATCATTTTTAAGTTTGAGGATAACTGTTGCTGACATTCGGTACAGGTATCTTGACGGAAAATATATGAGAAGAGTAGAAAAAATTCTTTCCATAAAGTCTCGACATCAAAAGTATCTATTGTACAAATACGAGTGAATCAAAAAGTTACCTCACCGAATCAAAAAGTTACCTCATAATGGGTCTTCCCTCTGTAATCCAACCACACGAGGCAAAGATCAGCACCGGGTAACTCGCCGCGCGGTGAAAACCCGACGGCGAGCCAACGCGCGTCCGGAGCGTCGCGTGCCCAAGTCGCGCGCACTCGCAGCCGGCGGTCTGCCGCCTGCCATGCCAAGCGCAACCCGCTGGATGCTTCCAGCATCACCTCGCCCTCTGATACCCCCGAATTGAGATCTGGAACAGCAAGCATTATGCACTCGTTTTCTATTGAGATACGCTTGGTCAATAATTCTTGGCTCTTATCCAAACATGATCGGATCTTGACATGACACCGCGTTTAATTCATTGAAGTATCATTAGCGCTCTTTAAACACTCTCTACTCTGTTTAGCACTATGTATTTAAATTTCTCGATTCTTTGAAATAGTTTATAATGTTAGATTTTTTTTATTTACTATGGTGTTTCCGTGTTTTTTTTCTTTTCTAATGTATTTTAATTAGGAAAAAAGTTTGCTTAATGATTGCAATTTATATATATTTATTATATATTTTATACTTAGACGTTAAAAACACGTTTCATTCTAAAGCCGTATTGAGTTAGATATAAAAGATGTTTTTGATTCCTCAAATGTTTCTTTGTATAATGTTGTATTGTCATCAAAAATCGCGTTAGGTTTCCTTTAGGCTACTAAAGTAAATCTTTTAAACAAATATATTCTACATGGTGGAGATACTGTCGGATTTTTCTCGCCACAATATTTTTTTCTTGGCCTTAGTTAAACTAAACTAAGAAACCAAAATAAACCAAACTGAACTAAGCCAAAGTTACGAATAAATTTCAGTCTTACTAACAAATAAACGCTATATAGTCGCCCTAATACCGTAAAGTTAATTAATCAGTTTATAAAAATGTATAAGGGGTGTATAAATTTTCAACTAATAACCCCATACAAGCACTATAAATTTATATAATTCTTATAAACCTTGTATACTTATAAAGCTCGATGTACCTATTCGTATTGGCCTTGCACACCGTTTACCAGTAAACATTTTTTAGTTGGTTGCATACGTCACGTAAATTTCTTATACCTACACCGTTTATTAGTAAGACAATTGAAATACAACAAAAAAGAATATAAAAATACATTTACTTACCATCCAATGAAGCACTGGTCGCAGAGCGCGTCTGTAAGCTCAGGAGAAAGAGTAGAATATAGTAAACTGGCATCGTGCGCATTGTGGTTGATGTGGAAAGTCAAATGGAACTGCAAAAACAAAAAACAAACTTAATGACGAGAACTAAAATACAATGAGGCCCAACTAAAGATTTCAATTAATCTTTTGACGAAAGCAAATGACCAAGGAATAAAAAATTTGGTCTCAGATATTTCTCTGGATTTTTTATATTTATTATTCCTATCTACTTTTTATACATTACACCGTCAAAAAAGTAATTCAATTGTTTTAATTTGAAAATAACTTGGTTATGAACTTTATAATGTCATCTTACACCCACAAATAAATCATATTCATTTTCATAAACTGAAAGAAAAACCCTATTTTCAAAAAGGAATTACCTGATTACAATTTGTTCAATCTTGGATTATAATTTTTTTGACGTCAAAGCTTTTAAATTCCATGTGGGTTTAGGGAGTCACATTTCACATTTTAGGGAGTCTAATTTCTAACTTAAATAATAAAGTTAAAAATAGATACAACGTCGCCATATTCAGACATGAGAGTTTTTGGCCATGTTTCTCAAACAATCGTGGCGATCGGATGCACTGAATAAATTCACGATTTTGGACCAATAGATTTCAAATTTGCAAGAGGTATTTAAATGATTTCAAAGCCACCATTAATTTACTTATATTCTTCTTCTCATAACATTTATATTCAATAAACTTAAATTGGAAATAAATTAAGAGATTAAAAATAAAAATTGTATTTACTTTCAACAAGCTGTAAAAGGTTAAGGTTAACACAAAAATGACTGCGGCAGTGATCGATATTGGAAAATTGCATCATCCTTTTTATTTTCAGGTATCTATAATTAAGGAAGAAACTAGTACCATGTACCATTTATACGGAGTACCATTTATATTTCCATTCTCCTTTCGTCTTTATGGCTGCTGCTTTGTTTATGTGAATTAAACATTTTTAAACTGTTTTAGGTTTTACAGCTGTGAAACCTTTAAATAAATTTAGTTTCTAAATAAAAACATTACGTCATCTGCAACAATAGTACCCCAGATTTCCAAAGCTATAATATCGTAATAAATCGATAGCCATAATAACATGATCAGTTAGTCGTTAAAAGGCAATCAAAATTTTATTTAGGTTCGTTAACCTCAATGTCGTATAATATTGAATATATTTGGCGTTAATTTTGTAGAAATTCATTATTCACAATTAAATGAAACTACGTGATGTAGTGTTACTTCTACTTTCTTTAAGTTCTTTACCACGACCTAGGTTTCGTTGTATTACATTTTCAGGTGGGATATTAGCAGATGCTAATATCCCACCTGAAGATGTTGTAATACAACAAAACCTAGGTCGTGGTAAAGAAATTAAAGAAAGCAGAAATAATACTACATTACGTAGTTTCATTTAATTGTATTGTATAATATGTTGAAAGTAAATCAAATTTTGTATTTTTTTATTTGGAATGAAAATATATTTTACTGAAACGGACAAACATCTGATTGTTTTCTTTTCTTTCTTATGTATAATCTCCATATAACCAATATTAATCACTTTTTAAAAAAATATGTAACATTTGTATACTGCCGTCTAAGAAAAATTATAACATTAGCTTAGATCACCTATTGCTATCGAATGGTAAAGACAATCAGTCTTTCAAATCATGATAGTTATAAACGGTCTATTAAGATTAATCAAGAGTGATCATGCTAGATTAATAAATCATGCTAGATTTAACTTAATAGTTTTAATTAAACAAAGTACGTTCTTATTATAAATTAAATTATAAACATTATCAATCACTCAAGACAATACAATATAACCATTACCACATAATATAACAAAATTGACATCGTTAAGTGTAAATTTCAGCAACGTTACATACTTCGCATTACTTTACCTATTCGTAAGTTTCTCTTTAAAGAAATTATTACAACGAATATTATATCTTGTCGTAGGATATTTTTCCAAAAATCTTTATAATATAATTTCTCTTCTCCAAAAAAAAACCATTGACGAAGTATATGTTAACATAAAAAGAAAGCGACTTAATTGACTTTAGAAACGATTTTACCACAATCAATTTCATTAAATTACAAATTCAACTTTAAAATTGATCGACTTTTGTACTACAATAAATGACGTCACAACAAAATTAATACCCTTAACAGTATAAAATGTAACATTAGAAACGTCAAAGAAAGAAAAATTAAAAGAGGTAAGAGTAGCAACTGTGTTGCATCTTTCGACGTAGAACTACGTGGCTATTACAGCATAATTAAATTTAGTTGTAACAATATCTGAGAGACGATATTACTTTTTTACAGTTCAGTTTATCATAAGACAATATAATAAATAAAATTATGGAAATTTTAAAAAGAAAAGGACCAAACATTATTTAAAAGAGTCAAAAAGATCATTTGGGAGAGTGTAAATTATAATTATCGACTGTATATTGTAAAGCCTATACCTTCCTTGTGCCCACGTTGAATATGGAGAAAAAATGAGGGTTGAATTTGCTTGCAGAAAATGACAAAAAAGCTTTTAAAAAATGGTTCCTAAAGTAGCGCGACCATTTGAACATAATTACTAAAGTTATTGAATAATAATTACCTGTTCTTTTTGTAAAAATGAATCTTAAGTCATTGCAAAATTTTTGTATTAAATTTAGATTGGTTTAATAAACATCTTCACACTTAAATACAGTAAAAAATTATATTAAAATTCTATTTAAACAATATTGCTAAACTACGAGATTTAGTGGCAGCAAATAATAATTTTCTTTCTATCTTTTAGTAATATATGCCTATTGCTTTATATGATGACATGATATTAATATCATTATATATTGCTACAAACAATATAAACAAGCTCTTTGCAATGTTTAATTTTAAGTTTGAGTAATGAAACTAGAAAAACGAAATATTAATTAACTACATTAATGTATTTATTGGTTTAAACTTCGAAAATATAATAAACAAAATATGCGTTGTCCCTAAATAAAAATATACATGTATAAATATATATATATATATATATATATATATATATATATATATATATATATGTGTGTGTGTGTGTGTGTGTGTGTCAAAATTTAGGTAGCTTTATTTTATTTTATACGGATTACACGTACGTTTGTGGGAAATACGAGTATATGCGTAGAACTTGGAAAAATATGGTAATTATTATAAGTTATTTAAATATTGAAAAATTTCCATAAATTAATTGAATATGCTAATGATATACAAACGCTATATTATTATCGGTCTTTAGATAGGAAGCCAAATAATGGACAATATTTTAATAAGCAGTGTTAAAATAAGGATACTTATATATAAATCTAGCGTGAAAATTTTAGAAACCCATTTTTAAATAACTGACTTTCTCGTTCTTAATTTAAAAGAGTATTTTTCCTTGTAAGGCTTCGTCCACATTTGTATCATTTTGGCGATCACGATCTTGCGTATCGTATCGAGTATGGACGCTCACTTTGTGCATACCGTATCACTAGCATCGTCGCGTGAAAAAAATGCGCCCATACTAGCTGTAGCACAGCAGCGTATCGTATCGTAACGCTGTATCATTTTGACTTGCTGTAGTTTGGACGCTAACCGTAGCGTAGCAGCGTATCGTATCACAACCCCGTATCATTTTGGCATTTTATTGTGGTCGTTCGTCTGTGTAGAGTTGCATTCTGTTCAAAAATATCGCCCACTAATATCGCTCATCGAAATTTAGCATTAATGTGTGCTTCTTTTATAATAATAGCAAGGAGATTAAAAAAACGACCACGACCTTGGTGAGAACTGGAATTATTTAGAAATAGAGACAAAACATGGTGGAAGGGCATTTCTACGTGACTTGAAGTTTCAACATGCAAGCGGAAAATACTAAACTTCACTCGCATGTCGCCTACTGATTTCGAATATCTTTGGCCTTATAGGCCTCAATCAACCTAATTACGGTCTCGTTATCCATGATTCCAATAAAAACTAAATAAATACTTGTTGCTGCGATAACTTCGAACGCACTGTCAGCACTGATCTGATCGGTGCTCGAGTCGGTACACGTACAAACTTGTCAAGAGTGTATCCGAATCCCCTTTGATGATCGGAAAAAAACCGACTCGAGGTGGATCGCGGCGTATCACGTATCAAATCATAACTGCGTATCATGATACAGTATGTAAACACGTCCATACTAACCGATCTTGAGCGAGCGTGTGGGATGACTTGATAGGCGTACCAACATGAATCGCGAGCGATCAAATACGGCGGATAGAATGATAGCGGTCTTGTTGCGTCCACACTAACGATCGTGATACGCAACGGTGCTACGCGATGGAAATACGATACAGCAAAATTATACAAATGTAGATGAAGCTTAATACGAAAATAAAGTCAATTAAGAAAAGCATGTTCACTGTAATTACTGAAGCGATTATAATGAGATAACTTTTCCTGTATATGTTTCTCGTCATTAAGTTTTTTCTTGTTTATGCTTTTTACAATCTTTAGTTGTAGAATTCCTAGAGAAATAAAGTGGCAGAGTAATTTGAAAAATTCTCGGTTTTTAGTCCGCATTATTTCTAATTTTTTGACAGACAAATACTTTGTTCATATATGTCATTTAGAATCTGAGTTGAGTAAACGCAATGAGTTTTTTTCTGTAAAGGATCCAAATAATTTACATTCTAAATGATAACTTAATTAAAATTACCTAATTAAGAATTTACCCCGTGAACAGACAAACAAAACAGTGTATCACGTGTCGTGTTACCATTTTGATGAAACTTGCAAATTATCGAAGAATATTTTTGGGTCCGAAGTATGCCAGCTTTTTTTAAAGTTTTTTCGGAACTCTGGCAGAAATTAGTACACATTTGTTAAACATTTCTATTTATTCAGATAGAAAAGAACAGAAATATTTGTCTTAATATCCTTAAGGTATAATTTGATATAATAAAAAGAAATGTGCATTGAAAACTGTTTTTAAATTATTTCTGAATTATAAAAGCAAATTCTTCGAACTTAAACACGATTAAGTTAACGAAAGGGGGCAAGATGGTTAAAATATGGGAAAAAGAATATCAATAGGCGGAAGGAATTGAAAATAAAACCGACCAAGTGCCGTTATGTACCAATTTAATTAATTCACCAACTTAATGCCACTGCTCACCAAAAATAGATAATTGAGTCTGATTAATAGTATTTTATGGTGACTAAGATGTTTTTATAGTTCTGCATCTAAGAACTTCATTATCCTCGTATATTTTTTCATGCGGAATTTAAAATTATTATTCATTTACGTAAATAAACTTTTGGCTCTCCAACTTTGAAAACAAGGGGAATGGACGTCATTTTTTGCTTCCATTTTTATATCATTACAAAAAGTATGTAAGCCAAAATTACTTTAAAAATTATTTCAGGATGCTGAAAATTGAATCACTATTTTTTATTTTTTTTTTCAAAGAAAAAAAAAATATGGCCCTGTTTTTAAACCCGCAGAAAGAGAAAGAAAGGACTGGCATTAAAAATGTGTGACATTAGAACTTTTACTTAAACTTTAACTTTACCTTTTACTTTAACTTTAACTTAACATAATTAAGCAAATTTTCAAATACGTTGCGTTAGGAGATTCTGAGATAAATAGCCGTTAATCACAGGTAGACTGATAGACAGATGGACAACTAAATCTCACATTAAGGTTCCTTTTCTATCACTTTGGTATGAAACTCAAAAAATAGTGAATAATATAATAAAACATTGTAAGTCGATTTTAATAATTGAGATTTTAGCGAATAAAATGCAGGAAAATATGGTAATTTCGAAAGATATTTTTAACCAACTATTGCTATTTTCACATTCAAGAAAAAAAATTAACAAGAAACCTGAATTCCTTGTCTGTATTGTTGCACTACGATTTTAACAATAAAATTTCACACTTTTATTTAAGAAATTGATTAACAAACTAAACGTATTTTTGGTAAAACTATTATCTATTTAAAATAACTATTTTAGAACTGTTGAAATAAAATGCAACTGCACAAGGAACTGGTTCGATGCGGACGCCTTAGTCGGAGCGAATAGGGTACAAATTTCACACTACCGTCGTATTTATTGCCCTCGAAACCAGTGATATCCAAACTGTTGCTCTGCCAATAAAAAAGTGGAACGGTTGTTTCACTATGACGAAAAATAAAAAAAATCCTCTTGTTTATTAGAGGTTTTCTATTATTCTAATAGATACATAAACTTTTGTAAAATCGTAAACGGATAATAAAACATAATTTTATTTCCTACAGCCTATTAATACTCTTTTTCCATATTTTAATCATCTTCTCCACTGTATATACGGACGTTTTATTTATTTGTGCAACCCTGGCCATACCAACATATTTTTTGTTAAGTTGTATAAAATATAAAATTTATGTTATATCTTTCGTTTTATACATTGTAATAGATGCTTATCATATATTTAGTTATAAATATACTGTATTATCTGCTTTTGTTCAGAATCGCCAAAAATACATTTATTTTAAAAAAATGCAAAATTTTCGAGAAGTTGAGATGCTGTTTAATTAATAATCGATTGATGTCATTCATCCCATTGTTTATGGAAAGAATATTCAGTTGTAACAGTTTATTAAACTATTTAAACTTTTCGTGATGATAGTCAAAAAAAAATGTTTTAAATTTGTTTCTTTTTTTTTAATAAATAATATCACAATGACTGGAATTATTAATATGTCCTTAATAGTTATTCATCTAGTTTTAAAATGATATTATAGTGAGTACTATGCGAATATATTTTCAGGTACAAAATGAAAAAAAGAATTTCAGACTAAAAAGTTGAGTACGAGGGGCTCGTTTGAAACATAAATGAAGGATAAGATGAATAATAGAGAAAAAGAATTTAAAATAAGCATTGAACAAATAAACATACATCTTTCACGTTGTGTTCTAATAAGAATACTCGAATGTGATTTTTGTATCTGAATGCGGTATGTTTTTCCAATTTCGTCTTTCAAAGTTTTCAAGTGCCAATTGAACGTTTCAAACACAAATACCCATTTGAATATTTCATATCTTCCTAAAAAATAAAGTTTACGTTTGTAGTTATTTATAGCGATTAGTTATTTTAGTTATTTTATAGGAACGTTTGTGGTTATTTCATAGCGAGGATAGCATCGAAAGTTTATGTTCCGGACGGGCACACTAACCTACACGACGATCGGACGGCCATAGATTCGTAATCCCTGGCGTGACAACCGGCGGCCCCACAAAGGTATTACTTAGCGGCATATAAAAGGGGTCACAACGCTCCAAAAATATAATCATCGGTCAATTCATCGGTTCGACTTTGAGTTCAACTTCTGGTTCACTACAGTAATAGTTAACGGTATGATTATAAATCAATTAGTAAATAAATTGTCTTACGACGACGAGGAGTATTCATTGGCAATCGACCCAGCGAGTTCTCTCCCGACTGCATAGTCAACAGTGACGTAGATCTGGTGAACGTCGATCCTCCAATCCAGCAATTTTCTCAATTTGTTTTTTTCTTTAAAACCCTAATTTTAACCGTCTCGTCTTTCTGATTACCGCTGTAACCTTAGCCACCTTTAAAACTTACACAATAGTCGTTACATACTCGATTTATACGAAAGTAAGACCCTTTAATAAAGATTTTAAAATGTTATTAAAGATTTGCATACTCAATTTTTTATTCCTAACTAAAAACCGCAACCCATAAGCCCGAGACATAAATTTATATCTGCTCCTCGTGCCTCTTATTTCCAAAAGTTCAAGCGAAAACAATTATTTTCGAAAATTCAGGGTAAGAGGATTTTAATATCCCTTATTTCTGCAATTAAATTGATTCGAAGTCAGTGAGGGCGGGTGCAATATGCATATTCATTAATCCAGCCAGAACTGACTTTATTTCACCTATTCACGATAATAAACTGAAATTAAAACGATCTTCAACGTTAGATACTTTCTTATATACTTGGAACGCAACTTCGGATATTCTTATACCGGAGATCAAAGAAAAAGTGTTCAAAAACTAATTAACGGCGGCTTCAATAATGTTAGGGATGCCTAAAGGCGTAAAGACTTGCCGGGCGCTTCTACAAACGGTTAGCGATATTGTTCTTTTAATAATAAGTACATCGCTTATTGTTTCAAAATCATTTCCTATTCTAAGAAAAACAAGTTTTTCTGATTTAATTAAGGCTGATGAAAACACTAAAAAAATAATTTATTAGAAATCCCTTAGACTTAGTTTTCATTGTATTAAACTTATCTAATGTATATTTCTTTTTCTTTAAGTTGGTTATATCAACTACTGTGTTAAAAACATAATCCAATTATTGATATTCATATTAACAGGGAAATCTTTGGTCTCGCACATAAAATTAAGTTGTTTAGTTTGTTTCTTATTTTTCTATGAATACTTCTTTTTTTCAAATACTATTCTAAAAATTGATAAAAAATAAAATTACAGCGAAACACTACAGTCAGAGTGATTCAAGATTAAATCAATGTAAAAAAGTTAGGCTCTTAAATCTAAGAATTTATGTAATATATAACTTTACGGCTCATATACAAAAGAACATTTTACAAAAGAATATGTGTTACCTAAATATATACCAAACCAATATATATACCAAATTTATATACCAAATTGCAAAATTTACATATTTTTTCTTTAAGACAGATTGTCAACACGCGACTCTGATTGATATCATCTCATAATTGTAAAGAACGAGAACGATGACACGATAAATATTTCGAACATTAATTATAAAAACTCTAAATATAAAAGTTTTATTTTGCACATTGGATAACAACAGTTTTAGAAACACAAATTTACTATGACTTACCGATCACAATAAAAGGTCAGTGCACAGTGTGGCCGCTTCGTGATAGCTAGAGACAAACTATCAAAAGTATTTATGTCTCTTAGGAGTAAAACCGCGATGAAGTTGAAAAAGACGATGAAGTGAAGAAGACTGAAACTACTAACATACTGAATATTGTGTAAAAAAATTGATGAAAACGTTTTTATTTTCATGAAAGTCGTGAAAAAAAATGTTTAATGAAAACGTTTTTATTTTCATGAAAGTCGTTTACTAAAACAGTATAAATTAACTTTAAACAATTTAGTGCACGTATTATTTTATGCCTATCAGTGCACGACTTTCTTAAAAATAAAATTGTTTTTCGTAAAAGAAAAGTGTATTTATTTATTTTTCACTTTTCAGTTTTCAAGACGTACGCTTTTGTCGGCATTTATATAAAAACCTTACCTATGTTATGCTTCACATCCTAAAAAGTTCTGCTAATGACTCTTTATTGCAGGCCGCTTTCCTGTTAATTTTTTAGAGTCCATTTCCCCTATCCTAAGTCCATCTAAAAAAATAAAACAGCTTAAAGCTACATAATAGTTAGTCCTTCCTCAAATAATTTCGGCCCTAAATATATTTTGGGCCTAATTACATATAACATTGTCATTGTCTATTATCATTCACTGCATTTTATGATAGTAGCAACCCATGACATGATTAGTATAAACATGCATCTTTCAGCTACAGAACACCTGAACTTCACTGGAAACTGTATTGCTTTTGAATCAGCTACATGTATACCATCTCTGCCAAAGTCAATTGGCACCTTTGTGTTCGGCGTGAATAAGACCACAAAATTTCCGTAATAAACCTAATCACACCATTCACCAGACCTTTTGCCACATCAATGTTATACCTAACTCATCTTCTTTTCTCCGACGACTATTTCAAACTCCATTAGTAAGCCTTCTGACTTATTTATATCTTATTAATGACTTATTAATATCGTTCATCTATTTATGACTTATTAATATCGTTCATCGTAGCATTATCGAGCATTTTCGATATTTCGTGTCGCATCGACTGCTTGATTCTGTGATTTTATGACGAGTGTTTAAAATATTTAATCTCAAAATGTTGTATCACATTTTTATTGTGGTTACTTACTTGCTTGCTTGTTGGGTATATACCTAGAACTTTATCCATAGCAAATTTTCCAGTGGGCTCTTGAAGTAAATTCACCTTCAAATTGTCAAAATATTCAGACCTCATTTCCCCAACTCCTAGTGCGTTAAGAATATCAATGAAATTGTTATCACCTTGCTAACGTATATTTTCAGTAAGTTCTCACAACGAAAATAATCGACATACTGGCATACTGACAACAGGTGTATCAGAAGTTTTGATAGATGGAAGTTGCATAAAATCTCTAAATAAAAGAACGTTAAGGCCGTCGAAGGACTTATCCTCTTTTTTTTCACCGTCTGAGTATTGAATCAATCATAATCAACATATGTTATGAAACCATTGATGTTTTACAGACGATAATGAACTCTATATGGTCCCACTATTATCCCATGATCCATAGATAGTTCCCTGTTAATGGTGCTTTACCGATCAACGCGGCGTGGAAAGTTATTCCGTTCACTGGACGTATTACTACTCCTGTTTAGGTGACAACTTTAACATTTGTTTACCTAATTTAGCAATAGTTTAAAAAAAATTGCTAACTCCAGCTCAAACTGTAAAGAAAATTCTACGTCTTCTATCAGCGCTGTTAATTTTATTCCTTTCACTTTACGTCCCATCAAACTTTTTTTTCTGCCTTGCATTCATGGCTAGTTGTGCCGTCTAAAATCATTTTCGCCTGTTAAGATCTCTCTTCTGTGTCATCTAGCTCGATTTATTCAAGAATTTGAAAAGCGCTTACTTGGTTCAAAGCATGTTAGCTACTTGTTTCGATCATGGTAAAGCTTCATGTAGGTGATCGTTTCTCGGGTCGCTCTTCTCGTGCTAGTCTCATGCTGTATAGAAAACTTATAGCAGTTCAGTTTGGTTTTGATATGGCATGTCATAATAAACTGTAATGGTAATTTTCCGGATCTATTGTAGCAACAAAATACAGTACACGAATTAGTGCAGCAGTATTCCTTTTGATGACTTTCGCGTTGTCGGAATGTATTATCAAACACTTTCTTGCGGGGCTGTTCAGTTTCATAGGTATCCTAGTCAATATTTTCTTCGTTATGTTCTGCGACATTTCTGTAATATGGTTCCAACAATGTGGCAAATTCTAACAAACACTTGTTGTTGAAATCGTACTGTGCATATTCAGCTGATCGTTTTCCATACCTTTGAAATAGATTGACACAATATCCTGTAACCTGTCGATGTTTATTGAATTTTATTACTTCGTAGCACTATCCCAGTCTGCGCGTATTCAAAATCACTGTTTTTCTCGAACTATCATGTAGATTAAGATTGCTAAGGCGATATAGGCATTCACATTCGGAAACATGACGCTCTTTCATGATCCGCATACAAATTTAAAATATTTTCTTGACACGTCATTGTCTTCATGTCTAATTTGTTAAAGAGCTTGTGCTATTCCACGTTCAAAATCTATTGGCTCTGACTTAGGTAAATACTTTGCGATGTGAAATACAATCGATTCATTTGAACCGCTTAACTGAATGAAGTGTTGGATTGTATGTATTAATACATCGTTCGTGCCTACCTCTTTTCAGAAAATGTTGCACCTGAAAATTTACTGATCACGGTTTGATTATGTCTGTCAAAACGACTCCCCTGTATCCTACCTTGCTTGCCGCTGGCTTGCCGACATTATGAATGTACTTGCTATTCCTTAGAAAATATCAAATCCTAAGCAACAAACTAAAAAACATTTTTAGAACTTATCCAGCATACCTCTAAAATAGCAATTACAGGGAAAAAAATCACCATTGCTGTATATATCTGGGGCTATATCTGTGTGTTCGATTAAGTAACCATCTTATTTAACTACATAAAGAAGAATTATATTGATTTTATCCCGAAGTTTCTAATTATTCCATTTTGTTCCTATTTCCCTCGCGGCCTATTCTCAATTACCCCAAGAGGTAAATATGAACGATTATTATTTTGTTTTCTTTTCAAATATAATTGAAGTACTGTTCAATGTAAATCACGTAAATTTATGTATTGATAAAAGCTGATTTACTTTTGATTTTATTAAGTTGTTTTTGATTATTTAAAGATGACCTGTTTACCTGAGTTGTGTGACCTGAGTACACGAGTATGGCTACCATGCTCGCACATGCACGCGTCGCGTAAAAATTAAATTAGTAAAGTTTATGAATGTTTATTATCCCGTGAAAATTTCACGCTTTTACCTCAATTACTCCTCTAACAAACACTATAGGGTATTTCTCATTATGTTAGAATCTTAAAATTACACTACTGTTGTAGTTTTATGCCGAAAATAAAATAAAAAATCGGAAAAATGCTATTTCTCTCCAAAGTTTAAGTCAATAAAGGTTATTAATCATTTCAATTACCACGTGCGACTCACATTTTCATAATTTCAAGTATCGCACGAGTCAGGATAAGTGTACCCGAACGCATAACACATCTATTAGCGATAACCCTGCCACGCCGAAAAAGACAACGCTTATCAGTTACGAAAAATAAATTCATTTTTATGTTGTTTTTAACTAAATCGACAACGCCACCTCGCCGCATAGACGACAATTATCAACTGCGAATAGCCCATTAATTTTTAAGTGTCGAAAACGCCGCCCACCACCAAGGACAACAATCATCAGCTTATAATTAACAAAATTCAAGACAAAATTATTAGAGATAACACCACCCCAAAAGACAGCGATTATTAGCTGTAAGTAAACTATTAATTTTAATATGTTATTTTTAAATATATTTAAATGTGTTAAACATATATGAATGAGACAATCCGTCTTTGTATGAAAACTAATAAAAAGGCCACACTACAAGTATACCATATTTTTAATAATAAATTTATTTTATGTCAATTATCGCCTCATATCCATTAACGCCCAAAACGTAGGACAGACATCAAAGAAGTTACTCCTTCATAGTTTCTCCAGCCTGGCCGAACTATGGTTCGGTCACGAGTCACGACCCACGTCTTGGATATGTCCAAGACGTGGGTCGTGACTCCTGCATCGCGATTCTATAGTTGACTGGGCACGAATTCGATTCGAAATACAGTTGTTGAAGAGATAAAAGACTCCACCTGTAGGCGCTTCTAACACTTCTACGGAGTGAACAAGTCGACGGAGCAGTTTCGAAGCCCTTCAGGATCAAGAGAAAATACACCGAAGCTACGAGCCGACGCAACTCTACATACGCAGAAGACAAATACCTACTTTCAATGGAAATGGTAGTGAACGCGAACTCAATGGATTCACAAGAGCAACAGAGATACTATTGCATACGATTCCGGAGGATGAAACTTTCAAAATATACTTAGTTCTTAGTAAATTAATCAATGAAGCCGTTAACATAGTTTGTCGAGGTAGTCGTAATTTCCTGACTACCTCGATAAACCTAAAATTAAAAAGTTATTATTACAACGCTATAGTAGATGGTCGGTCAAGATAAAGGACATTATAACTGAAACACAAAACGTACAACCTACGATAGATAGACTAAATCTGTTAATTCATAACTTAAACAAGATTATAGGTGAAGAAAAAACTTCGACAGGCGAAGCTCGACTAATTGTAGAACCTTCAGCTCATCACTAGATATTAAAATATTTACCTCCAATATACAACGATCTGTGCAAGCTTGATATGTACGAATAAGTGTGTATTAAAGCAAGGAGATTAGATAGAGAAGAATACTGTATAAATAAAATACGAAAAGAAAAACCGTACAAGCCCCAAGCTTACACACGCCGGTACAAAAACGTAATTTTAATAATTTATTTAAAGGCGCTCCACCACAAATGTGCCAACCAATACAAAAGCAAATTCACACTTCTTCTAACGTTCAATAACGGTACTCAAAATAGACATCTATTTGCCGAAACAGCTACACAAACCTCATTTAAAATGATTCAGCATAGAATTAACTTGATTAAAAATGAACCTATTTACCAACACGCTTACCGGCTACCTAAAATTCAAATACAAGACTTGACTAGACGAATTATGTGGGAAAATAAAATAATATAACTTTCCGACTCACCGTGGTCAAATCCTATCCATTCGGTAGAAAAACACGTAGAATCTGGAAAACCTAAAAAATAACAACTCGTCATAGACTATCGTAAGTTAAACGAACAAACCCGCGTTAGAAAATTCCCATTACCCAATATAGAAGATATTTTCTCGAAACTGAACGGTTCAAAATGTTTTTCTACCTTAGATCTAACCGCCGGATACCATCAAATCCAGATAGATACCGAATTAATACCTTTAACAGCCTTTTCGACACACGATAGTCATTGCAAATATACCTGTATGCCATTTGGAATAAAGGCAGCACCAGCAAACTTCCAGAGAATAATGAACTACGTACTCAGACCACACCTAGAAGCCAATACCTGCTTAGTTTACCTTTACGATGTTATTATATTCACTCAAATGGAACAAGGACACCATTGATGACTGGCTGATGTTTTACACACAATCTATCGCTGCAACTTAGGCATTAATAATGAAAAATGTAAATTTTTCAAACATCCATTAAATTTTTAAGACACATACTAACAACCAACGGACTTAAACCATGCCCGGAAAAAAATATAGCCATTAAAGAATTCCCGCTTCGCAAAACACTGAAACAAATAAAATCTTTCTTAGGATTGGTATCCTATTATAAAAAAATGTATACCGGATCTCTCAAAAGTAGTGAAACCAATAACGAAACTAATAAAAAAACGCAAATAAAATACAGAACGAACGCTGTATGCATTTTAAAGAATAAACAAAAGAGTTACTAATGAATCTTCCGATACTAGCATATCCCAATTTTAATTTTTTACCATTACGATAGGCGCTAGTAAAATATCACTAGGAGCATTCATTTCGCAAAATCAAGCTTACACTTCACATGCCCTAAACTCGACGGAACAAAAATACAATACAACTGAAATAAAATTATTAGGGAGCTTATAGACTTATATTAACTCGTTTCCCACAGTATATTTATGGCCGATGCTTTATTTTAGAAACGGACAATCGACCCTTAGTTTGGATAACAAAACTCAAGAAGCCGAACGCGATATTGACTCGTTGGAAACTAAAATTACAAAGTAAAATTACGAGATCAAGCATAAAAAGGGATTGTCGAATATATCTATATGCTTTATCTCGTGTAGAATTAAATCACAACTCCGACGCAGCAACCGTACACCGTAATTATGATGATTCATCTAACGGATTCACAATTAAACAAGATTACCCTCCGCGACGAATGAATCGTATTTATATCAAATTAGACTCCGAACATCAAATAGAAATAACTGAAAAATATAATAAAACTCTTGATTATAATTTAACGATTACGGACCCAAAACAATTCAAAACATTATTAATAGAATATTGCAAATATGCGAACAGAATTTAAGCCAACAATTGTCAGAAGTTTACCAAAAAACTTCAATTCCTCATTAGAAATCATCTGGTTCACCAGACCACGCAAAGAAGTTACAGATGTGGACGAAATTAACAAAGTAATTCGGAACGCCCATAAATATTTAAGCAGACATTTAGGCAACCCGCGTTAATTAACGAAATTTCAAAAAAATATTATGTGGAAAGCTTAAAACAATTAACTAATACATGCCTAAAAAAATATCAAATATGTAACAAAGTAAAATATGATCACAAACCCAAAAAAAGTATTTCATAGCAGATTATTCGAGATAACTAGTTTAAAAGAAATCTGCAATAGCCTCGATGAAGTCTATGTATTCGCGCAAAACAGAACCCTACACCCGCCTAACAAATAGCGTAGTTACCATCCCAAAGAAAATAAATGTTATTAAGACCTTTTAATATTAAATGAACAAATAAACCCTAAAGTAACGATACATTAGTAAAATGATTTTTAACTATTCCTATTGTTTCCAAAGATCACTATAATTTTGAGTATGTTTTACTCTTAATAAAGGAAGTAAATGAAAATTTGCAATATTATAAATATAGTGCCAGGTCTAGAAACAAACAGTTGAACAAAGTACATTAATGTAAACAAAAAATATGTTAAACCTTATTAACTAATAATTGTACCAGACAAACACTACTAAAACAATAAAACGAGTGTTCTAATGTACTAATCCATTGTCCTCCGGAGTATTTAATAAAAATATCTACAAGAAGTGGAAAAATTAGTAAAGGACAGACGCAGCAATAGAGAAGATAATCTCTGGATCATACATAGATGATAATTCAGAATGTACACGAGAAGACGACGAATACACTATTCAAATCTACAAACCAACACTGATAAAACCTATCAACACTTCTTCCATTACTTTAATAACGGAAAATAACAAAATAC
This sequence comes from Druceiella hillmani, assembly GCA_039881145.1. NCBI lineage: Eukaryota > Metazoa > Arthropoda > Insecta > Lepidoptera > Hepialidae > Druceiella > Druceiella hillmani. The sequence goes on along the minus strand of JAYKKI010000079.1, from coordinate 1,309,877 downwards.
AAGTCCAACTGAGTATGATGGATAATCACCCCTTAGCATGTCAAATCCAAGGGACTTTGATAATATTATACGTACTGCTGGCAATTTTTATTTTTAACATCTTCCTTTACGTCATTCATAAAAGCCCACGAGTTTACTTCACACTGGGTCGGAGAAGTCCGCATAACGGTACCCGAACGCATAACAAATTTATTAGCGATAACGCCTCCACGCCGGAAAGGGCAACGCTTATCAGTTACGAATAATAAATTCAATTTTATATGGTTTTTAACTAAGTCGATAACACCGCCCCACCGCATAGACGACAGTTATCAACTGCGAAAAACTTATTAATTTCAAAGGACAACAATCATCGGCTCATAATTAACAAAATTCAAGATTAAATTATTAGAGATAAAACTGCCCCAAAGGACAGCGATTATTAGCTACAAGCAAGCTATTAATTTCAATTCGTCATTTTTAATTATATTTAAATATATTAAACATATATGAGTAAGATAATCTGTCATTGTATGGAAACTAATAAAAAGGCCTGCATGCCCTAACTCTTGCTTAGTCAGCTCTAATAATTGTAACACATAACAAGTGTACCGTATTATTAAATACTAAATTTATTTTATGTCAACTATCGCCTCGTATCCATTAACTCGCGCGATACACATTCAAGTATAAAGCGCGACACACCCCCAACAAAGTATTAGTGTAAAGAAGAAAAATCCATTTCATAAGCTTAGAAAATTATTCTATAACATAAATTTCATTCAAAAAGTCTTTCTTTAAGAAAATAAGTACATAGGTATACTCATTTGTTAGGTGAGGACCTCAAGAACGAATTATAACAAGTGAATAGAACACGCGTCATAGTTACTGGGTTTCACACTGGTTAAAAAATTGTACACCTGTGCGAGTTATTTGAGTAACCAAATAGAGACAACTAATCAAAACACTTGTCCTATACTTTGTCATATAGAAGATATGCCTTATATAAGCTTCACCGGGGGCAAGCACGACCACATTGTACGTATTTGTAATGAGGGTATGATGATCGCACTTGAAATGGGCGAGCTATAGTCTCGTAGCCATATATGAATAACTACTTTAATAATACAGGTAAACAAATCCTAAAAATAGCAAATCGTTAACCTACAAATCTAAGAAGTGAATTCATGGCGTCAAGAAACTTGGCGAATAATATTAAATGTCTCGTCAACGAAACTCCAGCAATCACCCATACAAATTTGTGTGGTGCACTGGCCGCAGGGGGCGTGCCTGCATCGCGGCGGTACTGGCGAGATACGCTTAGGCAGCGAGGTAAAACATGCGATGAGCGCTCACAAGCTCGGGTGTCCGTGTGCTACGCCCTAATATTAAATTAAATTCTAATTATATGTCAGCTTTAAGTTTTTTTTTTGTTCCATATCGTTATTTCATCAACAGTTAGTTCAGAAGGAACGTATCTTACGTATTACTTACGTGTTGTACCCTAATTCCTTCCAGTTAAAAAATAAAATTGACCAACCAATATTTTAATTTCATATGCGAAGTTTCCACAAGTGTCAATTATTTGAATATTAACGAAAATTAACATTTAACAATATGATAGAAAAACTATAGTGTGTTCACAAGCAAAATAATAGTTTTTATTTTTAATCTCAATTTTTGTGTTTCTATTTGGATTCGCATCACGCAAAAATGACCAAACAAACATTAATAAACTGTCTCTATTGTATAGCCAATGTATATGATACGAATTCTTACAGTGAGCTTTAGAACATCAAAGAACTGCCGAGCTTTAGAAGAAAAGTTTTCAAGGGTAAAAAACCGTCTGTATAAATTGTTTAGGAAAACAAACACATAACTACAAACGCAAAACACATAACTATATAGATATTTTTGTGCAAATAATAAATATTCTTCAAATTTGGTTTAAAAGAATTAATAACAAGCGCTAGTCAGAAAAATAAATTTCGCAAAACGCCGAATTTAATAGAGTTTAGGCTGTTTTTCTTTTGGTGGTGATAGAAAAAAACAGTGAGCCGTCACGGGACGCCTGGCAGATGTGAAACATCGTGTTCGTACAAGTAATATGCATAAAAGACAAGACTATTACAGGAACTAAATATAGCATAATGAAAAAATAAAGTATTACGAATTTCTTACAGAAAATGATGACTTTATTTAATAAACATTTATTTACAATTAATACAAAAATAATAAAGCACAGGTTATGTGTACCGTAGTAAACAACAGCGTCGAACTGAGTGAGGAGGGGGTCGCGTAGTCGGTTGCGCATGGCGACACATCGCCATACCGTACACTCTACTACATATAGACTATATATATACCTTAGTATAGCGTGGCGACCCGTCGCCACGGCAAGCGCCGCCACGCCAACGATCCGGTTTATACCTGCGCCTATAGATGTTTCACATCAAAACTTTCTAGACAAAAGTTAGAAAGTGTCATCTTTGTACATATTATACATATAAAATTTGGTGTCATCCAAGCACTTATAAATTTTTACCTATTTTGTTGTATTTTAAGGCGCCACCATTATGAAATTATTGGACTTGTTTAGTGTATACAAACTTAATATGAATTTAAATCTTTACATATATTAAATATTTTGCGCTAAACAATTTCATCACAATTAATAACAAATTTCGTTATATTCCATATATTTATATATGTATAAACGTATATTATTTATTACATATATAAATTTGCGTTATTATCTTGGAATGATGAATGGAGACCATTATCAATGAAATTCTAGTAAAATCGTCCCGAATCTCAAATTGACTTAAAAGCTCTTTGTGAAAAAATATATACGGAAAGCCACAGACAAAACCGAATTATAAATAAACTCGCATTGTCCTAAGCTTTAAACTCGCCCAAGCTTTAAATTCGTTTCATGCCTAATGCCCAATAATTTTTTGTCCGAACACTGCTCCATTATCTGCCACCGCTCCGGAGAATGTCACCACGCAGGGACGGTTAATGGAGCGCCGCGCAGCCCGCGGCCGGAATGTCATCCACGCCCGATATTAAATTCCGCCGCCACCGATGTCTTCATTATGCGGCTATAGCTATTGCTAGCAGGCTAGCCACCTAGCCCTCCTCTTAAGACTCAATTAACACTAGTTGCTTTAATCAAGGCCAGATTATTTATCATTGGAGGCAAACCTCGTTAAAAGACGATTTAAGATTTCCGTAATCAAAAATGCAACCATTATGCGTTCGTCATATTTGTTCGTCTACTACAGCCTCACACTTTATATGATTTTGGACCTATGAGTATACATTTTTGAAAGTAGATGCTACTGACGAAGACTTCAATGAATATGTAGATAAATATAAATTATATATATATATATATATATATATATATATATATATATATATATATATATATATATATATATTAATGTTAATGTGGAAAAGTGGCGAATTTTTTTTCGGGCACGAGTCAAATAATATCTCATTAAACAGATATTTCAAAAGTGTGTCTAAAAGATATTTCAAAATCATGAAATGTGGTAAACATTTCACTTTTAAGCCTCCTTTGCAAAATATTAAGGTTTAAAGTGAAATGTTATTGCACCTCAAACAATCAATCTTTAATCTCGAAAAATTCCTAAGCAATTAAAAAAATCAATTAAAAGTATTTTGGTTATTTTCAGTCACCAATTTCGACATAGCCTGCTACGAAACTCTCATTACGAAAAATGTTTGATGCGTACTCGTTCGGTATAGCTTCGTTCTTCATTTTTAATTTTTATAATTCGAAAACTTTATTCGAATATCAAAACTTCGTCGTCTAATTTAGAACAATAGCAATAATCAGATGGTAGTAAATAGGTGTCCATAATGCAATGTATTCCGAATAAGATTTTCAAGTAAAAAATAGTTTATGGTTATTTATAATTTTCCATCCACCCAAAAACTAGTTTCAATTCGAAACTCTTATTCGAAGCCTTTTGCAAAAAAATATTTGACTATTTGGACTATACGTATGTTTGCTTCCCTGCAAGATATACAAGGTTACATTTTGGTCAACGACCAAATTTTAAAGAGCGATGAAGTATCGTCAAATGACCTACATAATGAAAAAAAATGGAAACTTTTTACCCTTTTTTCTATAGGATATAACTTGTTCTAAAGGAAAAAAAGTAACGCATTGACATAGTAACTCTAAACAATTTCGCCGCCGGTGAAAAAGACAAAAGAAAGCCGTGATGACAAACGAACACTCTCCGCCCGCGCCTGCTTCCTCTTTTATAACAAATCGCGCATCGCATCGTCGGCTTCAGTGATATTACACGTACCAACTTGTTGGTGCGCATACCATTTTTACGAGATTTGTACCGTGTACCGACTGAAATTTATGTTGGTACGCAAAAATACCAACTTTTAAAAATAATCTTGCAGCACAAAAATTTTAAAATGCCATCCTGCAGTTGAAATAAAAGATATAACGTAATAAGCGAAAATTATATGTAATTATAGCTGTTGAAAAATGAAAATAACTGCTGAAAAAATATAATCGTGAAGAAAATAATACTTTTTTTCAAAAATTTTATTTTGTACCGATAAAATGTTATTATTGCCTATATTATAAACTAATCAACCAATTTTATTCAAATTCGAAGCGAATTAAAGCTAATTGTACAAACTTTCAAGACATCGATGAAAACTGAACTATCATTTTAAGTTTAAAATGTATCTAGATATGAAACACAAATATTTCATACGTCCACAACTTCCAAATTTATTGACCGATTTAGCTATTCTTTAAATTCGTCTAAGATAATTGCTTGAATAATAAGCGTGCTAAAATTATTTTAATTTTATAGTTTTAAATTTTCAAATAATAATCGGAATTACTTGAATTCTAATCTTTAATATAGTGATAAACAAGCGAAGATTATTGCGTTAAATCGAATATACATAACCAAACTTCTCACTTTTACTTAAATGTAATAATATTTATACTTAACTCGCATGGATGTGAGCATAATTCTGAAAAAAATTATGCTTTTACTTTTTAGTAACATCTCTAAAACGATTATATATTTGTGGGTGTATATAGTGTATATATATATATATATATATATATATATATATATATATATATATATGTATGTATGTATATATATATGCGTGCAGACGCACGCAAACAATAAAAACCTGTGCTCAACGAGCTCCCTCTGGATGCACCGGTGCGAATCTCAATGAAAGTTTAGATGGGCAACCATATCATACGCAATAAAACTTATTGGCGGTTGAAGCTAGTCGGCTGTTTATCCCAACTAACCAAAAAATAGTGTTAATCATAATAATAAAATTTAGCCAACGTTTTGTTGGTGGAACAACCAAATTAGTACGTGTATTTGGTGCTTAACGTTCCGAAACCTTTATAAAATAACTTTATGCTATCCGTCCCATCTGATTGTTTTCAACTTTAGTCTATTTTACGTAGGATAATGAAATTTAGAAAATATTAGGTCTTGCTAAGAAGTAATCCAAAAGTTAAATTTGTAAAGATTCGACGAAAAATAAGAGTAAAATTTTTAAAATTTACATTTGACCATTTTTTAAATATTTTTAATGAAATTTATTAACACATCATTGATAAGTTAATGCCTTAAAAATGTAGTGTGCATAAAAAATTACGGATAAGGAAAGCTGGCAAGGTATGTCAATGTCTTAAAAATACATATGTGTTTTTAAAATAAAATAAAATATGTCTATTTATATTACTTATTTGTAGTAATCTATCTTTAGTTTTGTGGTATAATAAAACAGAGTTAATTTTACGAAAATTAATGAAAACGTTTTAAAAAAATATTTGAAACAAACGCGATATTAAAGTAGTCTGTTAGGGTAATTCTAAATAATACGCTTATATCTTTATAGGCCAATTCAATAATTAGAGATCATCAAATTGTGACTGTTACAATAGAAGTTACGCCTAACAAGTAATATTTAATAAATGCTTTTTTACCCTCGATCTCATTTAAGATCAAAGGTGGAGAATCTTTCTAAAACCTTAAGGAAATAAAATTATTCTCGTTTAAATAATTAGTCAGCCATACACTCCAAAGTGCTTATTGGATTTCCACTCAAAAAGTAGTTTAATTGTCATAGTCAAAGTGACATTTGACAAAGGTTGTTGTTTGGATTGAATTTTTTGTTATCAATTAGTATTGAAGTTCTTGTGTTATTAATATACTGAAGTAAGTTTAACTATCGTAATAATTTTATTTTAAAAATACTAAAATTTATCAGAGATCGAGTACGAACCTAGCCTGACCGCGGCGCAGGTTCTTTAAGGTTATTTGACATGCTGTTTGAAACAAATACTTTTATACCATTATAATTCTACTTGCTATGTTTTAATGTTTCAGTATAATATTATGACTGATACAGAGCCTATATTGTTGAGCGAAGAAAACGTGAAACAGTCAGCTAATGAAGTGCTTAATGCAGAAATTCCTTCTGAAACTTTAAATGAATTTTCATACCTCGATAAAGGAGGATTCTCATCCGAAAAATACAAGATTGAAATTCGTGGACTACCCAAATACTATGGCATTAATGTAAGAAAAATAAACAATATTACTTTATAAGTTAATAGTGGTACCTCAATTCTTGACACGGTTACATTTTTGTTCTATGTTTGAGACTCATATTAATGATATGTATTGCATATAGAGTCTGGTATCCAAATCCTCAAATTACAAAAAATAATGGTTAATTACAGTTAATTGAACAAACATGAACATGTTATGTTAATTACGGCGAGCTGAACAAACATGGACGTATCATTTGGCCTATCATACTCTCCTTTCCATTCTATCAACCAAAACGATTTCAGGCCAACTTAGAAAATGCAGTTTGTTATGCAGAATTAGGTTGGAAATATTTGTTTTGTTATATAATTATTATGACATTTTTTGTTATTTGTTATGGCCTAAGTTTCATTTTTTTTTATTAATGTCTTTTACAGTCATCCACATCACAAAATGTTTATATTTAGATTTCCATTTCCTCAATGTTTACATGTGCAGATATTCATTGAAGGGACTTCCTTTACTATGAAATGAATATATAGACTTGCTCGCTAAACACGTGGGGAGCTTGAAATAGGGTTCTCCTACCAACGCACTAACAGATGCATATACAAAGGCAGTAGCCAAATGCAGACTTTTCAGCCAACCTCTAAAGGAACAACTAATTTCAGGTTTCAATTGCTCCAGAAAAATAGCATCCGCATTAGCAAGACTTATGACAAAGTACTTCAAAGGTATCAAAATCCATCCAAATTGTAAGAAACCTTTACTGGAAATTGTTCCACCTTTACTGGAGTTTGTCACCGCAAAAACTTCTCTACAGCCAACAAGCACCTGACCTAACAGCTTTAATTATATAGGCTTCTGAGGCTATTTGATCTTTCATTATTCATATACACAACAAAAACGACAATAGATTTCCCTGTATTTTTTTATATATTCAGTGCATGTACATTTCTAGTGAGGTGCTGCGTCTGAATTGATTGAAGTATAAAGGAGTAATATTCTGTTAATTCCCCTGTTCTAAAAATTAACTGTCTCAGATTGGATATACAATTTAGTATTGTTTTCACTTGAGGTCTGTGAAAAAATACACAATTACAAACCTGTGCTCTTTATTTATTGTATACTCTTAGTTTTAGTACTTATAATATTAGATACCAGCAACTTTTTGATAGGCTTTCAATAATCCTAATTATGAATTAAGCTGTTAAACCATATTATTTCTTTTTCATAGTCACTTGAAAGGTTACCTACGTGTTTGAGAGGATACAGACAAGTTCTAGTAAATTTTTATATAAGCTCTTAATGTTTTTAGGAATTTAAGAAGTTACTTACAACCAAACTTGAGTTAAAATTGGGCAAAGTAAAAACTCCACGTCGGGGCAGTCACTGGCTTTATGTTTGTTTCCAAAACGAGGAGGATCGAACAAAAGCGATAACAGCACTTCATGGGTACTCGTGGAAGGGAAAAAATTTGAGTGCACAGATTGCGCAGCCTGCTCCTGACCCACTTATTAAAAAAAGGAAGCAAAGCAATATAAGAAGTGGACAAGATAGTAAAAAAAAGAAAGCAGATGAAAACAAAAGTCAGGATGAAAAATTGAAAGACACAACCACACCTTACTGGAACATTCCTTATGAAGAGCAGGTATTTAACTTTACTGCAAAAGCTTCAATGTCCAATAGAAAAGTACTATTGATGTTCATTCACATGCTAAATATATAAAGAGACAATCAATTTTGTATGTCTAATAAAATTGTGAAAACTGATTCTAACATAAGTATTATATTTTCATGACAAATTTTTATCTATTCTCTTTTGTTATTATAGAAAACCGCTTAGCAAAATATAACTATATTATAGTTAAATCTAATACAAAATTAAAAATGTTAGATAAAGTAACTGGTATTTTTTTATCTTTATCTTAATAGATCTCAATACAATCTTCTCCTTGCTACAATCTGTATTGAAGAATACCATAAACTCTCTACAATCAAAATTATCACCATTTGTCAAGTAACATTCAATGTCACTATTTGGGACACATAACAATTGCAAGTGCATACTAATATTTATCACATCAGAAACAGAACCTTTATTGCAACAAACAAGTCTAGTTCCAATATTAAAAATAAATAACACTAAATTAATTGTGTATCTGTAATGAAACCGAGAAAGTTTGGTAGAATTGTATAGTAAGTATATAATTGAAAAAAATTAATTCAATGTTAAATATTAAAATTCATTTTTAACTTACATAAAATATTACTAGATATTGCTGTCCACTTATATTTTTAGGTTAAAATGAAAGAAACCGAAATCAAAAAGCTTATGAGCAACCTAGACAATGAAATATGGAAATCAAATTATTATTTAAGAAAATCTATAGAAAACAAACGCAAGCAGTACAATGGATTGAGTTGGGAGTTAAAACCGATGAAAAGAGCAAAGAAAACTGAAGGTTATAGAAATAAATGTGAGTTCACTGTGGGCATAGATGAGGAGACAGGTTTGGCTACTGTTGGATTTCGACTTAGCAGCTATGTGACTGGTTGTGTGGGCGTCGCCCCAGTCGATTCACTTATTCATATCACTGACACCATGAAGAAAGCTGTATTAGTAAGTGCGATATTCAATTTCATTAGTAAATAAAATTTATTACTGAGGGTAATTTTTCCAGAATGGGACAAATATATTATTAAAATTTTAAATCACTTATTTAGCCTAAAATAGTTTATTTAAAATTTTTATCTAGTCTCATTAAAAATGGACATATATTAATTTTATTAGGTCATAATTGAGTAACACCTCCTACCTATCTATCAGAAGAAAATAAGGTAGATTAAAAAAGAAAGACGTGAAAAATTATGTCGGATGAATAAAAGTATAATTGGAAAAATGAAAAAATATTTGGTGAAATTGATTCTACATACAGAAAAATTGAAAAGGGTATTATTGACAAATAAATCCATGTAGAAAGAATGACTATACAAGAACAAGTCTTAAAATTTTCCAAGACAAACTTTAGAAAATTTTAGATTATAGGGAATATGATTTATTGTATATCGACGGTAACAATTTAATGAAACTTATTGTGATGTTTGGTTTCGAACTTTTGCCACATTTCTCAGTACCATTATACTTACTTAAAATGATAATCTAAAGTTTTAATTTATAGATTTTCCAAGAATTCATTCGTACATCAGAACTTAAACCATTCTCACCAGTTGACTACAGTGGTAACTGGAGACAATTGACAGTAAGACAGTCTATGGCTAATGGAGATATCATGTTGATAGTCGGGATTCACCCACAGGTAAGTTTATTTATTTGCTTGCTTTCTCTCTTGCCCAAATCTATCTAGATGTACTCCAGATTGTGGATGAAGATTTGAAAAGTAATCAAGTGTAAGAAATTAGCGTTCCCAATAGTTCTAAAATAATATCTTCTCTATTACTTTTAGTAAAATTTAATATATTCATATATTAAAACGCAATATAATACTTATTTTCCTGTAGTGTTGAAATATACACTATTGATTAAATATACAACTTTTATAACAGTGTGTACTGTTACAAAAGCTGTATATTTAATAATATGTATTATTATTTTTATTAAGTTATATTAATTTATGTAAAAATTATACATAAGGGAAAAATACCCCTCTGGCATCAAACAACCATTTGATGATAATTACATTGAATGTTCTTGAAACATCTGACAGGTTTAACGCTAAAAGGTTATATAAATCTGCACACTTTGCTATGGTGATCTTAAGTTTCAACATTGTTCAAGTAAAAATGTTCTTTGTGAATTGCATGTTGCGTGCAATTTTGTTCAATACATTCTGACCCAATTTAAGTAATATATAAAAGTGATATGTTTTAAAATTAAACTTAAGCTAAGTACCTATCGTTAAGAAAAAAATTCGTGTAAAAATTAAAAATTTACATAAATTTGTTGCTTAAAAATTTACTTAATTGTTTTTAAACTGTAGTATAGTCACTTACTATTTGATAGTGGTTTCTCTTTTAATAATAATTTAAAATAAATATGAAAATAGAATAAACAGTTTCTCATCTTAATTCATATAAATAAATTGTAAAAATTGTATTTCTTAAATTACCTACCCCTTTTCAATCATATGTATATCTTATCTATTAAAAAATTATGCAGCTTTTTCACGGTTCTAAGTCTATTACAAACAAACATTGTACATTGTAAACAAAGATTGGTATTTGAATAGATTACATATTTATAAAGAGAAGAGTTCTGTTTATTGTGTTTTAAGATCATTAAAAAAATATCTGATTGGCATGGGGATTTCACCATCATGCTCAGATAGATATTGGAACTTATAATGACTTGAGTTCTGTTTAACAAAAACATGCAGGCATCTAATTTGTAGCAATAACAGTCACCTACAATATTTGTACTAATGACAAACACAAAGGGAGCTCTTTTCCTCAGTGCTATAACAGTGTTCCTATTAAATGTGCATATCCTTGCGTAAAGGTTTATAACAATAAGCTATAAATATGGTATAAACCTTCATAATATGTATGTATTGCCATATTTAAGTTTATTCCTTTTTACGCATGCCAAAGGACCTAAATAATCAATATGCACATGTAATGACAAAATCACAGAGCTTCATTAGAAAGTGGATAAGCAATTTAAAGAAGTCTATAATGTAGACGATCTGCCGGTGACAGGAAGTACTTGTGTGATCTTATTTAAAGAGGATAACATGATTGGTGGCTTTATCCAGCATCAACCGTGTTTGACATTCCGCCAATCTCAAATGCTTCTTCATATAAAGGGAATACAGGTCTCTCTGAAAATGATAAGACATTGATTGCTTGGATTTTAGATTGGTTTTCGTTCCAATACACAGAAACTATTTCTTTCAGAAACTATTTCTTTCAGAAGCATACCAAATATAGACTCAATTGGGCACAAGAAAATTTTCATAGAGATTGCAACAATGTAACCATCACAAATGAAGTGTCCTTTTGGCATGGTCACCTTTGAAAAGAACCTGATCGACAACAGGAAGTAAACTCATTCAGCGCACTAAAATACCCGGATGTTTCGGGTTGTTTCTCCAAACATAGCTTTGAGTATCTTTATCGTTTCAGTAGTGATAATCTGAATGTAGAAAAAATGCATAAAATTTATGAAAAATATTTACTATGATCTGCTAATTGATGACTCGGTCCCGTAACAGAATTTAAATGCTTCAAGTGGATAACGATTTCAAGCAACGTCACTTTCAGTGTGCACAGTGGGAACTAGAAAATGAAATATCAATATTGAAATGACATACAATTTCTCCTGGTGCAAGTTCTGTAGAAAATGGGTGGTCTTTAATAAAACATTAATTGAGAGGAAAACATGTACACTTTGGGAACTATGTCATCTCAGATTCGAAAAATTTGAGAAATAAGCAGATAGTTGACAGCATAACATGTAAATGTCAAGTTATAATTAACAATAACGGTAATTAGACTGTATATTATAAATACATTTCTGAATTACAGTAGATTTTTCACTTTCCCCCTCTTTTGTTTTTTTTCATATAGACCGTTTTTTCTAAAGATTTATTAGTACGCACGCTTTATATGAAGAAAGAGTGGAAGTGGACCAGGTGTATTTAAAATTAAATTTTTAAATTTCAGCCACATTAAAATACTATATATACAACATGAAACTTACAAAAATGTTAACTGTTTATACAGCTAATTATTACATTTCATCTTATTATATTGTCTATTATTATCCGTATTCTCTTGCAAGATTGGACCGTAGAAGTAACTACACCGTTATTGTTACATAAAAATAATGTTTGATAATAAATGTACAGACAATGAAATCTAGAAAAAAATCTACAAAAAAAGTTACCAGGATGTATATGGCTTATCATTATAAATTTTTATAAGCGTATTTATGTTACAAGATTAGGTCGTACTTGACTAAAAAACAGGATAAATACCTAAACGTTTTAAAATACTTTTTATAAATTAACCGCAGACAATTATTTTATAATAAAAGTGACTAAGAAAAATTGCAGTCGTGGTCCCTTTTATGCCCAGAAAAACTGGGACAAAATGTTTAAAATATAAAAAGAAATAATTATCATAGCATTTTATTATTATGAAACATAGAGCCTTAAAAAAAGAGTTACATCTTTTGATTTGGATGGTGTCACCCAACTATACATACAACATGTTTTTGACTGTGTGTGATATATGGAATCACCTACATAATTGTTTTACTTATTAATCTCTATACATACCTACATATATACACAAAGTTATACATTGATACCATATTTCAATTTGAAAATACTGATCAGAGATGCATGCATTTACGCTTAACAGAAGATCTTAGTTTCCAGTAATGGATTGCCGATAGAAAAAATTATTTCGAAGTTAATTCCAAATAAAAATATGACTAAATAAATATATGAAGTTATGTCAATATAATATCGAAAATTAAATATTTTAGTATATTGCCTGACTTGAAAGTACAAATCGTTCATGAAATGCAACGTATATTTGAAAAAATATTGAGAGACGATTTTAAAGAAAGCAACGAAAATATGATGAAGTCTGTATTATTAATTTTGTCTGTTATGAATTATTTCTTAGGAGCTGAGTGAGGAACAACTGGAAGTCCTAAAACAGGACCTCGTGAAACATTTTAGTGTGGAACGGAAAGATTCATGCCAAATCCGATCACTATATATTCAACATTTTGTTAAGCGGTAGGTTTACTTTTTATAAAAGAATCATAACATTTTAAAATTCATTGTGATTCTCAAATTTGTTATAATGTGATGTTTTCTTTTTCACCTATATAGAAAACCTGGAGAGGATCCCTCAAAACCAATCCATCTGATGGGCGCAACACACATTTCTGACAAGATATTGGGTCTCAATTTCAGGATATCACCAGAAGCCTTTTTCCAAGTTAGTACAAAAGTTTGCACTGTTTCAAATTTAATTTATTGTTCTCAAGATGGATATACTTTGGAATAACTCAACCTGTCATAAATTTTTATTTATAATATCTGATTTTATAAATATCCAAAAATAATATTATATTTAATAAAAGTATCGTGACTAAAAAAATAATCATGGGTATTTGACGGAATTTGATAGTATACAATATTCCAACACTAATAAATGGGAAAAGAATATACTTTTTTATGTATATGTTACTTGACCTGCTACCTATGATATTGAGGTAATATCATAAAAATTCATAACTTGGATAATCTGAATATTTAGTACACTGAAATATTTGATTGCTAACTTCGAAAAGAAAGGAGAAATTTAATAAGCACTGGAACAAAGTTGTATCAATTTGTGCAAGTGTTATCATGTTCTCTTAGACCTTATTATCATGAAAAAGAATTTGCCAACACCTTGTAAGTGAAGTCAGTGCAAAACTGATTATAACATCACAAGTAATATAAAAAGTATGCAATGAACTGGTAAGACTTCGATAAATAATACTTATTTGTGACAATATTTTTATTTACATAGATAACTATAAAAACACTGCACTATTGTAAATAATTGCGGCCAGGACAATGAGTATACCAGGTCAAAACAAAAGGTATGGAGTTACTCACTAGCATTGTATATAATCACGCACATGCAAGGTAATAGTAATGAGTGATATAAGAACAATATTATTTACACATAAAAAATATGATGAATTATCAATATTAAGCCCAGTCCTTCATTTACTCAATGTCCTTTTACCATTAATTTCCAAAGAAAATTTGAAAACTCCACTTGGTTTAATCATGTAAATTTAGGAAAAATTGGTATTTTCACAATGACTAAAAATTATTGGTTTAATATTTCATGTATGAGTAAAATTATTTTGTCTAATATTTCATATATAGCAATTATGTGTAAATATTACATTATACAATTATTATTAAAGCCTTTATTTTCCTTAATATTATGCTAATTATAATTCATTTCAGAAATAAACATAATTTTAATTAAATTAAATTTATATTTGATCAATATTTTTGAGAAAATAGTATGTGATAGGTTATCTTTATATACCTGCAGTTCTACACCATCGTTTCGCTCTGGACAGAGCGGCTGTGGTCTACGTTTAGTATAGTTATGGGTGGCCGTTGTTAGTCGCCTCACGATGCCTCTCCATCTTTCCCTATTTCTCATTGCCCTCGTATAAGAGACCGCCTACAGCAGACTCAATTCGGTCTGTCCACTGCATCAACGACATCACACGTGGTCTAGTGCCTTCTACTCGTCCCTGCACAACAATGCGCTCTATGGAGCTACTATCTCCACACATAACGTAACCAAAAAATTGTATAGAAATGTTGTTAGAGATCAACACTCCAAGATATACATATGACTGAACTACTTTGCAGTTCGCTATTTATTTGCATAGATTGATTTACAAGATATACGAGATGTTTTAGCGTTCCCATTTCAAGTAATGTACTCAATAGTTTTGGCTATTTCACTAAATCAAAAGCCTTCAAAAAGTCAACAAAACAGATATAGGTTAATTTATTGAACTCTCGAGCCTTCTCGATGATCTGGCGAACTATAAGGATCTGTTCACGAGTACCCTTTCCTCTGACAAAACTAACCTGTTCTGCAGAGATTTCCCTGTACAAGTAAGCCTTCAGTCGTTCATTCAAGACATGCAACATGATTTTGCTTGCGTGTGAGAAAAGGACAATAAGTCGGTAGTTGTCGCAATTCTTAGTTGAGCCCTTTTTATGTAAGCGTATGAATCCATTCTTTTAGCCACATTCCTGTCTGCCATATTCTGTTGCATATGGTGGAAGATACCAATTCCTTGTTCTCCGATAGCCTTATGACTTCTATAGGAATTGCATCTTTACCAACGGCTTTTCAATTTTTCAGATGCCTAATTGCGGCTCTAACTTCCGACTTAAGAATGTAAAAATGTTCGGTTCCAATTCTTCTTCCCCAGGCTTTGTGAAAGGAAAATTTTTCCACTGTGAGTCTTCGAACAGGGACTGATAGACCGTCACAACTATTTTCGATAGCCCATGTTTTGGATGACAGTGTCTTATAATGAATTGGATCTTGCGATAAAATCACTGGACTCATGTTTAACAGCATTGACTTCTCACATATTTTGTTAAAGTAGGTGTTGCGGGTCTCGCGTGCATGCCGTCTGTATTTGTGACGATTTAAGATTGTGGTCCTTAACATCTGTGTCTTCCGCTTTCATCCTACGTCTTTCCTCAACCAGTGCGAATGTATGTTCAGTCATCCAATGTTGTCGCATGTGTTTTTCTGTCAGTGATGGACTGGACTCCACGAGCAAAGTTTCGATCAAATTCTTTGCTCGATTCCAAAGTATGTCAGGAAACTCTGTGCAATGTGCATCCACCCAATATGTCCAATTTCGTTCTAATGTTTCTAGGAACTTTGAGTTATTTTTTATTGACATTTTTTTGTGCTTGTTGTGACTTCTGGCTGCTCATAGTCTCAGTTAGCTGCTCACAATCCGCACTGGGTAGCATGGGGACATCTTGGATGGACGCTCTCCAGCACGACACAATACGGATGTAGTCTAGATGGTTGACGTAGTTGCCATCTGAAGATGTCCAGGTGTAAAATCTTCGTGGATGGTGTTGAAAATGACTATTTGCTACTGTAAGGCTGTTTTCTGATGCAAATTGTAACAAGCGTTCACCTCTTTCATTGCCCACACCAAGTGCGAACCTTCCTGTATCTGCAATAATTATATTAAATTAGGTGTTTGTTGATAAACGTTATACAATATTACATAGAAATTATAGGAAAGAGTCTTCAATTTATCCATATATTATAATGTTTGCTAAAAAAGAAAAGATATGAGCAATGCATAACATTGTTACTTAACTTTATTATGTTAATTCCACTATTTCCAGATAAATACAGAAGGAGCTGAGGCTCTGTATGAGAGTGCTATTGAGATGAGCATGCCAAGAAATGTCACCACAGTTGTGGACATATGCTGTGGTACTGGAACAATCGGTCTATGCTTTGCCAAGGTTAAGATCTTATTTTGAGAAAAAATAGTTTTACTTTTTATCATATCATCCATTAAAATAGAAAATACCAACATAATGAAAAAAAAAGCTCTAGTATAATGTTCTTCACAAAATTTCAGATTATTTTTAACTTAGTTGTATAGCCATAAATTCTTATAAGAAAAATTCTAACCAATGCCGAAATGCTGAATGAAAATGTTTGCTGGTTATGAAAAATGAACTAGTACACAGACTTTCAGAAAATTATCTTCCGAGATTCTGAGCTTAAACTGAAACTGGTCATCACAGCGATCCGATGTGAGATAGACACAACAGGGATGACGCTGTAATTTATACTATAATGAAATGGTTGTTCTACTGGTCAAAGAGTAATTATTTGTTTTTTGTCTTTGGCAAGTAAAACATTCCAATTTGGATGTAAACTTTTAGAATTTCCTTCTTAGGCTACATCTCTGGATTTTATTAGAATGATTTTGAATATATTTGGTTAATTTTGTAGAAATTCATTATTCACAATTAAATGAAACTACGTGATGTGGTATTATTTCTACTTTCTTTAAGTTCTTTACCACGACCTAGGTTTCGTTGTATTACAACATCTTCAGGTGGGCTATTAGCAAAGATTGTTTATTATTTAGAAATTAGAATCATTTTTCTTGCGTAAAAGGATATTTTTCGATGTTGACAATAAATCTTTCTTTTCCCTCATTTTCCACTCATTGCAAAACTGAAGCATAAAAACAGAAGGTGGGCGGGGCGAAGTACGAAAAGTTTGGACTGTGAGCTCCTAGCTTTCTTATTTTAAATCCAGCGATAATGGCATTCATCATGACCAAATGACAGTTTCAGCACTATTCAAAGTATCTGTGGTATAATACAAAATATTGTTCAGACTGCCTTCCTTCATAATTTATTTTTAATTTTTCTGAATTCTAACTCTATGCAGTCTGGCTTGGAGAGAACTAATGTTTATGATTTTTTTAGTCTGATGGTTTTTCCTTCACCTCTAAGAAATGGTTTTTGTCACTTAGGTGATATTCTGGTGTAAATTTTAGTCGATACACTGAATGAAAAGACTAGTAACTAGTTGCGGAATGTACAAGCAGGTTTTAGATAAAGAAGGGGATGCATTAACAGATCTACTGTATCTTTATTGGCCTCTTCAAAGCCAGTGATAGGACTGAAAAAGAATTAAGAAACGTATTATCAGTCTATAGGCTTGATTATAAACTCTGGGAATAAAATCATTGCAATAACATTGTAAAAAAGGCAGTGAACAGGATTGCATTAAATGCTCATGGTGATTCAAGCTACACACCAGTAATTACATTAAAAATTTGTCTATTTTTTGTTTAAGTATCTTTATGTCTTTTCTGATATTTGTCGTCTCATTTTTCAGCTATCATTTTATACTGATAAGTATAAAATGAAAGCTGAAAAAATTAAAACAAAATGGTGTAAAATAAAAATAAGCAATGTGATTAAACACCGTAATAAGCAATGTGTAAAATAAAAATAAGTAATGTGATTAAACAGCGTAATAAGCAATGTGTAAAATAAAAATAAGCAATGTGTAATTAAACAGTGTAATAAGCAATGTGTAAAATAAAAATAAGCAATGTGTAATTAAACAGCGTAATAAGCAATGTGTAAAATAAAAATAAGCAATGTGTAATTAAACAGCGTAATAAGCAATGTGTAAAATAAAAATAAGCAATGTGATTAAACACCGTAATAAGCAATGTGTAAAATAAAAATAAGTAATGTGATTAAACAGCGTAATAAGCAATGTGTAAAATAAAAATAAGCAATGTGTAATTAAACAGCGTAATAAGCAATGTGTAAAATAAAAATAAGCAATGTGTAATTAAACAGCGTAATAAGCAATGTGTAAAATAAAAATAAGTAATGTGATTAAACAGCGTAATAAGCAATGTGTAAAATAAAAATAAGCAATGTGTAATTAAACAGCGTAATAAGCAATGTGTAAAATAAAAATAATAAGCAATGTGTAAAATAAAAATAAGCAATGTGTAAAATAAAAATAATAAGCAATGTGTAAATAAAAATAAGCAATGTGTAATTAAACAGCGTAATAAGCAATGTGTAAAATAAAAATAAGCAATGTGTAATTAAACAGCGTAATAAGCAATGTGTAATTAAACAGCGTAATAAGCAATGTGTAAAATAAAAATAAGCAATGTGATTAAACAGCGTAATAAGCAATGTGTAAAATAAAAATAAGCAATGTGATTAAACAGCGTAATAAGCAATGTGTAAAATAAAAATAAGCAATGTGTAATTAAACAGCGTAATAAGCAATGTGTAATTAAAATAAGCAATGTGTAAAATAAAAATAAGCAATGTGTAATTAGCAATGTGTAAAATAAAAATAAGCAATGTGTAAAATAAAAATAATAAGCAATGTGTAAAATAAAAATAAGCAATGTGTAAAATAAAAATAAGCAATGTGTAAAATAAAAATAATAAGCAATGTGTAAATAAAAATAAGCAATGTGTAATTAAACAGCGTAATAAGCAATGTGTAAAATAAAAATAAGCAATGTGTAATTAAACAGCGTAATAAGCAATGTGTAAAATAAAAATAAGCAATGTGTAATTAAACAGCGTAATAAGCAATGTGTAAAATAAAAATAAGCAATGTGATTAAACAGTGAGTAAATGAGTTTTTTTACTGAGGGATGAAAAGACAGACGAGATGTGAAACAATGTGTAAATATGCTTGTCGTTTAATATCTTACAAAAGTAGGGAAGAATATATAGGAAATGTAACAGTAGTAGCAGGTAATAGCTTCTTAGGTCCAACAATTATGTACAAAAGTGAATCTTAGATATTTCATTAAAAAGAATGAAATTAAAATGAATGCAATTTGAAAAAGATAATTGCAGAATATATGTCAAAAAGGTTAATGTGGTATAATTAAAAATATTAACCTGATTAAGAACATATAATTTGTGGACTAAAAATAACAGACAGAAAAGGTACTTTTAGAAGTAATGGGGGTAAAAAAGGCAACGTGGATGAACGGAAAGACATACAGTATAGCATTGAATACTGTATTGTAAAGAGCTTTTAAAATAGAAAAGCATGTATCGGATAATGTATCATTGCTACTTATACTTCCCTTAGTGGGAAATCACATAAAATTGTAGAGAAACATGTAGATATTTTGTCTCTAAAAAATTTACACTGAGATTTAAGCAAATGTCAAAAATATCACCAAAAATTTTCTAGTTTTAATGACGCTGATATCTTATACAAGGTGGATTTTACTGTTTGACATTAAATGAAAACCCAATCAATACTAGTTGCCATAAATTCTCTAAAATAGTGAAATAAATAATTTTTTTTCTTCAAAAAATTAAATAGCATTTTAATATAAACAAAACGTTAACACCATGTGCAATGTTTGTTACTGACCTTAACAAAATGGCAACGGCACACAATCGCCATCATGTGTGAGTCGTATTTCCATGACATTCTCTATAAATTAAAACCATGTCAGTGTATTCTGAAGTCGTAAAATTTATACGATGTATTATGGATAATTGGTTTTGAATAATTACTATTTAGAATACAAATATATAAACACTATTCACTTATTTCAGGTTAGGTGTCCTATCACACAACTATAATAGTTAAAATTACATATTAACAATTAAAATATACTATGTTATGTGTTCTATCAAAATCACAATATGTTAAAAAACATTTAAAACGTTAAAATAAGTACATCGTAACAGCCCGTGAAAGCTAACTGAGAGAAAAGCATTTTATGGCAGCGTAAAAAACTGTTTTCCCGGAAAGCTAGCACCCTAGTGAAATTTCCATTGTCTTGCAGCATTGTCTCGGCATTGATCTACGTAGCAGCTAATGCCTTATTACTCGTTTTTTTCATACATATTGAATTGATCATTATGAGAATGTGACGGTCATTGGTAAGTTTTTGAATTACGAGTCTTATGACAGGCATAAGAATTTTTTTTCCTTTTTGTCTGTAACTAAGAAATAAAATAATTTATCGATTAGAATTCAAATTCGTGCTAGCGAATACATGGTGTTTTAAATTACAAACTTTTTAAAATGATTTCTGTGATTAAAATACCAAATTCTTTTAAATGATTTTTGGTGTACGGTTGAGAAACACCATCTAGTATATGGGGATTCATTTAATGTCGAATGTTAAAAAGAAAATTTACAAATGTGCAAACATTTATGTAAAGAAAATTCTTGCTCATAAATCTCGTTTAGCTGATAATAAACTATAAATTAACAGAAATCCTTATTCTACAGCCACAAATTTCAAATGTTTGTGGGCAACATTTGAAAACTATCTAAAAACCGAATGTTTGTTAAAAAAAAAAAAGAAGTAACGAAAATCAATGTTTCTGTGATAAAAACAGAAATGGGTACAAAAAGTAGAATCCTCGCATATAAATTTTCTTTTCTACATCATTTTAAATTTTTTCAAAGGCATTTGACAAAATTATCCACTTTTTTACTCATATTCTTTTATTTGTACAGTGATCCTTTCTGATCAAAAGTTAATTTACATGTAAAAATTTTATATCATATTTAAGACATATTACAACTTATCATCAAGTAAATATTGTGTCTCATATATTAACTTGTCATTCTAACTGAATGTAGTATCTTCCGCAAATTGAAAAATTGCTTTTTATCTTCCATTATCTATAAAAAAAATAAGCATGCAAACGTTTAAAATACAACCTCTAAATTTCTATTTACTTATCGACACCCCAAATGGAGAACATTATAACTCAATTTCATGGGAAAAGTTTCTTTACATCATACAAAAGTACCGAATGTTTATATCTCTTTATATTTTTTTATATTGTTAAAAAGAGCCTACAATTATGACTATTAGAGAAAGTCTTGTTGAGAACGAAATGTACCACAAAAATATAATTGTCAAATCACCAAAAAGTGAGTTAAAATGTCTTTCCTTTTGGGTATACATATTTCAAGCCATAACTGACTACATTTCATATTCAACATTATACATACCGTTTTGCTGTTGTCGTACAATTTCACATTTCAACAAAATTCCAATCACTAAATGAAACAAAAAAATGTGTAATGAATTTAAAATCATTATTACTTTAGCATTGCAGACAAGTACTCGGCCTGGAGCTAATACCTGAAGCTGTGAATGATGCAAAGGCCAATGCAGAGCTCAATGGCATAAAAAATTGTGATTTCTTCGCCGGTCGCGCTGAAGATATCTTACCAGCCGTCTTATCCAGGGCTATGTCCGGTGATGTCATCGCCATCGTGGATCCTCCCAGAGCAGGATTGCGTAAGTTTTCTAAATAATAAAAAACAAAGTAAATCTAAACTCTATGCCGTTCTCTATCTAACATGATGCCGTTCTGAGACTCCATATTAAAACACTTATTATTTTTACACGTGATTGATTCAGAAATATACTTATCATCATCAGAAACTGTCTCAATGCAAAATAAAATTAATATTATTCCAGACCTGAAATGATTGAATTCTGACACCAGGCACTCATTCTCTATAAATATATTCCAAGGTCACCTAAAAAAGTCTCCCTCTTGTAACCTTTCATCCCTATTCTCCATAACTCTATCTCGCTCTAATTTCCTCAATCATACTCTGTCAAGATTAGCAATTATTTAAATTCTTTTTAATTGTAATGTTTTTCTTTTTAAAGAAAATACGATTTAATTTGTAAATTCTGTGATAGAGGTAATCAATAATAATCAAATTTAACCATTGTAGTCGACTGAAAGAAAAGGCTCACATAGTAAAAATCCACTAAATATATATTTGTATATGTGCATTGAAGATTTAAACTAAACTATGAATAATTATAAACCAGCAACTTATCTCATATGCAAACGAAAGGTCACATTTAAGCACACACCTGATAAATTATTTTGTCTTGTCCCATCAGATATGAGAGCAGTAACACAACTACGCAATATTGCCAAACTTAACCGCTTGGTATATATCTCATGCAACCCTGCAGCAGCAATGAAAAACTTCACCGACCTTGCTAGGGCTTCATCGAAGACACTACGAGGGGCTCCTTTTCTTCCCGTTTGTGCACTGCCTGTGGACCTTTTCCCACATACTAAGCATGTAGAGTTGGCTGTGCTCTTTCAGCGGCTCAATGTGGTAATTTCTACTTTTATAATGATTGCCATACTAAACTGAGTTTACTATTTATATATAAATTCTATACAGTCTGATAAAAGCACCATTAAAAGTGTATATTTAAAGACAAGCAGTTAGATTCACTAAGTTAGTTCCACTACTTCCACCAAGATGCTTTGTATCAAAAACTTTATAAAGAAAGAGTTCGGAAGGAAAAGACAACAAAATCCAAAAACAGAAGCTGTCACCTCTACATGGACAAAAAACATAGAAACCTTATTGGACACGAAGACCGCTTGCTCAGACGTCACCCCAAGACATAACAGAAAAAAGATATAGCCAGCTGTGAACACCTACTCGACATTCAAGATAGCCTCCAATATAACAATGTTAAACCCAAGATTTGCATCTGCCAAGATAACTAGCAGATGTCACTCACAACCAAACTGCGAAAAGGAAAGGTAACTCCACTGATCACCTCTCTCACACAGCTCGGCTGGGTACTTCAAGGTGCACGGTGCGCACGCACCTTCGCTGTGTCACTATGTAAACTTTGTGCACCACATGACATCAGCAGAAAGAAACATGGACGAACAACGGAAACATTATTTTGCACTAGAAACTCTCATCATAACTCTGAAAAGACTCAAAGCAATCCTGTACAATGAGCACTTAAAATACTGAATTATGTAACAGCAACAGAAGATGGGTAGGTGCGTCGCTCAATAGTAATGCAGGAGGTACTTGGGCCAAGTTTAGGTTGTACGTGAGCCGTTACGATGGAAACAAGTTAATATAGAATTGCCAAGAAACTACGATAACACGATAAAGCTACAGAAGAGAAGCTCAACAGAGAACCAGTCCTAGAAAGGAGAAATACTGCCAAACAGATGGATGCTCTCATAGAAAAAGATACTCCGAGCTAGCCCCAGAAAAGAAAATAGAAAACAAGTTTTGGTACCTCCGCATTTCACCATATCAAAACTCAACAAGTCGGTGAAGATAAGAATCATCCACGATGTCGCAGCCAAAACAAAGGGGATCTCGCTCAATGACCACCTTCTAACTGGGCCCGACCTACGGCCTCTACCGGGGGTCATGATGCATTATGCTTCAGGCAGCACTCCATTACTGTCTCTACCGACATAACCAAGATGTTTATTTGAATCCAAATACAACCGCAAGTTAGGGATGCGCTCAGGTATCTGATTTGGGGAGGCTAACCCGGTGGAAGCCAACCATGGGAATACAGAATAACCTCTCCCATCTTTCATCAATACGCCAAAATTTAGTGAGGCACACCTCAAGCAGAACTATAGAAGAAACTGGCAATAGAGGTATGTAACATACACCTGCGCGGCAACTTCGAACTGAGGCAATGGACTTCAAACTTGGAAGAAGTACTACGAGAGCTAAGCCATAATACGTTGCTTAAGCTGTCATCGACCTAAGTGATGGAGCAAAATCAGAACAAGTCCTCGGTAACATTTGGAAACTCACTACAGACAAGCTCACGTCCAACCTAAACTTGGCACGAGTACCACTTGCAGTATTATTGAGCGACGCACCCATGAAACGCGAATAGATGAAAATTATCATGTCTCTATTCGGTTCACTCGGAATAACTTCACCTGTTACAATCCGAGCCAAACAAGATATGACGATGTGGCACAAATCGAGACCAAAACATAGACTTCAAACTTGCAGCACTTCACACTGTTCACAACTGGCTATATCTTTTTGCAACACAATGGAAAGACTAGATGAAGTGTTTTGAAAACCTGCGTAACATCACCATACCGAGTTATCTGAGCTACTTCACCCACATGTCACTTCAGCTTCGTGGACGCCAGCAAAACAGCATGCACCGATGGTCACTAATACTTGCGAAGGCAAGATAGCTGCACTAAAATTCAAGCCGCAGTTATGAGGCATGGCTGCCACTGTGCTAAACGAGCACCAACTTAAACTGGAGTCAAAGACCTTCTGGACAAATAGTAAATCAGTCCTCACTTCACTGAAGATGGGGTCGAGATCATACCAACAGTTCGTCACATATAGCATTGCAGCGATAGAAGAAAACAGTACAGTCAGCGAGCAAGTGGCGGTTGACGTACAAAGGGGTCACATGATGGCATATAAGAGAGGCTACGACGTTGTAAAAATCTGTGCACTTCGAAGTTCAGTTTTAATTTCAATTTTAATTAATCAAAAAATTGTCTCAAGGAGACAAGGAGTATTCATTGGTAATCAACCAGTGAGCTCTCTCCAGACTTTGTAATCAACATTGATAAAGATCTGGTGAACGTCGAATCCTCCAATCCAGCAACAGTCAAGTGCGGGACTGTGATAACTACCTGTCGTCCCGCACAATAGTTGACAACATTATATTGTTTTTATACCTCTACCTTTCCTGGTGTTTTGATATTTTTCCCAATAGAAAGCCAAAATTATGAATTGTAATAAAATGTGCCCTTTCTATTTACTAGGGAAAGTAGAGAAGTTTAAAATTGTTATTTATATTTTGAAATCAAAGTTTGGTAAGATACATTTAAGTATATTTTCTATACATGAATTTGTTAAGAATAATACCAATCAGTTACACCTCATTGGTTCATTTTTATTGTTGTATTTTACTACTTACGTATTTAGAAAGTGTTTATAAAAATTTATTGTATGCTAAAATAAGTGTTCGCTATAGAGAATAGCGATATTTAGTGACGTACAAATGTTCCTTCCACAATTTTTAGAAATGAACCACAACCTACTTTAACTGAAAGCTGGTGATAGTTTAATACATAATTTGGTTATTATGCTTGTATAGGTATAACATAAAAATTTAAAGCATATCACAAAATTTCTGGTATTGATATTACAGGCTGTTATACTGTCCCAAAACCAAATATTTAACCCAGCTATTCTTTTGGTCAAATATTTTTATATAGATCTTAAAAAGTTATTGTCCAAATATTTATTTTTAACAAATATCGCAACTAGAAAATATGAGATATCGCATAATCTATCTGTAATTTGTTTTAATCAACATCCGTTCATAAAAAATTTGTTCATAACGGGTGTTTAATATCCGTTCATAAAAATTTGTTCATAAAGAGGTGGGTGAAGTTTACAATTGTAAATCATAATATGCTTCCTATATTTTGTTACAGAACCAGATCATTGCACCAACTAAAGAAATAACGAATCCTCCACCACCAGTTGAAGTCATAAAGCCCAGTGATGAAAATGTAACTGAAAATAACACATTGTAAATAAGATTATAAGATGGGTAGTAACATTTTTCTACCAAATATTTGTATACATTTTTACAAATTATATAATCTTATCCTTGCAAAACTTCTCTTATTACATGTGGATTTAAAAACAGGAGTTAATAAAATGAGACAAAGCATGAAATGAACAATGTTTTAAATCTTGAATTGCAGTTGTATAAGCCACCAATTTATTCAGACCAAAGATATATTTTCTTTAGATAATTTCTGATTTAATAAATTTTCACAAAAAATTGCCTACTCGCAATTTTTGCCAGTTTTTGGATGATTTAACCGTTTATGTGCCTTGGTTTTTTACTCATATGTACTTAAAAATGCCAAAGAAATATTTTGGTTTTGATATCATTTACCCTTGTCTCGAAAAAAACTGTATCTCTTCCAAAAATTATCCAATTTTAATAATTTTTTCGGTGTTTTCTTAATAAAAACTTGTACAAGGATAATAAAATACAAAGAAAATTATGGAAATATATATTGTGAACAAAAATTATAACAAAAACTGAAATCAAGGTCACATCGTATTTTCGCAGTCCGGTACATCCTCTGTATCATCAAAATATTTGCTATCGTCAATATTATCACTATGACTCAAAATTTGCATTACGCCAAATTGTGAGTGCATCACAATGCCACTCCCACTGTGATAGTTCTTCACAACTAATTGTTATATCCTGAAAATGGTATTTTCGGTCAGATCTATGAATTCTTTTCTTGATAACTTTAAATATTTGCCGAAATATTAATATGTGCATCTGTATCTCAAATTCTGTATCCCCCTTGTAAGAGCCAAACAAGAAACAGAGGTGGGTTGAAAATGACAGAAATAAGAGCTTTGGTGTTTGACAATATCAGTGCAAATTTTATTGATTAAAATAGTAATGTTTTTGAATGGAAAGAGGTTATGTTACAAGTAATGCCAGATTTGATTTTTGAAAAGCTGAACACTATTGTTTTATGAATTGTTACATTACATTATATTGTATATGGTATAGTGAGTTGTATAAAAACATTATAAATAATTTCCACTATGGGAACTTCACAGGAAAAAATGACAGAAATGTAACCAAACTTCATTACAAATATTACTCTTAGATTATATGAGCACAAAATAATCAATTCCATAGAAATTTGTGTTCTAACCATCATAATATCGTCATGAGAAGTGTATAGTTATTTATAATGTATGTAAGGAGAGACACATGTATGGCGCAAAAAACGTACTTCTATTCAGCCAACATGCCAATCCATGGCTACAAACCTATATGCATATCCATGGTTACAAAGTTAACATACACTAGACTGCACTCTGAAATATAGGAAAGAATTAAATTGTAATTAAAGTAATTTATACTATAATAGTAATTTATATATTTTACTATAATCAATTTTTAAAGAATGCTTGGCTTCTCTTATTTATTAATTTTTTTTAAAACATTACAAATCATAATAACTTTTCTTTGTTCAACCTTAAATTAGCTAAGTTCTATACAGCCAGTTTGGATTCAGTGAAAGTTTGTCTTTACTTTTTAGTAGACTGTTTGCCAAATTAGTGATCTGTTTAATGTATTTTAAATTATATGTATGTAATTGAGATTTTGTACAAGTAATTTAAAATACATCATAGAAATTTGTGGTCTTTTATTTCTGTGATCCCACAAAATTAATTTCCAGATATGAGAGGTGATCCAAAAATCCACGAAATGAAGAGGAAGGGAGGGATGATACAGTATTTTCTTGGTACACCGCTAATTAGGAACTCATTAGAGGTATATAGGTCAAATGTCAAGTCATTCGTTAATGAATAATTGTCCATTAAAAAAGCAAATCTTAATAATAGTAAGAAGTGAACTGCGAACATGGAGCAAATCGAACTACACGCTGCGATTAAATTCCTCACCAAGCAAAGAAAAACTCCTCAAACCATCATCAGTGAGATGGGAGTTATTTATGGAGATTATTGCCTTGGTAAAACTATGGTTTATAAGTGGCATGGTGTATTTAAATATCGTCAAGACTCGATTGAAGATGACCCCCACCCAAGACGGCCAATTGAGGTCACCACGTTGGATATTGTCAAAAAAGTTGGAAAACTTGTATTGGAAGATGCTCGCCTGAAGAAGAAACAACTTTCTACATTAGTTGGTGCTTCAGATACAATAATTCTAAAAATGTTACATGACCATCTCGGTATGACTAAAGTCAGTGCAACATGAGTCCTGAGACTGCTTAACCCCGCCTCAAAAACAACCAGTCGAGGCATCTAAGGAGTTTTTGAAGATGAAAGGTGATGAAAACCTATGCCCATTTTGAGAATTCTGACTTGAAATGAAACTTGAATTCATCACTTTGAACTTAAGTCCAAGCAAGAGTCAATTCAATGGCACAAAAAGGGCACTGCACCCCTAAGAAATTTGAGGTCTCGGAATCGGCTGAAAAATTGATGGCAACAGTTTTTTGGGATTGTGAAGGGATTTTATTGATCAACTATAAAGAAACAGATACCACTATAACTGAAGAGTACTATGCTACCATATTGGATAAAGTGAAAGAAGAGACGCAGAAAACTCAAGGGGTGTATTGATTTTGGAAGACTGCCGGTTCACAAAAGCAAACTTGCGATGGATACTGTTCACAAACTCGGCTTCGAATTGCTGATACACCCACCCTATAGCCCCGACCTCGCTCCCAGCGATGTTTACTTGTTCGCAAACCTGAAAAAAGAGCTCCGAGAAACGAAATTTAAGGACAACAGTGAGGTGAAGGAGGCAATTTCAGCTCATTTTCAGGGTAGGCAAAAAATATTTTTTTGATAGTTTAGAAAAATGAATTTCAAGATCTAATAAATGTATTGAGCTCAAGGGAGGTTGTATTGAAAAAGAAAAATAGTTTCATTATTTTATTTAACTAGCAACCCTTCTGTTCCCTGGACTTTGGAACTTCCCCTCGTAGCTGCATTTTTGTATAAATTATAATTAGACACATGTTCGTTTACTTTATTGGAGATATAGTGCATGCTAATATCACTGCATTTCCTTATTAAGTCTTATTAAATGAAGTCGATGTTTAGTCTGTTTAAATGTCAATCACTTCTTTTCTTGCAAGACGTTGTAATAAATTAAAATTTATTGCTCCCAATAAATTATTTCAGCACTACGAAACTGATTTTCTCTTTTCTACATTCTAGCAGCAAAGGTTTTCCACCATCTTTATAAGCTTTCTCAGAACCTTTTCACATGTGACACCGATTTTAGAAGTATCGTAGAACAGATAGCACACTCCCCTTTATCTGTAGCAAATATTCACCCATGGTACACTATTTTAACAGGTTTCACATTTAATTTTTTCGAGTTCCCGATCCTTGCTCCCATGATATATATTATATGTTGCACGCATTTGGATAAGTGCAAGTTGCTGCATGTTAAAGATAAGTAATCTTCGTCGAAACAGCGACTGATATAATTTATGCTCGTTGATTACCATAATTAATATGATCATTGTCTTTCACCACAAGCACTCTGATTAAACATTTTTAGAACTAATTTTGAATTGAGAATACTCAAAATTGTAGGGGAGAATTTGGAGAGAACGTAGACACAGAATTTTTTATACATGGCTTTAAGTTGGTGCCGTATAATCCATAATTGAAACTGTATTTTTTCTCTTTAATAAAAAAAAGTCGTCATCACCGTGGTGTGTTGGGTTGATCGCAACACATACGGCCGTTGAGACTCGGGTTCGATTTCCGGCCGTTCATCAAACGAAACTGGAGAAAAACTAAGAACTGGAGCAATCTAACCTTTTGAGGCACTGGCAACCATTTTTCCATATGATATCTTCTTCATCTCATGTGGTCACCACAACAACAACAATAAAAATGCCACTGGAATCCCCTTCTGTTTAAAAGTTACGAAGAAACGTACATAGGTATGTACACATACATAGGTCATAACTTTCAAATAAACATAGGGGTTAAACAGTACCTAAAAGAACAAGTTACATTGAGATTCAAGAATGTATAATTAAATTAAAGGAGTAATCAGTTCAAAATAAAACAAAATTGTTTCATATTTTCAATTATGGAAATATTGAAGTTCAATTTCGGCCCTGGTCATTATGGTCGCACTAATGAAATTGTATATTATTGTTTTTGTTAGTTTAACACATTAAAATGTAATAACAAAGCTTATGAATAAAACATTTTATCATCTTCTATTTTCGATCTATGATTTGATCTCGCATCTTCGCTGCCATGAAGGCAATGAGAACTAAACAGTGCCCATTTCAAGATGGACACCATTGCTTCTACACACTTTTAGTGTTGTGTTCTGCCTCTCTGGTGCCTATATAATATCACCAGATGGCACTGATAGCCTCTTGCATGGACCCTATTTCATTGGCTTTTTTCACAACTCTTTATTTTCGTAACAGTTATGAAAAAAAAATACATTATGACCATGAAGGTATAACCTATCCCACCTCTTTCAAAAACTATAATTAAATTGTATGTAGTATTTGGCAAAATTAAAGCAAGTGGGATAGTGCCGCGACACTTTTGAACAAATTTATTACGCTGATGTCATGTGTATCGAAATTAGCTTGGAAACAACTTCTACGTGTAAAGTATGAGGACCGATCATTTTATTAAATTAATTTCTAAAAATAATTACAGGTTTGATGGGTGACATGGTATAACAATGCTGTAGTCTGTCTCATAACTCCAAATTCTACTTTGTATTGACACTCTATGTACTCTATAATGAGAAACTTTATAGGAAGTGTTTTTATATCCTTTTATATTACCACATTTGACTTCAAGTTAAAGTGTTAGTTTCCGAAATATGAAATCAATGCAAACAGTACAGTTACAAAGCAAGCAGTTGATTCCATTTTACTTAATTACACACTCATTGATATTTTGACTTTATCAAATATTCCAGTTGGGACAAAAAACAATAAAAGAATTTACAATTTTACTGAACACTTGAGATTTCCGAGTATTAATAAAAGAGGCCACCTTATCTTTCTTTTACTGCATCTCGAAAGTATTATATTTAGTAGACCCTACTACTTGAATAACCTTATTTTTTGCACTTACAAGGAGAGAGCACGGTTGTGAAGATTTTGGTTTCGGATCAAATTTGGTGTACTGATAAGATTGAATAAAGGTAACTAAAAATGTCAAAATATCAAAGCACACCAGCAAGCCAATAATGAGCGATAACATCAAGAATTTTATTAACAATGTATAGAGGTATTGACATTTATTAACAATGTATAAATTAATTAAATTTTTTTCAGATCCTTATAGAAGAAATGAAATGAAAATAAAAGAAAACATTTTTTGTTTTACGCCTTTATTATGGAGAAACAATTTGCAATTTTAAAAACTTTTTTTATCTTGAATATTTTTTCATTCATTATTGTGTTTAAATATTTCAAAATCATAAACTGAACATACATGATGAGAAACTCGGGAAACACTGTATTACAAGAATAGATTTTTGTATTTGCGAAATTATACTCGTAATGCTCAATATTAACGTCCAAGAGGTTTGCTGTATCGCATTTATATCGCTGTAATGATGCACCTGGTGTGCTTGCACTGTTTAAAATTTGCATTAATGTTGAAACAGTGTTCTTTGAGAAATGGATGAGATACCAAACAAATTTATCCTTCATAATCGATATTTTTTGTATTCAAGAACCTATAGAAGGCAGCTTGCTATATCATGTATATCCAAAAATTGTAAGTGCTGATGAGCAGCTGGATAGTCGAGAGTTAATGCAAACCTACATGATAGGTGTCTTGATATGAATCTCACCTATATTTGTAAATTTTTATTTAAAAATGTTTTTCATTTCTTAAATTCTAATTAAAAAAAACACAATTTATTTATTAAAATTTTCTTAATTGTACAGCAGTATTAATATTTTAAGTACATATTAAGATATGGTTTACTTCAAAAAATTACATATCATACATACAGATATGATAATTTAATACATTTTATTCATTTCTATTCCAATTATATACATAACCACAATAATTATCACATATAAAACACAATTCAACAATTTGCACAAATAAATGCTGACTTTCTACAAGAACAGGAAATTACAAGATCCGATGTGAAGCAAACTTCATTTATATTCATAGTTCCCTTTCATTGGACTACTTTGCATAATTCAATATGCACACCAAACACAAAGTTAATGAAACTATTGCAAGTTTTAGTTGGGTTGAATGGTCTTGTGAGTCAGTATTCTTTCTTTTTATTTATGAAATAGTCACAATGTTTATTGCAAGTGTAGTGGTGATGCCCCCTGCTTCTAAATTGTAACTATAAGAATTATATATATATATATATATATATATATATATATATATATATATATATATATATAAGAATTATAAGCTATAAATTGTAACTATAAGAGTTATTTCGAATTTCATAAATGTTTATTACAAACAAATTTTAAAATAATCTCATGGCAGTGAAATTCGTTTCCCCGACACCCGTCACATCATTATGACTCATGCCTATTACTCCTCAACATTGTTGGTCTTCAATATTTGCAATTTTTCGATATTGAAAAAACAAACAATTCAAGAATCTGTCTACACATCGGTTCTTATATGACCTTAATAGCTACTTGTAATGTCTACTTTTGGTACTGTAGATTCATTTATCGCAAAGAGAAAAATTATTTGAAGAGTAATTATAACAAGTTTTTGTGCGAAATGAATGACTTGTACACACTGACTACCACCGTATACTGGTAGACTGGAATGGAACATGGGTCATCATAATTTTGAATGACGGATCAAAAAATTTACCAAAATTAGAAATACTTCAGAGTAATCATGCTAATTAAAACGTGTTTGACACCTGTCCTCAATTTTTTAATGAAACACAAATTCATGCCGGTCATTTTGTGAAATAACATTAGCAACGTGACGGGCACTGAAATCAAGAACAGTAATACTATAGAATTATTAACTTGATATTTTAAAGAATTATCTAATGAAGATGTAGATTATCTAGACAGGTGAGGAAAGAGGGAGGATCGTGAGACATGATTCTCTTCCAGCCTTAAAACTAAAGAAATTCTTGAAACTAATGGGAAGGATCGAACAAATACACTTATAAGTAATATTTCCAAAAAAAAAGCAATTAAAATTGCGTTTCTTAGGTAAGTAAAATCTTGTAAATTGTCGAAAAAACATATATGCCTGCGTGTGTCATTTTATTTGTAGGTAGGTAATTTTCAT
Organism: Druceiella hillmani; assembly: GCA_039881145.1. Lineage (NCBI taxonomy): Eukaryota > Metazoa > Arthropoda > Insecta > Lepidoptera > Hepialidae > Druceiella > Druceiella hillmani. The sequence continues at coordinate 1,276,494 of JAYKKI010000079.1, read as the reverse complement.
AAAAAAACCATCAAACAGTTTTATGACATTAGAACTACTGCTTTTCTTTCATATCAACATTACAGTTGATATGAAAGAAAAGCAGTAGTTCTAATGTCATCTGTTAGTGTTATATAGATTGCAAAATGCACTTATATATGTTCATTCAACTTTCTTTGAAATGACCTATTTACAAAGTTCAATGTTATCACTTTGTGTGTATACTTTTTATATGTGAATCTCACGCCAATCACTGCCTTTTTGCACCCCCCAATCCCTTGAGTATCAAAGGGATCACTGTATTACCAATTCACTCTCAAAATTGTTATCTTCCTGCATAATATATTATATACAGACCAGTATTTTGGAGGTCCATATCAAAAGATAGCACAGATTCAAAGCCCTTCAGTAAATTTCCATTGTTGAAGTGCTTATTCAAGTTGTATAATTAACAGAATGAATATACAATAAGTTTCCATGAATACTACACTCTTTTTAAAAATATGTTGTTGCACCAAAATTATTAAAAAAGGTAGCAAAAAACTAACACAAATAGCATGTACATGTTTATTCACATTTTGACAGTAAATATAATTTCTGAAATAAATAAAATCATGTCACGTCACATTAAACACTGATTTAACATCACAAACATCATATTTTTCTATAAAAATTGTATGTGTAATAAGACAAATAATTTAATGTTGCAATAAATATTTACAAATACTAAAATGTCATTAATGTATATATTTATAACTAATTATTTATTTTAGTATAATTATCCATTAATGAAACCAGCCGCGTCTTCATGTAAAATTTTTCATCTCCTCAATAACATAAATTATAGTGAAGAATGGTAAATATTGACAGAACTCAGTGATAATATAAAAATATATTAACAACCAGTATTAATTAATCAGGGCCTTTTCAAAATTAAACATTTTGATTAATATCTATTCATAAAATGAAATTATAAGTTGCCATATTAAAAAGCATTACAAACATCAAAGAAAATTTTAAATATGTTAAAGTGAAAAGTTTTAAAATTGTAAAAATTTTAAATGTCTATCTTCCATAGTACAAAAACTAATAGAAATGAAAGAATTAATTAAGTGCTAAAACAATTTTGAAAGAACCTTTCAAATCACGAAACAACCTAACATTGTTTTAATCTATCCCATTGGTTAAAATTAAATTAATTTAAGTACACATACCCATATAAGTATTTATAAATAGGAAGAACCGCTTACGTGGTCTGAGGACTTAGATGGATTAAAGGTAAGCAGTGGAAGTTATCAAATTGCCAAACCAGAACTAGTCAACTTGTTACAGTTAAGTTTAAATGATTGTGGTTGGAAACTTCTAAATTTCCGACGTTCCAAGTTTTTAGACTGTCTCATTTTTATAAACCTTACTCGATCTTACTTGAAACAAATATCACCAAATATCGAAATTGTGACATGGAATAAAATTAGAATGTTTCTTATTCTTTTCTTAATTTGAGTGTTACTGCCGCAACAACCATTATTATTAGGAATGGATATTGTAGCCAAATCCAATATTTTTAAAATTTTTTTACAATAATGCAAAATACAACATTTTTAGACTATCATTCTACCTGATCTTTTAAACAATAAACCCTCCAACTTGTAGTAACACCACTAGGTTTTTTTACATAATAATGTAGCTAAAGATTTATTTTCCGTAACAATAAAGAAACCAAGTTATTTATATACGAAATGTTATCACCATCTACATAATCGAATAAAAAATGAAGAAAATGTTTACTTTTGTTTATTAATACTCTCAGGTATTGTGGAATTCCCTGAATTTTCTACTTGATTTGTATGTTAGCCCTATGTAATTGGGTATAATACAGCATAGCAACGTCTTGTACATAAAATTGTTTAGAGTGCTTAAAAGCTCCTTCTGTAGTGGATATTGAATATCCTCAATAATTACTGTCTATCATTCTACAAAAAAAACTATTTTAACCTAAAGCATTTTATGCAAAAGCATTTATGCTTCTCGCTAGTATCCACTTACACTAATACAATCAAACCAATTGTAAACAATTATCAATGTAAAAACCATATAATTTTAATATTTTGGTTGCACGTATGAAGACATAAAAGACACCATAAGTTTTACATATATGTACTTCGGTGGCATATTTCTAACTTTCAATAGTTATATTTTTAAATAGGTTCTTAAGGGATTCCTTATCTTGAGCAGCCTTATCTCGTCTCATGGCCTGAATGTTGGCCAACTCACGATCCACGTAAGCTGTCATAGACAGATTCAGTTCCTTCAATTGCTTGTAATCAGCTTCAGCCAAATCTGGATTCCAGGCACCCACATGGGCCTTTGCTCGTTTGTACAGTGCCTTTTCATTATCTAGAATGACATAAGTTTATAAAATAACCCTCAAATTCTCACTTGTATGATGGGTACTTCGGATTGATACAGATTACGAAATTCGGAATTCATTACATTTTCAGCATTGCATTATTAATTATATGGGGTTGTATGTCTTATAATTATATGGGGTTGTTAAAAAAGTAATTTCGGTTTTCAAAAATCAATTACATTACTTTTATTTTCAAACGCTTCTGGTAATGATTTTTGCCTTTTGGCATTTGATAGCTGTCATTTTTAGCTTACTTTAGAAATAAATTTATGCAATTTTTTGGCAATAGTACTTAACTGGATGATCAAAGCCATAATTTAACGGGGCCATTAAATAACTGTGTTAGTGACTGCCGTAAGATTAAGCATAACAATTGACAATCACTTAAATGTCTTGGACTCATTAAGAAACTCAATATTTGGGTTCTGCATAAACTGAAAGAATTTCTATTAACACAACAAATCAATATTTGCAAATATTACATGCATGCATCTCAAACTCAATGGTATTGACCCTTCTGATGATGGAAAATGATTCCCTGGTGATGGAAAATGGATCATTTACAATAACATCAAAGAGAGAAGAAAGTGATGCTGGCTTTGGTAGAAGTATTTTCAATAAGTGAGGCTGGAAAATGTGATGTTGGCAATTTGATAAAAGTGTTGTGTATTTTGAGTTGCTTCCAAGGAACCAAAAGATCAATTCAGAGGTTCGCTGTCAACAACACTAAAAAGAAAAAGAGCCAGAATTGGCAAATCGCAAAGGAATCATGTTCCATCATGACAATGCAAGACGTCATACATCCTTGGTAACTCATGGAAATTTCTGGAGCAAGGTTGGAAATGATGTCACGTCCCTCATCTAGCCTTAATCTTGCACAAACAGATTACCTTTCATTTTGAAATGGTAAAACTTTTACTATGATTACCTGAAATCATACTTGGTTCAATTTTAGCTAATAAGAACCGGAAATTCGATGATTATAGAATCATTAAATTGCCAGAAAGATGGAAAAAAGTCATCAAACAAAATGGAAAATATATAACTTGTTAAAGTTCATTTTTATATAAAAAATAGAATTTTCTTTCGTACTACAAAACCTTACCAACCCAATAGTATGTTATTGCAGGGAAAATATTTCCTGGAAGTGTGTAGCTTTTCCAGGACCTAATTGAATGTAAAAAGATATAATTGAAATTATTACATTTATACTGTTTTGTTATTTTTTATGATACAAATTCTAGAGCAAGTGTCTGAATAGAACACTATTGCTCTCACTCAATTGTCCATCCGTGTGCTTATCACCTACTTCTTGCTTCCAAACTATAAATACTATTGCATATTTGCACAAATTGTTTGAAATAACAACCAAAGCCGAGCCAAATTGAAATTTTACAAACAAATTTTCTAGGGACTACAATACATGCAAAAGTATGAAGAAAAGCATTTTATACAGTGTGTATGTGTGTGTGTGAGGGCTCAGGCACTTGCGAGCGTATGCGTGAAAATTTAATGGACCGCACACCCCCATTTATCTTGCCAAGTAGAATTAAAAAACTGAAAAAATACATATAATTAGTCTATTTTAGGCTTAACAATGATATACATGAATAAGTGTCATGGATTTTTCAAGTTTTGAAGAATTGTGTTCTTAATTTTTTTTTATTTTTAAGGGTGTGAATGACATTCTAGGAAATATATTTACGTAGTGAAAATAATAATTAATATTTGTAAATAGGTTAATAGAAATACTAGTCATTAAATAAAAATAATTGTTAAAATACTATAATCAAATACTTAAAAATTTTTACTTTACTATATAAAAGCTCTTCATATGGAAAATCTAAATTTTTTCACTTATTTTCGTACAATAAAAACTTGCTGATTTATGTCTATAATATAATACGAAAATAAATAAAAAATCACATGTGTTACAAATTTTAGTATGTGAATAAAGCCATTGTCCAATGAATTTTGTACAGTCATGTACACCAATTTACATTGACGATATCTGCTTAAATACAAATTACATATAGTGAAACATTGCTATTCTTTAGCGTAAATGGGAATGAAATTGGTGCATAATTTTTTTTGTTGTGAATGGGAAAATTCAAGACATTATCTAAAATTTCCTGACTTTTCTACACATTTCAATTTTTAAGGTTTTCATATCTATATCAATTTAAGTACAAAAATATTCACGTAACAATTTAAAACTGTTATTAAACTAAAATATTTAGTTTTTATATACCTTTTTATTATACCTCGAAATTACTGAAGTTAATTAAATTGTAAAATTGTATCCTTAAACTTAATGTCAATTATTTATTTTTTTGTTTATATATCAAACATTACCAATAACTAATACTATTCAAACAAATTCAGACTTTTATAGTGTGCTAGATATTGGTAATTGGCATATAACCCATATTATACTATTTTCTTTATGTTACAATTAAAGCACTAACGCAAGTATTGCAATTTGTGCATTTGAGTGCCCCAGTCTTATTACTTTGCAGTCTAACCAGGATTTAACTTTAAGGCTGGATAAATCTTGAGCAAAACTGGTACACAAAATAAATTTACTAGCAAGAATGAATCATACATAGATATAATAAGATTTATTTATTGAAATGATAAAAATAAACAAGTTTTAATAATAATAAAAATTAATGAAGGTATTCAAGTTTTGATGTGGTTTGTTTATATCATACATTAGTTTTCTAAGTTTAGTCAATGTTTCCCTTCGCCGAAGCAAGATGTCCTCCATTTAATAATGAAACCTGGCTAAAATTTCAAAATGATAATTAAACAAATTATGACAATTATATTAAAATTATATATACTAACCTGGTTGAAACTTCAACACCGTATTACAATGTTCTATAACTGCATAATAATCACCATCCAAAAGTCTGCATTGTGCAAAGTTTAACAAGACGGGCATCTTAATTTTCTGTAGCTCTAACCAATCCTCATCGTTTGGCTTTTCCCTGGAATCAGAAATGAAATGAGGATTTTTTTATTCGTTAAACATTATAAGCAACATAAATATTCTCGAGTCATCTTCGTAGATAAAAATTTCGATCCGAAATGAGCAGCTTAGTAAAATAATAGTCAAAACAAATAACTTAATCTTTTAAATGTAATTAATTAGCTTCAAATACAATTTTGTTTGAAAATATTTTTAGATCCATTTTATTTGTACCTGACTATTCAAGGAAAAAGGATTTTAATATTTTCCAAGTATGTTGCTCTTTGACGAGTCAACATACATGATGAACTTGACTAAATTTTTATGTTTTGTCCGATACAAATGTGATGGTTCAAGAAACTATGCTATTTTAAACTTTTTATTGTCACAACAGAAACCATAATTTGGATTTAAAAAAATGCATTGCGGTGTCTACTGATAGTGCGAAAGTGATAAAGGAGAACAACAATGGCCAGATAGTAAAATTTTAAGATATTAATTCACAAATGAATTGGACGCACTGCTTTTGTCACAGACATATCCTTGCCACAAAAAATATGCCACATAATTTAATTATTGTTATATCTGAAGCTGTAAAAATAGTAAAATATGTTAAAAGACAAATGTTGCAGAGTAGATTGTTTTCCATACGATGCAAAAGAAATTGGTGCCAAGAATTAGTCACTACTTTTCAATACTAAAATCAGATAGTTGCTATGAGGAAGTCTTATCAAGGCTCTTTGAATTACGAAACGACTTGAAAATCTTTTGGAATATCACGATAACATATTTTCAAATTTTTTTAAGATACTAGTTTACATCAGTCATATATTTTTACATTTCAATGTTTTGAACATAAATTTACAAAACATCTTAATACTGACAGACGATGCGAATGCTTTTTTTAAAAAGATTGGATTATTCACAGATAAATTCAAATAATCCTCTTCTTGACTGCGTTTTATACATAAGTAAAATGCATTTCATTTTTTCAGTGTATTCATTTAAAGATTTAGATAAGTTTTGGCTTACATAGTGAGATAAATATGGAAGTTTACTACAAGATTTAAAATATTAATTCCATTTACCATTACTGAATCGATACAAGAATGATTTTCATATAAGGATGCATTGAAAACTAAATATAGAAATTTTCTGTTATCACTTGCAAATAATTTACTACTATTCGTTTCCAATGTCAAACCTCGTAAAAAGCTTTCAAATGAAAAACAAACTCTACAGTTGCAATAATTATTAGCTCTGCTATAATACATATTTAACTTCAACACACAATTCTGAATAAGTACTTCATTCAGAATTGTGTCAAACTAAAGATCTCAATATCAACTATGTAACATTTACTAATTTAATCAATAGATTTTTTTACTATTTACTATTTTTTTTACTATTTACTATTTTTTTTTACTATTTACTATTTTTTTACTATTTACTATTTTTTTACTATTTACTATTTTTTTTTACTATTTACTATTTTTTTACTATTTACTATTTTTTTTTACTATTTACTATTTTTTTTACTATTTACTATTTTTTTACTATTTACAATTTTTTTTTACTATTTACTATTTTTTTTACTATTTACAATTTTTTTACTATTTACTTTTTTTTTTACTATTTACTATTTTTTTACTATTTACTATTTTTTTTACTATTTACTATTTTTTTTACTATTTACTATTTTTTTACTATTTACTATTTTTTTTTACTATTTACTATTTTTTTTAATATTTACTATTTTTTTTACTATTTACTATTTTTTTTTACTATTTACAATTTTTTTTACTATTTACTATTTTTTTTACAATTTACAATTTTTTTTACTATTTACTATTTTTTTACTATTTACTATTTTTTTTACTATTTACTATTTTTTTTACTATTTACTATTTTTTTACTATTTACTATTTTTTTTACTATTTACTATTTTTTTTTACTATTTACTATTTTTTTTACTATTTACTATTTTTTTACTATTTACTTTTTTTTTTACTATTTACTATTTTTTTTACTATTTACTATTTTTTTACTATTTACTATTTTTTTACTATTTACTATTTTTTTTAAAATTTACTTTTTTTTTGGACTATTTACATTTCGCATTTAATTTTTTCTGATTAACTGCGGACCCCCTAAACGCGTGATTACCAACCCTTTAGGAATGTTGCCTACCAAATAAAAAAACAATTATTTATAGAATATTAATGTACTAAAAAATGGTTGTAAAAATACTGCTGTAAATTATCATATATTTTATTTACTTGCCCTAATGCTACATTTATCTTTAATAGACTATCTAAATATATTATTTCTAAAAGGTGTTTTTTGGTCGAGCGGCTCGATCTCTTTAAGTACTGCACCAAAAAAAATTAAAAAAATACCCACTTAAAGCTTATGTTTTCTACTTTGAGCGAAAAATATAAAAAAATTCGAAAAAAATCTTTTTGTTAATAAAAAAATTAATTTTTATAACAATTGGCATAAGCGCCATCTGTGGACGACACGTCAAATATCTTAGCCAAATTGTATACTTGGAACACGCTAGATGGCGATATAGTGCGAAGACTTCGCACGGGTCAGCTAGTAAAATATATAATCTTTCTAGGTTTAAACAATGATTTGCAAACAGAATCGGATTAAGAATATTAAATCAATATAAATTAACGTTTGCCGGATTTCAACTCCAAACATTGCTTAAAGAAATTTTGAAATTGTTAACAATAATGAAACAAATTTTGTTTCATTATTTTTTCTTTTTTTTTTCACCGTCACCGTCTAACTTTTCTTTCCGAATCAATTTTCTTATTAAATATTCTGTAACACAATAAGAACTTCTAAATAAATTTCCCACTTTTTATTTTGTGTTAAATATATATTTTTGTATTTATTTATATACAAAATACTTTAAGTCAATTAAAATGTTGCCAGATTCAATTTACGGAAAATCCTAAATGTCCCTCATCAAGATTTTAATGATAGAGATATGAAGACATATATTTAAAAATTACATATAATAAAACAAAAATACAAGGTAAACTTTCTGAAAATAAAAATACTAAACTTTGTTAAATAAGATATTAATATTTACTTTATTATGAGTTCTTCGCATATGTCCAAAGCTCGTGCATATATTTCCTGAGCCTCCTTATACTTCTTCTCACCATAAAGCTTGTTACCTCGTGTTCGAAGAGATGGTAATTCTGATAACTTCTCATCAGCATTCAACAACCAGTATTCCTTTTCAAATTCACTAGGAAGTTCAACCTTCAAAATTTCTACAAAGTATATAAATATTAATTTCATATAAAAGTTTGCTTTAAAATATTTTTAATAGACAAAACGCTAATTATTTAATTGTCTATTAATAGAGAAAATATAAATTTTAACACTGTTAAAAAATTGTTACCTGCTTTTTTTAAATTAAAAATGTTTTACTTATTACTATATTTTCTATTACAATACACGAAATACAAAATACTTGGATACTTTTTCTATAACTTCACAGTCAGTAAAGATGTAAAAGTTATACTAACCAATAATAAATTCTAGATCCGAAGGCTTCAACATCAATTCATCAAGATCTTTATACCCAATACCTTCTGTTTGCAAAGTCATTGTGCATGCATGCTTCCTTACTGTACTTGGATCCTTGCCCAGGTCTCTTAGTGTTTTCGATACAAATGGGTAACTAAAGACTAACTGGAAACAACCCAAAAATACCTTGTGTTTATTTACATTATATTTGACAGAGGAGACATTTTGCAGATATCCTGCCTTTTTAATTGTGAACTTTACAATTTGATCCAACATTTAGTTTCTTTTATTGAGTTGTAGTATAAAAATTCAACAAACTTAATTGACTAATTCTGAGCCTTTCATATATTACAAGAATGGTAAATTTTGTTTTACCATTCTTACCAAGTTAATGATTAGAAACGAAAAAAAACTGGCATCTTTTGTTATCCACAATAACATGCTTCCAAAACTAAGAGATGTTACTTCCTTATGTGTATAAAAAAATTTACAGAGCAGTTATTAAAATATTTAATCAAATCAAAGTTATGATACTTTTGCTGATCACTAATTCATTTGTAATATTGATCAAAATGTTTATATTTAAGATATTTAATTGTATTGAGACATTTTAGGAAAAAATAAAAAGACAGATTTACAAAATATCAATAAACCACGAAGAAAACTTACCTCCTTGTTCACTCGAAAGCTTGAAACTTCGCCTACGGCCATTTTTTTAACAATACTCTCCCAAACTTCCAATTTAAACTTATGCCCAAGTATCAGCACCATTGGTTCCTTCTTACCAATTTTCTTGCTATCGTCCAAGAGAACACGTTCTGGTTCCAACCTCCATGTTTGGAAGTGAAAATGTACCTAAAATCAAAATATGTTGCCTTAGATATAAGTCAATGAGTGACTGATCGAAATGTTTGACCACTTCTGTTATAGTTAGCAACCTGTGTTTCTTTAATCTATCCTGTTAGAAAATAATGAACCCCTTATAAAGTTAAAAGGGCCCCAAAGTTTCCTTATAGTTAGTTTATATGTAATTTAATATATTAGTAGGTATGTCAGCAAAGGAAACAATAGCCGCCAGATGGTCGTAAGCTATTCAAAATAATGGCTATATAAATATATTTGGAAAATTAATGTGAGATGTCAAAATATAATGACAGAATCATCATCATATATATTAATACGCTAAGGTTAAGATGTTACTCTCCCTTTTTAGAAAAAATCTCACAACTAATCCACATAAATTATATATCATTTTATAGATAATTGCTTGCTCTACCGGCATCCACAACTAAAAAAATTATTATTGCTATTGTTTTTGCAAATTAATTAATTATTAAAATTATATACACAAAACAGCAATGCTGCCATCTAACAGCTCAACGTCAATATCATTGACGGTCGGTAAAATTTTTGTTTAATTTCAAATCCACTCATGTATAAATAAAGTGGCGCTTTAGCTCAATGCTTTTCATACTTGCGCCTCTATATGTCAATTTTAGTAAAATATTTGTTTGATCTGTCATCTGAGCTTCATAATGGAATAAATAATACGAAGACTTCGCACGGGTCACACTAGTATAATATTAATTTTGCTACTAATTTTGTTGTGCTTACTATCTATATTACAAACACAAATCTTACACAGCAATTCACACTTTCCGGTTAAATTACATAATGAGACAATTATAAACGTGTGGTACAAAACAAGAAAGAGTACACTTAAAAAACCAGCAGCAGTGCCACAAAGGTATTGCTGTTGGTTTTTTTTTTCATTGAAAAACAAAACTTATACTAAACACTTTCTGCTACAAATTATTTATTGTAATATTTTCTGGAGTTAATTTGTATTCATTTAGTCCCTTAACTTTTAATATTTAAATACAAATTGCTAATTATATTAAAAATAAAATATAAAAAAAGGGTGCGTGTACTTATGTAAGCGTGTGAGAAGTTATACTTCTTTGGCATCATTAAATAATACATACGGATAGATAACCTCAATTATATTGGAGCATTTGAAAAAGACTATAAACACAATTTTTTCACTAATATTTACGAATAGTAAATATATTAATCAAAATATTGAATTTAAATCACTACTGAATATAATTTATCAGCACATATATAAATCGTACTTATATGAAACTAAAACACGTGTGTGAATGTAGACACTAGAAACATGTGGATAAATACTATGAATATGAAAACAGTGAACAGAGGCGACGATGGTGCCAATAGCTTTTGTTTCGAGACTGCAACCGCTGCAACTTCATACTGTAACTTTTGTGTGACGAATCTTAAAATTTCACTCTCATCATTTTTTCATAACGCGCCTAAAGAAGTATAACTTCAAAAAATTAAATCATTTAAAAAATTTAGTGAAGTCATTTCAAACTTGTTTCTTCTTAAATTCAATTGCGTGTCGCATTTAGAAACGTCCAGGTGTCATTTCAGTGCTATTTTTAACTTTGAGGAAATTCGATATTAACCTTTTGTTGCAAAATACATTTATTTTAAGAGTTATTCTAAAACGTTTTATTTAAAAAAAACTACATATTTGAAATTTTGAAAATACCTATGAATATTCAGGTTACGTACGGGCACCAGCAGTCAGCCTTTTAGTGGAAAGCGCAAGTTTAAATATGTATAGAAAATTATTAAAAATAGTAATCAAAAACCTTTTGTACTCATTCACTTAATCATTTATTAAACTTTGTTATGAAATTAACAGATATCATAATTTTCTTTAATAAGTATTGAAAATAAAGTATTTATCGAAATAAGGCACATTTCGCCAGTACTCAGCCGTCACAACCCAGTACTCGGCCATATTGCTACCAGTAGTCAGCCTCTCCTGAGATCAATAGTTTTAAGCTTAATTATCTAGGAACTTAATCAATTTATCCATTTTTTTCAGAAGTATATTTTCTTTATTAGTTTCTTTCGCAGGAGTTCCAGGTGTTATGAGTATATCACTGAGGATTTTAATCTTATTTGGTTTAGCTTCCACTAAATTACAGTCTGTTCTGCTTCTTCTGCTATATCGTTCATATCATTTAATTTTCTTTTCTTAGTGCTTTTTACAATGAATTCTGGATCAGAATCATCATCTTTCTTCTTTGTAGTAAGTCCTTTCACTTTACGCTTGGTAGAATTCACAGCTTTATTCTTCTTGTTTTAAATTTTTTTTTTCTGCTTTTCTTCTTTATTTTTCTGTCTCTGTAACTTTCTTTCTTCAACGGCATCTTTCTTTTTTGTTTGTCTTCCTCTTTCAAAATTTCAAATTGCCTCCATAAAATATTGCTCCAATTCTGTTCATTACTCTAGGAGTTGTAGTTTTCTTTATTGGTGACGGTGTAATGAGATGTTTTTGAACAAAAGGTGATACTTTCGGCGACCGAATTTGTATCACAAAATCATTCGTAGGTTTTTGATGACACGTCGGCTCACTTCTTGAAATCGGAGAGTTGTCTCCGATGGGTACTAATATTGAATTGTTATTGACTTCGAATGTATTTACATGAATATCATCGTCCAATAAATTGTTATTAAGAAAAGTGAGATCGCCAAGTGCCAGATTATTTAAAGTACTAGTATCAGTATCTAGTATTTCGGATTGTGATGTATTTATTCTACTTTTATCATCTTCTTTATTGTCTATCCTAATTCTATCACTTTCTATTTCAGTCTCTTTTTGGTATTTATTTTCTTCTTCAGTTTTAATTACGTATAATTCTTCTTTGGCTCCATTTTTTTCAGTTTCTTTGATAATAGGACTGGCATTCGTTACTGTTAATCCAGGTTCTGTTCTTTCCTCAACTATTACGCTTTGTTCATTATCCTCAACTCCTCTCTTTGTAGTATTACTGCTTACTGAATTATTTAATCCTTCAATGAGTTTCACATTTTCAACAATTTCGAGTACAACATTCACATCAACACCTCTTGCGGTCAAATCATTGCCCAAATGCTTTATAACTTTTGATGCAATGCCAAAATCTCTTTTCTGAGGTTACTTGGTGAAGTTATCTTGCTGGCAGATGCATTCTTTTTTTCTAAAATATTTTGCACTCATTTTAAATAATCTACTGCACTTGGATCAAATGGAAAAACGCCACACTTACGGAATCCATTTTTGATGGCTTCTTTCAGAGATTCTTGACTTAGTACTTTTTTCAACAATGGACAGAATGAAGATTTTGTCAATACAGTGTTAACGTTTTGTGGCTGTGAACACCAATCATGAACAGTTTTCGCCCATTCAGATTTTAGTGATTTAAAAACGCTAACATCTGCTGGTTGCATCAGATGTGTTGTATTGGGTGGCAGTGCGTAAAAAATGATGTTATTGTCAGTATTTACTGAGCTTCATTGTCATGTGAGTTTTGTGGCCGTCGACAAAAACAAGCACTGGTTTTTTCACTTTGTTTTCATCTATCCACTTGGATAGGCATTTAGATATATAATCGTAGAAAATGTCTGTCTTCATCCAACCAGTGTCAGAATTACCGAGGAACCAACCATCAGGCATGCTATTTATAACATCTTTGGGGGGTCTGATGTACGGGAAAACTACACAGGGAGGTAAAATATCACCCATAGCGGAAAAAAAAGCTAAAACGGTGACTGCTTCCTTTTCTTTGCCCTTTACTATTTGGTATACATTTTTATATCCTCGGGGTGCTATTACTTTTCCGGTTTTTGGGCAAAGCATGAAGCTTGTTTCGTCACCGTTTAGTATTCTTTTAGGGTCTTCTAAAACGTCGAGTGCTTGATTTTTAGTTAGGTCATCTGTGAGTTTCTCAAACCACTTTCTAATACTCTCTTCAGTGATTACTGCTCTTCCCTTTGAAATAGCTTCAGGTGTTCTCATTGAAAACATATTGTTACGTCTGAAAAAAGAATTCATCCACTTCTTGCCTGGTCTTCCATTTACAAACGGATTGGGCCTGCCGTCTTCAATCATCATGTCCTGGACATTATTAAATAAATTGTCAGGTTTCTTTCCGAAACCACAAGTTGCAATGTCTTTCAGCCACGTTGCAATTTGCGCTTCTTCCAGTTTGTTGAGGACAGAGTCGGGACCCATTTTTCTAGGACCTTCAAGAACTCGAAGATGAAGTCTATCTTGAATTGTGCCTCGAGGAACCCCATAGTTTCTACTAGCTTCTCTAATTGGCATGCCATTTCTGATAGCGTCTAAAGCTTGGGTTAGTTTGTCTTCAGGGTATTGTAATATGGGCCTCGAAAGAGACATACGGAACTGAAACAAATAAACAATGCCAAATAAAAAAAGTAGTACAAAAACTAAAACACTGGGGAACACTGGGTCCACCCTCACCAGTACTCAGCCGTGGTTCGAACGTATCTAGTTAGGCGGCCGACTACTGGTTTTTTGATGAAATTATGAATGACATGGCTATACTAAATTAAAAGGTAAATTTCCAACTTTAAAATGATACCAATAAGACTCCGATTTTAAAAAAAGCATAAAATCCAGTACTCAGCCGGGGGTGGCCGAACACTGGATAATGTACAAGAAACGCATACCCAGTAGTCAGCCACCTCGTTATTTAAATAACTATAAAGAAACTGTTCTATTACTTATTTGATTTTGATGTGAAAAATGTAATTACAGTATATTTTAATAAAACATGACATAAAAGTTAATAAGAAATCACAATAACTCACCTTTTTCTCGGACACTTCCGACTAAGAAAATTTTACCGCATCTTGTCTCCACAAGTGACGTCGAAATGGATTCAGATTACTGTTTCTTGCACCCACATAGCATCATTGTGATGTTCCGAACCGACCAATAAGAAGGCAAAGCTTTTTTTTAAAGTGACTTGATTGGTTAATTTCCAATAGAACGCTATTCCTATAGGTTATTAGCTGGAAAAGGCTGACTACTGGTGCGGGGCTGACTACTGGTGCCCGTACCCTATCTATAATAATAGGGGTTTAAAAATATATTACAGTAGAGTTCAAAATCAAAACATTTCCAATATTTTGGTAGCTACCAGGTTTATATCGAATTTCCTCAAAATAAAAAATGGTGCAAATTCCAACTTTACTTTTGTTAATGATTTTCATTCGGAATGACCCTCAGAAATCAGAATGTAACTTGGTAAATAGTGTAATATTAAAAAAAGATATTCACTTCTCGTAAAGCAAACACATACAGAAAATAAACGAAACATTCACAAAACATATAAAAAAGGTTTTCAACTAAATTTACTTGTTGTTTAAGTAAATATTTTCTGGAACGAACTAGAAGATTTATAATACCTTACAACCGTCCGACAATGGCACATATTTTTGTCCAGTATACAGGACCTTTTTTTCAATTGGCGACGGAGAAGTCATTTTGGACTACGATTTCTACATAGCATCATAAATTGATAAGGGACATTGATAAAATTGTTATCAAAATAGCGAGCTGTCACCAATCAAGAAAAACAAAAGTACCCAAAATACCTTAATTTTCAAATGTTGGTACTTACCATAATGCATCTATTCTGTGCCATAATGCAAATAATATGGCCAGGTTTTATTTAGGTGACTATTTTGGAGCTGATAATGGAAAAATGTATTAATTCTCTATTTTTTTGAAACAAGGTATTAGAAAATTAAAGCATAAAGTACCTTTATATTTAATTACTTTTGGAAATTGAGATCTTTCGTGATATAAACATAATTATTTATCAAATTATTTAATCTAAATGGCATAAACTTGCCACTATCATTTTATTGGAAATTGGCAGATAAAATTCATTTAAAGATAAATTGATTTTTTGACACTTTTCAAAATTTTGGTAAACTTTTCTGATACTAGACACACACGAATAAAAAAGCAAAGATCTAATATTTCTCTGAATTATTTGTCTAACTTATTATTTTTATCTAACATGAGGTCAGCAACATTTTGAGACGGAAAAGCAAAAAGTTACAATTTACAAAATTTTCCAGATTTTGCATTTTAGGAATGGATTTTTCGACCTCATGTTAAAAAAAATATAAGTTAGACAAATAATTAATATATATATGTATATATATATATATATATATATATATATATATATATATATATATATATATATATATATATATATATATATTCATTTTGATTTAAAATAAACGACTTTAAGATAAAAAACGAGTGTGCTTTAAACCACACGACTGAAGTAAATCTTCAAATTTTGTGAATTATGTATATATGAACTTTAAAATGAATTTACAATTTTATTCGCTTTAAGCGTAGAATATTTAATGTATTGAACAAAATAATAATTTATAAAATTGTTCAAGAACGAAATGAAATTACAAAATAATCAAAAAATCACCGTTCACGTAACACTAGCAAACTCGCATGTATATATATACATATATATATATATATATATATATATATATATATATATATATATATATATATTTCATGCACTGGCTATGAGAGGAAGAGAGAAAGAAAATGTGCACGCGCGCTGCTCTCTCTTGCTCCTACAGTGTGATACAGACAATAGGCTTGCACTGTGTCTTAGATATACGAAACATAAATGGCTATGAGAGAAAGAGAGAAAGAAAATGTGTGCTCGCACCTTTCTCTCTTGTCCCTACAGTAATATGCGAAACGTAACTCTCTCTCTTTCTGTCTTCACTAACTCCCTCTCAACTTCCGTTCGCCTCGTCCGATCACACTTTTCGTAACGCTCTCGTCACGCATTCACCAGATTACTCTCCAAGTCAAGCGTGCATAAAGAAGTTTTACTTTTATTCATATAAAAACGCATATATATTTATTCATATAAAAACGCTTAAAAGTTTTTAGCACAAAACATATTTTAACTAGAATAATAAAATGGTTAATCCAATAATATAACTACAGTTATTGAATTTCAAAAGGCACGTAAATTTAAAAAGGTTTGCGTGCCTTTTGAAAGTTTGGTTAAATCTGGTTCATAACTTGTTATTTTAAGTTTCAAGCAGGACTCTAGACATTTATTTGTTTGTTGGCTTCCTACTTCACATTTTATTATATTCATGCAATAGAACGCTTGCTCGCACGAATATGTCGACCCGAAGATCGTCAGCGCTCCAAATGCCAACTTCTTCACCTCACTGTAGCATTCTGGAAGTTATTCCATTCACCGAATATGAGTGCCTCAACTCGTGGCATTTCCTTTAAAAATGTCCACTTATGCTGCACCTCGTGAATGCATTTCTCGAACTTGTTCTTGAGTTCTGTGAACTTGCCACTCCGCAAGTCTTTGCTTTTCAAATCCAGCAATTGCATTTGAAGTGATCCAGCGTCAATTCCAAACAGCTCAATATTAATCTCATTTGTATTTGTGTTGAGAGGATTTACTATGAACGCGAGAGTACTTTTGTTTGTTTTGAATTGCACGAATATCTCAGCGAATCCATCCTTCATTTTTTAATAACTATACTGAAGTAATTCGTGTCAATATTTGCACTGGTTTCATTGAGATATTGCTTCAGATTTTTCAAATGTAATTTTTTTTCAAAACAAACTTCTTTCAGCAAGGCATAGGCTTGGTTTCCCTTTCCTTGCAGTTTTACAATTAGCTCATTATGATATCTACCATGAAATTGAATTTTTGCAACAATTTGCCTACTTTCGATTCGGGATGATCAATGCCTTTTTCATTCAGAAATGTTTTTATTTCACTCAAGCTCAAAGCAAAACGTTTCAGTACGCTACCTCTGGAAAATGGTAGTCTTACACCTACTTCTGCCACTTTATTGTGCAGAAGTAGGTAAAAATACTAGCACTCTATCTCTTCAAGGAATTCTTGAAACTGGCGATGGTAGAGTACTTTTGCTAAGATGTTGTTAATAGTCTTAATTACCAAATTCATTACCTCAGCTATTTCGGCTGGAAATGTTTGGGCACAGACCGCCTCTTAATGAAGTCAAATGTTAGAACTTCGTGGTTTATTTTTTTTCTGAAGAATCGATGTTAGCCCTCTATATATTCCTGTCATACTTCTACCTCCGTCAGTTGCTATGGAAACGGTTTTGTTTCAATTTTCAATTTCAATATTTTCCAGGCCTTTTTACACAGCATTTGCTTAATCTTTCCCACCACTCTCAGTTTGCCCTGAGAGCAATAGCACTCCCAGCAGTTTTTCTTTCGGACCGTGATACGACATATACCTGACGAAAAGGTCGTGTCTCTGCCGTATCTTTTCTGCCACCAGATTCATCTATAGCAAGTGATAAGGCAGAAGCCAGTTCAATGTCTTCTACTTGATATATGTTGCATTTGAAGACATTTTAACAGTACTAGCTTATGTTCTTTCGCAGATAATGGCAAATGTTTTATTTTTTTCATGATTTCTGCTTTGTTTTTGAAATCATGAAACAGTTCTTCAGATGCACATATGAAACAATCTTTGACGTACTGTCTGTCTGTGCCATCTGTGAATAGCTTTCCTCTTTTTGCAATTTCTAGTGACAATGTAAAGCTTGCCAGATTTACATTATTTGAAGATTGCACCCAGTTACTTATCATAGAACTAGACCACTGTTATTTTTTGGAAGCTCTTCGACAATTTTTTTTCCTGCGTCACCGGTTGGATATTTACTGACAAACTGGGTGTGTTTTGTAGTGAATTGTCTCTCCAAATTTGACTTCTTATTGTGTGCGAGTTTTTCTTGACAAATTAGATAAGTCGGAAGGTCATCTGTGCATATTAACGCAAACAACTCCGTCCACTCTTGATTGCATTCTCGATTTTCTTTTTCAGCTCTTCTCTTCTTTTTAACAGATGCCATGCTGGTGGTGGAACTGAAATAATGATTTTTTAAATTGCATTTATCTATTTAAAACCACGGGCGAAGAATTGTGCAAGCATTTATTATGTGCACGCATACATAGATCCATAGCCGGGCATCGTTAATCTAAATAGTTAACATTGTTAATCGCTAACCGGTTACTAAAAAAGTTAGCTTTGTTAAACGTTAAAGCGTTACACACACACGCACGCCCGCCCGCCGACTCACTCATGGATTGATTGCACGATTTTTAAGGGTTTTAATAATAAAATAATTACTTTATGTTATGGAACTGGAGCCGCAACTTTACATCGAAAGAGCCGCAGGTTGTCTATCCCTGATATAACGTTTACCAACAAAAAGCAAAGCATACTAATTTTTCATTTTTAAATAAAAACGTGCATGGAACATTAGAATATATGTAACTATATCACTTTAATAAATAATCAGCCACCTTACCTTCAAATATGATGTTTTTAAAAGGTACCATTTACTAATCTGCTCTTTATTTTGAAATTATATTACTGGTGGGCAAATACATGTAACAAAAAAATAGAAAATATAATTGTCGAAGGTAAAACTATTATAATCTAATTACTATAAACATTTAAAAAATCTGGAGTCAATTCATATTTTTGAGTTAACATACTTTGTTATTTTAGATATGCACTAGTAGCTGTGGTTTACACATGTTAAATTTACAGTTACCACCTCGGGCTGGCTATATTACACAGAATCAATATATGTCAATGAGAAATTAATTCCGTCTTAATATAATAATTAATATTTTATAGCGCCCTTGAACGAAACATTTCAAAACGAAACTTTATTTTATGAAACCTTATATTTTATTTTGTACAATTTGAATAATATGTATAGTTATTTTTTTATATAAACGGAATAAATGAAAAATAACAAACAATTATAAAGATAAAAAAGCCTTTATAAAAAAAATTCATATAATGTTTCATTATATTACGTCCCATTCTGAATTGAAAGCGACATGAAGCTAGTAGAATTTTAGGCTGTTGTGTATAATAACATATGTGTAATAAAATATGTAACAATATATGTCAATAAATTATAAGATATTAAAATATAAAATTTTTATCATTGCAAACAAAAAAATTTAACATATCTTTCAAAATCTTATTCGAATGCACACAGTGCTACCACCATAAAACCGATGGTCAATTGATGTCCATACAATTCTCGCTTTTTGCTTGCGTTTGACAGCGTAGACGTAAAGTTTATAGGACGTTTCGTTTATGAGCCAATTAGTTAATTAAAGTTTTTAGAGATTAAGTTTTAAGTGTAATACAACAATACTTATAGAAAAGGAACAATGGCAGATTTCTTGGACTCTGAAGCCGAAGAAAGTGAGGTAATGTCAACAGACACTATCATTTTTCTCCTATCGTATTTTTATTTCGCATTATGTATTTGTCTTCCATTTTTCTCAATTTGAATGTTTATTTAAATAATGACACTTTTTATAGTTGGATTCTGATGAGGAACAAAAGCCTGAACGCAAAAAAACAAAAAGGAAAGCAGTCGAAAGTGATGAAGATGAAGAAGAAGAAGGTAATTAAACGTGGTTTCATAGAATTCACAGACATTCAATATTTGTAATTCAACTTAAATTTATGTTGAAATTAATAAATAATTGTGTTTATGAAACGCAATTTCTCAATTGTCGTCTCGTATCTTCAATGTCTGATAATAGTAATTTTTATCACGTTAGTCGAATCACTAAATTTAGGAGATTTCCAAACGAATAAGTATTAGTTTCGTTTATAAATTTTCTGTCGGATCGTGATCTTATTTGAATAATTATGTTCTACTTTAACATTTTTTTCCGAAGATGATGAAGAAAGACTTCGCGAGGAACTGAAAGACCTTATCGATGACGCTCCTATAGAAGAATCAGGTAGTGACGGGGAGGATTCTGATGCTAGTGAAGGTCCAAAGAAGAGAAAGAAAAGTGATGACGAACTTGACGACAGACTGGAAGATGAGGATTATGATCTTATTGAAGAAAATCTTGGTGTAAAAGTTGAAAGGGTTAGTTTATCAGATTTTTTTTAGAATAGAGGTTTTACAAAGGAAAGTCTAATAATTAATGCCTCATTACTTTATTTTTATCAATTTTAAATTTGTATATTTTATTTCTTCAAATGTCGTTTTATGATATTTATGTTTATGAAGAAATATTAGATACTTAAAAATAATAAAAAATTGATACATTGGAAATGCTCTAAGCATGGTAAATCGAAATATAAATTTTTTTTCGGTTGATCCATTAATTTTAGTAGGTTACAAGAAAGCTAAAATGTATGAAATTTCCAAGTATAACAGACGCTAATAATTATAATTCCTATTTTGCAGAAAAAATTCAAAAGATTGAGAAGAATCCAGGATGATGAAAGTGATGGTGAACACGAAGAAGATACTGGTTTGGATCGGGAAGTGATTGCCGATCAATTGTTTGTGGGTTCTGATGATGTAAGTTATTTGGCAATGGGGTTATAGAGCAAGGAAAATTTCCCTACCAAAATTATAGCTTATATTAATAAAAATATGTAAATTTTACAACTCGTGAAAGTTTCTATGAAGCACAATACAGGTCAGTCATAAAGATTTCCATAACAATAATAGTAGCACAAAATCATATTTTGATTATTGCTATGAATGTGATAACCAATTTGTTAGTGTATTTGGTATAAAGAAGCATTGAAAGTAGAAAATATAAAATGTAACAACTTTTAAATGAACTTCTGTAAATTTAACCTAAAAGAGGGCAAAACAAGGAAAAATATGAAACAACAACTGTTACATTTGCACGGCTTGTTACCAGTTACTATTTATTAGAAGAGCCATTATGTTTCTAGCTATTTTATATTTGTAAAATTTACAGTATAATAGATATTAGAGGTTATGAAAGAAAATGTAAAGTATGTCATAAAAATGTTGAAAGAAAATAAAGGGTATAGAAATATAAGCATAGCGAATGTGCCACTGGAGCTATATATCATAATTGCTATATAGCCAATGTAGGCTACCCAACTACATTCCTATTTATATATTTTTTAACTTCTTTTCCTTCTATTTTTGAGTGATCTTGATAAAATTATCCTGGAAATGAAACATTTTTCAAACTCTTTCTCTAAAAGTAATATAGACAGATTAGTCAAGAACCTAACTGTATACAATATTGTGGAAAAAGTCAAGTAATTTAGGAGAACACAAAGTAGAGTTCCATAGGAGTGTGTATTTCTTAATATTATTAATGTAAGTTAAGCGAGATAATTTTATTCAAAAGTTTTAATCTAAAGCCTAGATTTATTCACAATTTTTTTAAATCCATAATTGAAAAATTAGAAGTGTGGCAGTATCCATTGTAAGTCATTTTGAACTTTAATATTTCATAAACGAGGTTTTAAATCTTAAAAGTGTAATGGAAACTGGAAACTTAATAATCTTATTTTTCACCCGACCTTAGGTACCTATATATGTAGGGAGGTTTTTTTTTAATAATTTGCTATATATTAAATGAGATTTCTATATGAAGCATCTGCATACTTTCATACACATAGATTTTAAAGTAATGAGTGTTGTGAGAATTTTATATATATATATATGGATGAATGGACAGCCAGACATGAGGAAATTACGAGGATTCCTTATTTCATTGCAGAACATTAAAAAGAAATTATTGTTCTTTGATTTCTGGTTTACTGATATGTTGTAGAATAGCAATGAATGAAAATAATTTTTAGTTATTGTATCTTATTTCTCTTTAATCATCATTTTTGTGTAGCGGAGCAAATATCCGAATCCCTTATGGATATAAAAAATTTTCTGTGTTTGATAAGGCGTTTCCTGTTCAGTACTGTCAACATTTACAAATGTTTCTCGCTTATAGGAAAAGTCACTCATTTTATTGAAAAACAATAAATTAGTTTTTATTACTAATTGTTCTTAAAACAATAATAATAGAAATTAAAATAGTATTTACTAAACAAAATAATAGATTAATCTTTTTAACATTTATAAAAGGTGAATAATATGAATTGTCAATCTAATACAGATTTTAAGCTATAGTACTCATCACAATTGTTTCTCTTGTTAGTGTAGTAAAGATGATTTTTGCTTACAATGCAAGTGTTAATGTTGTAGGAAAAAAGTAAAGTAAAATAAAAAATTACTATAAAATCAAAATTTATTAGTAGGTGTGTGTTGGAATTACTCTTCTAAGAGTCTGCTGTTTAATTGTTTATATAAAACGTTATAGTCTAATGATTCTCATGTAACTCTCTAAATTCCCTAGAGTTTCAGCAGTTTGCATATAATTCTACTGCTATGTTCAGTCTTCAGAGTTTACTACCAATTCAATTTTTGAAGAAGATATTGATGTTTTTCGTAATGAACAAAAAGTTCCTTTGCAAAGAAATCTACAAGGCATTAGCAGACGTGTTAAAAAAAATATTATTAATAACATTTGTTTTACCAACATTACTAGAATCAAGTTTGCCTCTTTTGCATCTTGAATCAGTTTTTTTCCATTAGTCATTGGACGCAAAATATAAATACAATTAATCTATTTATTCAACATACATATTTATTATCAAATGAAATAATAATTACAATACTTATTAATAATATCTAACACAATCAATAATTCTATTTGTTACAAAATTAAAACACCATATTTACATGTAAATTATATGTAAAATGTTAAAAATCTATATTATTTATTTTAATAAAAAAAAACGTAATATTGATTATTTCTTTTAATATTTGGTCAATCAGAAACTAATTGAAAAATAATTTTTTTTCATTATATTTCAGTAAAGTAATTTTGGTAAAACTCGCACAAATTAATCTTTTCACCAAAAGTTTTATACGAGAATTTTCCCGAGGTGGTTACTCCCGAGAGAACCCAAATAAATTGTACATGAAAAATGAATTTCTTTAAAATATCTCCATTGAAATGAATTACATTATGATAAAAAATTATTCAATGATATATTCATTAAAAAGTTGCATTATATTTTTTACAATATTGTTTATAGTTAGATTTTTGAATTTAGCTTAGTTTCGGAAAAATGTATCGTTTTCAGGACATATTTCAGTATTATTCAAAAATAGTAAGCGATAAGTCAGAAAATGTATAAATAGTGATGTAATTGCATAATCTACCTAACGTAGCAATAATTACATTTGACGTAAAGGGCATTTTCACTTTCCTTGTACTTTTATACACTTAGAAGTTATTATAAATAGATGAATTTGTAATTTATCACAATACTTCTAATTTTTCATTTACTCAGCTGATTTCAAATTTTTATAATATTCAGAAAAACAATTTTAAAAATTTCATTGTATTGAACATTGTATACATATATAATTTATGAATGATGACATTCTCCTATATAAATATTAAAGGAAGAGGAGAGACGTTCAGAAAGATCAGCTGCCGCCAGAGAGCAAGTGGATTTCGATGAAGAACAAGAAGAAGTAGAATCTGATGCCGATGATTTTATTGTAGATGATGACGGCAGACCGATTGCTGAAAAGAAAAAAAAGAGGAAACCTATATTCACAGATGCGTGAGTATTAATTCAAAATGTTATCTTTATTTTTCAACATTAATTGTATCTTAGTAGTCTCTGTTCTAGTATTCTATACAATTTTTAAAATATAAAACCAGTATCTTCAAGTTATTTCTATCATTTTATATCAATAACATTATGTTGTACATACACATCATTTGTGCTCTAAAAATTGGATACGTATCCAAAAACTTAGATGTCATTAGTATAAAGTGTGATTTAATTGTAATTATATGTTATGCACTATCTTCTTTTAGTGGAACTTTGCACATAGAAAATTTTGAAGAATTTTGTACCAGGAGCATATTTAGGATCAGATAGATACCAGAACAATTATTTTTTTGAGTATTTGCTTGTTTGTTAAAACATTATACAAAAACTACTTGACTAATTTGTATGGGACTTTCACTGGGTGATACTTGAGTTCAGATTAAAATCTAGACTACAATTTGTCCCTATCGAATATTTCCTAAGGGACATTCTGCCTGTCTGCTTTTCTACTTATCTGTTTGTTAGAGCATCACTTGACCAATTTAACGAGACTTTCGTAGGAATGATGCTTAAGGTTCAGATTAAAATTTAGGTCATGTTTTGTTTCGACTAAATACTTTTGTGGTGAAATCATACCTTAAGATATAAGAAAGAACATCTATATATAATAAAGTATTTAATGTTTGTTTGATCACCCAAATGAAGCCACAAGTTACGTCTACATAATATATTTGTAAAGGAAAATGTGAGTGCATAATAATATAATTGTAATTAAAAACCTTCTTAACATCATAAAGAAACATACATGCATAAAAGAGAGCTACATAGAGTATGAAATGTAGATATGAGAAAGAAATGCGAAATTGAAAAAGTACCGTCTAAGTATTAAACTTTGTTTTTGAGATAATCTTTTCAAATAAATACAAGTCCCTTATAAAAGAAGAATATATAAAAACTATACTTACGGACTACTTTTGTCGGACTTGTAAGTTTGTCAACACAATGCATGAGCAGTTTTAAAAGCTGACAAGAATGCTTGAAGAACTGTATATCAATGAAATATTGTATAATGTGTTCTATTCTCATTGGTACTTACTCAACGGAAATTTAAGATAACATAACTTTATTAAGATTAATTAAACAATTTAATTTTCTACTTTTCTTTGCATATATTGGATGACACAAATTTAAATCTTATCCATTTATGTTTATTGTTTTAGATCTCTTCAGGAAGGCCAAGACATATTTGGTGTTGACTTTGATTATGACGAGTTTGAAAAGTATGAGGACGATGAATATGAAGAAGAAGACGAAGAGTTGGATGAGTATTTAGAGGACGAGGATGAGGAAGGTGAGTCTCGTGACTTTTTATCATAAGTTTAGTGATAAAATATTTTTTTCAAATAAATAAAAAGTTCCTGACAGTATTAAAAAAGTCATTCGTTTTGCTGCATCTGCATTGAACTGCGTAATAAATGCACATGTTTTTTGCATGTGCGCATGCCATTCTGCGTATTTCTTATACATGTACATCTTTCACTCTGCACATGTACCATACGCATGCTCTATTTGCACTGCCGTTCTCGCTCCTCTCTCAGTTTATTATTGTCAGTAGTGAAGGAAGGACACATTTTTCGTAATAATGGAATAGAATTTATATAATGGAATACAATGGTTTACTTTTGTCAGTAGTGAAGAAAGGACATATTTTTCGTAATAATGGAATAGAATGGTTTACTGTTGTCAGTAGTAAAGAAAGAACACATTTTACTTAATAATAGAATAGAATGGTTTACTATGGTCAGTAGTGAAGAAAGGACACATTTTTCGTAATAATGGAATAGAATGGTTTACTATTGTCAGTAGTGAAGAAAGGACACATTTTTCGTAATAATGGAATAGAATGGTTTACTATTGTCAGTAGTGAAGAAAGTACACATTTTTCGTAATAATGGAATAGAATGGTTTACTATTATTTGTAGTGAAGAAAGGGCACATTTTTTGTAATAATGGAATAGAATGGTTTACTATGGTCAGTAGTGAAGAAAGGACACATTTTTCCTAATAATGGAATAGAATGGTTTACTATTGTCAGTAGTGAAGAAAGGACACATTTTTCGTAATAATGGAATAGAATGGTTTACTATTGTCAGTAGTGAAGAAAGGACACATTTTTCGTAATAATGGAATAGAATGGTTTATTATTGTCAGTAGTGAAAAAGGACACATTTTTCATAATAATGGAAGAGAATGGTGTACTATTGTCAGTAGTGAAGAAAGGACACATTTTTCGTAATAATGGAATAGAATGGTTTACTATTGTCAGTAGTGAAGAAAGGACACATTTTTCGTAATAATGGAATAGAATGGTTTATTATTATTTGTAGTGAAGAAAGGGCACATTTTTTGTAATAATGGAATAGAATGGTTTACTATGGTCAGTAGTGAAGAAAGGACACATTTTTCCTAATAATGGAATAGAATGGTTTACTATTGTCAGTAGTGAAGAAAGGACACATTTTTCGTAATAATGGAATAGAATGGTTTACTATTGTCAGTAGTGAAGAAAGGACACATTTTTCGTAATAATGGAATAGAATGGTTTATTATTGTCAGTAGTGAAAAAGGACACATTTTTCATAATAATGGAAGAGAATGGTGTACTATTGTCAGTAGTGAAGAAAGGACACATTTTTCGTAATAATGGAATAGAATGGTTTACTATTGTCAGTAGTGAAGAAAGGACACATTTTTCATAATAATGGAATAGAATGGTTTACTATTGTCAGTAGTAACGAAAGGACACATTTTTCCTAATAATGGAATAGAATGGTTTACTATTGTTAGTGAAGAAAGGACACATTTTTCATAATAATGGAGTAGAATGGTTACATTTAATTGAAACTTATAAAAGATTTCCCAAAATAGCCTAGATAGTCCGTTGCCGCAAAAAAGAGCTTAGTTTGCGCATTAATTCCGCAATTCCCCGATGCTTATGCACCTAATGACATAAATAAAGTTCGATCTAAATTGCGACCTAAAGTGGAAATGGAATATTTACGCATTATACAACAATATCAAGTAATTTTACCCTTTATAAGAATTGTGAGTGCCCATTGGTGATAAATTAATAAACATTTTGGTACGTTGCTTTCATTTTTTCATATGGATTCCCCATAACATAAATATAGGAATCAATCAAAATTATTTATTAAATATTATGAAGAGTGTTGTATAAAAGCATTTTAATGATTCACAAAAACAATACCGTCTTTAGTTTTTCAAGAACTGAATGCCATTCGCTTGTAACATAACCTCTTCAATAAACTGAACTGAATTTGATAAATATGTAACCAAAAGTTCTTATTTTCTACATTTTCAAAATATTTCGATGTCTTGCATGAGCCCTATGCACACTGATTAATAATAAAAATGTTTTCACAGCACTGTTTATAAATATTGTCATTTGTTTTTCATTGCAATATGTTTGTATACATTTTTATAACAATACAAATGTTTCAAAACAGAAATGAAGAAAAAAATATTATATTCAAACATTTATTGTTCAATCCACTATATCTAAATATTGCTGTAGAATATGATATATTATAAATAATTTGACAATACTCACAGGTGAACCTAGAGCTAGAAAGACAAAGAAGGCAAAACCAAAGAGGCCCAGCAAAAAGTCTATTTTCGAGATTTATGAGCCAAGTGAACTTAAGCGTTCTCATTTCACTGATCTTGATAATGAGGTGAGTATGGCTTTAAATAATACATTTTTGAGAAATATCATATGAGAGACAATATGCTCTATGTTGCTGGTCAATCCTCTGTTATAATTCCTTTTTTATTTTAATATTAATGTTATTATACAGTCCCTGGCCAAATTATTAGATGCATTGCAGTTTTTATGCAAAATCATAATTAACAACTGTAAAAAAATTGTTTGGGATATTTTACTGGAATAAATTAAATTTGTATGTAATTAAAACATAATTTTGCTTAAAGCTTTATTAACTTATAATTTAGGAACAATATTAAAATCTTAATCCTTTGCAGCATGCTGTTAATGCATGATTGTACAATGATGATTCCATATATGGACAATTTTTTGAATGAGATTTTTCTTTGGTCATAGCTTTTTTAGCCACTTTCCTCTCCGTCAGTTTCCACACATTTTCAATTGGGCTCATATCGGGACTGTTACCAGGCCAATCCAATAGTGGGGTATTTTGTAAATATGCTTTGATTAAATGGACAGTGTGACAAGGTACTCAATCTTGCATAAAAATAAATAGATCTCCATTTCAGAACCATTTTCCTAACTGTGGAACCAACCAATTCTCTAGGACTTTCAGTAATATTAACTTCTTCCAGTTTAAATTTCATTACTTTTGTGGTAGCAAGTCTGTTTCTCACTCAAATTTACTTGAGAGTTCTTTCTGACCAAGGGGTGGAAATTGGCTTTCTTCTGCATTTTTCCTTTCTTTTCAGGCTCAATTCTTCAGCTATATTGACTTTTTTCTTTGTACGTTTGTTTCAGAGACATTTGATTTTCATAAAATTTACAGTTCAAATAAATTTCATATTAAGAAGGGCTTTGACTTTAGCACTTTTATGCGGTGTGAGGTCCCCCTTTTTACGCATACTTGAAAAGTTTTTTAGTGGGAAAACTGCCAATTTAAATTGAAATAAGCATAAATGTAATTAAATAATCCAAAAATTGTAAAACAACCACCACCGGATCAAAAAAACATATCCGCACATGTCGCATGCAAGAACATGACTGAAGGATATCTATCTATACTTGTTTGCAGTCCAATACCAAAGCGTGGATATGACAATGTAATAAAACAAAAATAGGTTTAAAAAGAGATAATATAATGAATGTCCTAACTAATAACTACTATTTACAAAGTAAAATAATACTAAGTTAAGCACAAAGCATGTAATTATATATATATTCTAAAAAATATTATGTGCGTCTAATAATTTGACCAGAAACTGTAGTCTGAGACAAAAGTCATATCCATTTCTTATTGATAGTAAAATTAAAACTAATAAAAATATTTAATTTCTAATGGTCACTGCATAAATGAAGTTTTAAGAGCCAAGGCAGGTATTTTGCTTAACCACATTGTATACAAGTTATGTGATTAAGGAAAAAAAAACAATTCATCTTAGTTCAAAGAGTCATACTTAGGTCTGATAAAACATATCAATGTGACTTTTTAGTTTGGAACATTAAATCTAATTATGAAAAATGTAATTATGAAAAATGTATAATATGAAAAATGTAGTATGTTGTTTAATTAAAATTTATATTGTTTTTAAAACCTTTGAAATGTTTTTTCACCAGTTGAAATGATTTTTACCCAAGTGTCTTAAGTTTTCATTTCTTTTGACATTGGAATAATCTTCTGATGCCAAAAATACTACATTTTTTTTGTAATAAATGAAACAA
Source organism: Druceiella hillmani (assembly GCA_039881145.1). NCBI lineage: Eukaryota > Metazoa > Arthropoda > Insecta > Lepidoptera > Hepialidae > Druceiella > Druceiella hillmani. The sequence continues at coordinate 1,246,705 of JAYKKI010000079.1, read as the reverse complement.
AATTACATTAGTGCTATCTTTACATGATTTAATATGGTGTTTTACCTGGCTAATTATTTTGCTTGTAATATTTACGCACATACTAGATAAGGAACACAGATGTGCCAGAGCGTATGCAGATCCGTGAGGTGCCAATAACACCAACAGCAGAAGGAAGCAACGAATTAGAAGAAGAAGCAGAATGGATTTATCGTCAGGCATTCCTCAAGCCGACAGTATCTAAGCAGGAAAGCGCTGAATCCAGAGACCGATCTCGGCGCTCACAATCCACAGTACTAAAGATCAGACAGGCTTTAGATTTCATGAGGAACCAGACTTTGGAAGTTCCCTTCATTGCTTTCTACAGGAAGGAGTATGTGCAGCCCGAGTTGAATATTAATGATCTATGGAAGGTGTACAAGTTCGATTCGAAGGTAATATCATGTTTTGTTTCTATACCTAAGATAAAGTTCATAAAATTCAACTAGAAAGAGTTATCATATTATACGAAATGGAACCGTCCAACCTATACAACATATATGGTATACACAAGTAAAACTTGCACTACGAGGAGTCCGTACATATTTTGGCTCTTATAAACTTTTGAGCATATATAGTATTTCTATTGAAGTATTTATAAATATTAATCTTTCATGACGTAAATATATTGCAACGTATTATATACTATAACTTTCACAGACTTAAAAACATTGTGCATATTTCAAAAAAAATATTTTTCCCCTGTTACATTGCCCTACTGAAATTGAAAACTATTAGTCGCAAACTCTTATTTTAGTCGATGTGCTTCATTTATTGGTACACAATATTTTTTGTTGGCGAGTAAATTCTCAAAAATGAATTTTATTGTCGAATAGGGGAAAAGTGGAGAAATTTCATGTTTCTTTTTTAATTTTGCTAGTCCTCTCGCTTTAATCTTTGAAAGGTTCTACTGTAAAATATTCATTAATGGATATTGTAGGTAATCAAATTAATGTTGGTTGTTTACAGTAGTCGATTCTAACATCATTATAGTAAGAGATACTTCATACCTGTTCTTTCAAAATTAACTGCATGCAAACATGGAATATTGTTTATAATATATTTTTTTTAAATTTCTAAATTTTATAGCCTAAGTGTTTTAATGAACTCATACTAAATATTACGCTACATATATTTCATTAATGGGCAGCCCTAACTTTTAAGCAAAGTGTGTATATAATTATATATATATATACTAAATCTCCTAGACTAGATAGTGGAATGAAATTGTTTTAATGTTTTATGTGCAGTGGTGCCAATTGAAGCAGCGGAAGGAGAATCTCCTCACATTGTTTGAGAGAATGCGCAACTACCAACTTGACAAACTCATGCTTAACCCCGATGCTCCAATACCGGACAATGTACGTATCATCAAGGATGAAGACATTGAGAGGTATGATGACTTTATTAATTTTTTATTTATTTTTGATTACTAATTGAAATATGAAGTATAGTCATAAAAGTGATCAAAGCGTAAGTGATTGGATTCTGGATATAACTAATTTGAATCTGGATATAACTCATTGTAAATATTCTCTAAAAGTATTTACGGAAAATAATAACTGACCTTTATAGTTATCTAAATTATTAACTGATAGTTATAGTTTGATAGTATACCAATGTATTCCTTCCAATGTAGTCTTCTTTAACTAGGCAGAGTTGTTATGCAGCAATAATGAAAAACCATCCAAAATGTTCTTTTTTCTCGCAAACCGAATGTTTCTTTAGAAACATTAATAAATCAGTTCATTAGCTTTTATAAATGGTTTATTTAATCTAATCTAATCATTTATATTTTCCAATAATCTAATCATTTATATTTTCCAAAAAAAAAATGTAACATTGACTTTACGAAACTATTACAATTACTGACAAAGTATTTGGCTGCGGTCATCTCTTCCAGTGAGACTATCAAATGTAACATCAAAATGTTCAATGGTGTGTACTAAATTAATGGCCACTTTCACAAAAGACGTAAACTCTCTTACTGTAACATTAAAGAATCACCGAATTTATTTCATTCACAAACTCTCATCGGAAGGAGTGGTAGTTACCGGGCCCACTTGCTGAAGTTAGATATTTTAAGTAGCTCAGCTACACGCTCACTCCTCAGTAGTCGGCTCGCTCTAATATGGTATATGACTTGAAATAAAAATGTAATTATTTTTATGACTATTAATTTTATTACATATTTTGTAACAAGTAAGTGATGACTGTAAAAGTAAAGAGGAGTTTCGTATACTGATTTTTGAAAGATGATAAATTTAAAAATATTATTAGGTTTATAATACTGGTAGAATTTATAATATTGGATTCTTATAGAATTGAAATAAATTCCAGTAGGAAAATTTGTGATAATTTGAAGCTACGTCTTCGATTTATTTTATTTTCAAAACTAATTTGACTACACATATTTTCCAATGTATATTTTATGTAAATATAATATTGTGTTGCATACTAAATAATGAGCGTTTTGAAAGAAAACAAATTTATAACTTTATGACAGTTTATCTTGACCAATTATAAGTGACATATCTATGTATTTGGTATCTATGTCCTTGTATTCAGTAAAAAATGGATAGTATTGACGTAGAAAGTCATAGGGTTTGAATTCAAAAATTAGTCAATAAATTTTCAAAGATGGTTCATATCGTCAAAGTATTACTTAGTGATCTAAACAGACAAAAGTCGGCTTCAGAAAGAAAATTTTGGTTATGTAAATTTTTCTGACAGACTTCATGTATCAAAGTTAAAGATGACTGCAGTACACTGTGAGCGGTAATATTTGCGTTACTAGAGAGTATTTCCCAATAAGTGATCGTGTAAATATCCCACCAAACACAGAACATTACCTTTTTGTGGTGGGGTTAATTTTTTGACATCAATTTCCCTAATTTCTTTGGAATCACCCATTGGTGCTTACAGGTATGATTCACATATACAACCCACTTCTCATCTTCAGTGATAAGATGGTTCCACAAGTTGAATATATGTAAAAAGATAAAAATTACAATTTTTACAATAAAAATCACAAAATCAATTTTAAGGTCTATTTACAAGTACCAAGTGGAATAATTTAGAGTTACTTACTATGGGCTATGGATAAATATAAAGAAAATCGTCACTTCTTTCTATTAATTATTAGACATCTTTTTAAAAGCACATTTAATTCACTGTAATAATCATTTGGTGATCATGGAATTTAAGCCCTAATAAAATATAAGACAATCTTACAAATACGAAGTGGCCTTCATTATTTGTAAGATTGTCATTGTGGGCATGTTTGAAAATTCTTACCAATATACTAAAAAAAATTACTGTGATGTCCCAGCTAGTGTGCAGTAAATTGGTTTCCTCTTGAGTGTTCGTAATACTTTTCAATCCATTTATACTTACACTGAGCAAAAGTTTTTCGTTTTTCCTATCTTAACTTTCCTTCGCTGTTTTCTTCACTTTCTCCATGAATAGTATTAAAATAATATTCACTTTAATTTCTAAAGAATTAATTAAAATTAATTCACAATGCACTAACAACTAATACATAGAGGATGCCATCTTTCTTAACGAATTTACTGAACTTTAACATCTGTAAGAAGACAAGTAACTGATTAGAGTTTTCGAACAATATGGTAGCTTGCCCATCATGTTAGTAAGTTGGTGGGGAGTTTTGGAATGCCCCCAGTATCATGTAATAATTTACCACTATGGTCTATGAAATAATATTGTAATAGTCTTTTCATGACAAGGTATCAACATTTCAAATAATAACATATAAACTGCAATTCGTTATAAATATATATAAATAAAATTTTTATCTGCCTAAAAGTTTCTTTATGTGGACTTCATACACAAACCACCGATCGAAATTTGACAATATTTTCAATAGAACCTCAGAAATACAAGATATGACTTTCGAAACATTCAGAAGTAATGTGTATTTTTCTATTTGTATGTGTATCGCATCAAAATGACTGAATTAATTAAAATGGGTTTTAATATTTTCTTATCTCGAGTTAGGAAAGGAAATATTGAGGTATATTTTATTTATTATATATAAATATGAAGCTAGAATCTTAAGAAAATAAAACAATTTGCTAAACATTACAACACAGTTAACCATTGGATAAACATAGAAATTCATACGAGCTATGCCGCCAGTGAAAAGCTAGCGTTACCGTCACCCTTGCAGCTGATATTTTGATTATTTTCTTTTTTTACCTAATATTTTTAGAATATAAGTTCATTATATAGGTGCTTATAAATAGTATTAACTTTCTTGCCACCTCGTAGTAACCACTGGTTTAAACAATGTCCGTACTACTTCCCTTCCAATTTAGTTTCACAGTTACGTTTGATAATTGGCTGTAGGCAATCTAAAAATGTAACCATTGAATTTATGAAAATTTAATTTAACTATTTAATGTAACCACACTTAAAATAATTAGCCCCATAATTATTTTTTACGTGTATTATAGTGCTATTATGTCACTGTATCAGCTAATATAAAGACATATATACAATAATTTTTGTAACTTCATCATTTTTTTATCACCCCAGCTTTGTTTGCTCCTGTTTTTCTGTTTTAAATAACCAATTTTATTTTGTTTATGGTATTGTGTCTTGAGAGAGCATGTTCTTTATCGACAGACTTATGTTTTTAAAACTTTACTTAAAAAGTACATATTTTTATTAAAAATGTATAAAATGCAGACTGAAGAATGTGCAGACGTCAGAAGAGCTGCGCGATGTGCACACACACTTCCTTCTGTACTACTCACCGGATTTGCCGAACATGCAAAGAGCACAGCAAGCCAAACAGAGGGCCAAAGAGAAAGAGGAACGCAAGTAAGTTTTCTAATAAACATATGATATGTTCATGAAAATGTGATTATTAACCGTTTTAGTGCCATGGTTTTTTACTCATACATACTTAAAAATGCCAAAGAAATCTTTTTTTTTGATGTCATTTACCCTTGTCTCGAAAAAAAGCTGTATGTCTTCCAAAAATTATCCAATTTTAATAATTTTTTCGGTGTTTTCTTAATAAAAACTTGTACAAGGATAATGAAATACAAAAAAAATTATGGAAATATATATTGTGAACAAAAATTATAACAAAAACTGAAATCAAGGTCACATCGTATTTTCAGTCTGGTAGATCCTCCGTATCAGCAAAATAATTGTTATCGTCACTATTATCACTATCACTCAAAATTTGCATTACGCCAAATTGTGAGCGCACCACAATGTCACTCCCACTATCACTTTCTTCACAACTTGAAAAATGATCATTTTCACTCGACTTATTTTCTATTCTGACAAACATTTTCTTTTCCTGGATCCTTTTTATATTGTAATTACTAATAATATTATAATTTGAACTTTATGTAACATGTAGAAAGATAAAAAATTAGCGATGAGTGCAAGCGACCTCCCCTACCGCGCGCTAAACAGCAACTGATTTCGCGAGCGCCATCGCGCTCTTGGCAGATTTAGTTAGTATGCGCACGAGCGCGATGGCGCTCTTCGGCACTCAAACGATTAAAGAATTCATCAGTTAGAAGTATATTTTAAGAATATATATTTTTGTTACTGATTTGAAGTGAATTGTACATCACAAATTCCATGTAAAATATTATAGACAGTGAAAAAAACAATTTGTCATGCTTTACTATACATAGTAAAGCAAAAGTATCTTTCGGTGATATGCTCAAATGACATTTCACAATTCTTAGACAATTTTGTCTGTATTTTCATTCTAGAATGTTCTAGAAAAATCTAGAAAGGCTATTAAGAAACGCGCATGCAATTGAAAAGTTGTCATCATTATTTTTTTACATTATGAGTTTGGGCTGTCATGTAATATTGAATACAATGTCTCACAAAAAACTGCTATTTTTTAGGGTTCTCTGATTTTTTGGGATTCCAAATAAGAGCCTGTTGTTGTCAGTAAATTCTTTGTCCAACATTTGTGGCAACTAAGTATTTTTGTTGTTTAAGTAAATGTCACAATAACAAAGTTACGTAAAATAAATCACTATGCTTTAATTATTTCTAAACTTAAAAATAGTGAAAATAATGCTATAGGGAAAAGGGAAGAAAATGATGGTACCTTGACCAGTAAACAGGCCAAATCAAAAACAGTTGTAGATAATATTCTAAATATCAATAGATAATATTCTCTTATTATTAATCTAATTATTTAATTTTACAAATCATAGGTTTGTTTTAAATAACTGAATATAGCTCAAATGTTTGTGATCATGTTTCCATGATAATGATTATTGTAATATCAGAACCCAAGCCCGTCGTGAGGCCGAAAAGAGTGGTGAGGATCCAGACGAGGCAGTGGCAGCCATTGAAGCTATGGAAGAAGAGGAGGAGATCCCTCATGATGGTTTGAAATATGCGGCTCGATCAGGACCATACGATATGTGCCGCAAGGCTGGTCTCGGTAATTTACTTTCTATTTTTATATGTCTAATGTCAATGTACTCGTAAATAACCAGAAAAAAAATAAATTATGATTAACATATTATCTGGTCCATCTTCAGAAAATGTGTTGGCATATTAACATATTAGCTGACATATCATTCCTTTTAATTTACCACCTATTTTGTATGTTTCTTATTCCTAATTTGTTAATTACTATTATGTAAAATTTTCGTGTGTGTGTTATTACTTTTTATTATTATTATTATTAAGAGTGCCATACCTCAAAAAGAAAACAAACCGAACTCATAAAACCATTCACATGTCCTTCCATCTGTCTTTCACAGTTGTCTTTTTCAAAAACCATTCAACGTAGGAGATTGAAATTTGGCAAAATTATATAAGTTTATTAACTATCATATATCTAAATAATTAACACTCAAAAATATTTTTGTAGAGATTTTCATTTCAATAGAAAAATGTCATGTCGTGTAGCGTTTGAGAGAGCTTTCCTATATCCAAAACTGCTAAATTATTAAATTAAAACGTTACTAGAAATTAACTTTAACTTTGATAGTAAGTATTGAATATATTTTGGCGTTAATTTTGTAGAAATTCATTATTCACAATTAAATGAAACTACGTGATATAGTATTATTTCTACTTTCTTTAATTTCTTTACCACAACCTAGGTTTCGTTGTATTACAACATCTTCAGGTGGGATATTAGCAAAGATCTTCTTTGCTAATATCCCACCTGAAGATGTTGGAATACAACGAAACCTAGGTCGTGGTAAAGAAATTAAAGAAAGTAGAAATAATACTACATCACGTAGTTTCATTTAATTGTTTGATAGTAAGCATATGGCTTACCATCAAACTTAAAGAAAATCTCTGGTAATGCTGTTTTATTTTATACTTATTCTGAATAAATCGACAAATTAATGGTTTCCCCTCATTTGTAAATCGTAAAAAAAAAATATCACCATTTGAAAATTTCTATCTACGAGGCCCTATTGGCCTGATAGAGCGGGCATGCCTCACTTCCATATGTCATCATTGGCAATACATATTGTTTGAAAGCTTTCGTGTTAAAACCCCCAGTGTTTGGATGAGATTTCACAAATGTTACCTAGCCAAGTTGGATTCTCCTATTGATCTTCTTGAAGTTAGATTTACCTTTTGTTTACCTCCTTTATTGAACCTAGGTGTACATAACAATTAGCGACTTCAAGAGTAGCATTCCCAACATGTACAGATATACGTGCAACATGGATATATTTGTCTTGTCCATGTTCACTTTTAGACCTATCTGTTGAGAAACTCTGGTTAGGTTCCTGAGCTTGGCACAATGCCAAGGGCAATTCTAAGCAAATCGATGGTGAGTGATGTATTCACCATTGATATGGATGCCAAATCCCATCCAATCCAAGAGCTTGAACACAATTTCCAGCGCAATGGTGATGTGATTCAATAAAATTACCGCCTTCTTGCCTTATACCTTTCTGCAACTGGACCGATTTCATACTCTGGTTCTGTAATTGGACGGGTGAAAGCACCCGGCTTTTCTGTATAAAAATTTCAATACTTTGATATCCTGGTGGTCATTCGGCATTGCTGTAGGGACTGAAGTTTAGTAATTATAAAACGAAAGGCTAATGTTAAGACTTTAGGTCATTAATCTGAAAAAAAATTTTAAATGGAGGATTTTAAAACTAAAACCAACTCATCCACGTAAATGATATGTGTATAAGTGAAGCTTCATGTGTCCTAATTATAAAATTGTTTTTTCTTAATATTTCAAAAATTTCCAAATTCAATATGAAGAAACTAATATGCCCAAAGGTTATATGTTACCAGATTTACTATTGATTACTTCATAATTGATTTCTACTATCAAAAATCATGTTTTTGTTCGTTATAACTCTCTAACCTACTATCGGTTATTTATAGCTTATATCTCTTTTTATAGCTTATATCTCTTTTAAAAAAAATTTTTTTTTTCTGTTTATAACTCATCCCACATTAAATAGATTCATTTTTTGATTGAATTTAATTATAAAAAAAAAGTCACCATATGGATACAACATCCAAGGTTAAATAAATACCTGTCACGGAAGTACCTGTTTTAACAGATCACTTTGTGAATATTGTTTTTGTAATTATTTTGTTGATTTGTATTAGTTTGTAGTAGTCCAATAAATTCTCGCCAATATCATTATTATGATATTATGATCTACATTAAAAAATGTAGACATTATTATATAAACCCGATACGACTTACTTAACAGTTTAGTCTAAAGAATAGGCAAATTCTAGAGTAACATCAAAAATAAATATGATATAGTGTTTATTGTAGTGCGTCTAATAATATATTTTTATTTGTCTTAATTGTATTGCAATCTGTCACCACATTGAGACAATGAGCGGTAAGTAATGTCGCATCCCAACTTTAAAGTTTGTGCCTTTATTGTAACACATCTTGGAGAATTCTACATTTTAATCGGCAATTGGTTTGGATATTATACATCAGTTTTCGTGCAACTTTATGATTCTGGTTTATGATTCTGTCTTTACATGACTTTGTGTCTATCGATTTCCTCTCTAACTGTAGACATTTGTAGGTCCGTATGCAATTGTTAGTTGGTTACAAACCATGGGGCATTTGTAATTATCTACAGCATTTTGTTCTAGTATCTTTGGATATATCAATATTGAAGTGGGAAGCTGTACCCCACAGCTGAGTGCCGTAGTTCCAAACTGGTTTAATTGTAGTTTTATAGAGTAGTAGCTTATTTCCCAATGATAGTTGGAACTTACTCCCGATGAGCCAATAGAGCTTTCTGAGCCAAAGACCAAGTTGTTTCCGTTTGGTGAATAAACACTTTTGCCAGGTTAGTCTTTTGTCCAGGTATAGATCAAAGTAGCATACATGGTCCGCTCAGGGTACTTCAACATTGTTTAATTTAACTGGGGACAAGTGTTTCGTCTAAGTGTGAATGTAACATTGACTGATTTATTTTCATTCATCCTAATCTGCCACTTCTTTAGTCAAATAGCTACACTGTCTAGCCCGTCTTGTAGCATTTTTGCTGTAGTTTTTGGCTCGCTGTGTGAGACCAAAATGGCTGTGTCATCTGTGAATGTTCCTGTGGTGATTGTTGGGCATGTGGGCAAGTCTGAGGTGTAGAGTAAGTAGAGAATGGGGCCAAGTACACTTCCCTGCGGGACACCCGCTGAAATTGGACACAGGTTTGTCACTTAATTTCCCCATTCAACCATGAAGTGTCTCTCTGTTAAGAAAGCTTTGACAGTCGCATATAAATATGGTGGCGTGGTTGCTTTAATCTTGTATGTAACATTGTAGATATCCTTATTATTAAACTGTTCTTTTAGGTTGATGTAGAACATGTTAAGTGGTCTTTTTGTTAAGTATGTGTTTGATTATCCAGATATTTCTAACTTCATTATGAAGATCACCCAGAGCTGACAGCATCAGTAGAATAATGGATATTTTTGGGGATGACTCTAGAGTTCCGTTTTTTTTTGGGTTGATAGGTGAAGAATTCAGTGTTTCTTTTCATCAATTCCCTGTATACAGTTGTATATGATTCTGCATTTTTTGCCTGTATTTTGAACCGCTCTGATTGAAAGATCTTAATTTCAAATTCTCCTGGTATTGTTTCTTATAACATTTTAGTTAGTGGCTAAATATTGGTGACTTTATCTACAGTACCTGGAATACCGAGCTTTGTTCGGTATATTTCATGTTTCCCGCAGGAACATGAAATCGCTTGTTCAATGGTATTAGATGTGCTTTGAATCTCAACAGAATTGTCAAAAATTATCATCAATGTGGTTCTTCTTCCCCTTCCTCTTCCTCCAACCACCCACAACCCTGCCTTTTCCTTTCCCTACCCCTTCACATTTCCTTCCCCCATCCATTTTCTCTTGCCCTTCCCCATCCCCTTCCCCATCCCCTTCTCCATCCCCTTCCCCATCCCCTTCCCCATCCCCTTCCCCTCCCCTCTTCCCCTTCCACTTCCCCATCCCCATCCCCTTCCCCATACCCTTCCTTTTCTCCTTGCCCTTTCTCTTCCACTTCAACTTCTACTTGCCCTTACCCTTGCCTTTACCCTTTCCCTACCCCTTTCCTTCCCCTTTCCCTCCCCTTTCCCATCCCTTTCCACTCCCACTTCCATTCTCCCTCCCCCTTACACCTCCTCCGCCTTTCCTTTCCTCTCCGCCCGCCGCTTTTCCCATTCCCCTCCCCTCGCTCTTAAACTTCTCCTTCATCTTTCCCTGCCCATCATCTTCCCCTTCCATCCCCCTCTCCCCTTCACCTACCCTTCCCCTTACCCTTCGCCTCCTTCTAGACAGTTTGGACTCGGCAGTTGGGAACTGCTTAGTTCAGAAAGGGATTATCCGCTGTTAGCAGTACCCTTCTGGGTTAGTTCTCTGTTTAATTCCGACAATCATAGGTTTTTGCTGCCTACAGCTTTTTCATTTTCTGTAGGGGTTCGTTCGTTTAGGCCATATCTAAAAAGACTAAAGGCGCGCCCATGCCTACTGTTTTGATTCACGCTAGGTATTTGATTTCTTTGGTACCACCCATACCTGGGAGGCATTTCCGTATCCACCATCTGGGGATGCACTCATCGTCTCCTGGAGATCTTGAGGCTGCTCCTCACAAGATTATCTAATAATATGTATTACTTTTTATTTAACTTATTAACCGACTTCAAAAAAAAAGGGAAGTTTTCAATTCGTCGGAATTTTTTTTAATATTTAGTGATAATTATTTACCAAGTGGACCAATTTCGATGATTCTTTTTGTTATTGAAAAGGGGGGTACTTTAGGTGTGGACCCATATAAATATCATGATGATCTTGTAATGAGTCCTCCTTACAAACTCCTTAACTTTAATGGTTAGGACCACTTACTAGGCCAGAGTCTGATAATGAGTTCTGGAGATGAATAACGGAACTCCTTATAATAAACCAATCGTGATTAAAGATATTTACTACTAGTAGTTGTTACTTTATATAATAACTGCACCATCGATCAGGTCACAGTCAGATGATGAGTTCTGGAGATAAACATCTTGACGGATGGTAGTAAATCAACTGTGATTCAAGATATTTGCTACTGGTTAAATGTTACTTTAGTTATTACTTTATAAAATCTGACATTGAGCTCAGATATGGAGAAGGGAACTCGTCAACTGGTATTTTTTACATTGCAAGATGTGATATTGGACTTTGGATATGGATAACGGAACTCTTCAATGGCTAACAGCTAACCACTGGCGACTACTACTATCGCTTCGTTTCTGTGTGTTGTAGATAACCAACTTTAGATAAGAATAAACTATCTATACAATAGCTTTTGCCCATGACTTAATAATTGCGCAATATACTAAGAAAGAAAATAATTGAACGTTAGTTATAGTATATTAGAATTATTATTAATCACTAAAAATTCTAAAATAAAATATTTTTTAAAAACAGACTTCAAAAAAAGTAGTACTTTTTTTGAAGTCTGTTCAAAACAATTAACTCAAAAGTTAAAAACAATTAACTCAAAATAGGTACCTACTTATTTGTAATAAATAACTAAGTTACTTATTTTTAGTGTCGGTGCCAGCACCACCGATCAACTTAAACAAATTAAAAATTTTAAATTATAAATAAACTCTTTATGAACCAATTCTTATTGGCAGTACATTAGACATTGTGGTTTTAAATTTACATTATAAATTTGTTTAAGTTCATCAATGGTGATGCCACCCAATTTAAAAAATAAGTAACTTAGTTATTTATTGCGAATAAGTAGGTACCTATTTTGAGTTATTTTTCACTTTTAGGTACCTTTTTTTTTTGAAGTCGATTTTTTTAAAAACCTTTAATAAATAAAATATGTTTATTGTACATATTTTATGTATTTGTTTTTAATCCTCATATGTGTGATGATAATCTCGACAATGGCTTATCCTTTTGAGTTATCATACCGGAGTTATATGAGTTGTTTGATATTTTGAAATTAGTTATTATTCAATGAGGTTGGCGAATTTGATATTATTGAGAGTTAGACATTTTTTTATTTTAATATATTGATTGAATACCACAATATAAAGTAAGTTTTATTTACATCCAACTAATTTCAATATGATACTATATTCTATAGCGGCGTGGGCATTCTCCTTTGATACAAAACCGCTTGTCGTCTAAAATGTCAAATATGATAGAAGTATTAAATGATTTTCTTTAAATGTATTTTATATATGTATATTTAATAATAGTAATTGAATTTAAAGTATGAAATGAGCTTTTAAATAATTGTGACCTTAGTCCGTGCTTTCCAATTGCATTTATTAAGAATTTTACGATGTACAAGTTATTCAAAACCAATAAGACCCACATTTCAAAAATTGTTCCTATGTTCAATTGAACATTTTTTTAGGGTTAATATCTCATAACATTTGCACCTCGAATTCAATTGATAATTTTCGGAGTTTATTTTAGTCACAGTTTTCAAAATTGATGACCGATACAAAAATTCTTTTAAATCACTTTGAAAATTCATTTCTCTTTGTATATTTTTCATTGTTTTACAAATTTTCTTGTTATAATTTTATGCAACTTTTTGCATCTCGTTATATTATAATTTGGTTTAAAACTTCAAGGTTATTCATGGTTATCCATATGGTTATTTAACATTCAGAGGGCCTTGTGAAGAAGTTTGGTCTGAGTCCTGAACAGTTTGCCGAGAACGTCAGAGACAACTACCAGCGGCACGAAGTCGAACAGGAGCCTGGTACACCACTCGATGCCGCTCACCACTTTGTGAGTAATACTACATCATGCGGAGGAATTCAATAATTTTTAGATACAGTTTAGTTAGTCATTGACATTTTAGAAGAATTATATTTATACTAATTATGAACAGTGATGAGAATAGTTAATTTTAATTACCCACTGTTAGTAGTTGTAATTACCCACCGTTGAATATGTCATTTCAATTATTAATATAGACTTCTCGTAATGTGATTACTTATACCGAGCAGGCTTGCAGCATGTTGGATGTATTTCCAATATCAAAATCATTAAATATTGTCTGCAGGTATCGCCGCGCATCACTACAGCAGCAGATGCTCTTCATGCTGCTAAATTTATGGCAGCAGTTCAACTGGCACGTGAACCGCTGCTCCGAACTACCGTACGTGAGTTGTTGAGAGAGCGCGCCACAGTCAGTGTCGTTCCAACGCAAAAAGGCATCAAGGAAATTGATGAGAACCACATATGCTATAGGTTAGTGAAATGACTAATATTTGTATTATTTTATATTAATAATGGCCTACGCCGGGTTCCCACATTATATTTTGTGTTTTTTGTTTCATGAACAAAGTCCTGCACTTAGTTTTAATTAACAAAAATGTAATAATGTTTTGTTAAATGATGCCCTTGTACCCAATTTCCTCCACAGCACCAACTAAAAATCATTTCGTTTCTTTTAGACTACTAATACAAATTATAAAGTTTAAAAGTCAATTTTTGTGTATCGAAAATGTTTATATATACTTTCAATTTATTAATCCACATTAAAATGTTTAATATTACATTTTCATGTATATTTAATTGAATTAGAATTAATATTTTTTGACATGAAAACTGTTACCGTGACTAAAGAGATATATTATTACAGTATGTATTACAGTTATCTATAACGGTTTTACCAATTTTCGTCACGAAAGTGACCTGAACAATGACTCCGGCTACGTCAAGATGTGTACATGCCATGTAGCCTGTGGCAATCTGGAAATTATAACCTATTAATTCTTTGCTGCATTTATTAAATTGTTCATAATTTTATGTTATACAATGGTATTAACAATATTAAACCATTCTTAAAAATAAAGAATTTGAATTTGTTGCTCTACATTTTTTTGCCATAGCATGAGTGCCATATCATTTAACTTTAAAAATTATTTTAGAAAGATCACATTTAGCATAACCTCTCAGATAGCTCTAATTTGGCTAAGCACTAAGGTTGTGAGCCTTAACAATAATATAAAACGAATTGACTAACCATTTAGAAATGAACAATTGTATGGGACTAAAAATATGTTTTTAAAGTTGGGTTGATCTTAGAAATAATTGCTTTGTTTAAAAATGTTACATGCTGAAATTTGCTTGTGAAATATTAAATAATTCAGATATTCAGTTATTGTCAGTAATAAATAATTTTCCTTAATAATTTTAAAAATATCAAGAAGAAAGATTCAAAAGAAAAAATCTCGAACAGTTATGAAAACAGGATTCTCATTCAGGATAGACATACTGCTAACATACGGTCAGCCAAGTCAACGCCTCCCCTTTTGCAGCTATACATTTTGACAACCATTTGTCTTTCTATGTTTATATACTGTTTTTGTTGTTTGCACCATCGATGACACTCATCTGTGGGCTCCCTGCCATTTATTGTAGACATCAGTACAACTGGCTTGTTATTGAACCATTTTGTCACTGCTACTGTATTATCGGTGTTTATGAAAACTGAAGTAGATCCTCTTCTTTTGTGTTTCATTTCTAGGTCTTATGGCAAAATGTCTTTCAGAGTAGTAGGAATCCTGTTTTTCATGATAGTACCGGTGCATTTCAAGCCTCTTATTTATAACTCTTTATTTCAAAGAAGTAAATTACATAGGATGTGTCTAGGTACTAACATACGCATCATATTCAAAACTGCACTTTCGCCGAGACCAAAACCAGCTACAGATTCATCTGGAAAAGTGGTCTGGCCTTGGTAAACAGTAAAATCACAAACCATGTTATCTAGGTTTGCTAATATGAAAGCTTTTAGTCCTACAGGATTCGGCTTATTAGGACAGTCTTGCTTAATACCGCAACTACCAGAAAATGGAATGACCATTTTGTCAATTTAAATATATTAAGCCCGTATTTACTTATGACATCTTTGCCAGATTCTTTGGATTATGGTTCTAACCTTCCACAATTTATCTTGAGCTCTTTGTTCTTGATTTATATATATAACAAACACCAGCTTCAGCATGGATCTTAAGATAAAGTATCTATTACGCGACATACTGTCTGCTACTATTTGAATATGCCATTTTTGTTCCCAATACATTTGTACATATGGATAATTTATGCAAGACATGATCATAGTGAATCTAATAAATGTTTTACATCCCTTTTCATAAAGTAGTAATGACTTTCTGGTTTGAAAAACAATTTTGGTTAGTTTTGTTTACGATCAAAGCAATAAGATCATTGTCAATGTATTGCTTAAAATACTGTGAAGAATGAAAATTTGTTATGATCAATGGATAAGAAATTGTACAAAATAATTACTCGTTGTATAAATCGGCTATATTTGATGCAAGTGTTGAAATTATTTTTAATGTCAAATATTTACACTTTATCTAAATCATAACATCAATAGTCACATGAGAACAATATGGATTGAGTAGATATATTCAGAGTAAACTTACTCTGTGCACGAAGTCACGTCATGTTTCGTTAATTATCACATATGATTTTGACAGTTTACAGTTTAGTAGGTTGGCAGCTTTGAAAACATAGAGAATATAGACTAAACTGTCAATTAAAAAATAAGTACAAAAAATTGTACTTTGAAAAGATATTACTACAACGCGCACTACATACTTGGGCCTGACAAGCAATGTTCTTTTTGTGAAAATTAATCTATCAGTACAAAATACCAAAAAATTCATCATATTAGAGTGTTTAGTGTTAGTGAAGAAAAATTAAAATGGCTATCATATAGCAGCCATTTTAATTTTTCTTTTTTTAACAACAGTCTGACTCTTATAGTTAATAATTTAGATATATTTTCCATAAGGATACTATATAATAAGAATTAGCGTTTCTTTTTTGCGTTTTTTGTGTTTTAAAAACTAAGTTGCAAAGCCCTCCAATTTTACCTTTTTTAAATCCAATGAAGGAATTTAAATTTTTTGTTACAATTGCTTTTTCTTACAAGCTGTTCTCAAGAAGCCTGGTGTAATTTAAGCGAAACAAAATTGTCCTATAATGAAACATTCTACGTCAGCAGGAATCATTTCCATCAATTGAAACCTTATCTGAGAAGTGTCATGAAGCCTATTTATCCAATACAAACATTTCAACTTTTCTTACGTTGTACCATATACCGTTTTATAATTGTTTATATTTTTCTTAGATTGTACCAAATGCCTTTTTTTCGATTGTTTGTCCCCTAAATATACAATTATTAATTTCAGTATGAAATACCTGAAAAAGAAACCTGTGCGCGATCTCACTGGTGATCAGTACCTGAAGCTGCACATGGCACAGGAAGACAAGCTGCTGACGATCAGCATTAGTGAGCAGATTGAGGGCAATACCTCCTCTAACTATCTGAAGGAGGTTGAGCAACTTTATCAAAAGGTAGAAAATTTTTCTTAACCATTTCTGTTGCAATATTAATATTATTCACAGTCACTAAGTCTTTGATTTGACTAAAATTGGTACTTTCATATTTTATTAAATTTAAACGTTCAAAATATGAATCCTGTTACCTATTTATTCCTTTTTCCTATTGTACATTAGAAATTTAAATGCAAATGTAACATTTTCTTTTTGATAAGTTTTAAAATATCAGATAACCTTTATAAAATGCATGATTTATAAAAATATTTTTATTCATCCTACCTTTATTCGTCCTACTTTTATTCGTACTAATGAAATACATTTAATTTAATTCTTTTTACTTAACAATTGTAGGACGAATTCGCAGCTAGTGTTCAAGCCTGGAATGAAATTCGAGCAGAAGCTGTATCCTTAGCCCTAACCCGTATGGTCATTCCCGAGCTGCGTCGAGAACTCAACAGCACCCTATTGGCTGAAGCACGAGACCATGTTCTCCGTTCCTGCCGTCGCCGACTTTACGACTGGCTGAAAGTTGCCCCCTATGAGTCACGGCTGACCGAAGAGGAAGACGATGAGTGGTGTGTGTCGGGAGGTACACGCATTATGGCCATCGCCTATACTCCAGATAAGTCGCAGGCAGCTTTCGCTTGTCTAGTGGCTGCAGGTGGAGAGGTAGTGGATCATCTGAGGCTGCCTCATTTATTGGCAAGGCGTTCATCATGGGATCAATTAGAGAGAAGGAATAAAGAGGCTGATATGAATGCTTTACGGAGGTTGGTGATTTTATTTTGGATTAGACTTCATGTAGCATTATGATGAATATAAAAATTGTTCAGAAAAACACGTGTAAAAAATGTCTGATTAATGAATCTTGTTGGTATAAGAATAATGAGTGACAATATTTAACTACAATAATTTTAATATAAATATTTTTATTTCATTATTGAAATGAAAAGTAACATAGGGTATTAAAATTCTCGGTTAAACACAGAGATGCAAACTATCTGCCAATCAAAATGTGTGATGTCAAAATGCACCAAACAAGTCATAATGTATCAATTACCAACCAACCAACTTAAAGTATTTGTGTGAAAAAGATAACAATATCTATCTGTTACAATATTTATAATGTGGTACATTCAATATTTTGTTATGATGCCTAATTTTAATAGTTATAAAGAATCGTGGGAAACCACATGCCCATTTTCTCCTATTTGCGAAATCTGCCCCTTAATTTTCTTTAAATAAGGCAAATCATGTCTATTCTAAAGATTACAAGAATAGATACTCTGAATCGTTTGAAGCTATACATTAAAAACATAATATATTGGAAAAAACTTTTAAATGATCTTGAATTTTTTGCACCAAAATATATTACAACCAGAAAAGATTGTTATGATCAAAAGCAGTATTAAAAAGTTATAGATTTACCTTTATTCCAATGTTTCAGAGCTTGTGTAATTTAGGAAAAAGTAGTACAGTGTTATAATACATATTACGTTTCATTTTAGTTAAATTTGCCATATATAAATATAAAACTAAAAAATTTAAAAGATATCGAATGGGAATAGTTCAGTGAAAATGCCATAATGATAATTATCTATGATACATAATGGAGAAATTATATACGTATATAGAAATTATAAACAGATTAAATAATGTTTCCAATATATTGAACAAAAAACAATTTTCTATTGAACCTCTATCGAACAGAAACTAGAACATATAAAATGTGACATTTGTTTATATGTTTGATCATCGGAACAATTTCTGAACTAATTTTGGTAAAATTTACACTATTGCTCAGGGTATTTAAACAAAAAAGGTTTAAGCTCCATTTTCTAAGTCCGTTTACTGGTTTCAATGTTGTCTTACACTTTCTATGAGGTAATCTAATCAGCTGCTAAAGGTAAAAAATAACTAAAAAAAATTACAGCGAATAATTACAGACCAAACAAAAATATCAATTTCTGATAGTTAGCATTTTATGACCTATGAATAAATGTTCAATTTTTCATTCCAGGGTCTGTTTATTTGTATCATTAAATATCTAATTTCTTTATATTGCTATACAATAATGTGAATGTTCTTTGTTTGGACTGTATAACAGCAATAAAGGCATAAGTCATAACCATTCGCATATAAGAAATTAATGAACAAACACAAAAATAGAAAAATTAATGTAAAACCTCAATAACTTTGTACCCTTTATATAGTGAAAAGGAGAATAATTTCATATTTGCCTTGTGAAGGTTCATCTCGAAGAAGAAGCCGCATGTGATTGTAATTAGTGGTGAGTCTCGCGAGGCACTGGGGGTGAAGATGGACGTATCGGAATGCATCACACAATTGGTGGAAGATGAGCAGATCCCACGTATCCCCATTGAGATTGCAGACAACCACATATCCAAGATTTATTCTAACTCCAACAGGGGCACTGTGAGTCTAGATTTCTTTGTGATGTGAATAAGTAACAAACTATACGTACTTTGTCTCAAGAGGACAGTGAAACTTACAAAACATTAAAATATATTAATTTCTTTAGCTATTAGGTCCAGCAACACAATTTTCAAATTGGGAGCCTATAAAGCAAGAAAATCTGTTGCTATAATGAAGTACAATAAAACATAAAAAAAAATGCATATTTGTAAAATAAGCGTGTTGACGTCTCTTAACACTGTGCCATGTGTAAGCTATTGGAGAAATGCCGGTGACGACATATGTTACTAAAAAAATCTTATATGTTTTTATACCTGTACCTTACAGCTAGGAGATTTTTATGTTTCACAATTACTCAAAAAACATCAGTGGTAAGCTAGGCTCTATGCAAAATAATTCCTACTTTTCAAACTTCCTTCGCCTATTCAGCCTGATTTTGTCATTTCACTTTAACATTAAGCATTACCAAACCCTCTCATTTTTGTCTATTTATCTTTAGGAATATTCTTTAAGAACACATTGTTCTTAAATATTTTTAATCTTGCTAGCAATTCTATCCATTCTTTATGCAGCAAAAGTCGTCAACAAATTTCTCGATCTTCAAATTGTCTCCCTCCAGGGTACACCCAGAACGGAACCCTAGAGTTTGATAATAAGGATGTATTTAACATTTTTGAAATAAAATAAATCTACTAGATGGCGGATCTAGTCGAGAATTATGAACATACACATTTTTGATGGTTCCTTATAAAAGAAACAGTTAACGCTATCAATTAATTGATAGTAGTGGAGTTGAGCAATAATCTTGACAGTTGTTATGTTGACCAAGCCCTATTTAAAATGTAATTTCTTTAAAATGCAGTGATTTTTGCATGATCTGTGAAAAGATCTGGTCTTGTTATTGTTTTATTATAAACTGCATATTTTCAACAATATTTAATCATTTCCATATGCACAAGATGTTTTTACAATAAACAATTTTTAGCAAAATTTTCTTTCTTTTTTTCGTTTCTTTTTTAGTTTCGCCATAGGAAGTTCTTACCAATAATCTCTGTGATCTAAACGAGCCGCTATAATTTATTATTTTAAATTACTGAATGATAGCTGATCACTTGTGATTTAATTTTGTTCAACTTTTACATAACTTTTTTTAATTAGTTTACTGCGTTTTTCTTTTCACAGTCCTGCAATATTTATGAGGGTGTTTTTATAAATTTTTCTTGTAAAAAGGACTCATTTATTTCTGATCATTTTTGAGTACAAACATGATCTTATAAACATTGGTTTTTTATAATTATTATTTACAATTATTATACAGTTACTACATGATTGTAAAAGTACATACGTTAGTAAGATAATTGCATAAATTTCATAGATATTCATCAGAAACAATTTCTTAGATACTAAAGTTTCACTGTCGGTGAAAAATAATAAATTATTTTTGAACTAGAAAGCAGGACCTGAAACACCAAAAAAGTTATATTACAAATAAAAAACGCTTTAATAAAAAATCATATAATAGGGTATTTGTGACATGTAAAAAAAATTTCTGATTAATTTGTGTCATAGCTTTCAGATTAAGAATAATGAATAACGATAATGTTTAACTACAATAAATTTTTAAATGTATATTTTAATGATTGTTAAACATCTAAACATAAATTGTCCGCTTATCAGAATGTGTAATGCATCCTACAGATCATTATATACTAATAAACTAACTTCAAGTGATTGTGCGAGTAAGATGATGCAATCCCATAAATTAAGTTCAATAAACAATATTTATTTGTCACCATATAGAATGACGAAACATGCGAGAACGATAGAATCTCTTTTTAATTAATTATTGATTTGAGGTATTGTGATGTCACAGAATGTACATATCATGTGACTAAGTGTTTTGGTCCGAAATTTTGCATGACTACAATATAAGTGTATTTTTTCAGTTTAAAACATATTTTTTGAAAAATTTTTTAAAATTATTCTAAACATACGTGATAAATCATTGTAGATTTATCACGTATGTTTAGAATAATTTTAAGACATTCAAAAATTTTCACTTATCCTATTGTCACACAATTTTGTTTACTCTTTTAAAATGATAAGATTTTCCCTTATTACAGAGTGACTTCAGGGAATATCCAGAGATGCTGCGGCAGGCAATCTCACAAGCGCGGCTCTTACAAGATCCCCTTACTGAAATATCATCGTTATGTGGCCCAGATGAGGAACTTCTCTGCCTTCGCTTCCACACCCTCCAAGAACAACTTGCCAAGGAGGAGTTGCTCGAGGGTTTGGAACTGGAGTTAGTTAATCGTACCAATGAGGTTGGAGTAGACGTGAATGGGGCAGTGCAAGCCGGTCGCGGGGCAGAACTTCTTCAGTTTGTATGTGGTCTTGGTCCAAGAAAAGCTCAAGCTTTAATAAAACTTTTCAAGCAGACAAATCAACGTCTCGAGAATCGTACGCAGCTTGTAACAGTCTGTCACATGGGACCAAAGGTTTTCATCAATTGTTCTGGTTTTGTGAAGATTGATACGAGTAGTTTGGGTGATAGCACCGATGCTTATATCGAAATTTTAGATGGATCTAGAGTTCATCCTGAAACATATGAGTGGGCTCGTAAGATGGCAGTTGACGCACTCGAATATGAAGATGAAGATGCGAACCCAGCAGGCGCATTGGAGGAGATTCTAAATGCGCCAGAACGATTGAAAGATCTCGATTTAGATGCATTTGCAGAGGAATTAGAGAGACAGGGTTTTGGGAACAAGAGTATAACACTATATGATATAAGGGCAGAGTTGAACTCGCGCTATAAAGACTTGCGAATGCCGTATCGTTCACCAACACCAGAAGAGCTCTTTGACATGTTGACAAAAGAAACACCAGAGACATTCTACGTAGGGAAACTTGTTATGGCGACTGTAACGGGCATCACACACCGAAAACCTCAGCGAGATCAACTCGACCAGGCTAATCCTGTGAGGAATGATGAAACAGGGCTGTGGCAGTGTCCTTTCTGTTTGAAGAATGATTTTCCAGAATTGTCTGAGGTGATTATTGCTTTCACAACTTTTATGTATAAAATATTTACAGCTTTTCGATGGAGGTTTACAACCTTATAGCAATTCTACCAACTCTTTAAATGAGAAAAATTATATTATTTTATACATTAATAAATTTTAAAATTTTCTTCTTATGGGATGCACCCTAGAATCTGATGGACTGTTTTTATTAATATGTAAATTATATATACATTATTAAATTTAAAAATTCATCAAAAAATTCAATCTAGTGATTAATTTTAAAATTATAGTTAATATGCTGAAACTATGATGGTTGTGGTGTATAAAGGAAACAGATGTCGCTGTAAATCGATTTACTTCTGTGAAAGTGTGTTTGAGTTAAGATTTAAATAAATATTCACAATAAAAAATGTTTCCAAAAAATAGCAAGTGGGTTAAAAAGTTTTAAGTAATTATTTATAGAGCTTGGGAATAATATTTTTTTCCTTTATGGTCATAAAAAAACATCCAATATGGTTAAATTAAATAAAAAAAATTAACTACATAAAATATTGTATGATAAACACAATGCATAGCCCCAAATATAGTCCTTGGAGTCTTGTGAGATACGAGCAATGACACCAAGGATACATTCTAGTCTCTATTTTCATTTGTTAATATTACAAATTATATATTCATATCACGCAAATGTGACTAGAGGAGTTCTTTAACTTTTTCTCCAGATTCTCTAATTCTTCTATAATTAGTTAGGTGTACATAAAAATGAGTACGAATAAAATTTATTTGTTATAAGATTACTTCATTTTCCCTATTCTAATACACAGGTTTACATGAAATCTGTATGATCTGATTGAATCAAATGACCGGGGTAACAATACTAGAGGAAATACTTTATTTATTTAATTATAATATTATTTCCAAAAATTGTTTGACGTATCAAATTAAAATTAATATAGAGTTGAATACATATCAAGTTGAATTAATAATTACTGAAATCTATATAGCCTTACATTGAAGTAAACATTTTGAGTTTTTTGGTTCACACAACAAAAGTATATGGCCTTACGTGTCACTGATCACCAAAACCTCGTGGGTACTTGCGGTCGACCTGCAATCTTGAAAGTCGAGATATAAAATAATTGAAGGTCTTAAAGCACAAGTAAAGCTAAAAATTAATAATTTTATGCAAAGCACAAGTAAAGCCAAAAATTAATAATTTTCAGTTTTATGCGGCATTATGTATATTTTAGGCCTCTGAAAGATAAAGAATATTCCCGTTGGAAAAAGTAATGATTTTAAAAAGTTTAATTAGAAATACTGCAGTGAGACAAAATTTGTAATTAAAAAAATGTGATAGATATTGTTTAAATACTTGATACGCGGGAAACCATCGTGTTTAGATTATTCATTACCTATAAATCATTTTAATAGAACCTAATTGTAGAATTTGTTTTTTTTTTCAAACTAGATAAAGAATTGCAGGTGCCTATGTGTTAGTTTTATCAAAATAAAATGAAAAGTGATGAAAAATGTTCTAATTCTGGCAACTTTACGTGCAACCCACAGCGTTATTTTTAAATCAAAAAATTACCCCCCCCCCCCATCACTTTTAGTTACCTTATTAGTCCCCGTCACTTTTAGTAACCTTCAGTGATTTTGAATTCTAGTCATTACACTGCTTTACTGGCCTTCTAATGTAGTCCATCGGTCTTTTTCTATTTTTCTGTTAAATCTTTTTCAAATTATTTTCTTATACAGAAAGTTTTTATAAAACATGCTTCATCAATTTACTCTCATGTATGCTCATATTTTTTTTATATTACCAATTTCTTCCATTTTTGGTTATGTTCGTTATATTTAATACTGAAACTGTGAACACAATAGATGAATTGACTATTCCCACATTATCTGTTATTATAAATTTTATATATATAATATATTTTCCTAATATTTAATAAAAATTGTTTGAAATATAAGCAAATTATGAGCTTCTAAATATGGCATAAGGCTATCTCTTTGTCTCATTTGCTCTTATAAAATACAATGAGTATTGATAATAATAAAATCATGTTTCAGTATTGCTGTCATCTAAATATTCAGTTTAAATCTTTATAATTTTTAGGATTTTTCAAAAATATTTCACACCTAGCTTGTACCTTGATATTGTGATGTATGAAATAAAAAAGTTAGTCAATGACTAATTCGTAATTATAGCAAATACCAATGGACAAAATGGTAAATGCATTTTTGTGTAGCTTATATTTGTTTATTAATGATGGATAATCTAGTATTTTTATCGAAATGATACAACTAAACATTTATTTTTAACAAACATAGATGGTTCATTATTATATCTCAGCTCTGCCTTGAAATTATGATGTATTAAATAAAAAGTTAGTCAATGAACCGTTTGTAATTGTAGCAAGCACCAATGGTCAAAATGGTAAATGCATTCTTGTCTAGCTGATATTTGTTCATTACTGATGAACAATCTAGTATTGGCAGTAAACATCATCATTATTAAGCCAAAAACCTTAACTTGCAGGTGTGGAATCATTTCGATGCAGGTGCATGTCCCGGGCAAGCGACAGGCGTGCGTCTGCGTTTAGACAATGGCCTGTCGGGGTATGTGCATGTGCGTAACCTTTCCGACCGACATGTGGCTGATCCTGCAGAGAGAGTACGTCCTGGGCAAACGATTCACTGCCGTGTGATAAAAATAGATGTCGAACGCTTCTCGGTGGATTGTTCTTCCAAATCGTCCGATTTGCTCGATAAGAATCACGAATGGAGGTAAAATAATGTCATTTTCGTGGGATAATGGTATATTCTTCAAAACCCCCATGTTGACATTGTCAATAAAACAAATTTTTTTTGTAGATATTGCTCGCAGTTGGTTGATGTAGAATTTATCAATGCCAATTTGTTTACTAACTTTTAATCCATATAGTTTTATAAATCCTTTAAAGATATAGCTCGGGGTTTCCCAACCTTTTTTTTGTTGAGACTCCCCGGACTATAAATTATATTTTCATGCCCCCCCCCCCTTTACTTTTTCATGCCCCCCCTTTGATTTAGTAAATTAAATAAAAATGGTAACTGAAGTTTGTAAATACACAAACTTACCTTTTAACAGTGAGACACAATAATTTTACACACTCAAACTGATTTCTCAACAAAAAATGTACACCAAAACCGTAAAATTTTTCGCAAGTTTGTGGTAATAATAGTGAATATGATATTTAATTTCATTAATTTTATGCATGTAACTTAAACGTTACATTGTAATGTTATTTGTTAATGTTGTTTGTATATTTTCTGTTTTTTCTTTCTAAAATGCAAACGCTTTCCGCCCTCCTTGACATCTCTCTATGCCCCCCTTGGGAGGTGCGCCCCCCCTGGTTGGAAACTCCTGATAGCAGCAGCTAGCAAAAATAACTCCTGATATAAAGTATGATTGGGAGATTTTTTTATCTGCTTTATAAGTCTATAAACAAATAATTTAAAAGCATTTCAAGCAAAATCATAGCTACTGTAACTATGGAAGCTAACACAGAGTGTAAGGCTATTTTAACAGTCTAGCTATCATCGAAGCTGACAGACTTTGGAATAAGATTGGAAATGAAAAAGTCTGTATAAGATAATCATTTTTATATGTAAGAATAGTGGTAACGAGATTAGATGATGTACCCCGATGCTGAGGATGCCTCTCCTTGAAACAATGTATTAATGGTAGGGATGACATGGGTGTACCTCTTCGTCTCATTTCCTCTCATAGAATACAATCAGCATTATTAAAAATTACGAAGTACTACTAGTCTAAACATTAACTCTAAAACCTTTATAATTCGGTAAATTTTTGAGATTTATTAATATACTATAACTTAACTTTTTGGTACCCTCACATATGATCCATGTGACCAAGATGTCTGCATATGTGACCAAAATTCTTTTGTTTGGTGCTCATAGATCTCAAGTAGATTCCATTGATTCTCGACAGCGTTTTTCGAGACATTGTAAAACATGAAAATTTCAATAGTTTTAAATATTGGCACCTCTGTTCTCTCAATATATTGAGGGCATGTGCAAGAAATGTTAAAATTTGTTATTGGTGTATGCTGCATTGATATTTGCCCAGTAACTTTCACATCACATTAACGCCCAACTTGATCTCACAGGATTACTTAATAGTTAATAATTTTAATTAGTAGTTTACATTTTTTTTTAAAACTTTATAAAAATTAAATTCACATTATGCAACATCTGTTCTTTTGTCTGCAGACCAACTCGCGATCCATTCTACGATGCAGAGGCTGAAGAGCGAGACACACGTAAGGAGGTAGAGGCTAAACAGACCAAACAGCGGCAGCAGTATGTCAAGCGTGTCATCGTACACCCCGCCTTCCACAATATATCTTTCTCCGAGGCTGAGAAGGTGATGGCCAATATGGACCAGGGAGAGGCTATTGTTAGGCCAAGTAGCAAGGTGTGTTTTATTTTTTTCTATATTTGTGGGTTTTATCCTGAAACTTGCATCTTTAACTATGTTTATTATGATTCAACAGCATAATACACATAGTAAACTTAGCCTCAAGTCTTTGACTGTGAAATATTCACAAATAAAATGAGCCAATCTTTATATTTTTCCAATTTATGAGAATGATAATGATCTTGCACCAGGTGCCTAAAGGCGCCGTTCAGTCAAAGGCAAAATAGATTATATGCATATTGCCTTTATTGGTCTAAATTTTAATCCAATTTTGAAATCAGTTTCAGTAAAAATTAAAATTAATATAACATAAGAATCTATATCGAGATTTTTATTAACTTAATGACCTTGAATATTCTCATTAATTAAAACATGAATTGGGACATACAGTTGAAATTGGTTATAACAACGTTCAAGGGACCAGTCATATTGAGGTTGTTACATCCAATTATGGTAAAAATCAGTATTCCTTTTATATTTATTTTTTGGTAATTTTGAATATGTGTATGCGAGTCCGATTTCACAATAAGTGCGTCTCGTATATCAGCTATTAATGAACTGACTGATACTGTTGTTTCGACTGAGTAGCATATGTGAAGACATTAAAAGAAAGCATTATGTTTTGGTCTAACTATGCTTACGTTTGTAAATTAACTATTAGTCAAAGTATTCTCAAATACAAGATGTACAATGTTAGTATTGTTTTTCTAGATCAAACCAAAAAGAAGACACAGAGTCCTTATTAACGATATGATTTGTAAGAAAACATTTGAAAAGATGTCGCTATATGCAAATTATTATTATAAGCGATGTTGTAATAAGCAGTGGTTCAGTTACGGCAATTATTTGGGGTCCAACTGGGACGTCTAATTTTCGGCGTTACAACCAATAAGTTGTTGTAATTGATGCCTAGAACTAATTTCTACTGTATATTGTCTTATTGTTAGCTATGCCTTTAAATTTTTTGCCATTAAAAATGTTCATTGATACTATAATTCTTCCCGTGTACTGATTATTTAGACTATTTGCAGCGCCTGAGATTTATGCAACATAATATGTAATTGATATAAATTCACCTTAAACACTATATATATATATATACCTTCTTAATGATATATATAAATAAACCTGATTAGTAGGCTTGTACAAATATTTTAAATTTTATATCTATTAAACTATTTATGAATATTAATACTTTTTTTCACTATATAAATATAGTGACCGGTACATCTCTAAAATTGTGTTATAAAAAATTTTAAAATAAATAGTTTTGGCACCAAAAAATTTTAAGATAATAATTTGGAACTCTTTCATTTGATATCATCCCTCATGATACAGGCAATTAAAGACATTTTGAGTATGTATTGATATGGGTTCTTAAAAAGTTGGAAAAAAGACTTAGTTAAAATAACTTTAGAAAAATAGTTCATTATATTTTTTCTTTATTATGTGAGTGAATAAATGAAGCTTAGCCAATGCATAAGCAATGCTTAAAAATATCTAAATTTTAGATTTTGTAATATTTGGAATATAAATCCTTTTATCTCTTTAAGCACTAATATCAAAATTATTATGTTAAAAATTTTAAAGTGAATATTTTCTAATTGATCTATCAACAAATTTTTACAGGGTTCCGATCATCTCACAGTTACTTGGAAAGTCGCTGATGGTATTTACCAACACATTGATGTCCGGGAAGAAGGGAAAGAAAATGCTTTCTCTCTCGGTAAGGAACAAATTATTTAGGTTTTTTTTGTTAATTCCTTGTTCTTAGAATAATTTATTATAGCCTAAATTATACTAATAAACTAAAAAGTTATCAGAATAGTTAATAGAACTGTGATAATTTCCGAGGATTATCAAGAAAGTTCCACTCATTCGGCTATTAAATACAGGCAATAAGCATGAAAGACCATCAATTTGTACAGAAAACTAAAACTTTTCCATTTTCCAAATAAAAAAAACAAAAACAGTAACAGATGAAAATGTTTGTAAATATGGTAACAATATTAATATTAATTTGTTACATTTTTCAGGCCGAAGCTTATTAATTGGCGGTTCAGAATTTGAAGACTTGGATGAAATAATAGCTCGATATGTGACACCGATGGCGGGGCACGCACGAGATTTGATCTCCTTCAAATACTACAGACCTCTTGGAGGCATCCGTGACAAAGTGGAGGAATTACTACGTGAAGAGAAGAAGAAAAATCCCAACAAGATACACTATTTCCTCTCAGCAGCCAAGAACTATCCTGGCAGATTCTTGTTGTCGTACTTACCGGGATCTCGCAGCCGTCACGAGTATGTTTCAATTTCTCCTGATGGATATAAATTTCGCCAACGAATGTTTGATTCTCTTGGTGGGTTGTTGAAGTGGTTCAAGGAGCATTTCAGAGACCCACCGCCTTCGAATACTCCAGCTCTGCGAACACCAGCTCATCGAACCCCACACGCGCCTCCCAGTGTTGCTTACGGACATACGCCTGCCTTCCACACTCCGGCACCCCATACTCCCGCTCCGCATTATGTTAACACACCATACACACCATCTGCGCAAACCCCTTATATGACTCCATATGCTACAACTCCCCGCCATCACCCAGAATTCGTGGCACCAGCTCCCAGACATCAGTCTTCAAGACCCACACCTTCGTACTCTTCGGATCCAATGGTCTGGCAAAAAGCTGCAGAAGCATGGGCAAAGCTCAAGAATAAAGAAACTGCAACACCTCGGAGCGATGGAAGAAGTACACCACGTACACCTGCCTCACGAACACCACGCTACGATGACGGAGGACGGAAGACTCCAAATTACCCAGGAGCTAGAAGCATTTCGCGGCAGTCGTCTCACTCGGCTCGTTCGACTCCACATACCAATACTTCTCCTCGATCTATGTCACTTGGAGATGCCACACCTTTGTATGACGAGAACTGAATTAATAGTGATTATTTTTATTTTAGTTCTCTGTGGCATCGGCCCGAGGGCAGATAGTCACCTCACCGAGCAGCAAGCAAAATTAGTAGCATCATATGCCTATTTTGGAAATAAACTGATGGATATATATGCATACTAGCGCAAAAATTTGTATGTATGGTACACAATACATCTGTAAGTATAACCTCTGAATATGACAGAACAATATAATTTATCCTGTCTGCTATAAATTTTGATACCATCATTTGTGATGCTGCGTATGTATCGTATTTATTAAAAATGTAATGAAATTAAGTCTTATGAATTCTAATTTGGTACATAATGTACGAGAACTGGAAATAAAGGCCGTTCATTAGGTGGTAGTATTGAAGTGTCGTCAAATGTGGATATTGCAAACGCTTTATTTTACTAGAATCACAAAACAAAAAAAATTCGGCATTACATTAGCCATCTTGTGAATTTTTTAAATAATTTACAGAGCGCTTTTCAAATTTGGTTCCAACTTGAAATGAGATTTTGGTTTGTAAACGTCACAAAAAAAGGGATGCTCCAATTGATAAAATACCAGTTTCCCGCTTTTTTCATAAGTTGGTACTGTGTTAAAAAAGTTTATCACATAACATCATAACCAGAATCAAATGTGACTATATAAGAAAGTCTGCTTTGCAAATTTTTGTACATAAAAGAGTGAATTAAAACAAAGAAATTGTATTTAGCGTTTGTAATGTTACTATTAAATAGGCAATGTTAAATTTGGTAGCCGTTTTTTTCAAAAGTGATTTAGCCAAAGGATTTTTATATATTCACAGCTATTGAAGTTGGTATCATTACCAAATGTGAGGCGACAGAAATACTAATAAACTCCAATGTTTATTTTCAGTTAAATGCTGCATTAGTCGTAATAAGCTTTGTTTAATGCAAGTTATTCTTGATCTTAGTCTGTATGATGAATGATATTTTTGTACATAATTCTTAGTTGTGAAAGCATGTGCTTCACGGAGCCTTTGTTTACGGTTAGTGATATAAATAAATACATGCTGAATGAGACGATGGGAAAAGTCGTCCAATTGGTGGCTATGTTGGAGTCGAGCGGTAAATTTCAGTCTCAATAAATATGTAAAAAGCTGTTTTGTTGTTTTAATTTGTAGAGCCAATCCAGCACCTTCCTTTATTAACAATAGTGATATTTTGTTGTGTTTTAGTTGATGAGTTTACTTTTCTATGTTGTTTGGATAATATGTGTTAATTGTTGTACATAAAATATACGGAACTTTTCCATATTAGTAATAAGAAAATTCCCTTTTGCAGTCTAACGTATGAGAGATAATTTAATGTTGCTAACCATTTGTTTTATGAAACTGGGCATTTGTCTTAAAGTTTTTTTGTAAATCACTCATTGATAGAGTTATTATGAACTCTGTCAAAAAAAAAAGAGGGAACACTACTGCTGTATTCCTCATTGTAGTAATTATGAAATGAAGATCTGAGTTATCATATATTTCCTTCCGATGATAAACTTAAAAAGAATTTAGAAATCTTTCTTAAATTGGAGAAAATATCATCAAATTATACCCGTATGTGCTTGGAACATTTTAATTTCCAGGTATTATTGTATTATTCAGTGACATGAATGTTACTCACATGTCTATTCGGCAATAATTATCAGCATATCAGGTATTGACCTGCAATTTCATCTAATTATTACTGAATAATCCTGTATCTGCAATGTCGGGTACTGACAAAAATGAAAAAACCTGAAATAAAATATATTTCAAGTAAAAAGCTCTTTATTTTTGCAGCATGGTTATATGCCATCTCCTGAGCAATAATCAGATATAAATGAACATTTTCAGCATGGAAGTTTTTCAGCCAATGACACTAAGCTTACTGTCAGTTTAGCTTCATTTCCTTTTTTAAATAATTTCAAAATATTGTTTGCACCCGTGAAAAGGTGTAATAATATTTTGATTGCTTTGTGGATGTCTAATAGAAAAATTGTGTTATAATTTGTTCAAAATAATAAAAATGCTACGCACTCGGCTGTATGAAAAGTATAAGTCATCCGTTAATTCCCCATGCTCCATTAGGAAAATTTATTCATTCCCATTGAAGTGTTGTCCTAATTATGCAAAATTTTATTGATAAAGTGCAAATATTAACAATGGTATTAAGAACATCTGAAATATAATTAAATTATCATTTATTTATGGAAAAATTAGTTTCTTTAAGGTTTTTAAACTGTTTCTCGCTGTTTTCTACAGTAAATATTCAACTTCAACTATATTATGTGAACCAATAGATAACAAGTATCTTGATATGTAATAATTTTGTAATATTTAGTAATTTTTTCTATTTTACCCAACACAATGTATTAAATCTATTAGAATTATAACTCCCGTGTACTGTTTAAAAATTCAACATTTACACTTATAGTTTCTAAATTGTCTTGTATGTTTATTTCGTTTAAAAAATTTGTATGCAGAAAAATACGTAACTAATTGGCTTAAAGTAGCTACTAAGCTAAAAGAGAAAACACACGAGAAGAAACTTAAAACGGAATTTGATTCCATCATTACTTCCCATTTTGTCTATTTAGGTATATCACATTGTACATCTTGACTTTCATTGATGAGTGGTTAGTTTTTGTTAAGTTACAAAACTCGGTATGAAATTAAATACAAAATCATATGATTCTGCAGTCTAAAAATTGTGAATATGAAGCTTGCTTGAAAATTAAGTAGCAAACAAAATCAATGAAAAACTATTTACGTATATATGGAAATTGTAGAGCAAACATAACGTACGTTTATGTTTTATAGACTATATATTTGATTATAAGTCTAATAATTATTTTATTTTCTTGAACCAGGTATACATATAAAAAATCAATTTTATTATGCAAATCTTTTGGTACAAAAAATATGTCGAACCGTTTAAAAAAGATATGATTGTGATTATGAAGATGCAAAGCTGCCAAGAACCTATTGAATATTCAGTGTCCAATAAAATCTCTAAATAATTTAAGCGGTAGCCAATCAACATAAAACCTGAAACTGCCGCTTGGTTGACATTTATTCTTTCCTCACTATTATATGAAATTCTCAAAATTAAAAAGAAAAGTTTGTGCCATATAAAAGGCATTTCAAATTAAATTTTTGGGAAAACCTTAAATTCCTATAACACAAATAATAGAGATGTATCTGCGACTCTAAGTTGTTTTGAAAAAGAAGGAAAAATCGATTATTCATCAACCAACTAAATCCACCATAGATATACATGGACACCGCATTCTGAAATAATAAAAACATATCTACTGTAGTAGTTTTATATGCCACTGAAAAAAGAAAAATCTGTCCACCGTAGTACTGTCGCGTATATATGTGGACCCCGCATCCTGCAATAATAAAAATATATATCTACTGTAGTAGTTTTACATAGCATTGAAAAAAAGAAGTCGGTTATTGTTCGACCATGTATATACTTGGACCCCATATCATAAAGTAATAAAATGTATATCTGCTGTAGTAGTTTTACGTGGTATTGAAAAAAGAGAAATCTATTATTCAACCATGCATTTCCACCATGGATATACACGGACACCGCATCCTGAAATAATAACATATCTACAGATAATAGTTTAACATGGCACTGACATGAGCAGATTGCTTTCTATGACTTAACAGTGTGCACACTACACGACACTTAACTCTTACCTTAATGTTAAAATTGGGTATCTATAATTTTTGGATTATAATCATGTTATGCTGTACTCAGGAACCTATAGAAGCCGGCTCGCTATATAAATTTAACAATACCTGTATATCGGCATAAGAAACATAGTTTACATTATTAATATTGAGATTTTATATATCTATCACGTACATATGGTATTCAAATAAGATGTCAAATATATCTAGTTTAGCTCTCTGTTTTGCAAAATTCATACCTTTTTGAAGGAAATATAACTATAATTTTATTATTATTTTTTATTTCAAGTGCTTCAAATCTTTCTGTATCTAGCACTCCTCTTGGCAAAGATAGAAACTCTCATTTTGACAAAAGAATGTTCTCTATTCCAATGTCTTTTATTGTCTAACCTGAAGGCAAAAAAATATGTGGTGGATTTACTAAACGATTTTTGAACCATTTGCAAACATTAGTTGTAAAATGCTGCTGCAATACACATAAAATTCTAATATTATTGTAGATATTCAAACAGTATTGTTTCATAAATAGCTAAAAGCCTTAGGGGTAATGTTAAAATAGAGCAATATCAATGGAAGATCGCAACATTTTCTCTTCCTGATTCCTGATTCGGCCGAAAGAGGTATATATCTAATAGTTCTTCGAAATCCATTGAATAAACCAAGCTAAGGTTTATTACAGAGTATATATTGCAACAGCATTCTCAATTTTTTCTTATAAATGTCGTAATCAGTAACAAAAAATTACTGAGATAATGGCATGCATAAAATCTTTTTGTTGGACAGGGATTCCTTATGAAATATGAAAACAAGCCGGTCTACGCTGAATGCCAGGCAGTCACAAATTAGCAATACTGGCATATAATAGTATAGTAAAAAATATTTTGATAAATAAGAACAAGAAGCAGATCGATAGTAAATCAAAAACAAGGAATTTTAATAAAACTTATTAAAGATCACCAAAAAAGTTGAAAAACATGGTTTTTATAATCACCTTCGAATAAGTTAACCTTTCGATTACAAGCTGTTGTTCTGCCAGTGGATGCAATGATTGAAAACATGTTAATCACATAATTTTGGAGCCTGACACTAGTACATAGCTCAGCATACAAGCAATCTATGATGACTTAAGTACCTTGTGCGAAGTAAAACTGTTGCTAGAACAGATACTGTATTATTATCTCAGTATAGAAGAGAAGTAGACTATTGGAAAAAAGTATTAAAAAGAATGTCATCGAGTTACATGTTTCGTGGGAACTATAAAATTCCTGGGTTTACCAATAATAGTAATTATTTGAGATTAATCCAAGTGAAAAAATAATGCTGAGGATCTTCCTATGCATACCAATTGCAATGAAAATTAAGAAATATGGTAACCAACTGTAATGGAGAATGGCCTTTACCAATATTGAGAAGATTAAAAAAATTAATATATTTTTTTTGTCATAACTTTTTAATTACAAAAAAGTTGTCTATTTTTAAGGTTTTCAAAAGTTTAAAACGTTGAATGATTGAAGCTTTGGAAAATATTAAAAATTCGGGATTGTTATTGTTTTTTCTTCTTGATAACTCATAGTAGTTTAGTAAATAACTTCAATTGGAGAGCTCCATATGCAAAAGTGCCATGATCATTTAATTTTGAAAACATCTCAAAATATCTTGATTATAATCATTATCAATTACTAGTTAGTAACTTATAAATACAAATAAAAAACGTTTTATAGAGTAAAGTGAACTAAACAGCACGAGACTGGATGAGAAGTTAAATAAAAACCAATGGTATTTGTTACCACAAACGCCTCCACGGCACTTGGGTCAAATATTGAACAGTTAAATGAATGCGGTTTTATAAAGAAATGCGGTTTTGTTAAATGAATAATACTTTGTTAGGATTTGAGCTGACGGTATTATTAATTATAATGATTGGATTACGAGGATCATTTGATTACTAATTTTATAACCAATTATTAAAATATTTCATTAGCTGATAATTAGATTATGGAAATCGTTCATAATCACTGACCATTAATATAAATATTTAAGGGGATATAGCGTTTCTATAAAACTATTTGCAAATAATATAATTTTTTATCATATAAATATAATTCCTAGTATATGTTTCACAAGTATAAAAATGTTATGAATATCTCGAAATTTTGAATCATCGCTATACTTTTTTAATAAACTATAGGTAAACTTATAGTAATTCTGTTATAGCCATAATTTTGAATTTAGCATTTTTGGACATAGGGGCGAGGGAGGGGACATATTTAGCAATATCTCTAAAACTTAGTATCCTAGAAGAAATTCTAAAATTAATAATATAGGATTCATACAAGAAACAGAAAAAAATTTCAATAATTTTGTTTGTTAATTATTGGGACACATGCGGGTTAGTTTTAATACTATGCCAAATTTGAAGTATCTACATCAAAAAATTTCAGAAAAAAACAGCTGTGAGAAAGAGATAGAAATGTGAGTGACCTTATAAGAGTTCCGTTTTTTTTAGATTCGGGACCCTGAAAATAAATTAATTAAAAATAATAATTTCTTTAATTGACCATGTGGTCTTTGAGTTTGCAAATATGCTTTCTCGCACGGCTAGAACCTCATGGTTCCATATCATCTCTATAATAATGCCACAACAAAATTAACTTATTTATAACCATTAATATTGATGGTTCTTACAAGTGGCACAGTGTGCACTCTATACGTCATGGACCACAAGGCAATTTTAGTTCGTATTATTGATAAAAAAATTTTGCCATTCCTTTAATTAGTTTTATCATCAATAAGAATTATACCATGAATGATAGTTTTTTAATTTGTTTTATCAAAAATAAAAATTGCTTAAATGAAAGAGAAAAGTTTTTAACCAAATAGAGCAAAGAATTAGAAATGGAAAGTTTTTGTCAGGAAGTCAATAACGAATTGGTTAAAAAATACCATTTAATAATTATGGCCAGTGAAATTAAATACAGGACAAGAATATAACACTGGCCATAAAATAAAAAGTCAATACTAATTGGCCATTAAATAAAGAAAAATGAAGTGGCGGGAAAAAAATTGTCTATAATATATCAGGACAAAAGCTAGTAATAATGTGATAATTATTTTAAATATGGAAAATAGCATTTTAAAATAAGGAAAGTATAATTAAGTACAAAACAAGATTACATTAACCACAAAGTAAAAAAGTTACTATTAAGGTCATTAAAGAAAATAAGATTTCACCAAAAATTGTTAAGTTGTGAATTATCTATTACAATTACCGTATTTTGAACTTTAATGATATAATGAATGTTATACAGAGAGAAATATTCAATAAAAGAGAAAATAGAAAAAGGCAGTATGACGGTTTCTTCTCCAAATTTAAGAAGACTGAATATGGAAATAGTTAGTCTGCTTTGTGTTATTACTCTTTGAAATATTTTTTTTAAGTAATTAATTACTGAAATATTACCAGATTTATATAAAGTCTGAACAAAATGCAGTATTTCATGTGTAAATATTATGAAACATGTTATTTTATTACTTCAGACAAACAAAAAGTATCGAACATATATTCTTTACCCGCTAAACAATATTCAAAAACTCCTCGCTATACATTTGAAAATTCTTCTAGTAGCAATAAGAAGGCAATAATGGGTCCACCATCTGAAACTCCCAGAACAGTTCGTAAAAGGTATGTTAAATTTATTATAAATTAAAAAAGGTTTTGTTCCGCCAATTTTTTATTTTTTTTTTATTTAATGACCTCAGGTATTTGTGTAATTGTCAAGCTCAAATAATTTTAATATTGGTGCTGATATGAAAAATTCATTTCCACCACTCAACTTAAATGTATATACAAGTTAATGAAAATTTAAGAAAACCAAGACAAAAGTTGTAAAAGTAAATTAACAATGATAATTATGAATTTACATCAAAACATATCAACTGTAGCATGAAAATAAAGGAAAATTTAATAAAATTACAGTTGCCAAATAACTACAGTTACAAAGTAAATAAATTTAAAAAACTGCAGTTGCAAAATTATACAAGGTTACTATATTTAAAATAACGAACTGAAGGAGGAAGCTACATGAGAAAATACAATACATTTTAATAATGTTTTATTTATTCTAGTATTATTTCTCTAATTTAAATACTATCTAGTAGGGTTTTTTAAAAATTATAATGCATAGGCAATAATATTCTTTTTATTCTTTATAATATAATTTTACTTGGAGTTATTTTATTGCATAATTTAAAACTCTAAAGTGCCTTTTAAGGTTTCGTAACCAAACAAAGAATCTTTCATCATGTCTGTGCATCTGTCTGTTAATCACATCCTCACTGTTCTTCAGTACCGTATTAGCATGATAAAACCTTTAGGCAATATTAGTCTGCCTTCATAAATTCCTAAACCAGATTTTCTTACTTTTATTTATGCAGATACACACACAGTAGATACACAGTCTTTTGTACAATGTAAGGAACATTGTAGTAACATTATTGAAAAATGAAATAAAAAAATAAGGCCTCAGTTTAATTGAAGAGCAAATTATAATAAAATTACTATTTAGACAAAATGTTATTAAAATTATTTACAACTCACAGCTGAAGAAAGCATTCATTATGTGCATTAGAAATTTCAAATTTTAAAACAGATTTAATAGTAAAAATATAAATTTCATAATGAGACATAATTCCATGTTTTTAATAACATTTTCAAAACTACAAATTGCAACACTTGCAAAAGGTTATTATAATTAATCATAACCAGAAAACCTCATTTACAATGATAGATTTTAGACATTTTTAAACTCATATTTTAAGTTTTTTTATGCAAATTCTTTCAATATATCTTGAAAACAAATTTTTGTCCAAGACATCATATTCAATGGCCATTATAGAAATTACTTTCAAACATTATTTAGTCATTGTTGATGGAAGACAATTTTATCCTATATTGAGACCTAGGCGTGCTTTATACCAGAGCATGGGGTTTGAACAGGGGCAGATCGTGATTTTGAGGGGTTGTGGGCTAACACTACTCGGGGATCACCTAATTAATCAAACTAATTGCAATTTTGTCAAAAACTTGTTTTCCAAAATGAATAAAGTATAGGAAGGTATAGCAAAAAGAAATAGCACAATAAAATAATTATTATTTATTAATAGGACTTAGGT
Organism: Druceiella hillmani; assembly: GCA_039881145.1. Classification (NCBI taxonomy): domain Eukaryota; kingdom Metazoa; phylum Arthropoda; class Insecta; order Lepidoptera; family Hepialidae; genus Druceiella; species Druceiella hillmani. The sequence continues at coordinate 1,208,047 of JAYKKI010000079.1, read as the reverse complement.
ACACAAACAAGTACTGTAAGACATTATCGCAAAAGAAATAACATGTTTATGATGTGTAGTTATATTATATAAATTATAAAGCAATCTTTCTGCATTTTTGCTGTGCAAATTCCTTTATTTGCTCATCGTATTGTAAATCCTTGGTTAAATCATAATTTATGGAAATAACTGATAAATGATTTAGTTGATTGTTTGACATTGTTGTCCTATATTTGTTTTCTATATACGACATCCTGGAGAAAGAGCGCTCCGCTTTACAGTTAGTGAAAGGGTTAAAAAAATCTAAGATAATATGGCAATTTGAAAAACATCAATAAGTTTCTTTTCATAAATTAGCATACACTTTTCACTGCAAGTGGTTTAAGACTCTAGCTTAGGCCATCGTAAGTAAGATTTAAACTGAACGCACTCATTCACAAAATGTTCGTTTACATCATTTGGATAATAATCAATAATATTGCGTACACTTCCCAGGTTTATGCTTTCCATACTATTGTCTTGTAAATCCATTAAAAATTTGAATTTTCTGCTATATGTTTCATAGACTTGGCTTCTTCTATTTAAATTCATGATCAGTTTATCCAATGCAATGTTTAGCGTGTCTCTTTTAAATTTTTCTGTGCTGTATACGGAGACTTTATCTGTAGATTTTTGTGAAAATTTTAAAATTATGCGCCTCTTACTTATGTCACTGTATTCTGTTTCCACACTAGTAGTTAATTGTTAGGCTTTTTCTTCGTATTCCTTTAGCTTCTGATATGATTGTATTAGCATGTCGTTGACGAACTCTTTTAATGACATAATGAACTTGTTACCTTCACAAATATCTAAACCAGTAATCAATCTAATAATAATTAAAACTAATCAGTAATTTTTTGTTAACTAAAGGAAACGTTTCTAAAATTTCTTCCCAAAAAATAATTAAAATTGCAGTATCAAGTTTCGTCAATGTGTTAAATGACTTTTGTGCCACTTTCCAAAAATCAACTTTCTTGTCCTCATTTTCGCTATAACTTTTTAAAATGTTAATAATACCTTCATAATTATATTTGAAATCTTTAACAGCCCCATAGTGACAAAAACATTGGGTCTAATTTAAACTTTTTAAGTTTTGTTTCACGACAGCAGTTCCACCTACGGGTCGAAGAGGGAAGGAAAACATATTTTTAGCACTACTCCAAAATGTTCACCATTTTTTTCACATTTGCAACCTTAACGGATTCTTCACCAACTATAGTTAAGGGAATGCGCAGAACACGGTACATAATCTGCGTATTTATTTTTTTGTTTTATAAGTTCTTGTAAACCATTGTATTGACCCGCCATATTAGCAGCAGTGTCGAAAGATCGCCACCTACAATTATCCAGTATGAGTCCATTTGTGTTAAAAAAGTTTTCTAGAGTATTAAGTAAAAATAAGCCAGTATGACTACTAATTTGAATCAATGATATAATAGCAAGTTGGTCATTGTGTGACAGATCTGTGGCTGCATCCATTGAATAGTACTTTGAATACTAAGGTGGTCATTGTGTGACACGTTTGTGGCTGAATCCTTTGAATAGTACAATTGAACAGTACTTTGTGTCGTTGTTATTTATTGGAGCTATGATTTATTTCATTATCTGTTTGCCCATCATCTCAATTATTTCCTCATATACTGTTTTTTTCATTATCTGTTTGCCCATCATCTCAATTATTTCCTCATATATTGTTTTTTTCATTATCTGTTTGCCCATCATCTCAATTATTTCCTAATATACTGTTTTTTTCATTATCTGTTTGGCCATCATCTCAATTATTTCCTCATATACTGTTTTTTTCATTATTTGTTTGCCCATCATCTCAATTATTTCCTCATATACTGTTTTTTTCATTATCTGTTTGCCCATCATCTCAATTATTTCCTCATATACTGTTTTTTTCATTATCTGTTTGCCCATCATCTCAATTATTTCCTCATATACTGTTTTTTATAAGTATGATATTAAAGATTTTGGTCACAGTTCTCGTTGTTCAATATGTTCACGAATGAATGGGTCGAACTCTACTAATAGTCCCAGAGCACCCATAAAATTATCATTATGTGGAGAACTCCTTCCTCGGAACCTCTAAATTCTAAGACCCTTATACTCAAAAATTTTACCACTGCTATAACCCATTTTAGGACATTGTGATAATATTCTGTTTCCTTCTACGTGTTAGTTCCTACTTGTTTCAATCAGAATAATATTCTGATTGGAAACACTTAGGAACTTGTTTAGAAAATTCATTTATATTGAAAAAGAATTTTAGAAAAAAGTTTGCAAGCCAAATAAAATACACTACAAACACTAATTGAATAACATAACCAAGATTTTTTCCTGTGATTGGCAATATTTCATTTTTTTAGTGAAATACCTATTTGAAAATGACCTGTTTTGTTTTTTATATTTCTTTATTGCAGCTGAATTTATATTTTTTGGATCTTTATTTAGAAAGTCAGTCATTTCATGTGAGATGATGTCGTTAATCAAATAATTATTTAGCGATACTGGCTACAAGTCCACATCAATATATTTCTCTAACTCAAACTCAATACTTGCTGAATCTTTATCCGCAATGGTATTGCTGTCCTCTTGCTGAATAACAATATCTTTCTCAGTTGGATCAGGGAGTAGCTGGCAGTTAAGATCTTGTACATTTTCATCACGGGTAATTTTTATTTATTTATTTATCACCTTTTATGCATATTACATATGGCAGTCAACCATAACAATTGGTGTTGAAACTTAGTCGGTAGACTGTAAGAGATTTTACAATGAAAATTCTTTATAGTACATTAGAAAAAAAATACAAAAGTATAAGTAACACAAACTATTGACAAGATTTGGGATGGGAAAGACAGGAAAGGACAAGGACACAAAGGAAAGGGTTTCAGGAGAGGCAGGACTTTTTCACTCGATCTTTGAACATGTTTAGGGACTTGATTTTCCTGATGTCAGGATCCAGGTGATTCCAAATTTTTGCTGCTTGGACAGTGAAGGATTTTTCGTAAGTAGTAATTCAGATCGTAGCCCAAGGCTGTGAGCAGACAAATCTTTAAATTTGCCAGAAACATAATTTCGGTTCTGAGGATTTTTTAATATATTAAAAAGAAGTGTAAGTATGCGAAGTTGGCGTCAATCACGTATCGTCAACCATTTGAGAAGTGACCTGTATTCAGAAATATGATCATATTTTCTGAAACCGAAGATGTACCGGACGCATAAATTTTGAAGACATTCCAACTTATACAAATATTCTTCATTAAGATCAGGATAGCATAGATCTCCATAATCAATTAGCAGTAACAGGAGTGTTTGACTATGGTAGATTTTCGTTTTAGTCGGTAGAAACTTTTGAAGGCGGAAACACAACTGCTAACATCATTTACTTGAGGGCGCCAATTAAGATTTTGATCAATCAGTAGGCCCAGGTTTTTAACAGTTGACTTATATGGTATTATTGTACTATTCAGTACTAATTTCGGTAAACTAGTTATGTTTACTTTAGAAATCAGTCTTTGACTACCAAAGATGATAGCTTCAGACTTGTTTTTTTTCTCTTGGTCTTATGATATTCCGCTCCTTTCAGTTAGATTATTTTCAGCTTCCTTTTGCTTGTTAATGGATTTATAACTGCTACATTCTTATTTTTATGTTCTGTTTTAAAAAAAGTTTCCGTTTTTGTACATTTATTTCCTTCTTTTTTATGATCTAACTGTAATTTTCGCTTTTCACTCCACTTTTACATTTTCTAGCAGTCATGACTCAATATTTTTCTAAGAAAAACATAAACATATATATATATATATATATATATATATATATATATACATATATATGTATATATAGACATAATAGTGAAATTATAAAGCCTATATAATCATTTGAAGGTGAAGGCGAATTAATCATTTGGATGTGGATATTTTTAGGAATATTTTTTGAACTATTAAAGTTCATACCATACGAGTAAGCAACCCGGCAATCTTGAAATAAAACACACTTTTGTTTGCTTGTTTCAGGGAAATTCAGAAAATCAAACTTTGCAGTTTATTATTTTTTTATTAGAAAACATCAATCTTTTGATTACAAGTGTCGTCAATAAATTGTCATGAATGTAATAGCGGCTATGCCGCCAATTAAACAGCAATGAACAAAGTCAGATTCATTTTTGGTTTAAAAAAAATAATTTTATAAGTTATATACAAAGCGTTGTAATTTGGTATTAATTGTCTTTTTATATTAATGATGTAAGTAAATAAATGACTCTAAAAATATTCACAGCTAATTCGGAAGCACCTTATATACATACCCGTTTACATACTTATACAACGTTTGTTCAGCGAGAGGTGATAAATATTATGAAAATGTTTCACAACTGTTGTTAGAATTGTCACAATTTGACATTTAAAATATAAAACCTCGGGTAGTAAAAGGTAAAAGCAAAACATCACGACTTTCTTTCTTGGTGTTCCTAATAAATAGGGCCCAGAGCCTAGGATTGATTGGATTTTAGCTATTGTTTCTTTATGCTTAAAGCAGGCAATCTTACCTTATCCTGATTACTTTCATTTATGAGTAGGTAAAATGAGAGAATTGTCCAGTCTTTATAACTTTATGACTTATTAGTTAACTAAAGACAGCACAGTGCACTATAAACAATATTACTTAGTCACTTTGACGAGTGCAGAACTACCAGATGGCGGTCGGTGACAACGATACATGTTCGTTCTAAACACCTAAAACAAGCGACAGGAATCCCCGGTTCGGTTCGATAAGCTCACATTAGCTGTGGGCCGAAATACCCCGATAGTACTAACAATGCTGACAGCGCTGAAAGTTGATTCAAAATGTACCAACGAATATGTTCACTCTCAGCACACAACACTTCTTCCCAAAGTGGTAACGCCGGTGTGATTTTTTATGTTTAATAATATTGTTTATTGCCTTATGAAGAGGGGGCCTTGAGCTGCAGTCCAAAAAGACCATTGGTAGATTCCCCCTTGGGCTCGAACCAGCAATCTGTTTAGAACGGGATGCTAAGACTGGAGTAGATTCTTTAAAATTTTCCACCGAGAGATCGATGCTTTCAGCAAAATCTTTAAGTGCTTAATTTATCCAAATGTATTGGCTATTATATTTCAATCTAATGTAATCATCAATGCTGAGAGATGATTAGGAAGAAGACATCCTGCGAGACTTAGTTGAGAATGGGCCAAACGTTGAGTCATTTAGAGCATTTGCAAAATGTGTTCTAGAAAAATTAGAGGTGCTAAATGACTCTTTAGGTGGGAACAACTTTCATAGGTTCATTTTTTTTCATAAGGGGGAAGTTACTGACCCTGAGACAACCCGGGTAATAGGTGAGAATAGCATCACTAGTTGCATATGTAATCGTCAAAGTTATATAAATATCTTTGTAGACTACACAGTATATAATAAAAACTGAAAAATTTCTTTGAAAGTCATAATATATATAACTAATTCACAAAAAAATTAAGACTTCTCATACTAAATTGACGTGACAGCTGATTTTTTTGATTGAAAATCAAAATTTTTTAAATTTTTAATACAGGTTCAGTTTGATTAATAGATCTCATAGGGTTTTTGTTGCATAATGTATGTAAAGTTAGGTAAGTTAGGTTACTTTACCTTTTTTTTGCTCTATTCGAAATTATAAATTATAAATTAAGTTAAAATACTTAATTATTTTTAATAGTAAATGTTCTATGGGAATTCTTAATCTTTTGACTCAATGGAATTATGAAATTATATAAATCGCAAAGTTTGTAGATTATATAATATTGTCAACATAACCTATTTGGATATATAGACATGTTTTCGAATGAGGACCGATGGATATAAATGCGCATACAAATCAGACGCATGACCTTTGGTACTGTATAGTACTGCGTGAGAGAGATGTAACATGATGAAAAAAAGTCCTAGTTGTATGCATTTGAATCAAAAGTAAACTTGGACTTAGATCATGAAACATAGTGCGTGCTCATTTGGACATGGATAGATTAGCACTTTGCCGTCCAGTCCATTCACTGTAGCTCTCAACTGTGAAATATCCAAATGTTATAAATATTGAAGTAATTGTGTTTGATTTGTTGTAATTTTGTCAAAAGCTAAGTTCATTATTGAATTATTAGTTGTTTGTTAAACACTGAGTAATAATAATTAAATCTATACATACATACATGCACATATTTGTATTTTAATTATTATTTGTTTGTTAGACACTGAGTAATGATAATTAAATCTACATATACATACACGCATAAATTAATTTAAACTTGAGTCACGCTACTCATCTACCACTATTGTTTTGACTTATTGCAGTGTTTTTGCTTTACAATTTGGTATGGCTTGATACAATAAATATATAATATGTTATATATTATGTTCAGTGTTGGACTTAATAACTCATATTCAAATTGTCTTTTTTTTAATATATTAATATTTCATAATATAGCGAAAATAAAAAAAATTAATATTATTTCCACTTACATTAATAATTTCAAGATATCTAAACTACTTTATGTGTTCTGACACATGCTCTGGCCAATTTTTGTAAATAAAATTGGTAAGGCCAATTCAAACTTTTGATGGCGTAAATTTGTGCATTTTAAATAAAACTAGCTATGATTAAAATCAAGAATACGCTTGTCGAGGATCCCGACACTGATGTAAATATTAAGGACTAAAAACATTAACGAATTTCATTAATTCATAGATTCTCCTATATAAACTAAATTCCATTTGATTGAGATATAATAGTCTGTGGATGTCTAGTCTGTGGATACAGTAGAAATTTCAATTCAGGTGCGTTAAAAATTTCTTTATCAGATCCTAAACATTTCATTATATTTTTATTATTAAATATGTTTCACGATGAGTACAAAATTAAGCCTTTTATATAATATAAAAATAAAAATGTTGTAAAACAAAATAAAAAAATTATAAGTCTTATTTATTTTTTAACCTCTTAACCGAAGCTTTGAAAAATATATTTCACTTAATATTTTCAATTTTATTGCCTTAATTATAAATGTTTCTTGTAAATAAAAATGGTGTTTCTGTTACATAGACAGACACTGGAGTGATCCCGTTAGTGTATTTTTTGCCTGGCTAATGACAGGCTGTAAAAAGATATTAGTTTAAAAAAAATTAAATTCAAAATAATCGAAGTTGAATAATAAGATAAAGCATAAGAAACATTGTTTTCCTTATAATCCAACCATATGTGTATTTACTTGACTGCCTTACATTACTGTTTCAAACTTTTTTAATAACATACTTCTTTCATACTAGGCTATCAAGCTCAACCAAACCGGGTTCATCCAGTGACCCAGGGAAATGGCGGTCACAAATGGAACAAACATGTATTGCTGGAGACTCAAGTAAGGAGTCTAACACACCACATGTACAGGGTCCCATCCGTTACATTAGCAGCAGTAGCAGAGGTACCTAATATAACATCAGTGCTCACACCATGTTGATAAAATAAATTAAAAATAATATATTCTCTGTCTAGGTGTAAAAATTCTATAATAGATTTTATTGTAATGATTTTTTTTGCATACAAAGAGAATAAATGTAGTTACAATATAGTAGAAACATTTGTATCATATTTATGTAGTTATAAGTATAAAAATAATGAAAATGCGAAAAACTAAATTTCCCTGTTCCTGTAAGTAAAAAAGGTTTATAAGGTAAGGGAGTAAGTCCGGCATACTTTATTCGAGTTAAATTTTATTAATAGCATATAATAAAATTTAACTTTAAGCATTATCACATTTTTTGTAAGTGATAATTATGGACATATTTGTTTTTTAGAGTTACTTCTACAAATAACAGACTAACTGGCTATGCCATCAACTGAAACAGGTTTTTTTAAAATGTGCCTTTTTATTGTCAATTTGATATGGATTTCAATACAAAGTTATGGTAAAAATATGAAAATCAATGTTACTCAAAAATATATCTTAAAGTCACAATAAAAAGTTTCTAATTGCAATGGAATGAGGTAAAATTATCAAATGGGTAAATCAAGTCTAACTACAGGATAAGCGGTTATCAACCTTTTAATCACGTGTTTATTTTTGTCGCGGCAATATAATCTAACTTGTACTTCTTACCAGGCAATGAACTTTTTATTTCTGGCTTGAATACTTTTCATTAACTAGTTATGATTACTTAGCCCGAATAAGCCATGAAATATTTATTGTATCTTGATACTTTTACTCTATACCTAAATGAATATATAAATATTTAACACAACCCACAACAAACAAATGAAACCACTAATATACAAACAAATGTCACTTGGTTGTGCGTATGTATTATTTTAGTACAAAGTTTTGTTACTTCACTTGCGCCCTTGAATCGCCTTTAGCCAATAGCCGTACTGAGAACACTGAGGGTTTGGTGATCAACTCAAGATGTTGACTGCAAGGGACTTTATCTATCAATCGGTTCATGCTTTTATTTCTGAACACAAGGAGGACTTTAGCAATGAACTAACGCAAACGTCTACACTAATTTTTATACAGTTGTCTCTCTAGCACATTAACTTTAAACACAGAAATGTGGCATCGTGTTAAATTGATGAACGCGAGCATGTCACTTTAAAGTTTCGTTAATTAAAGTTGATGACTGTGGCGAAAGCGAATACCAATAAAAAAATAAAATGAATTATATATGTTACTACACTTAAATGCGATTTTATTAAAATTTATTAGTTTGGTTATAAATTTATTATTTAAATTGAATACAAAGTATGTACAGTATTAATAAAACACTGCTTTATATTGTATACTTATTATGAAAAAGTCCTTTTCATGGTTTCACGCCCAGTCTACAATCAAAATCGTTTCACTTCGCTGCAGTACAATTAACTCAAAAGTAATTTCACAGAACATTTTGAATGTAACAAAAGTACAATACCTATGCATTTAATTAAATAATTATAATTGTACACTGTATTATTATGATAAGTGTACTTGTATTATTGTGACTTACTGTCTAAAATCTTCAAATCTTCAAATTTCTTTTAAAAGTGTAACTTCTGTATAATTAATAGATTTAACTTATGTTTTTTGCTTATTCGGTTTTACGTTTTTTATCTTCTCTGTCATTTTTTGTTTTTGTTTTGTATTGTATGTGTAATGACTTCCTCCTCGATATATTCACACATTTTTTTGTGACTATATTCTATTTCACTTTATTTAGCAGAAGTTCCTCAAAAGGACTTTTGTGTTAAGGTTGTAATTTTGATCACGAATAGAATCACTTTGGTGACTTTCGTGTTTACAATCGCGATTTTTATTTTTGTTAACCAAGGTTTTTATGTCTTTGTAGAGCTAAGTATATTTATTACAATAAAACCAAGGATTATTGAGAGCTTGAGGCTTGAGGTATGACAGCTTGAGAATTAACAAATGAATTGTTGTGGTCTTTAAAACGTGCAAACCAATCTCTTCCTGGCTTTCCGTTTTTTAATTGTGACAATATTCCATTCAGTGTTACGTACAGGCCACCAGTTTCAAAGACCTCATCTCTAGTCAAACCAAACCTGTACCATTCCAATATGTGAAGATATGATGCTAATTTTATTGCAACTTCCTGTGAAAGAATCCTTCGGAGAATTGTTGATTTCAAACTTTTATTATTCATATCATCCATTATAATTTCTGGGAATATTAAACAAACAAACTACCTTATTTCCACCTAAATCACCATTTCAGACAGCTTGCACGGCATCTTATAATTTTATTTTTGAATATGACGACATGTCCAACTTCTTTTACAGTTTTTTTACAAATTTAACCGTGATCACAATCCTAGAAAATAAATAAATATAAAAAAAAATAAAATTGTGTGTATGAGATACATAAAATCTTTTTCTCTTTTGGCAAACATGAAAATCATGATTCATGTTAATATTAAAAAAAACTTTTTAAACACATATTAATTTTTTTGAAAATGTATGGAAAATTATTCTGTACCCAATTCATTCAAGTAAAATACATCAAAATTGTTTAGGCAAAAAAGGTTTACAATATCTGCTAATGGAGTAAGATCGGCATATTACTGTATACAATCTTTCCCCACTATTGCGTTTTTACTAATTTTATTACTATGAATATTCCTGTAACAATAGATAATTATTATTCATGTTAAACTTATGAAAACAATCAAAAGGAACACAAATTAGACACTTTTCACCTTACAACACATAAATTTATTAAAAGTTTTAAGTAGTGAAACCTGTTTTAAGGTTTGAACTAAATAATAGTGCTGTTTTACCGGCCGACATTTCACTTACATAGCGGTTTAAGATCAGGTCCACTGAACATAGACATCAGGTCAAAAGTCAAGATGTACGGCATTTCCCTGCTATCTCCAGGGTCTTATAGTCTTACCAACCTTGCCCTTAAAGAAAAAGTTTTTGTAAAATGGAAATTTTGTAGGTAACATAAAAAGTATGTACAATAATTGAACAAAAATGTAAAAAAATAATTTGTCTGAACGAAAATTTATTTTATCATTCAAACCAAAATACAATCACACACAATTTTCGAAAAATCATGGCCAAAATTACTGTATGTTATAGATGTCTGTATTGCCATTCAATTCATTATTTTGTTCTCTTTCCTATGATATATATTTCTGTATGTTTGACCTGATTATTTATGTTTGAGTGGCGCTAGATGCCATGTCACTCCACAAATGACATGAAATAAGAAAGCTCTCACACATATACAAAAATGATATGTATACAAGAAAACATATTCATCGCAAATGTTTTATTTCTATAAAATATTCATAGAGCAATGATTTGAAAATATCAGTACTTGCAACTGAAATTATATAGCTATTTTTATTACATCTAACCTCTTTAATCATATTTAGGCCCGAATAATATAAACATATTATTTTGGAGATAATATTGTGGGAGATCAGTAATAAGGATTAATAAAGAAAATATTGCATAATAATTTTTTGGTTTGATTATGTTTGTTTTAAAGAACAAGTTAATGTTACATTCAAATAAAAAACTTTTTTTGAGGTTTGTTATATTATAAGTAATTTATATACCCATCCTTGCAAGGTTGTAGTTAATTTTTTTACTTTTTTCATTATCTAGGTAGCACAAGAAAAGGTTTACTGAATTCTGCGAAGTCTACAACAACTACTACATCAGCTGTAGAGCCTTGTGTAGTATTAGGTAATTTTTTTTCATTTCAAATGCAATTTCATAAGATATTCAGTTTTGTGTTGGTAAAGATTTGGTCATTACAATTTTTGTTGCTTGTGTTACAAATTTTCCTAATTCATTAAAATCAAATACTGTATATATTATTTACTTACAGATAGTAAACATGTAGTGCTCTTGACAGTTTTCATACATTCCGATGGCAATAAACAAATGAACGCCATCTAGTACAATGAACTATTCACATTACATTTACACTTGACTGAATATTTTCTGTGTTAAATTTCACATTATATTTTAAAGAATCATATTTTCTTTTTAATAAAATAAAAATAATAATTGTTTTTAATTATTTGGGAATGGATATGTAATGTCTAATATCACACATCAGGAATAAAAAATATCTATATAATTATCTCAAACTTTCATTAATTTAATATTTCTTGAATTTTGTTCTGTGGCATCTATACTTTCTTCATTAATATTATTCACATTTGCATTAATTAGTACATTAAAATATTTATTTAAAAATAAATCACAACAATCATTCACGCATTACTTCTAATTTCTTTAATTCTACAGTTTGAAATTAATCTAGTTTTAACATTACATACACTAATCTGAAAACAATTATCTATTTTATTTTTAAAAATATCATTTACAATGTCAGTTGCTTTATGGCCCTGCCATTGGGAAAGGACTCTGATTTGAATATTTACAATATTATGGGTCCAAAAATTCTCAGTGTTATCTACACTGAGAGTATTGAATATATTTGGTGTTAATTTTGTAGAAATTAATTATTCACAATTAAATGATGTAGTATTATTTCTACTTTCTTCAAGTTGTTTACCACGACCTAGGTTTCGTTGTATTACAACATCTTCAGGTGGGCTGTTAGCAAAGATCTTGTCTAGATCTAGAATATATTTGCTAACAGCCCACCTGAAGATGTTGTAATACAACGAAACCTAGGTCGTGGTAAAGAACTTAAAGAAAGTAGAAATAATACTACATGAAGTAGTTTCATTTAATTGTGTACATTGAGAGTTTTTGAAATATCAAAAATGGACTAAATTCGCAAGTGTGTAATTTATTTATTCTATTTCAAAATAGTCACTGTGGTACAATATACATTGTAAATTTGATAGTACCACTAAGAGCACTGGTCGTGTCCTCTTTTTGGATGTTTTCCATGGCTTTTTTGAAGACAGTCACCGGTTTTTCCACATCCGGGAATTATATTTCTCGCAGCTTATCTTTCATTCTTGGAAATAAGTGGATATATTGTATCGTGTGAAGTCGGGACTGTATGGCAGATGACTCACACTTCATTTCTATACCCGACATTGTCAAATATCGGTTATTCATCTGACTCAACGTGCAACTATTTCTGGCATATGTAGTAGTTGTTCTTTTATTTTCCAAAACAGTCATTGCATATTAACTCATTCATTCAAAGAACGAGATGACTATCTTGTTTCCAGCATTTAGACCTTTCTTCACCTTTGTAGGCAGCTCTTCAGAAGGAAACATCAATTACGCAAGCTGCATCTTAGCTTTGTTTTTGTAATAGTATATGTAGTTTTCATTACTAGCGTGAATGTGAAATACAGAATTTGAGTGACCTCATGACAATATTGTATACAGTATTTTTCCAATATCTCACAACACCAAACAAACGATGAATTTTAGAAAAGTTATAAAGAATTAGATTTTTATAATTTTTTTTTTTTTCATTGCAATCTATCTGGATCGATATTCAGCAATATTTCGGAACTTGTATAAATATATTAACTTGTGCGATACTTGTCCATTGACAAGTCCGCTTCTCTCAATTAGACTATACTATTAGGTCTTGTGGGTTTTTCCGTTTCAGCCTCCATGGTATTATTGGTGCATTCATCAAGTTCTTTGCAAGTACGTTAGGGTGGTGAGCTAATCTCGTATTGTACGTTCTCGTTTGATCTTGTATCACTTGCTTAACTGTCTTTATGTTTAGGTCGTGGTGCAATCTGTCATTTGTTATATACCATGGAGCATTTGCTATCATGCGTAGCATTTTAGATTGAAATCTTTGGAGGATTTCAATATTTGAGTTTGCGGATGTACCGCATAGCTGCAATCCATAACACCATATGGGCTTAATTATAACTTTATACAACAATAATTTGTTCTCCAATGATAGTTGCGAGTTTTTGTTTAACATCCAGTACATTTTGCGAACCAGTTGACCCATTGCCAGGCGTTTGGTGAAAATATGTTTCCTCCACGTTAGTCTTTTGTCAAGGTGCATTCCTAAGTACTTTGCTTCGTCCTTTTGTGGTACGTGAACTCCATTTAATGTGACTGGTGGGCAAATGCTTGGTCGATTAGTGAAAGTCACCTGGACTGATTTTGATTCATTGGCTTTGATACCCCAATCTCTAAGCCATCTCGCAATGTTATCAAGACTCTTTTGAAGCTTTTGAGTAGCCCTTGCTGGTAGAATATCTGATGACAGAACTGCCGTATCATCAGCGAAAGTGCCTGTTATAGTCACATCAGAGGTAGGTAAGTCAGCAGTATATAGAATATACAGAGTGGGACCCAATACACTGCCCTGTGGTACACCTGCATGGATTTTGTATAATGGGGTTACTTCTTCACCTTGCTTCACGAAGTAGTGACGGTTTTCCGGGTATGACCTGACAAACTGATAGTATTCTAGTGGAAGGGCTTTTTTAATTTTGTATAGGAGTCCGTCATGCCACACACGGTCAAAGGCCTGGGATATGTCCAAAAATGCTACAGTACAATATTGTTTTTGTTCAAAAGCGCTGTTAATGCTGTTAACCAGCCTATGTACTTGCTCTATTGTACCATGTTGCCGTCTGAAGCCAAACTGATGATCTGGGATCAGGTTTCTTTCCTTTATTATCGGCATCAATCTGCCTAGAAACAGCATCTCCATTATTTTTGAGGGAATTGGTAACAAGCTAATGGGCCTGTAGGATTTTACATCTTCTGAGTTTTTTCCAGGTTTAGGTACCATAATAATTGCAGCAACTTTCCATTGGCTTGGTACTGATAAAGTTCTCAGGATAGAGTTATAAATGTAAGTTAAGAAAGTTACACCGTTGTCAGGCAATTCCCTCAAAATTCCAGCAGTTATCAAGTCATACCCAGGAGCCTTGTTAACATCAAGTTTTTTAATTGCTTGTTGAACTTCATGTTTAGAGAAACTTTTAATGGGAAAGCATAATTGATTCATTTGATGTGTTTCGTTTAGGAACTTCGATACGGATTCTGTCTGAGTAGAACCTTGATCGGGATTTGGCAGGAAAACATTTTGGAGATGATCAGCGAATGTCTGCGCTTTGTCAGAATCTTTGGTAGACCAGCTGTTATCTGTTTTGCGTATTGGTGGTAGGGATATCATGGGACGCTTAAGTTTTTTAGTTGCCTTCCACAATGAGTAGTCGGTCGCAGCAGTGGGATCTAACTCTCTAAGGTATTCCTGGATATTTTGATTTCGGTCATCCCATAATAGTTTTCTCAGCTCAGAGGCCAGTGAAATAAGACGAGCCTTGTCTTTAGGAAAACGAGTTTGTTGCCAAAGTTTACGAGCTTTTCGCTTCTTTGCAACCATTTCTCTGATATTGGCTGGGTACCTTAGTGCGTTGGGTATTTTATTCGTGGTTCCAGGTGTAGCGAGCCAAGCAGATTGCTGGATACAATAATTGAAATGTTCAACGGCTTCTTCTATATCAGCCGGTGTTTAAAGTGGTAGGTTCATGTTCAGAGATCCTGATATTGACTCTCGGAAGCAGTGCCAGTCGGTTTTTTATTATATAACCGGAGTGTGTTAGTTATTTGTGTTATATTTCTCTTCAACAGTATTTCAACCGGAGAGTGATCCGAAGAGAGTTCAGGTATACATTTGCACGTGAAATATGTGCTACCTATACCCTTTGTTATTAGGAAGTCTAAAAGGTCAGGCTTCTTGTTTATGTCAGTGGGCCAATAAGTTGGTTCACCAGGAGATATGCAAGATAGGCTTAAGTTTTCAACAGCTCTGAGTAGCTGCCGGCCCTTTGGTGTTATTATACGTGAGCCCCAGTACGAGTGTTTGGCGTTGTAGTCGCCTCCAGCCACAAATCGGAGTCCTAAGGTGATGAAGAAAATCTCATAATCATCCTGTTTTATCTTATTTTTCGGAGGGTTGTATACCGCTGAGATTGTGAGTGGTCCAGCCCAGTCCTCAATCACTATGTTTGTGGCTTGTATTTCATTTGTGCAATAATTAGCAGTCTTGTGATGTTTTATATTGTTTTTTATTAGTATGCCGCTACCTCCACGTGCATTGCCAGCAGGGTGCATCGTATGGTAAAATGTGTATGATCGTAAATTAAAATGACTCTTTACAGTCAAGTATGTTTCTGATATCAGAAGTATGTCTACTTTGTGTAATTCTAAAAAGCTTTCACCTCAAGGGTGTGTTGTGACAGTCCATTGGCATTCCAGATTACAATTTTTATTGAATCGAATTTGTCAATTTCGTCGTAAATGTTATAAGTAGGTTGGTCATAGTAGTTAGCTGTTGCATCATTTGCTTTATCATAGTCATTAATTCCTGAATGTCGTTTCTGTCAGAGTTGATTTGTGTCATCTTTTCTTGTTCGTCAGGCTCGTTAGGTTTTCCAATCAGGATATCACTATATTTTCTTTGAGTTTGATGTTTCAGAGGCCGTGTTGTCTATTCAGTTGGTTGAGAAGGTGCGGGTAGTGGCAGCTGACGTTTGTGTATTATTTCGGGTTTGCCGGATAGTTTAAGTTTAGTTTCAGTTGTTTGTACACTTGACATCCCTTGTAGTTAGACGGATGATTTCCATCGCAAAGGACACATTTCACTTGGTCGGATCGAGTCTTCCGAGGACAATCAATTGAGAGAAGATCTCCAGCACACTTAATACACTTTGGGTTTCGATGGCAATAAGTCTTAGTGTGTCCATACTGTTGACATTTGGCACATTGGGGTATTTCTCGTTTAGGGCGGGGGGGGTTCGAAAGCTATTTTACAGTTTAGGAGGCTCTTTACTTGGTATATATTTTTATTTGTGTCATTTGGTTTAAGTTCGACTATAAACATTGGCAATGGCTTTTTTGTTTTGCTTTGTTTAATATTCCAGATATTAACACAGTCATGACCCATTTCTAAAAGCTCTTCTCTGATTTCATTTAAGTCTGTTGATGCATGTATATTTTTAAGGACCACTTTGAAGTTTCTTTCATGTTTAGGCTTGTATCTATAAAATTCTGTGTTTTTTATTTCGAGCTGTTTCACTATGTCTCTATAATGTTTTTGCTTGAATTTTGACTTGCTCATTATTAATCACCTTAAGTTCATAATTATCGGTACTATGTTCTCTCAGTAAGCTGATAAGTGGTTGAATGTTTTCAACTTTATCAACGAAAATAGGGGGAGGTCTAATGGGCTTTTCTTTTTTTGTTGGACTTGATTCCTGCATATTGTCGTCCTCCAGATGTGAAAATCTGTTTGTTGTAGGTATTGGTTGGGGTTGAGCCAGCCAATATGTATCTAATTTTGTTTGTTTGGCTGATCCTTTTGTACCATCGGGACTAGAGCGCAGTCTTTTCTTTCCTGTAACGTCTGTCCAATTCATGTGGTTACTGTCTTGAGAGTCATTTAAAGAAGTTGTTGAGGAGTGATAATATCATCTTCAGGTTGTTGGAGTATGGAGATTGGAATTTCACCAGTAGAGTTGGATCGAGGTTTACTTTCGAGCATTCCCTTATGAAATATCTGTTGAATAAATACTCTTGAAGGAGTGCCTTTGGTATTTGTTGTATCTGTATGTTGAGGTGTATTTTTATTGAGTAAATTATTCTTGATGGTTCCCACGAGAGGGCCGATATATATGGTCACTACTGACGTGACCACAAAATGAATACCAGCAATTTCTAAGTGTTTTAAATTTTTGTATCGACGTAAGCCGTACTTGTTATCATTTCAGAGCCATATGTATTAGAATTTTTATAGTATTTGCCAAAATTCATGTCAATAAATGTATGTCGATTTGATGTAAAAGTATGTCTTTACCCTGAACTCAAAAAATGAGTTGTCCCTTTTGAAAAACAAAATGCAAAGTCAAAAAAGTGAAGAGTTGAAGCAAATTAATACTTTAATAATTAATAATCCTTTTTACTTTCAATGATGCGATGTGAAAAACCTATTTAAAAAGAAGACGGATTCAATATAAGAACTATTTTTATTGATTAAGACAGAAAATTGATTATTAAAATCTCTACAATTGTGGACTAAGTTTTGTAAAAGCTGTGGACTAAGTTTTGTAATAAGAGTTGTTCATTGCTTCTTGTTTTTATTTGTATTCCCTTTTCATTTTATTTCAATTCTGTCCATACACAATCAAATTGCAGCGAAATCAATGTTTGTTTTAAACATTGTCAGCAAAAATGATTGCAACGTGCTATGCTAATTATTGCAGTGTAGTCAACCAACACCAAAAAGCCTTTAAAATCTTTGTCGTTTTTTTATTGTTTGCGTCAAATAAAAATTACTTAGCAGATTTATACAATGTGGATTTGACCGTTCGACATTAAATTAATCCTCATATACTAAATGGTATTTCCCAAAAATCAGTTAAAAAATTTTCTAGTTTTGTCACAGGAATAAGTTTTAGTGGTTTTTAATTTCAAACACCATACATCAATTCGAATTCTACATCGCTTACAAAGATGTCGCTGGAGCAATATACATAGCCAAATACATACAGTAAAATAATTCATAACAATCATAATTCAAAAGCTTACTTGTTGCCAACTGTCACATTTTCATAAAGATTTGGTCTTTTTCATACAATATGTATGAAAAAGACCAAAAGTGATTTCTCTATTGCTATGTCGAATGCTGAAACAACGCTACAAGGCAATAAAAATGTCCATTGTGATATGGTAAGTGGCTCGCTGGACAGACAAACTATTAGCCACCGTGCTAAGCCATACACAATGTTTTGATTTATTTATTTCGTTTCACAGTCAGTGACAAAACGTAACATAGTTTCAAATGTGAATGTCTAATTTTAACTAGTTTTGTGTATGATTGTGTGTCATAGGACACATAACGTGGAATAAAAGAAATATGTTTTTTTAATCTAGCTACTATTCAAAACCAAATAGTCATAATGCCTTGTATAAATTTCATGGGTTCACAATACATTAACATGGTTTTAATTTATGGATAATGTGATGGAAATGCACTTGCTGTATCAACATATCTGAGATAGATATTAAAACAGCTGTGTAACAACAAGGGTACCTTGTTATCGCTTTGCTAAGGTTAGTAACATAAAGATTGCAGCACATGGTGTTTATGTTTTGTTTATATTAAAATGCTGTTTAATTTGTTTGAAATTTTTTTTTATTCTTGGCTTATTTATTTCACTAAAGTGATTTCGACAAATAGTACAGCTTGGGTTTTTATTTAATGTTGAACGATCAAATCCACATTTAATATCTTAACTACTGTATTGTTGGATTAAAGTAAACTGTAAAAGAGTTTTCAAAAATTATGTTATACACTCAAGACTTACAATTTCAGTTAAGGAATACTATAAGTATAACACTCTGAAGAAAACTGACAGGGTTCACTATACATACTGTAAATTTTCCTTCTCTAACTACCCAGCTATATCTCTATGAAAGGCAAGAAAATAATAGATTAAGAAAATAATACACTTATAATAAACAAAATGAAGTAACCACCAACTATTGTTAGTATTTAAGCTGGTTTTTAGGAAAAAAAAAGTGTTTCTGAACTTCACGTGACGTGAAGTTCACATGAGGAAACGATGAATGAAAGGTAGTTTATCTTAAATTAGATGTATTTATACCATTGCGATTCTTCTAAATCCTCTTGTTTAGTTAACTGATTTTGTAAGTTTAAGTAAATGTAATTAAATGAGAGCTTAGCCTATTTATAACTTAGTAATTTTAAATATTAATATTATTTTATTATATTTATATTCTTGTAAATAAAATAATTATATTGATTCTCTTATAGTCAATATAACAGACATAAGTATCAACTACAGGAAACACACATAAGTAAAAAAAGTAAATAATGGTCTTGACATCATGGAATTAGTAAAAGAACCATTAAGTACAAATATAAAATATAATATTTCTAGTATATCCTCTATATTTCAAACGTTGATAATAATAAAGATCAACAACCTAACTTAAATGCATTTCCAACACTTTTTAAATACATTTCCAGCAATATCGGAAGGCAGAGGCTTGGCTCGTGGGGAAGTGGGTCTTGCAGCCATAAACCTTCGGCAACCACACCTTGTACTTTGTCAATTTAGTGACAGTCTATCCTATGTCCACACTCTTACCAAGATAAACTATTTCAATCCTGTCGAGGTTTGTTAACAATTGCTAATCTCAATAGCTGTTATATCTACTACTATTCTTACTTAAGGGGTCATGCTTAGTTGGAATTAGACAAAATGGCCACTTTTATGTTTCTGAAAATCTTTTATTTTATTTCATGATGCATGTTTTTAGTTTTATTGTATAATTTTAATTATTCGTAAATAGCAAAGCATAATATTATAGCAGATGTTTTTTTGCATAACATGTTTTTAAAGTATAGTTTGTAGTGACTGTGATTGCAGTAAGTAAACCAACTAAAATAAAAAAGCCTGTAAAGTATAAGAAGGAATTCACTATGAAAGTTTTGTATACTCTTAGGCACTTATAATGCTTTAAGGATGCATGATATTTACATTAATCTGGTCAGCGAAGTTGAGTCATTAATATCTGGGAAATTTTTAACTTCAATTATTCTATTATTAATTACCAAATGTTGCTAAAATTCTTATTAGCTGGGGTTACGACATTACTTTCCTGATCGCAAAACATTCCACATGTTTTAAGACAGTATGACATTTATTTGACCTGATAAACTTATTTTTTGCAGTGATTATGTATACAAACATGACGAGTTTTATTAACTGTAACATGAGAACAGATTTAGTTGATTTGAAATTTGTAATTTTTCGTGTTTCAAGGTCAATAAATTAATTTGATAATATAACACAACAATTTCTAGTCCTACGTTATATATTATTTAATTTTTATAACAGGTATATAATAAAAATAAATATTTTGAGTCTATATTAAGTGTTCCTTAAAAAATTACTAAAGAAATCAAAATATTAGTCTGTGGATATTTTTTCACTCAATGACGACAAGTTAAACTATTTACAAACATTAATATTATTTTTGTGATCTTGTGGGATTCAAGATACATGTAAAGCAAAAAACAATTTCGAATACTTTATTTGTCCTCCTGAAATTCCCATATTACTATTATTAAAAATTAACTATTGAGATATAAGCAGATAAGTATGTTTTAATGTGCAAAATTTTAAATTTCAAAATAAAAACCGTTTCTAAGAAAAGTAACTGTGACAGACAGATAGACGGATATGTGAAAGACCTTTAAAGGGTCCATTTTTGTGTGGTATAATCATTATATTGTCTGTCTATCAATATGTCCACAGATGATTATTTCCAGAATGGCTAAAATTATTGATTTGAGAATTGTATATATGCATCTGATGTATATCCATGTAGAGTGAAAGATGTATTGCCTATTATATTATTTATTGACTATTGCTCTTAGGTGGAGATGGTGAGATGTTTGTTCAATTTCCAATATCACACTAAGATCTTATTTCTGTGATACAAAGTCTATTTACATCTTATATGCGATATTCTGTAGTACATTTATGTATTTTTTATTACTTTTGTGTTACTATCACAAGTGATGTAATATTGCTTTACATTTTAATACAATATGACTACATTTAATTATCTATATTTTATTAAAATTCTTTTCCCCAGATAATTGTACCGCACACATTCCGAGAAGGAGTAAAACCAACAACACTGTACCAATTAATAAGAGATCAATTCTCCACAGTGACACTCACAACAGTCCCACGTAGACATTTCAATGATGCTTTTGGACTGCAGCAAATTAAACATTTGTGCGCTCCCGAATACAGCACTGTATATTTGTTGACTTTGCACAAGTAAGTAACCAATACAGTTTTCATATAGAACTTGACATGAAACTTCTCCACTTATATATAAGATTTTGTTACCTTCCTAGTTCAGTACTGCTGTGTGTTGTGACTTGGAAAATGGTCAGATCCTCTTTTATTTTTAAAATGTATTTAATTGACCCAAAGTACATCCAATGTTACCATAGTCTGATTGTAGATTTGAAGCTAGAAAAATATGTTGCCTGGGCAAGTTTTGAACCTCACTTAAATAAATTGCTGCACAATAAATGCCACAAGTTGACAATCATTTCTCTGGCATTTTAATAGTAACCTTAATAAATATGTTATACAAAATATGGTAAAATAGAAATATGAAAATATTCCCCTTTGAAATTTCTTTTAAAATGAAAGTTTCTTTTTTTGAAACTAACTGAAATGGTATTTTTGAAAGAGCTGGCAAATCTTTTGTGCGAATCTTTCATGTAACTGAGTTGTTTTAATTTAAGACTTGACACGCACTTGTCACCAATTTTAATGCTCTGGCAATATGCATGCCAGAGCAATAAAATGAACTTTGTTGACTCCTGAATTTAAAATTGAAAGGATTATACAACTACTCAATTTAAAATTGAAAAGATTATACACCTACTCATAAGCACAAATTTAAATAGTCCATATGTATGACTTGCTCAAAGTTAATCCTCAATTTATATTTCTTAGTTTTAGTCGCTATAGAACAAGTGTAATATTTTATAAGTAGATTTTTTAGAAATATTTAAAAATATAAGATATTTCTATTTCAAACACTATCCTATTTTTTTTATTTAAGTATATTGCACTATTTTTAAAATAACAATATTTTGACTGAAAGAAAAATAAAGTAATGGAAAAGCAATCTCTTCAATTTTCACCACTGTTTAAATTTATTAGTCCAACCACTAGACTATGACTACATCATAACTTTTTACCACTAAATTTAAGAGTTAATCAGATCTCTAAATTTAGATGAAGCCTGCTTAAACATCCCTTTTTAAAAATGTTTTTTGGAGTTTACTCAGAGATTGGATGGATAGGAGGTAATCTCCAAAACTACTCATCCGATTTCAAAAATTTTTTCACCAATATTTAGAAAGGACCTTCAGAATGGATATAGATTTGTATATTATCATATGCGTTTCTTATGAACGCTGCCTTACTTTAGTAACAGATATAGTGATAGATGATATTTATATTTATATACAATGTTACCTATTTTGTACATTCCAGGATAATCATAATTTTAGAGTAAACTCCAGTGGCGCATAGGAACTGACACGCACAATGTTTTTTGTACTATTCCTGCAGACTGATCACGCTCAAAGTGTGATTAAAACAAAGCCACAGAAAGTTATTGTATTAAACAAAATATAAACGAATTGCAAAATGTGTACATTTGCATTATAGAGAAATCCTAAATTATTCTACTTTTCCAAAAATCGGTTCAAATTTACATTGTAAATATACTCACTAATAAAATAATTGTTTTGGATCATTCTTTACTAGATCATATTTCTCAGCATTTTTGGCATCTTCCAGTAATGTATTAATACAAAAATATAGGAATCTGCTCAATAATAATCTAGTCATTACAAGATAATTTGATCTGGGATCCCAGCCCTTTTTCAATCCTAAAAATTTCGAGATTTATTATCACAAAACCGGATATTTGGGATTGTGAAAAGGTGTCTAAGAACACTACACTTTGCATCGAGCAAGTAGTATTTTTTATTGTTTTATAGTTAATTAGTAAAATTACTTCAAATAATGGTTATCTACAAAACTGGGATATCATTCTATGAAAGTTTACAAGTAAGTAGTAAACAGACATTAATTCCTACAATTCTGAAAGCTTATGTTCTAGTAATACCGTTTTTTCTTTATATAGCTATTCATGACAGATGTCTCAAAGAAATATTTACACACTTAATCGTTTCTTTGTTAAATATAAAGAAGGCAGAGAGGCATCATCAGTGTGGAGTCATTCCTTGGTCACTTTCATGGTAATACACCGCAATGTAAACATTACCCAGCTATAATGAAAACCTTAGAAAAACCCACCAAAACATGACATGAAAGCAGTTATTGCAAAACTGTCCTCATCATCTGGGCAAAGTGGTAAACCGCGATTTTTTTGTTTCAAACAAAAAAATAGTTCAGTTGTGTACTATTTTGTGAAACTGATACTCTACTTCAGTGTTCTGCAAACTTTTTCTATTTAAGATACATTTACGAAATCAGGTAATTTAGAGGTACACCATAAATGAAAAATCTATTCTTAATTATTGTTTGTCTATTACTAAGCAATCAGTTTATAAAGAACAAAAGGTATTTAATGAGAAATATGACCCTGTTTGATTGAGCAAATGTGGTCCAAATCTGAAGCAATCGTTAACGAGGCTACTCTCATTTCTTCGTTGATAGTTACCGAGCATTCTCTTTTTTGGTTTTAATTGTAGTCAGAGTTGAAAATCCTACTTCACGTAAATACATAGCGCTTTGAAAACAGAGGGTACTCATTTTTTATATACAGTCAAAAATGTTTCAGAAAATGTTAGTTTTAATATCTGGTTAGTTTTAAGCTCTGTGAGTTATGCTTGCTCGTTTATTGGTAAGTATCCAAGAGAAATTCTTTTTGAGAATGGATTTCGAACCCAGTCCATAGGTTGCAGATCACACTTAGGAAAATAAAAACTAATTTTTCTGCTAGAAGCTGCCAGTGTATCACTATTGAAACCTGCAATCCTTTTTTTGAATCAGCTAATTGAACTGACTGGCTTTATGTTTATTTATATTATATTATATTTATGTTATCATTATATTTATGTTATCTACAAAATTCTCAAAGTAACAATAAATATTTGGATGTTTAAATAAAAGATTTGTTTTCAAGTCCCAGCAAAATGCTAATAACAAAAAGATTATTTTGTTAACTGAAAGGATGATGAACGATAAAGACCACACAAAAAAGGAATCCAATGCTCAAAAAAAAGCTTCAACTTGAAATAGAAAACGTAATTATTCTAAAATTGATAAGAAGGAAATGTATCTATTTCCACCCAAGTTTCAAGTTTCACTCGGGGCTATAATATAGAATGAACTAGAAAGTATTTATGGATGATTTCTTCAATTTCCATCAAGCCTGAATGCGCTTTCTCGGCAGTTGTATAGCTATGTGCAACAAATTGAGAAGCAGGCTTGGTGACAAAACAGAACAGTTTATGTCTTCGAAAATATTTTCAACAAGATTTAAAATGTTGCTGTGAGAGTTGTTATATTATGAGAAATGTGATTGAATAAAATTATTTATTTTAAATGCCTTTTAATTTGTTACTAGTTTGTCATGTTTGTGTAAAATAAATTCATAAGTTTATTTAAATTTAGGGATTTTGGTTAATTTTTATTGAAGTTTAACTAGTCCATTTTATATGTTACATTGATATTGTTTGTTTATTTAAATTAAAAAAAATAGATAAAAATTAAAATTTTTGTTTAAATTGAAGAAGATTTTGGTTTATTCTTGGAGAAGCTTAACTTTTTCTTTCTTATTTTATTAAGGACATTTAATTGTTTATCAATAACAAGACGGTAAAAAAGCTGATATTTTATGCATTTCATATTTTTTTATTTACATTCCAAAATCCCAGAACTATCTCAGGACCCCGAGATTAGAAGTTAGGGTCAGCATCAAATTTTCTAGGCGACATTGACATTTTAATATAGTTTATTTATTTAAAACTCAATATTGTTTTATGGGTACATTTATTATATGATTTAATATATATATATATATATATATATATATATATATATATATATATATATATATATATATATGTGTGTGTGTGTATATATATATATGTATGTATATATGTATTGAATTATTAAGAAATAAAGATAATCTTTATCTCACGTGGGTAAAACTTGCTTATTTCAGATTTTATGCATTAACAGCAGCTGCAGCTGTGTTGAAATATGTTGAAAATATACAGTGCATTGTATTTGCTGCTGAATCCTTGAAGATTGAATTCCATTGCTCTGAAAATACTATGTTCATTGGTAAATGTTCCTTGATTAATTTAATAAGCTTAAGACATTATAAAAAAATTCAATTTTTAAAAAAATTTAATCATTCCATAATTTCATTGCATATTTTAATCTGAACTTTCTTAGCTTACCGGCCAGTTACCAATCGTTATGCACATTTATTGTTTTTTTCTTATTTGTTTACTGTTTATGTAAATGTTTATAAAATTTTAGTGTATCATGAATACAGAAGACATGGATTTATAACAAGTAGGAAGGTGTATCAAAATTTAGACAATTTTTTTAATAAAATTTTAATTACTCTTTATCAATACCAATACCAGTATCTAAATTATTAAATGCTTATAATAATTTCAAAAATTAGCTCTGATGGTAACGACAAAATGGTAATTACAATTAGAAACAAGTAACATTGACTTAATTAAGTACAATGGTTAGAATTCGAAACAGAAACATAGTCCCACATTATTTAAGAATGGGCAAAATAATATCACACATCCTATATTTTAATTTTGTGCCATATACAAACAGCCCATATTCATAGAAGACTACTTCACATATTTTTGCTCATAGGCTCCAGGTTCCTTTGAAACTGTAAAGAATTTTATTCGTTAAATGTATTAGACAAAACAAAAAAAAATCACTGAACGTATAAATTAATTCGCTTAATAAATTTAACTCTGGCAAATAATGGTGAGCTAAAACAATTTCAGTATAATTTTTATATGGTATTATTTTAATAGCAAAAAATAATTAAAGTTTTTTCAACGAAATGAAACTACGTGTTGATTAAATTCTTTACCATGACCTAGGTTTTATTGTATGGCAACATCTTCAGGTGGGCAATTTGTAAAGATCTTTACAAGATGTTGCCATACAATGAAACCTAAGTCGGGTAAAGAATTACAATAAAGTAGAAATAATACTACATCACGTAGTTTCATTTAGTAGAGGAAAATTTAATTAAAATGAATTTCCACAAAATTAGTGCCAAATATATTCAATACTAAAAAATAAATAAAATGGTTTTACAATTGAATATAAACTTGAAGTTATTTTATAATTGGTAAAATTTCTGAGTTAATGAAACCATAATGATGTATCATATGGCAAAGTGGTATGCAAAGCTCCGTAATGTTTTTGAGTAGGGCAAGCTTCTATGGGAAATATATTATATATAAATATATATATATTTATATATATATATATATATATATATATATATATATATATGTACACACATGTATTTTTCGACATAATTGCCATTCTATGCAAATACAAACACGAATTTACACTAAAGAAATTAATTCAATAATTTCAATATGAAAGAATGATAGTGAAATTGTCGTCAAGGCCTGCAAAAGATTTTTTTCTGAATAAAACTCCCGATTAACCGCAAATATTGAACGCATATGAAAATGGCATACAATACATTTATTAAGAAGATGTAATTTTAAAATTGGTGTCGGTACCAATTCAGATAATTTAAAATTATATTATTTTGTTAATAAAAAATTCGAAAATCTCAACTGCACAACTACATACCATTTTAAATTGTCAACGAAAATGCACATTCTTGATAAACTAATGAAATGAATACAAATAAAATTCAAATAGGAACAAGCATTAAAATAACAAATTTAGCATATTAAAATCACTGACGAAATGTAATAATAATTTATGAAACGGAAAACTAAATATTTCTACAGAAAGTTATTTCATTACAGTTTGTTTACTTAGGCTGATACTTGAAAAGATGATTTTGATACTCAGTGATTCAGTGTGTGTGTGTAATGCACTAATAGATGAAACAAAACATGAGTTGTTTCACTCTGAATATAACTGAAAGTAAGCTACCAATGCTTGAAATGACATAATTAATTTTAGTTTCTTATAGAAAACTTTTGCTATAAGATGTGACTTGTAATTTTGTTGTACGCAAGATAGAAATGAAATTTGTACGTTGCATTTAAAATTACATGCAATGATGGTGTTCGGTTTGTTCCTTCAGGCTGTAGATCATGTACTAAAATGCGGACTCCACTTGAATATCACAAATCAAATATGTTTAAGTATTTATGTGATGTATATATATGTCAAATGTTCAGGGCTGCTAAGTGTGATTGTTTACAAAGGACTGCAGGCCACTGGTATGGCGTAGAGATATTTATGTAATACACCATTCCGGTATACTAGGATATTCCAATATGAAATAGTGAAATATTTCTTATTTTGGTTCTCCTTCAAATATTGATGATATGCACATTATTTGCATTATATGAAAATCGTATATTATTACATCCACATTAAAAATCTGTCAAAATGTATATTTTAAACGTATATTTTTGACAGATGTATGATGGACGTAATAATGTGAATTATTTTATAGGTCTACACACAAGTGCTACAGTGGTTCGGGTATTAATAAAATAAATAGTTTGCGACAATTCTGAACCGTTCTTTACTAGATCATATTTCTTATAACTTTTAGCATCCTTTAATAAAGTATCACAAATATACAATATATGAGGATCTACTCCGTAATAAGCTCAATAACAGCCAACAGCCAACCTGCCTGTACAATAACATTGAGTTTTTCAATAAATTAGGCTTATTAAAATGTTACTATGGCTAATTTATTATAATAATTATTTATTATTGGTGCTATATAGCTTAAATATACCTAAGGATTTTTTCTGAGATTTGATAGATTCAAACTAAAAAAAATTATGAATACTGAAAACATTTTTTTTTTAATTATAATTTGTCACTGATTTATTACATTTTAATTATTATTACCTCTCCTGCAAATATCATCATCTGTACAATACATTTGTATGTGCTTTATAGAAATCAATCATTGAATAATTATGAATTTGGAGTAAATGTATTTATTAAAAGTGTTTTGAGAAAAAAAAATTATAACAAGTATACAAAATCCAACATGAAGCTAAATAAATGAGATCTCTCTAGTTGTTATTCAATTTTGAAAAATAATGTTAATGAAACAGTTACATTCCATTCTGAAACTAAAGATAGATAAAGTCGTTTCCTGTCTCTGGGATCTGACAAAATGCTCAGTATATACTGCAATAAGCCAAAATACAAAAATTTGCTGGGCGATTGCAATGCTCACTGTATCGTGTTACTTGGCGACCATGGTTGTTGTGGTCTGGGATCAAAACGCCATCAGTGGTCATGACCACTTCGAGCCCATGCCGACCCACATATCGATGTGGGTCTTTCATTTGTCAATTTGACTTTGACACATGGATATATAAAGTTTATGTAAGTAAATTATATCATCTTTGAAGATTAAACATGGCTACGGAGAGAATCACTTCATGCAACCCTGAGAAATACCTAATAGAAGTAAAGGTTACATTCGAAGATGCAAAATTTACAATCATAAAATTCTTATAAAAATTAAATTACACTTACAATTACTGTAAGTGTAAATGATTATCTAATGATTAATACATAATAAAAAATACAATGCCCTAATCTCTTTATTTTTTGTTCAATACCCGCCATTTCCTCACAGTTACGAATACGCATTGTTCATAACCCGTTCCACTTCAACTGATAGTTGCTGATAAGTTAGTGGAATGGGTATGACTGTAGTTGTGGGTGAGCGTTGCGGATAGCTAGTGGAACTTAGCCAAAGTATGCTGATTATTATAGGTAATTATTAACATAAGCTTTTAATTAAATTTATCTCTAGATGTCGATACAGCAACACGATTAGAATTAGTACAACCATTGTATGGAAGTAACGGCATAAATTGTAGCCTCTTGGGCATTCTTGGGCCAACGCAGACTGTGGGTGGTCTTCGGGCTCTCCGAGCTGATATTCTCCAACCTTCCACCAATAGGCAGCATATTGAGATGAGGTTGGATTGCGTACAGGAACTTATTGAAAATACTGAAGGTCTAATGGGAGAGCTACAGGTACATATTTTAAAGGATGGACATCATTGTAGCTTTTAATATGATTGCACAAAATTAAAACTTCAAGGAATGACTTTTTACAATTCACCTATTTGTGAAATAATTTAAAGAAACATATGTTTCAAACGTAGCTTAGTATGTCTATACTTTAAATAACAACCAGTGTTTGCCAAAAAGTTTGCAGAAATAAATATAATGTAACCACTGTATGGAATTGGTTCAACAAACTGTTCCAACAAACTTTTTTTGAAAAATTTTATATTTTAAGATACAAAATAATTTTCAAAACTACTATTTTGTTTGTTAACTTTATTTTTATATGATAATGGTTGTTGATAGGTAATTTGTTCATGTACAGTCAGTGCTCGAAAGCTCATTTTGATTATAAATTATAATCTGTAAGTTCCAGTTGATCATCCTTACACCACCATGAACCATGTCTTTTCCTTGACTCGCCCTTACTTTTCAGCTAGTACATTTTATATTTGCTATAGCTTGTAGATAGAACACTACTTGAAAAATTCACCTTATTCCCCATTTTTGTAGTTTGTCTGACAGTTTGTCCTAGATTCCTTGATCTTTGATCCTAGATACTGGTTTACTTACTTCTTTATCAATGCTTCTACTTTCTATATGTATTATTTAGCTACGACACAGATAATTTTTATTCTTCTGAGGTGGGTATATAAAAATTTGTAGTGACTTGTGCATATTATTCTTTTGTGAATTGTGCAATAGTAGTGATATATGTACAAAAAATACAAAAGCACCACCTATATTACATCACAGGTACCCTCGATTCTAAATGGCTTCATGGAACCCTATATCCAACTATAATAACTAACATATTATAATATCATTTGCCCATAATGAATATATTGACAACATTAAAACCTTTAATTTTAAAATTTCATCTCAATATGTACGAAATCAATTATTTTGCAGATGTGTTAGTTATGCTGCAAAAATGAGTGAGTTCAACATTTATTGTTTTAAGAATAATATTTTTTTTTAATAATATTGAACACAGATCATGTTAAACATGTGTGGACTCTCTTTAGATCAACTGGGTAATTGTACACTTTTAATTAAATTCTACTTACCGGCCAAGTGTTTGTTGAAACATGTATAAAATAAAATTATGTAGTAATCTCTAATTCTCTCGATTGTAGATTCAAGTTAACCAAAATAATTTTAAATGAAAATTTAAATCAAATGCCAGCTAAAGCAAAATCTAGAACTTTTTCAGATTTTTCAAACAAATAGTATACAATGAACATTATTTTGAAGTTTAACAGATGGACCACCTAGATGTACATTTTTTTCATTCTAACATCCTCAAGTAGGCTATTTAAATTTATCCATGACAAACAGATGAATATGTATACATATTTTGTCTGATTCTATTTCATAAAGATGAATATTTTCAAAATTTTTCATTAAAAAAACTGGATGTATAAATAAATAACTTTTCAAAGTGTTATTAAAAATAATGTATGTTTAATAGAATTGCAATGCTTTTAAACCATTGTCTATTTCCTTTAAAAAATGTTCAGAATTTAAAAAACAGGATAGGATAAAGAACAATACATTCATTAAGTATTCATATTGCGGAAACAAGACTTAAAAAGTTAGAAAATAGTAAATGAAACTTTAATTTTATTGTAAAAGTTCAATCGTCCCTACCCAATCTGTAAAAAAAAATCACCGCTAGTTTACATATTTGGGCAGGAACTTTTTAATTTTTTTTTATATTTCACTTATATAAAGCATCCACTTGCAAAATTTCATACTTGTAGTTCTAAATCTGTAGTAACTGTGAACCTGTAACAGACAGATATGATGACATTGTAAGGTTTCTTTATTCCATTAGGAAACCTTTTTAGGTTTCCTCAAGTCTAACAATAACTGAACAATTCTAATAACACCCTTATTAACAAATAACTAAATAACAAACTATGTCAATCACATATCATTTCCAGATATATTTATTTTTGCCTATTCAAATTATAAACATGTAAATTATTAATAAACTTTTACATCCTGAAAAGTAAATTTCACATTGATAAATTAGATTATTTATTGTATAAAAACCTCGGATATTATCATTTAATATTAGTAATTGGCCTTGAATTATCTCTTCCCTGATTATACTCTCTCATTCCCAATATTTTTTCTACATTCCTGAGAATACTGATAGGTATATCATAAAAATTTGATAATGTTAAAGAATACAGAGTAAAATATAGAATTTTTTTCTCCATACCTGTTTTTTAAAGGTTTATAAAGTCTTTGAAAAAAGTTATTTAATATCTTAATTTGGCTTAGAAACAGTTGAATTTAGAAACTGACCTTCAAGAGAATAACATTTTTATTGATAACCTAATTTTTTTTGTTTACTTTGTAGTGTGTACTAAAGCATTTGACTGAAGTAGACAGGATACTGTTCTTATGTATGGAAATCCCCAACCAGGATGCAAACAGAACTGGGGAAGCACAACTGAATCAAACGTTATTGTTAAAACAGACTATGGATCTCCTACCTAGTCTTATACACGCATTGAGCCTTGCGGATGGAGGCCGTTTCCGAAAGATAAAAATGGTATTGATTGAATATAGCTCTATAGTAATATTTAATTCAGTAAACTGTAGAACCGTCTGCCATAAATAATGATACTACTGACTATAAATTTGATTCTTCTTTGTTTGAAATAATGAAATCCTTTAAATAGTAATTAGGTCCAAAGTGCATAAGTTCGTGAAAATATTTTCTATGCTTAATTTTTCCTTGTTTATATTTTTAATTTAAATTTAAAATTTTGAGTCTAACCACCAATAAGTTACAATGCCTTTTGATATCTATTAGAACGGGTTTTTTCAATTTAAACTCTATGTTATTATACTCTTTATAATTTATGAGCATATGTATGAATAAATATATATTTGAGCAATGGTGTAAAGACAGATAAGTGGCAGAAGGTGATTTGGATTTATAAATTATGGTAATCAATTTTATTATATACATTTAATTTTGCGCTGTATGTTATAGACATTGGCGCTCTGAAAAGTATCCTCAATAAGTATGATAATTTGTCTATGTGTTATTGTTTTACACTTGGAAATACTTCAGACCACATTTTTTGTTTGTTTTGTATGGGTATAACTTATCTAATGATTATAACGTCATTCAGTCATTGTATGTTACTCAAAGTATA
Source organism: Druceiella hillmani (assembly GCA_039881145.1). Lineage (NCBI taxonomy): Eukaryota > Metazoa > Arthropoda > Insecta > Lepidoptera > Hepialidae > Druceiella > Druceiella hillmani. The sequence goes on along the minus strand of JAYKKI010000079.1, from coordinate 1,175,450 downwards.
AAAGAAAATATAATATAATGCATTAAAAATTATCTTAGTTTTATCAAAAAGTCCTCCTCTGTGACACATACATATCTGTCTTGTTTAAGTAATTTTTTTACATTCCCACCTTACAACTGACACTATTTTGTAAATAAGGATTATTATAAATAAAGAACTGAAGGACAGTATTGTTGTCACAACTCTACCAGGGTCATCAATTACTTTTTGAAATTTAAATTATTATTGAAATGTAACTTAGGGAAGATGGACGTCATACTGGGGATGAAACCGTCACGTGATGCCTGTTATTTCCTGATTAATGTGACCCTAACGCCATCTTTTTGCCCCACTAACAATTAACACAGAAAATATTGGTAAAACAACATGGTTCCACCCACAAAACAGATATGGTACAGAATGGACTTGCTGCATACTAACCCATATAAAAAAAGTGTCACACTTTTTCATACATTCCCAAATGCTGTCAAAGTGACTCCTCTCTCCTCCCCTCACCCCTTCTGACTACAGACTTGTGTAATTATATTAATGCCCATAGATGACGTAATCTCTTACACTCTATTGCTCATAGATAGCATTATCAAAGAAAAATTAATTTTTATTTATATAAATTTATTAAAACCATTCTAGAAAAAAGCAGTTTTAATTTTTATACATTCATTAATTATACCATTATCACAGAAATATTTTAATCAAGACAAATGTGAAAATAACATTACTAAACAATATAAGTTATTAAAATACAATTACTATAAAAACAAAATTCAAGAAAATGTAAACAAATTCAAAAATGCAGTTCTGCAAGTAGCTCCTCTTTGGTATCACAGGTTGTAACTGCGTATACGAGTGTGGGCAACTCGTACATATGAAAACAAACAAGAAATACACAAATACAGATATAATTATAGAAATATTTCGTAATCTATTAATGGAAGAGACATATTTTCAAACTTTTGTTAAAACCCCATACTTGGTCAATAACACATGATTACATAATTTCTTAAAAAACGAAAGCCATTATTTTTCCTAGAGGAGCCGATGCAACTAAAAAGACCAATTTGTGTATATATATATATATATATATATATATATATATATATATATCTTTATCTGTATTTATAAACATATACTACCTTGTCTGTTAACTTTTTAAAACAACATAATTCAATGCGGTGACATTTCAGGACAGCAAAACTCCATCATATTTTATTGTAATTTATTTAGTGTATAATCTTTTTGTTAAAGTTATTTTTTAAAATGATCGAGGTACACAAAAAAATAACAATATTCTGTAGATTCAGAAAAAATCCTTTTTTTCTCTATTCAATTGTATCATAAAATCGTACTCTCCATTTTTTGTGTTACGTGATATTAAAATTTAAGCAATGATATTTATATAAATATAAATTTATACGTAGATAACATTCATCTCACAAACAAATATCTCGAAGTTGAGTCACAATCACTAGTAATGTCCAAAAGCATAGTGTTTAACAGAAAAAAACATGTTTTTAATAAATGCAGCAACAATTAGACATGTGACTTATCTATCCACAATGAACTTATCTATCCACAACGATTAGAAGCGACAGAAAATATTATTAAACAACAAATAGATTTTGTTTTTGTTTATATAATCACAATATTTTGCTATTAAATACAATATGTGAAATTTTTTATTTATAGTGCTCTATTTGTCCCTCTGAATTAAAAACTGTAAAGGTACACAAATATTATAAAAAAGTTTAATTAATTTGTATATTTTTTATTTGTTATCATTAATTAAAAGCATCTGACATGTAATCTCAAAAACTAAACAATTAATTCATATTATAATTAATAATATACTTCCATTACTTTAAAGTTAACTTAGTGTAGAATAATACATGTTGGTTCCATATTAAAAGGGAAAAAGATAATATAAAAAATATCAACCATTATATTTTTTTGCAAAGACTGCTTTTTTAGGCATCTTTAATACTTTTTAACTATTAAAACAACAGTTCATCTGTAACATATTCAGTGCCTGAATTTGAAAAAGTTGTTATCCTGATTTTGCCAGACATAAAAATCTTCTTTTCAATATAATAGTTAATTTTCGTAATCGGAATTACATTATAACAAATTCAAAGGCTTGTCTTCCATGGTCATGATCTTAAAACAACCTAAAATATTATTATTTTCTGTAAAAATTTATTTACTGTTCTAGATGCAAACAATTATTTGTAATAGTTCTAATCCTCTATAAAAATTATTACAGATCATCTCAACAATTCTCGTCAGCTTTAACAAAAAAATGCTGCAAAATTTAATACAAAACAACTAATATTAACTATGGATATTAATGCCGACTTAATGACCGACAACCAAGGATAGGAGAGAACAGATAAGATAGACAAACGCACTTGACAATATAAGGAAAATAATGTCCTCAATTATCTGTAATTAACTACGTCATGAACATCACAATTTTCCTGTTTATAGTAGATAACATGCGTAATGAAATATTTCTACAGAATTAACTATACAACATAATAATAGATACAAGTGTAGTGGTTATGAACTTATTAGACAACTTGTAATAAATAAAACTATATGTTTGAATTATTTTGTTGAACTTATTAATAAATTTCTTAAGTTATAACATATCCTTGATGTATTTAATTTTTGTAATGTAAATTCTGTTAAAAAATAAAGAAAAACACACTTAATGGAAGTATATTTTATATAAATTGTATTTTTCCTTACAATATATTTTACAAAGCTGATTCATCATTTTGAATGTCTTAATGAATAGGACATAACGTTTCCGAGATGAATTCAATGAAGAAAAAATTCTGCTTCTTTAATGTAAATTTACTTCAAAATATTTACTACAAATCAATATTTATAAATATCAATCTCACAGAAAAATAAAACTTCAAAAACTTTCAGAAAACCCTTTCAGAGAAATCTTTTTAAATAATTTTCATTATAGGTGTATTTCATCACATTATTAAAAATAGGAAAAATGAAAGAAAATTAATTTATTAAAAATTTTTTTTTTCATATATTTACTTTTTATGTTTTATTATTAGTCTAGTTTTATTATTAGATTGAATTTTCACAGGGAAATATGGGTATAGTTATGAGTTGGAAATGAACTTTAAAACAATAAATGAGTTCTGGCTTGAAAAAAGTCAATTTATCTCCCATATTATAATATTCGATTTGTAACTAACAATTGCGCGAACTCAGTTCGCCATTGAGAGCTCATGTGATAACTAAAGATAATATTTCTGCTTCTACTTCTTCTCCAAACATGATGTTATTTTTCTATTTCATTATAAACATTTTTCAATGTTTAAATAACATGTTTGAGATTGTCTTGATCAGTATTATCAGAAAGATCAAAATTGTCTGTTTTGATTCTTCGGGAAATTTGTGAAAATTTTTTTTAGCAAATTACATTGAAAAATAAAATTAATTTGGCTGAAATCATTTTTTTCATTCCAAAGTCTTTCTTATCAAGAAACCTTTGTATATTTACCCTACCAGAGATGTTCGAGACTTTTCTATGACGTTCAAGAAATTGCTTGAAAAAGTGGCAGATTTATTAGTAGCCAACCTAATATTATCAATGTTAAATTTATCAGTTGTGGGAAATATCTGTATAGTTTCGCTAAATCAATCATACTATTTTCAAATTAGTTAATCTAATTTTATTGCCTTTCAGGACTTGGAGAATCCTTGCTACGCAGAAATAACTGAAAAAATCATGAAAATTATACAGGAAGATGCACATCTAGAGAAAGGAGCAGTGGGTTATCTGCAACGTTGTTTTGCTGTCCGTCCAGACATCAACGGTCTCCTTGATGTGGCACGGCGTACTTACTCAGAGCTCATAGACGATTTACAAACCAATGTTCAGCAACTCGGTGACCAATACGATCTTCCCATAAGATTGCATCATAATACTACTAAGGGATTTCACATTGTTATGTCTATAGCTCCAAAAAACAGAAGTTCGTTCAGGGTGGAAGATCTTCCATCTGTTTTCATTCAGGTTATTAATAACTTTGTGTTTCTATGTTTAATCATGATTATAGGTAATCGAATCATTTAACTTAATTTATTCGTCAAACAGATCAATAGTATTAACCTTTGAATTATCACAGCCCTCCAAAGAGAAGCAGTTTATGTTGAATAATTTCCTATTAATGTCTATCTGCCTCTTATCGTTAATTTCTACACGTCTCTGGAAACAATATAAAATTTTGATATTGTCCCTTTTATTTCACAATCTAAAATCTATTTTATGGATTTATTATATTTAACAAATTTATAAATTTAAAGTCAAATTCTTGTCTCTTTACTACTGATTTGAATATTCTATTAACATCAGCTGTTAACGGTTATAGACCATAAAGGATTAAAAATTTCGAATTTCTTCATATAAAAGCAAAATTATAAATAATATTGTGTAATGTTTCTGATTTTCACAATATCATTTCAATTTTGTGTCAAATATTGTTTAAAAAAAGGTCTAAATTAATTAAAACTAAACAAAGTAGTAGTTCATATTATTTTCCATTAATTTCTGTCCAACAAATTTCATTTGATTTTTTTAAATATTTGAATCTTTAGAAATTTCAAAAAATAACTAGACAATAATAAACCTTCTATTATTATTGGCATTCATCGCTTATAGCAATTTCCTTTTTTGCTTTTCACTACTAAGCTGACCTTAATTAATTTCAGGGTAGTTCTATTATAATATCATATTAAGGGAATATCATAAGAACCAAAAATTTTTTTAAAAATTAAATCTAATGTTTCTCTAAATATAAATCAATAACCAATTCAACTGTAAAGTGTGAACTTTATAATAAAACTTAATACAAGTTTTTGTCAAGCTGAAAATTAAATCTCAATGTGTGATGAAAGTGAATTTTTAAGATAATGTGACTTTAAGACAACATATATTTTTCATGAATTTCATATACTGTGTAACTTGCAAAATAGGCACTGTGCTTACTGTTCTAATTACAATTGTTCTTAAGACACTGTTTCATTAGAATTTGTTTAATTAAATTTTACAGCACTTTCCAATTATTCTTACAATATAGTATGTTTATTTGAAATTAGATAACCTTACACAATTATTCTTAATTGACATTAAATTTTAGGCACACAGAAGTGGTAACAGTGTATATATGACAACAGAAGAAATTATTCTCCTAGATCAACAAGCTAAAGAATCGCTTAATGAGATTCAAGCTATGAGCAATATGTTAGTATCTTTGAATGTTTTTGTAATCCTGTGTTACCAGATTATTTTCAATAAATTAAGTTATTTTAATTTTCAGTTAAATTGAATACGTCTTATGTGATTAAAAGTCAGTTTTAAAAACTAACAACAATATTTATAAATATTAAATAAACATTGTATGCCGTCACACATGTTTTTTTCACATTTTGATAAACAAATTTTTTGTTTTGATAGCTGCAGTGTAAATAAAATTTTTGTATCATATATAGCAACTGTACTATCAGCGTTGTACATGTTTTTCATCTATAATAACTCATTATTGTAAAAACATTGTAAGGTTTTGAAGTGTAAAACTTCTGAAGTATAAAATTCATATATCCTTTGAAATTAACAACTGTCTTATTTTAAAAATTTATAAGAATCTTAACACTCCGTTACACATTCTGCTAATAATTACATAATTACATGCACGGGGCATCTCAAAGAAATTGAAGGTTTATTTGTTATGTGGTGGGAAATAAATAATAATCATATTTTATCCATAATCAGTCTTTATTAACTCTTATGATGAAAACAAAAAATAAATCTTTTCTCTTTAAAATAGGAACAATTTTTCTTTTTCTTAACCTTAGAAAATTATGAAAAAATCTACATGGGAACTATAAATTTGAGTTTTTAGTCTTATTTGGTTGACTTATTGAGATCATTCAGACTTTGGTTGTAATATTGAATACATATACTACATTTATCATCGTTATACACAGGCTTGTAACATTTCTGGCATGCGGTTCTAGTCGAGCGATCTTTGGCTCTTCCACAGTCGCAGCACCTGACCGTCTTAGTCTTTTTGGGGTAAGTCACCTTCTTGAGGTTTTAAATCGTTTTGATTTATACCCTACAAAAGCATGCTGTATTCCTTTATGTTCTTACGAATATTTTTAGATTAAAATCTTTGCTGCATTTGTGGTTTTATGTGTTCAATAACAACTGAGCTCGAATAGTCATGGCGAGTTATGCGTCTGTAATTGTGGTTGACCATAGCGTCAATTATCATTCCTTTTATTCCTGCTATATTTACCATGTCAAAAAATATAGTTAAAGGCCAACAGTGGCTGTTACGGGCTACACTGAAATGCTTACACACTGAACACATCAACTCCACATTTAGTTCTGTTATATTCAGTAATAATTCCAAGTTTTCTTGCGTCACCGGTACTAGGGTTAATCCTGTCATCACTGCTAAAACATCTTTCTTGGGTTTTGGTACATATGACACTAAGGTGCACTTCTTGTGAAAATCAAATATAGAATCATTTATAGGTCTACTTGTAGATATTTTAAATTGTAGATCAAAACCTAGACATTAGCAAAAATATAAACCTGTTTGGAGACATAGTAAGGTTTATTGCATCAACTGCAATTCCATGTCTATTGTCCCAAAAGTATTTTGTTATTCTTCTTCCACTAGGGTAGGGTTGTTGAGTTTTTCTTCATCATATTCCTGTTCAGAGTGAGAGTCACACGTTTTTTCTATACAATGGTCGTTCTCATCCTCATTACTCCGCAAGTCTCCTTCTTCTTCCTCATCAGATTCGTTAAGTCAAGTAATTATTTGTTGATCTAATCTGCTCATTTTGGTTTATTTGTACCTAAAACAAGCAAAACATAATTTTTATTACAACATGATAAAGCCTGACATTATTCGAACATATATAATAAAAATTATATTTACATAATATTCATCACCTTCCTCAAACATCAAATAGTTACGGTATATCCCACACGGGGCACAGACGTGGCCCACCGATACTAAAACCTTTCCAGAGGACACCTGCCGCCCCGCATGTGTAACAGAGTGTTAACTAACTAGCATTTAAGAATAAAGGTTTTATTGGAATTTCATGAAAACATTTATAATTGAGTAGGGATTATTGCTGACTTCAAATGAAAAGATATTTTTAAAATATTCTACTTGGTTAAGTAATTCTCTTTATTTAAGAGTTATAATACTTCAATATTTTCATAATTACGGTTATTAAATTTCATTTCTTTCATTCTTGTAGCTGTAAAAATGTTTTAAATTGCGTCTGAAATAAACTCTATTTTCATCGTTAAAAGCAGAAACTCCTTTATTACTGATATTCATCTGCTTATTTTCTGTACTTGGCTTTTCCTGATTTTTATAAAAATAATCACCAAAAAATATAAAATAGTTCTGATATTATAACATAATATACATGGTAATATTTTGTGCCAAGTTTTAACTTACTGGTACTAAAATTTACCCGTTTCTCACTTTTATTTTACCAGGTTTAGAGACGAGCTAATTTCACAAAAAATCATTATCTCAAGATAATAGTATTGAGAAGAAATTCACAATCACATACTATTTCTTTTAATTAAGAAACAATTATTGAATGTTTATGTATTAATTAGCATGTCATTATGAATCATTTGTAACAATTTAACATTAAGTTAATAATTAGATAACAAAATAATAAAATGATAATAACACTGTTATATTATTTTAGATTTTTTCGCTTGGATATGTACATAATAATTAATTTAAACATTGTTTTTAATGTATTTTCTCTAATTAACTATGCTATTGTAGATACTCTAAGGCTTTAAATTTTTGACGAAATCATGATATCTTCACCTATCAGAACGAGAAGAAATGAGTAGTTCGAAAGTTCAGATATATATAGATATATGTGTGTGTGTGTGTGCGTGCGTGCGTGCGTGCGTGCGTGCACATAAGAATGTTACGAAATAGATTGCATGATTGCATGGAAAAGTGAAATTGGCTATAGTCCTGCAGTTTCGCATAGGCGATATGTGGACATGTTTTTTTCTTTTCATATTTATAAATATAAATACTTATACATTTTACTGACAAAGTTTCTATTTTAAATGATCACCTGGTCTTTTCACTAACATATAGGCATAGTGCAGTATTAATATTTATAACCAACATTATAAATGCAAAAAAGGAAGTATTGGTTTTTGAAAATTCTTGGAAGTATTTGTTTTGAAAAAAGAAAGTATTTGTTTTTAAAAACTCTTCTGCTTCGGTAGGTGTTAAAATATTTTAAATAAAAAGTTATAAAATGGTTCTAATTGTGTTACAATATCTATGTGACTCCTATATTTCAACGTATTTTTTAATATCACAAATATTAAACCAGCCATCTCAGTTCATCAGTACATATTAGTTGATGTGGTAGCCTAACTGAATATTTTTACATGTTCCCCAAACATATAATCGTTTTGTATTGGATCTTAACAAGCAATCTGTTTTAATGAGACTTTTTAATTTTTCTAGATTTCATTTGTAGCAGATCGCTTTGTCTAAATATTTTTCTTTGAATCTTTTGGAACTAGTGCTTGGCTGTATCATAGAGAGTACACCATTATCTAACGTTGTATGTATAATGCTTGTTGTTACATTCCAGAAGTAGCTGAAAAGAAAATGTCGGTTTATTAGTTGCCAATCTGTATATACATATATATTTTTTTGAATATGTTACAGCGTAATATATGGACTATTGAAGGAACTCCGACCATTGATGGGTAATTTATATAAGCTGTGCGAGCATGTCTCGGAATTGGACGTACTATTAACTTTGGCACAGGTCTGTTTTTATTTTGAAATCATCTAGGCTATACAATTTGAATAGATTTTTACGCACAGTCTAAATGGACAAATAATAATTAATATTCCATAAAATATAAATAAAGACTTAAAATTTACATCCCTATAGTTACCATTGAGTTATAACATTGTCATAGTCATACAAATTAAAACTTCAAGATACAAATATTTCTAATTAATAAAATTATTTCCTAACTTCTGGAAAGAAAATTCTGAGAAAAATTCAGAAAGTTTTCTCTTTGAAAAATAGAGAATAGAGACAAAATATAATCAATTCATATTTAATATATAATTGCACAAATTTTAAAAATCTTTGAAATCCTTCCTTACTTATAAAATGTTTTCTGTTTTCAGGCTAGCAGCATATTAAGTTATATAAGACCGGAGTTCAATAAATATATGGAAATAAGAAACAGTATTCACCCTCTTCTTGATTTTAATTCACTCGTAATGCCTGTGCCTAATGACATTGTAAGTACATTAACAAAATGAGTGCCATTTATTTTATGCAAGTAATATATTTTTAAATACATATTATGTAATAAGATAATTTTATTATCAGCCTGTACATTGTTTACGTCATCATACATCATTATAAATTACTTTTTACACTATTGTGTAAAAATGGGGTAAATGTTTAAAAAAAATGGAAAGGTCCATTTGATATGGATATATTTTTATATATTTTACCGTTCATACAAAATTTATTACTGCGGTGCCTAAAATCTAATAGAGTTCTGTAGTTTTTTATATTAATCCATAATAGCCATTAATTTCCATTTAAAATTGAAACTAATTTCAGTTTTCAGTTTTTTATTCATATATTCAAGTAATATAATGATTTAAAATAAAATGCATATACAAACATTTTAATCATATCACAAGCACCTTTTACAATAATATTATGTGTTTGACAATAACATTCATTCTGATTTTTATATTAAAGACCTTTATCATTGTTGCTACAGAAACAATACAAATCATAATAATGAAGTTAAAGATGAAATACACATTTATTAGTCAAGAAATTTAAATTGCTAAAAAAAGTTCTTGGACCATTATTGTACATTATTGTTAGGCATTTTTTTAATATTTATCATTAATAGTTTAATTGGAAACACTATACAAATTAAGTCATAAATGGCAAAATAATGTGTATAGACTTATATGTTAGCACCTGCCAGTTCACTTGCGCACTTGTCTGAATCCTTCCTGAGCCAAATTTTTTTTCATTGTTAAATAATTAGACAAAAAATTTATTTAGTCATTATAAGTCAACTCACCACTGCTACTGCAAACTTTCATATTGGGTCATAAGATATATGTAACACAAATTATATGTAAATTAAATCTATCACTAACGTAATGGAGAGGTTGGCCATCCTTTTTCAAAAAGAGAGGTTGGCCTTCAACCTTATTATATCTCAGAAAAGTAGGCCTTTACGAGATTATCAGATGCCATTGATGAAAAAGGTGTGTGTGATGATCATTTACTATTGAATTAAATTACTTTTTATAAATTTAATTCACAAATAACTTTACAGTTATGTTCAATTTCAGAACAGCTTTGTACGTCAGAGTTAAGGTATATTGTATACCCTGATATTATTTACAGGCTGCCTGCAATGCTATAAGACTAATTGTTATGGGAATGTTTATCATCAGATGATTGTCTATTTAAGCTGTTTATGTAGAGTGTTGCGTTTTTGCAATACTTTATTTATTGAAATATTTTTCATGATAAGCAAAAACACCTTAAGAAATAAGATATTGTGGAAATACAATACTCCACATATTGGTTTAAGGAGGATTATTGGACCTTAACAATTTATTATTAAATTGTGGTCTATAATCCCAAAAAAATTCAAATGGAGCCGAGATATGGTCATCGCACTCAAGTCTGGATTATATAGCCTTGCACACGAGCGACATGTATACAGCTTTATGTGTATACAAATGATACAAACGATGCTATAATTTTAAAATTGTTTTTGTTACCTAATGGCAGCACAAAATTGGCAACCGATTATCAGTTTATTCTCACCTTTCATCACTTTTGAATGGAAATATATTACAAATTTTAATTAGTTTTTTTTATATGTAATTGGAATATATTTGAATATATGAAATGACTTTCAAATACAAAAAAGTGTCTGTTTAAATTATACATTGCGTTCATGAACTCAAAACTAAAATTTTTAAGAATTTTATTTATGGGTCACATCTCAAAAATCATTCTTGTACTTTACTAACAGTTCATAATTCGAATAAACATTTTTGGATAACATCTAATGGACAAAAACCCCTTGAAAAAAAGTTGTTTTTTGTATGGAAATTTAATTTTATTTAAATATCAAATTTTACTTCTAAATAAATGATGTAAAATCATACTTTATAAACATTACAGGTTTTTTGATAAATAGTTTTAAAGCAATTGAATTTGTAATGTAAAAATTTCATGAAATTTTTACAATTACACATATACCCATGGAGGTAAAAATCTGAGGAGTGGATATACATTCATACTTCGCGTATAGACAGTCTGTCAATTTTTGACATAATTTTTCTAAATGAACATATGTCACATCTAGTCTCATTTTAACATCCATCGAGCTGGAAGAAGATAATTATTATCTCAGGGGCAATGTTTTGGCATTTAATACCTAATTTATTATAAGGAAAATATTGATTAAAAAGACAAAATATCTCCTGTTATAGCATGCTATCAATGCTATGATTTTTTTTAATTATTAATTTTCTTTCTTTCACTGCAGTGGTATTAAATTATTTTTCTTACAATATATAAATGATGTTAATATTTCTACATTTTCCAAGGTAGTTTCTAGTATGATATTTTCTTAATCCTTTTATTTAAATTATTACTATAATCCTTATATTTATTACTATTTATATTTGTATTATTGAGACAATGTAATTAGAAAAACATCACGGGTTACTAACAAGAAACAGTACCGTTTGCTCTCAACATATCCAAATTGGCGGCTTTGTGATAGGTGGAATAAAAAAGAAACAAATTTTTAAATATGTATTTCTTTCGTTACATTTATACTACTAAGGTATGTATGAGACAGCTTATATATATAGTACTGTGATATATATGACGTTATTTATAAATTTGAAATTTTTTTTTGCGTGTCAGGTTTCTTTGTCATTTCTTGTAAATAATCAGGTGTATATTAAATAAATTGTTTTATTTTTAAACAATACTATGGTCGCAAATTAATTAGAGAGTTATTAACTCAATATAAAATGGTAAAGCTCATGCCCAAACATTAGAACTCTAGAAATGTCTCTGAAAATATTGTACATTTTATCTAAATTTATTGGTGATTTTAAAATCTATAGAGATAAACTTTGTTTGATCCAATGTAAAATGTTATACTTTGGAAATGGTAGTTTTAAAGCATAAAAAAATATAATTGTTTAAAAAAAATATGTTCAGAGAGTTAAGTAGCAAAAATAGCATTAAAAGTATTGATATTTTCACATTTCATTAAAAGTATTGATATTTTCACAAGTGGCACAATTAAAAGTTGTTAAAAATGAACTGTGTTTATACAGACATTGTTTTATTTGTCATTGTTTTAACAGACGGCGAAGTTTAACAGTCAAAAAGGTGGATGGGTGATGTATAGATATTTATATCAACGATGTCAACAAAATGTTATTTTTATTTTATCACAGTGAAATTTAAATAAATCACTCCATCCGATAGTGAGATATTTTGCGAATCCATTTAATTTACTGCCTCTAAAATGCCCATTTTTAAAATCTTCGTTTAAGTAAGCTTCAGTCTGTTTTTAATACATCTAAACTGTTCGGAACTGCTCAAAATGAATTATTTGTCTTCTAAAATACTACCAAAATGGATTATTTCTCTTCTAAAATACAAACTATTTAATAACGATATTTAAAATTGTTCATCATTTCAACAGATGGATGAATGAGTATTTCCCCAATTAAATTATATGCTTACATGCCCACTTTTCATATTTATGTAAAAATAGGGATGTGAGCTATGTATTTAAGAAGTCGATAAAAATATTCCACTTGGAAGTTAAATGAAATGGAACATATTCAACCATAAATAATTAAATTTTATTTAAAATTTTTGATACGTCTTTAGTGGAACAAAATACAATTAATTATGAAAAATTGTGACAATTTTAGCAAATTGCACACAAAATTCTCATATCACTTCTACAAAAGCATTTTGAATTCTGAAAGAGTGAGATTGCTTTTGTTCAGAAGATCATGTAGATATTAAATATTTATATTAAGTAATATTTATATTTATTTTTACAATTTGCTGTGAAAATGTATTAAGAAAAACATGTAATTAAAACAAAAAAGACAGTCATTCAAGTACCAAAAATTATTGTATTGTCATCTCTCTTACTCAACTGGATACAATATTATTTGAATGCTGATATTATGAATTCCTTTATATGACTTTGTATTTCCCCTTTCCCCTTCATATGTTTTAGTGATGACTTAGGTTTCAACATAAAATATGTTTGATACCCTCAGAGATAGATTCTCACTTCTATGACTTTATCTTACTCAACTTATTTATCACTTGTTAGTTTTTGCCCATTGTTTTACTCGTTCTTAATTTTTAGAAGGTGAACTGAATATTTTCTCCGAATAATAAAAAATTATCTAACATAATTTTATATTTTAACAACACATTGTTGTTTTAATAACACTATTTGTTCAAGAACTTAACAATAAGTGTGATATCATTTTAAAAGAAAGGGGTTAGACTTTTTAGAATTCAGTTAATATAATATAGAAAATTTTGTTTCAGTTTGCTTCCCCAGAATATAACTTCAGCATAATAACAGGACCTAATATGGGTGGAAAAAGTATATATATCAAACAAATTCCAATGATCCACATTCTAGCACAGGTATTATACAATTATTTACTAATCTCACTTTCTGCTATCTGGTGATGATATTTTATACCATTAGTATGCAATATCATTCTCTCTGGATCATTTGGAAAAAGTGACAATTCCAAATTAATTAAGCAAATTTCTTTCTACAGATTGGATGTTTTGTACCAGCAACGAAGGCTGTCCTACGTATCACTGATTACATATTTTCGAGAATAGGATTTAATGACAGTATTGAATGTAATGCTTCAACTTATATCCTTGAGGTAAACATGTCATAAGTTTTTTTTAATACTTTCCCAATGGAATAATTATCTTTCTATTTCTATTATATCTCTTCTGCTCTTTGAAACACCTCTGACATCTTACTATCTTGCCATAAAGAGTAGCCCTTACTTATGACATATACCCAGTATTTACTCCTTTGAATGATAAATATTTAGTGTTTATTTACTTTTCCCAGCCATTATTTACTCTCTAGCTTAGTAAAAATTTGAACTTTCAATTTTTCCATTTCGTGCGTAGGAATAAAAAACTTAAAATAGGAAATTTTTATAACCAATTTAAAAGTAATATTAACATGATACCTTCAAACCAGCTCACCACTAGGCTCAAATGAGATATAGGTGCGCTTAAACAAACTTCTACATTAGACCAAATGTCTGTTCCAGTATAACTGGTACTGTTGCAAATCATCTAGACTTTAATAAGAGGTTGGCACCTTTCTAGGTGACACTAGTACATAAAATAATGACTTAAAATTAATAATATGGTTTAAAGACATGTATGAAGAATTCTTTTTTCCTTTTGTTGATTATAGATGAAAGAAATTCAGCACATTTTGCAATCCGTTACCCCCAATAGTTTGGTCATAGTTGATGAGTTGTGCAGGTGAGTAATTCTTTTTTGATATACTTTATCTCTTCTGTATTAAATATAAATTTAGTATTTTCTCATTGCAATGAATACGGATGCAATTCATATGAACAATAAATATTGCAGATGTGGAAATCGTGGTTAACTAAATGTTTTTCTTTAACAAAACCATTGTTTTTATTTAGATGGTTTTCAATGATATTCTTAAGAAAAATATCTTTCCTTGTTTTTGTAAATTAAATATTGAATTGACCTAAATAAATATATTACAAATTTTTATTATCGCATTTATAAATTTTAAAAATATGTTATAAAGAGAATCTTTTAATTTTCTTCAAGCATATATTACATAGAATTAAAATAAGTAGTATTATGATAGAATCTTATCAATTACACAACAGAAAAAATGGTGTGGTTTTATCTATGCAAGTATACTAAAATTTATTTTTAAAAAAATAGATTTAAAAGGAAAGAGAAAAAATATAGTTATCATTTGGAATTAAAAAAGATATTATATTAATAAGTGTATGCTAACATAGCTTTTTATATATCAGACTCAATTTTTTATCATAATGTAGCAGTTTATATTGTAAGACAGCATTTATGGAAAGACTCAATAAATCTGAGAATCAAATGATACTTTGTTATATATGCAGTGTCTCGACTTTCATAAAAGACGAGGGAACACAAACCAAATAGATTTTTAATTTTTACCAATTTAGACAGTTTACCAATTCCAGGAATACAACTATACTTGCTATATTCCTGGAATTTGTATACAGCTATACTTGCTGTATTCCTAAAGGAATAATATCAATTTCCGCAACTCTAACAGTTGTGGGTCATTATTTGAACTGTTCTTATGTCCTCTTACTTATATTGTTCACCTCAATGCTGGGTACTCTGACCTCTAGGAGTAACTTTTTGGAATAACTATTTCCATCATCTGGATGAATGGTGTCACAGACACTGGTCTTTAGTATAATACGAATCTGATTGGATCAAAGCATTGGACTGCCCTTCCACTTTGCCAATCACAAGCAATTCTTTGAAGTTGTTACTTTTCTTTCTTGCAATGTGACCAAGTTATTCAAATTTCCTTTCAAAATATATTGTAGAGACTGGTGATGACTTTTTAATTCCAATAAAATTAAAATGCCAATGAATTCTTGTTTACCTTTGAGATCTAATCTTTCCTTCACTTTTGATCGATTTATAGAGAACTAAAGCTTTCTTTGTATGCATTTTGTCCCATCCAATAGAATATTAATGTCATCACTGTGATGTGTTGAGTTGATCACAGATCTACGGTCTTCGACAATGCAGTACACTGCAGCCTAATTCTATTCCCGATCACTTTTCAAGCAAAGCTGGATTGATATCCTACAAGATATTGTACTTGTAGCAATAAGTCTACCATATGTGTCAATTATGCACATTGAAATCGGTATATAAATAAATAATTATCTCTGCTTTGTTGGGATGGGATGACAGCTCCTGCAGAAAGCTATGTAGAGTTTTTTAAAGAATTTAAATCTTCTAGCACTCCTTAGTATACTGAAATTTAAGTAATTAACTGTACTAACTATAAACTGTATGCTATAAAAGAGAAAAAACACATTATATTATAATGTAAATATGTTGTTAAATGTATATAACAAATATGAATCAAAAGATGAGTCAGTAAAACAATAAAAACCTTCCTGTTTTTTTTTTCATCGGTTTCTAAGAACATTTAAGGTTTAATTTTATCTGCAGTAATCACAAAATAAACAAAGTTTATTCTTATCATTGTGAATTTAAGCATGTGATAGATAAGCTAGAATGTCTCTCATATTATTGGTTATACGGAAGTAGCGTGTTTGTAAGTGGAAAATTTTTAAATATACTTAAGATATAGATAACTTTTTGATATCGTGGAGTGTAGACAACAATTTTATGCAGTTGATAAGATATTTAATACATATTATCTATTAGTATTCTATGAAACCTATACCAATGCATATAAATAAAATAATAATAAAACTAGCAGTTTACGTAAATCTGTTAAATGATTATTACAGAAAATTAACATCAATATAAATTTCTGAAGTAAAATAAACAAGTTTACTTTTATTATATAATTCTTTTCTTATATAAATTCAATTGTTAATTAAAATTAATACTCTGTCCATGTAAAACCATTAAAAAGAAGAAATGCAACGAAACTAAAAGAAAATATTTGCTTATCAATTTCTTATAAATTTCGTTGATGACTAAAAATAATTATCTGTACAAATAATAAAATTATTGGATTGGCATATCTGTGCATAGACAATATTTATAAAAAAATTATTAAGAGGATCTAATAAAAGTAACAGAATACAGAAATATTTGTTTTGGTTTTTTGTCTGCTTCTTAGTTTACTTTTTCATGTATCACACAATAACCACTAAAGATTGACTGTAATGAGGTTTTAGCTGGTGAATTCTGGAAAAGTTGAGGTAACATATATGTTTCAAAGTAGTCAACCCATATAATGGTTTTAGATGGCGTAACATGTATTTTAACCTTACATTAACATAAAAATATTTTCCAAAGCTTCATGTGATTGAAATAAGGTATGCAGATAATAATAAAAATTATTCGTTCAGGGCAACATCTAGCGAAGAGGGTGCGAGCATTGCATGGGCTATTTGTGAAGAGCTATTAAACACTAAAGCCTTCACTTTCTTCACAACGCACTTCATCTTCCTGACCAAGCTCCAAGACTTGTATGCTAATGTTATCAAGTAAGTTAGTCATAACAAAAAGTTAGGAAAATTTATATAGAAACCAGATACTGACTGTCTGTAGAATAAATAGCCAAACTGTCTTTTGCTCAGGTATGAATCATTATGCATATGTATACAACACTAAAATAATTATAAATATTTATTAAAATTTAATTTTATAAAAGTACACTAACATTCAATGTAGCTCAGTTTCTCTTTATTGATTATGTAATGAGATTAATCATTACTTAGGAGTAAAAATTCAGTAAAAAGTGTTTTGTCTACATATTTACTGATAGTAGTAATAAAAGTTATTTGATAAAAAAACTTGCTGAATTTTGTCTCTAAGTAGATATACATTATATAAAACTTAATGTAATGAGAGGGGAACTAAAAATCTTTATCGATAAATTACAAAAGTAAAACATTCCAATTTACAGATAACCTTGTGAAACTGATATAATATTGTCATTTTATCAGCTTATTGATATAAAAAATGTGTGTTTGTACTTTTAACCAATGGGCTTACTTTTAAATCTCCGCTTTGTTTATTTTCAATCAGCTACTTAAATGTCAGTTCTATGTATAATGCTTTTGTATTTTTCTAACTCCCTTTTCATAATCCTTTTTGACAGGTCTCAGTTTGTTCCATTGTTGTCTGCCTACTTTTTCCACTCTTCTCCCTCATATAAGCATTACTTTAGTCATTAATATGCAACACGTGGCAAATTTTTTAAATCGTAACATATGTTAGCAACAACATATGCTTTGCAACATTTGTGTATTTATGTAGAATTTTTAAACTTTATTTGTTTTATACCAATGTATGAATATATTTGCATGCCTCTATTGATTCTATCCTATCTGCTTATTTATAACTTAAATATTTTTTTAACAAGCAAAAGTTGAGTTAAATAATCCTACACAGACTTCATAGAGTTTGTCAATAAGTGCCTTATATTACTTAAATAAGATGTTTCGTCATCAAATGATATTTAAGTTGAATATTGAACATCTGAAGATTAAGAAGATGTAAAATATTAGTAAGTCGTTCTGTGAATTTTTTTACAACTTAATCTTTTTTAAAAGAAAAGTGTTTAACGTACATTAACTACTATTCCGAATGCCTACTGCATGATCAAATGTAATAATTATATATTAATAGTATAAATGAGACACACTATTTGTTTTTTTACACAATAGTATAAAAAAACTTCCAATAATGAGAAATTAATAAAAATATTGTACAACATCTGAACAACAAACCAAATTGGACCCAAAATCACATTCTATTATCAAAATTGCTTTCACAAATTCAATTTCATTGCAATCAGATTATTTTTTGCAAAGTTCGGTTAGATGAATGTAAAATAGAGAGCATTGGGAAAATTGACTTTCATGTAAAAAATGCTTTGAAGTTTATCCTAAAAATTAAAAACACGTAAAAATAAATTACTAAAAAAACATATTTTGTTATATTTGCATCTCAACATAATGTGCATTATCAGCTGAAGCTGGAATAACACTAAATTATCTCTTGTGCCTACCCTTCTTTTTTATTATAAATGAACAAGCTCTTATAAGTCTCTTTTTGCATTTCTAGAAACTAACTGATAACGTGTGGATTCTCATGAAACTGATATTTGCAAAGGCAATGACTTCAAATGACTTGTAGTCAGAGGATTGAAGATAATGATCCCATTACTTGCAAATGTTAAAAGTTTTTTGTGAAGACTATTCTCATAAACTTAAGTAATTTAGAAATGAAAGGATTTTGTTAACATTGGGCATTAAGATTCTATAATTCACTGTTTGACTTTGTTACACGATAAACAGTAAAATATTGAATATCACATTTCTATTCCAAATTTGTATACTTTAAACATGCAAAGACAAAAATTAAGATTAAAATTTATTGCACAGTCGTCAGGCCATTAATTTAGGCAAACCCCAGTAAAACCTGTGCTTAATATAATTACCAATTAATTATGATTAGTATCTCAAGCTACTTTCGTAAAGGGCTTGAGATACTGGGGTTTGCCTAAATTAATGGGCTGGCCTGCATAATCAAATAAAATGTTGTTCCTTAGCTTGTTCAGAAACTTAAGAGAAAGGAAGATTGGGAACCTTTGTACATAGGCTCATCCATGCAGTGAATACACATTAACCAAGTAGAACGTGAAATGCTATATCAGAATTAACCAAGTTGTATGTGGACATGCCTTTACATATTGTGGGGTTTTAAATCACATCCAAAGACATACACTGTGTTGAAACTACATCTTACGATTTTTCTAAGAGTCATGAAAATCACACTAGTTTAGAAGCAATTAATTACACTCCAGACAATGGAATTATTTATCTATCCACCAGATACGTCACATTGCCTCCAGCCATTGGATATTAGAAAATATGGGTCATTTAAACAAAAATTTAAAACTTATTCCGATAATTGGCACATCATGGATATTGGAAAATCTGTCATCATTTACATTGCTAAAATAGATAAAATTGCATACTTTGAAGTACTTGCAGCCAAAAATACCATTAGTGGATTTACAATACTAGGCATATAGTCCTACAATGAAATATTCTTCAGTGCTGATCATTTTACTACAATTAAAATGTATGCTTCAAAAAATTTACCTCCAGTGGAAACATAATAACTGAAACCTCATCCAACGTATAGCACAGCCAATTCTCATTGAACTCCGTCAACTTCCATATAGATATGCGGAAGCACTACAAATATCTGTCACTAAACCAGCTGATAGGCTTGAGTCTAACACTTATAACATCAAAAGAATCTGTCCCTGAACCAGCTGATTCCAACATATCAGGCACCGCAAAAATCTGTATCTTACCATGAACAATCTCAGCTTCGAAACATCAGGTGCTATAAGAGTCTATCACAAACCCTGATCCGACAGCTAAAAGAAAAAGCAAACAAATAAAGGAAGATAACTAGGAAGATCTAGAGTTTATACTGATACTCCAGAATAAACTTGAAAGCGAGAAAAAGAAAGTCCTTTGAAAGAACTGAACAAGAAAGTAAAACTATAACCAAAAAAAAGAAACATACTTTACTTAAATTTAAATAGTTTTCTTAGGATCCTTAGAAAAAAAATTAAGTAAAGAAAGCAGTGATTCAAAATTTGAAGTATTTCAGATAAGTGTGCATGAAAATGCAACATCTGTGCTAGACGTGGAGCTATTGACGTTAAGACTGTAGTGGAGCTATTGACGTTAAGACTGTAGTGGAGCTATTGACGTTAAGACTGTAGTGGAGCTATTGACGTTAAGACTGTAGTGGAGCTATTGACGTTAAGACTATAGTGGAGCTGTAGTGGAGCTATTGACGTTAAGACTGTAGTGGAGCTGTAGTGGAGCTATTGATGTTAAGACTGTAGTGGAGCTATTGACGTTAAGACTGTAGTGGAGCTATTGACGTTAAGACTGCCATACTCACAAATTTGTCCCAAACAATGGATGTAAACTTGCGCTTTTGCCATCGATTAATCTTAAGAATAAATCTATACCACACAGTTAAGATGTCTTCCATCATCTTGTGTTATTTCAAGTCCGCTAACTTCATATTTCCCTGCTTGAAAGAATTTAAATAGCAAGGGAAGCCTACATGATTATTTTTATCTACCTCCACTATCATTTGTGTGGTAAACTTTATCTCAAATTTTAAAAAAATATGACACTACATGAAAAAATATCATCAACACATTTATCTATTCCAGCCCTGATAAATTTAATACTGTATATACATATTATCATACTAATTTTATAAAGAGGAAAGTTAGTTTACTGATTTGTTTACTAGGGCTTATAATATATAAACCGTTGGTCTACCATGACACGTTTTCTGTTGTAAATTCGAACTACAGAAGTATTTTTATTATCTTTTATATTAACCTTTGAAACATTGTCTGTAACAACATTTCAAAGAATTGTACATGATAATAAAATCTACAACAATGTTCTAGGATGTACATATATGACAAATTATTATAGATTGTTTCTTATAAGCATTTTTATGTTAGGAGATTGGCTTGCATAATTCTTTGCTCAACTACAGAATAAATAATTAAACCAGTAAATTAACGCACTTATGGTCATTTCTTGCTAAGACGGAAGGCTAAAATTGAATTTAGTTCAATTGAAATAGGCCACTGATGCATAAATACTTTGCCCTTTTGAGGATAATTGATTTATACTATTGCTCGAAAAGTTATTGAACAGATACAAATAATTTTTTTGGAATAAGCTTAATAATCTCTTATAAATGAAGTTTTCAGGGAAAAGTAGAAATCAGTCAGAATAATATTTGATAAATACAGCAAGGGATTTTATCATATAGTACAAAAAAGCAATTATCATTCTTCGTAATTTGATTGCGAACTTTGTCATTATCTGCACTCTTTAATAATACCTATTTGACTAAACTATCTCTTACAGTCTACCGACTAAATTTCAACACCAACTGTGATGGTTGACTGGAAGAGATTGCTCATGTAGCAATAAGTCCGCCATAGTACCATGCCATGTGTAAATATAAGTCCGCCATGTATAAATATATATCTAACCTCATTTTACTTCTTGAATTTAAAAGTATTTAATTTCATATTATTTTTATACTTACATATCAAATCATAAAAACATTATGTACATTTTGTGTAACACCAATTTTACATATACCCATGTATAAATTTGTATTTAATGTTGAATATAAATCCTCGTAACTTCATAATTAACTTGAGTGAACTCAGATCGTTGTGCTTCGTGTAGTTTTATCTTAGGTGTCTCATTAAGTAAAATAACACAAGTCAACTTTATCAGTATTCCCCCTTTTGGCATACCAAATCGCACATTTCACAATGCACTTTGACACTAGTCTCAGACATGATGAAATAACCGGCTCGAGATTCAATTAGTATTACATAATAAAGCATCATCTGCCTCAAATGTCAATTACTCACACATAAGGTTACTTTTCCTGAACGTGGGTACTTATATTTATACAAGTTATTAACATTGTAACCAACTGGCAGTGGGTTTCCCCCTTTATTGAAGTACACTTCTATTATCATTATCGTTTCCAAATAAATTGTTTACAAAACTTTCTTCCTTATTCGAACTATTAGCATTGGACCATAAAAGTGATTTCCCTGTTCATATTTTGAAATCATTGGAAATGATTTTTTGTGAATATAATCAAAAATAGACATTATATTAAAACTTTTGATTGTTATTAGAACTAAACTTATACGGTTTACAGTAGCGTGTTGGGTCAAACGATTTCACCTGCTGTCTATGAAAGATATATAAGGTATTACACAGGTATAGATGATATAGCGCATCTTTCTGTAAAAGTGGAAAAACTTCACAATCAAGATTTCACATGTTAAATCAAGTGAAATTGACATCAATTAGAAGTCACGATATTCATAATGTGCTCGATTCTGTATATGGCAAATATATTAGAGAGTTCAATAAAATTTTTGATCAAAATTGATACATTTTAAGATGCATAATAGATTGCATAGCATTTTGTGGGATATTTCAAGATGCTTTATGGAAATCTGATTAGTCTATGGATCTTGAAATATATAGAGAATTTGTTGATTGTGTTTCGAAATCGACTGAGCATGAAGTATCCGGCAGCTCGGTTTTTAAGAATACATCAAGTCAATTCAAAATGACATTTTAGATATTATTTATAAAGTTTGTAAGTATAAAATTGAGATGCAGATGCAAAATACATAGTTTATGACAATTCTGCTAGACAAATAAACTTATTGTTCTAATATTCAACTGCTAGTGTTTATTATAAGATATATACATAACAAAGTCTTTATGAAATTTTTACAATCTAAAGGTTATACAGCTGAAGTAATAATGGTTAAAATCATGAAAGAACTTGATTCTATGAAGATTGATCAAAATCAGACAAAGTTAAATAGGAGCTTCCGTCATGAGTGGAAGTGCTAATCGTGTTCAAGAAATTATAAGCATTACCCACCCGTATGTTTTTAATGTGCATTATTGTGCGCATCAATTGAATTTGGTTTTCGAAAGATGTACATGAATTAATCGTAGAGTATGGAGTTTCCTTTGCAATTTAAATGCATTTCCCATTTCATTTATGTATTCAACGAAATGACCCAAATTTTTTAAAAGAAATTGTTCACCGAAGAATACCTACTGCTTTACAGAAAAAATGGAATTATAATACCCGCACAGCGAAAGTTATACAAAATAACTTAGATCCCCTGAAAGAGTGTATGCAAACTATATTTGATAATAATTACATTGATCCCAACATGCACAAGCACAAACACTCCTCTGATATTTAAATAATGATAAATTTTTTATGTTGGCGAGACTTTATCGCAATGCTTATGCCTCACCACAAAATTCTTTTAAAATGTTTACAGTCTCTATACATTGATTCAATTAAAGTTATAAATGAAGTCAGCCAATTCAAAAACATTGTACATGAGTTGCGGAATGCTGTTCCATCTTCATCGAAGAAAAAATGTTGACCTACTAACATCCAGCTATAAGAAAAGAAGTATGTGAAGTAATAAGAATACAAACCAAAGGCAGATTTGTATATAAGAATCATTTACTGGGTTCCAAAATATTGTATAAAAATCAATTTGCAGAATATAATTAGAGTTTCCCGAAGACGATTTTAAAAAAGTCGTTAACACTTACAATTTCCTGAAAAAAAACCAAAACTGAAAATAAGATATTATGTATATACACTTCAATGGAAAGTGAATGCAGTTTTTTTTTACTTTAAATGAAGTCAAAAGTATAATCTTTGACAATTTTAGTAATATATTAGCAAGTCAATAAAGGGATGAAGTTGGTAACAAAAATAAAATGAGAGAAAAGTGTAAGATCTTATATAAAATTATTGGCGTATTATAGCTTTCTTTTTTTCATAGATAATAAATAAATCTATTTTTGCTAATACAAACAAAAACATATTTTACTAAGAAACTACAAAACCACTGTACTAACCACATACCATGGTTTGACTGTATTACACATGAAACCTAAGGATTGCTATCATTGTCTTTATCAATTAATGAGCAGTGGTTTTTCGTATGCAAACAATTATTTTAAATTCTGATAAGTCGACTGTTACATAGTGTCCGTCGTTTCTCATGCCTGAAGTTAAATTCCTTTATATATTATTATTCTGCAGAAAAAAAGGGAAATTTTAAGGTAATTGCAAAAATTTACTTTTTACGAATGTAAATTCGGATAAAAACGAATAAACACTTTACTATGATCGAGAGCACAGCACGCTAAGCTGACTTTACAGCCGATCTGGCATTCATTGACATGCTGACCGATTGTTGGAGGGGGAAACTATACATTATTCTCTCATCCCACTACTTACATGTTTCATTTTGCATTATGGTCTTATTTTTTTAAGTACAAACATGCACTATTGTGCCAGAAATATCGTTTCAAACATTATTGAGTAATAAATGTTGTCAATAAAATAAATTTTGTTTATTTTTCATAATTTATTTACCACTTATTATTAATTTTTTCTTGGTTGATTTTAAAATAACATGAAGAAAATCATAACAACTTCATCTGTCTGTGTCTCTCTTGCCATCTCTCTGTATTTTTCTCCTCTCCTTTTTCCTTTTCCCAACCACCTCTCCTACTAAAATATCTCCCCTCTATATCTCTTAATTCTATTTATATAGAATATAGAATAGAAAGTTAGCTTAGTCCAATAAAATATATCCTATATTTTTAATCACTCTTACAAACAATTTAATTTCTTCATTGGAATCTATAAAGTTGCGAGTGTTACTAGAAAAAAATTTTTTTTTTAAATTCAGCTTATATACAGAAGCAGATGAGGAACTGAAGGATGATATTAAAAAATTAATTTATCGTCACAAAATAAGGAAAGGAGTGACTAATATTGAAAATTACGGTTTGACATTAGCACGAAGCACAAATCTTCCCATCGCTACAGTGCAGCTTGCTGAAGAATTAGCATCTGTTATTGCGAGAGGCAGAAAGGTAATACTAAGCCATATTGAATATTTTGTTCATGTATTTAGTTGTAGTAGTTTACCATGTAACCGCATAAGCCCTAAACATAAACCGACAATCAAGATATTAGTAATAGTAAAGTATTCAATCATCATATTTAATTCAATCATCATATTTGTTCACTCCAAGAATATAGTTATTAGTCACTTAGAACATCTGTAATAGTTCTTCAAAATAGATTTTAACAGAGATACATGCAAAAGACAATTTTGTCTTTGTTGTGTCATTTTTATTTAACAATGAAATATTCTTAGGTATTTTAAGACAAGTCTTGGTGAACTCAGTTACCAATGGGTAGAGTTAATTTTGAAATGTTTATTCAGATCAATCATTCCCAAAAACTATTGCATTAACTTCATTAAGTATTGCACTATTATTTAAGGTTAAATTCTTATTTTAACTGTTGTTTATTTTCTCTCAAATTTTTAAGTCTTAAGATATATCTTGTTAAAATTGGTTTGATGAGTTGAAAATTATAATGTAAAGTAGTTACTCGCTATTCAGAGCGTTGCATTCGCAATTTCGAGTATTAACAATTTGTAATTTTAGAATTATTATTTATTAAAAATAAACTATAAAGATACTATAATACACGTATACAAACATGCACTTATTCTCTTGCCAGAATTAGGTAATGAGGATGGCTTATCAATGAGACAATGTTGGTAAAATTGTAACATATCAGCTTGCCTTGCTAATGTAAAAGAACCTTTTTCAGCATCTGAATAATTGTCAAATATAATTTTTCATTAGAAGAATTACTAAAAGAAATTGTGGCAGAAAATATCAGTTGTAACTTCTCTTAACACTCGCTCACACACTTCTGGAAGATTCAAAGAAGTTTCTTGTGGTTCGTTTATTAAAGAAGAAAATTTTTTAGGTTGTTCTTACGATAGCAAAATGTTTCAATGTTGACAGAAAGTCGAAATAATTAATAACACTTCACAAAGAAATTTTAAAAGAAATGGACGAAATTAAAAAGCAATATAAAATTTATAATTTTTTTAAACTGAAGGAATCAGTGCATAATCTTTTACTTTTAAATATTTATACTGATCTAAATTATTAAACGAAATCATTTATTGTAGTTGCATTATTTATATAGTTGTTGATTTTAACACCAGCAACTAACGTTATCATCAAATAAAGTAAAATTAATCAGTAATACAAATTGCATCATGTATCAAAGAATACACTATGTATTAATGAGTCTCCCCCGCAAAGTTGTACATGTTAATGTACAAAGAGTTTGATAAGGTCATCATTTGGAATATTATGATCGTTATTGTTTATAAATATTTTATCAAGTGGAATTCTTTGCTGCTATTATTTTGAAGAGGAAATCATAATCCATTGTTTGAATAAAGCTGATGTAACTTATTTTTTTTTACAAATGGAATTTCACAATTTTAATTTTTTTTCCATTTTCTTTGAAACTTATCAAAAATATAGAATTAACATAAAATTACCAACTTCATTCTCTAACATTACCTCCCTTAATATCATTCCCTTGTGACTTTTGATATTAAAATGAAATTCCGAATTATGACTCCTGACCTGGTAAGCAATTTGGCACATAATTGGTCATTTAATAGTATAAACAACCATACTCATTTACATCTCTTTGCATGTAAATGGGTATATGTGCACCCACTACATTAACTTAATGTCACTTAAACACCTTGTCTTACATAAGTTACTATTAACTTTGAAGTGGTATTTTGATCTGCATCGATAACATTTAAAGATGATTTGCGATTTAATGCCTAATTCATTAAATTAATTCGAGTTATCAACAACATAATATTAAAATGTCTCAAATCTATAAAATAAAATCATTTCTTTTACCTTATGATAACAAAATTTCCATTACTTTTGACTCTTTCATTTCCATGTTGGATGTAGTAGAAATACCTGGTTATTTGCGTATCTAAATTTTGTGACAAGATTAACACATCTTGGTTCTTATTAGATGACCCTGTTTGTAAATGGCGTATGAAATGTCTGTTCAATGAGTATTTTATATCAGATCAACTCATATAAATTTTATGATGCATGCCATTTGTTTGTAACGTACTGGATGACTATAAATATTAAATTATTGTTTAAAATTATGATAAGCCCACTTTCTCCAAATGCTATTTAAAAAATATTTATTAATTGTAATCAATATTATATTTAAGAGTATATTGTTATGTATGTTCACTTCATAAAAACTTAAATTAACTTTAATTACATTTATAATTTCAGCCATTAGCTACTGCATGTACTGACCAAACCAACAATACACTTTTATACAATCTATATGCAGAAGTGAAACAAATGTACAGAAATTATGAATCTCAGGATAACATATTTAATAAAATGAAAAAATTCACAAAAAAACATGCAAACTTCATCGAACACACACCAACCAAGAGCCGTAAACATAGCTCAATAGAACCCACTACGGCGGATAATGAGAACAAAATGACTGACTCTTCAAAATCAAACCCAATTCATAGTAATCAACCTCAATGTAATACAAGTTTGAATTATAATGAAAGTTACGAACGAAATTCAAATATAGACTCTACTCATTTAAACCCTTTTCATAATGAGATTGCTGATTTATCAATACAGGATTTTGAGGACGACTCCTGTGAAAGTGATAGTTATATAACTATTGACTGCACAGATGATAGCAATGTAATATTGAGTGAAATGCTTGAAAATGATAATGATAATTTGATTAGCCATAGTGCTATGAAATCAACACTTACACCATTTTCAAATAAAAGCTATGGCACTTTGCATGAGATCGCCGATAATAATTTTAAGCTAGCTGTAAAGAAGAGTGATGAAAAATATGGTACAAGTATAAAAGCTTTATTGAAGCAAACTGAAAAAATTCGTAAGCCAAAAGACTGCGAGACAAGTTGTTTAACTAATAAAACATGGCACGATGACAATAAGTCTGACAACTTAACATTACCTATTACTGAATCAAATAAGCAATATTATTCTGATTACATCAGTGATGATAACTTCAAATCAAGCAAAATTTTAAACCATATTTGTAATAGAGTAACGTGCTACGGAGATGACATAAGCACTGCATCAACACAAATATTGAATTCTAGTGATTCAACTGAGAATGATTCTATCGATTCTAGTAGATGTTTGATTATGGAGACTTATAATGAGATAGTTCAGGAATTCAATAGAAGCGATGATGATATTTCTAATTTTCCAATTATTCCCGCTCCGATGGAATTTAGAGATTAAGACTTAAATGCCTTGAGAAATTTAAAATATATTTTGTTGCTTTATTTCTTTTTTTTTATTCAATTAAAATATATTAAATAAAAATCAGATAAAATAATTACGATATTAACAGTGTACATAATTTTTTACTCTTTTATAAAAAGTAGTTAATCACAATAAAACAATTAAAAAAGAATCCACCAAAATTCTCCAAAGAAAATAAATGATAGCATACTTCAATTATAATTAATCATTATATTTTTGTGAAAACTAGAATATTTAAATCATTTATATGAATAGATTTTTTAACTCGTTTGTAATTTTCTGAGAATAATTAATGAAAGTTGAACAGTTTTAATTAAATTCATTACTACATGTAATGAATTTTGAATAAAACTGTTAAAACCTTTCGTGAGAAATTAATGTTTTATTATATATTTTTATCTATGCTATAGAAAGCAGGGGAAATAGAAAGAAAAACAGTCAGTCAGACATATCATAAAGTCGGATTCCGTAGTTATCTATATCTTTTGAAATTGTCGGTACAAGTTAAGTGAAGTAAATTTAAATGAATGCTAGAACCTAAAACTTTTTCACATTTTCAGACCTGAAAAATTAGAAGAATTTTATTGTACATAGAGGATTGTACATTACTTTGAAGTTTAATATTTTAAAAACTGTACTAAAAATTTAAAACAATGAAACTAGAATTTATATTGAAAGACTATCGAATGACATCCTACTCAATGAGGTATATGAAAAAAATTTCACCTCCAGTTTACATATAAGTATGAGGAGGGTTTTTGAATATTCCACTACATATTAATTGAGATCGAGACACATTTAGGTCTAAAATTACAGAAACTGTGAAGTCCGACATCAGACAAACATGACTATAAAGATTCCTTGTTTCACTAGAGAACTCCTAAAATAGCCTGACTGACGTATATAATAATCACATTACTGAGAATTACATTTTTTCCATTTTTATAGTTACTCAAAAGTAAAAATCTGGAATTTCGAATTTAAAAAATATACACATTGTTGTTCAGAATCACAAGAAAAAAATTAATTTTTTTTCTTGTAATTTGTACTTCCGTTTGTACTCTATTTTTACTTATTACAAGAATTTTTATAGCCTTTGTTGTAGTAACCCCTGTGGCTTGAACCCGTTTTATTTTTTTTTGAGTGTCACCAATTGAAATATCACAGACTAAGCAATTAAAATTCTTCTGATTGATTTCCTGAAAGCCATTTTAAAACATATTACGCGTGAAAAACATATTATGATAGTCCTGCACACTTTCATTTTATTTCCAACCATCAGTCTAAGTAATGTAATAAGCCTAGTTATAGTATTTGACTATAATCGAAAATTTTATTTTTATGGTACTATCTGTTTACTTATGGAAAAATACCTGTCAGGATAATTATCAAGTAACAGTACATGCTGAAATGACATAACATACTACTATTAATAGAAAGCTAGTCATAGTAACAAAGTACAGACACGTGTTTTCAGTCAAAAAATAAGTTTACTGATAAAGATACCGTCACAGCGAATTACCTTATCTTCATTGCTGCTTGGTACAATCTGTTACCGTTTGATGTTTTCTTATTTTTGTACAATTTGTCACTTGCGGAAGTAATCACTGTATAAATTTCATTTAATGAATGTGTTGTGGGTTGTTACCTCCTAATTCTAAAAAAATTAATTAAGTCCAAATAATTATCATAAAAAATTTCTCCTTTTACTCTTTTTATTAATTTCATTCTTCATTATGTTAAAAACTGATAAATTGCTTGAGATGACAATTTTGCAAACTATTTTCGGAGTAAACACTTTTTACATAACCAATATTAGTTGGAGTTTAATTTTACATAACCAACATTAAACTGGAGTTGTTAGGTGTTTTCTTAACTTAAACCGCCTTAAATTTGAATAGCAAAGCAGGAAAAGCAAACATTAACACTATTATTGAGGGTAACCTATTGACATATTCGATAGACACGTTATAGTCCGCCTATATAAAACGGATAAAAAATACGGCCCTATGAAGTGCCACGCGTGACCTATTATAAAGGAGATAAGAGTCAATGTCGTATTAAAAATGAAACAATTATTCATTTTTAATACACTAATGACACGGCTATATAAAATAACCTCATTATTTATAGGTACTCTACAACTAACGCGTTCCTTGTAGGTTATACCTACTCTATTCTGTGGATATACCCATGTAAAACGAGCATAAAACATGACGCCACATCTGAACTATAATGAAAGAAATAGTCAAAGGAGGAAACACGTATATAAATGAGATAATTATGTCATATGTTATGATAATAATCATTACTTAACCTATGGAAATAATCCTATAAAAAATGAGACGATTATCTTAATTTTTGATAACGTATTCTGTTTCTCAATTGTGCACCTCGGGAGGGTGCATAATTGTAACATAATTACATATTTTTTATTTCGTCAAACATCAACAAGATGTATGCTCGTGTAATGAATATGGAAGTATGAAATATTGCAAATAAACAGACATCTCAATTCATATTTTATGTGATCGACAAGAACATACATGCACGACACGCTGGGACATCTTCTTGACGATCACCTCATGAGACCAAAAATTTGTAGGTATGTAAAACTAAAGACTGATAGTAAGATATATTTTTATTTTTGATGTGTGTCAAACTATATTAAATTTCTGAAATGTTTATCTAAACATATTCATGTTGAAAGTATTAAAAATCGTTAAACTATTTCAGCAATTAAAATGAATTATAGCATACATTTCTGAGAATATTATGATATTAGGAATAGTATGTCTCCTTAGAGGAATTATATGTTTGCATACAAATACTGATATGTAAATTTTAAAATAGTTGTTTCAAATTATTTTAGAGTTGAATCTATCGAAACGAACATTTATCGAATTTGTATGCGCAAATATTTTGAATGAGATCAAATATACTTAATATAATGTCTATATATTAAATCTGTATTGGTAAATTGTTTATATATTAAATCTGTATTGGTAACAAAAATAGTCTGCAGCGGTTTGTGGCAAAACTAATGTATGATATATAATTGAAGTCTTGTTTGATATAGTTAGCTGCATCTGTATATATATTTTTAATATTTCAAAAATATTCTTTATCTTCGTGAAGAGGGCTAATAGTATTTTTGATAACTTTGTAGATTTCTAATGACAAAATTGTGACGTAATTTATTAAAAATATTGAAAATTGTAACAAAATTCTTAATACGTTGTTGCAATTAGTTGTTTAAAAAGTATTTGTTAATTCTACGTAAGTGAATCCTCAATCGACTGTTATGGAAATCTACTCGTTTCCAATAATGTATAACTTGAATCTTAATCATCACGTGTCCTATTCAAGTACAACAAGTGTTGATTTTATTATATTGCCAAGTAATGCATAAATTCCTGTCGACGTTATATGCACGCGCGTAGTGTTTTCACTGATTTCAAATTGTTAGCTTTGTTCAAGTTTTTATTTCTTGTAATAGTTACAATCAACGGTTTTGGTGGATTTTATAATAGTCTTCATCGCTTCGACAAAATAAGTAGGTAAATTGTTTATAAATATACAATTGTCAATGTCAAGTGGAAAAAACCAAAAAGTGGTTTTTTCATGCACTCGTAGACGTTACGTAATTATCTGAAACTGACAATGCATTTCTTTCTAATAAATTCACAAAATGATACCGGTAAATAAGTTATAATAATGAAGGCAAATAAAATAATGTTGACATGAAAAAATAATTTAGTGCAACAAAATGTAGTCTGGTATGCTATTGAATTTATTTTATTTTTTACTATACCTTTGAATGTTCTTTTTTGTTTTCACATTTTTAATGAATGTGTATATAGAGACTGAAACGCTGGCTGGTATAAACTTTTCCCTTACGTTAGTGATAGTCTTCAAGATATATTTTAATCAAATATTTTATTATTTTTTATGTATGGAGAGTTAATTTGTATTCTCCAAGCTTATCACTCGAAATTTTAAATAAATGTCATTTAAATATTAGACCAAATGTATAATTTTAATTAAAGATTTAAATACAAAGACATTTAAGCTCACTTTCAAACCTAAGAGCCGGCTATGCGCACTTATGTTTTTAACCTTTCCTAACCCAGATATCAAATAAAAACATAGACGTTCATGAACATTTAAAAGTAAAACCGCACCCAATAACGTGCGTCGAAAAACACTTATCACTATCACATTATTGGCGAGTGTCAGATTAGACGTCAGACGAATGTTATTTGCAAAAACGAACATGACATAAATATTCCATTCCTGCGTGAGCAGTGTGAGAGAGATGGATGATGTTTCAAACTTGCGGCCTGCGTTTGAGACATTCAGAGTGAGTGTCTAGCGAATATGTTCCGGCTCTGATGTCATTAATAGTACGTAGCTTTCTCATGATAGTCTGCTCGCATCGTCTGATTGCGTATGAATGATTGGTTGTGAACTTTTTTTTGTGTTTATCAACAGTACGTTTGTGTTGGAGTAATATTTTTTGTGTACCAATAGAGGATTTCACAGTATGCGTAGGGATCCCCTGCGAACGTTGTTTGTACATGCTCTGACAAATAGATAAGAGAGCCCTCATATATAGCATGAGTGGCGGAAAGTTGTTAGTTTACATACAAATGTTGCACCGTTTGCATCACAACACAATTGTTAATATTTAATTTGCATTATTAAAAATGGCTTTGTACGGGTACGTAAAAATAAATATTTTTTTATATGTATTAACTACGGATCCAATTATTATAAGATAGCCCAAAAAATAAATACCTTGACTTTGGTACTTATCAATTTTGTTGAACTTGACTTACCCCTTCTCTAATTCAAAAATATTTCTAAGAATTTTTCTTTCAAATGTTTATCTGTATTTTATTTTAATCATCATATTTATAAATGGACGATTAATTTCTAAAAGCTAACACTGATTTTATTGTTATCTTATTAACCAAAAACTTTGTTAAAATAATCAATTTGTTCATGTGTAATGTTACAGACATAATCATTTGTCTCCGTTGCTTACAGTATGCTTTATGTCTTTTAATTTTGTAAAAAGACAAAGTAACACATAAAAATATAGAATTGAATTATATTTTTAGTTTCAAGAGTAACCTGCGTAGCACAACCCTGAAGACACTTGGTCTGATGTCAATCAGCATGATGTCTTCAGAGTCTAGTATCAGAGAAATATGGCGAACTGCAGATGCCGTTTGTTTTGATGTCGACTCCACAGTTATAGAGGAAGAAGGCATTGATGAGCTGGCGCTTTTCTGCGGAAAAGGCGCGGAAGTTGCCAATCTGTAAGTTTTCATTATTTTTATAAAATATTTTCTCAAAATAATTTGTCATAGATATTTTAAAATTCTTTTAACATTTTTGATACTTTTTTGACAATGTATTTATTATATACTTTTTAGGTTTATACCTGAAATAAACTAAATTTTTTAAAGTAATTGTCCAATATATCAGAAATAATCCCCGTTTCGTATAGCACAATAAGTTAAGGAAAACATGTTAATTTTTCTTGTTTACTGAGAAATATGTATACGATGATTGAGAAAGAATTATTTTTGTGATTGTTATTTATTCATAAATGTATGACATGACGTATTTGCACAGAATTTAACATCAGCTGTTGCTATGTCTTATCTGCATGTATCACTTGCTGTTACCTTATTAAAACTTACAATACCAATCTACGCAATAACAACACTTGTATGTATGTCAACAGTAATCGTTGACAAACTGCGTTTGTCCTTATATTTTTATCAATATTATCCTAAGTGTAACTGTTGTTTAGATAAATTTGTGGGAGTTGGATGACAAATTAATCATTCTTGTTTTTATTTTTTAAGATGTTTTATTACTTGTTATATTTTTAAGGACGAAGGAAGCTATGAAGGGCTCCATGACATTTCAAGAGGCTTTAAAGAAGAGACTCGATATCATCAGACCTACAGTGGGACAAGTTAAAGAATTTCTCAAAGCGCATCCATCCACATTGACAGCAGGAATTAGGTATTATGGCTTCTTTTTAAATTCTAACTGTTTATAGAGTTGTAAATATCCTTTAATAAGGTAAATATTGGGTTTTTTGAATCATTCCAACACGTGATAAGGTGATTTTAAATTAATTATTTGTTTATAATGATTACCTCATAATGTTAATAGCGCACACGATGAACCTACAATATATACAGAGATATTATATGATTGTAATTGTATGAATAATACGTATGTAAAATAAAGTTGTGTAAAATCATATATATGCTGTCTTGTACCATCAACGTATTGGTATATAGTTTACGTAAATGGTGGGTTCAAATACGAATGTATCGATAGACACAATTATCTAATGTTATTTGTGCTTAAAGTCTAATTTAAAATATTTTATTCACGTTTTAAAAAATGTAATGTCACTGCGACTGGAATAAACCAGGTTACTTATGATAAATAGTCAAAGTGAAAAATAAATATCAAAGGTCTCAAATATTGAAACTAATCGGTTTGAACAAAAAATTTACCCAGACTTACTAATCTAGAGGTAAACTTTCGAGCGAGGAAGTTTGTCATAATCTGTATAAACAAAGATAATCTCTTATATGCGAGTTTTTTATTTTTTTCTTTTGATGCCAAACAATTTGATATGAATTATATGTGTCCTAGTGACAGCTAACTAAATCTCCAAGTCATTTCTTGTGATAATAGACACATTGTGATTTCATTAGATTCCATATTGCCACTTATTTTTTTATCTGTTTTATAATTGGAGCAAATAATATTAAAGAGTATATGGTACTTTATTAGTCTTCAGTTCAAATGCACAATAACAGTCGGAACTATGGAAGGGAACGAGATGAATATGTTTTTTCTAATATTCTCTCTTTGTCCCTGGAATTGAAAAACCTTTGGAAAGTGAAAAAATTTATTTCCAAAAAAAACGACAAGAATAAGATCAAGTCATACGTCTCCAAGATGACTAACAAATTTTTTTCACTTTCTTTAAATATCAACTTAATTTAATTTTATAAGAATGTTAAACTAAGTTATTGTGTTTAAAACAATATTCAGCTAAACCAAATCGATAATTATTACGCCAAAAGTAATATAAATGAGATTACTTCCACGGATACATGTGTTTTATCTAACGTGACATTTTTAATATTAAGAATCACTTTACAGGCATGAACTGCTTTTAACTAGTATTTTAAATTCAACTGTATATCTTGAAAATTCGATTGATAACCTTACCGGCGATAAAAATATTCTGTTTTAGTATATGTTATAGTTATGAGTAATGTGATGACCTTATTTCATAGCCATAATAACTGATGCGGAATAGATAAAAATGTTTACCTTTGCAAGTCACATTGCTATAAAGCCATGTCTTTAGATTGTCAGGAAATAGGTTTAAAGTTGTAAACATGGAGATAGAGTATTCTATTATCATAGTGACCGATATTAAAAGCTCAACAAAATATACTTTTTTACCAATTCAATCTATGAATTTGAATTGGTAAAGATTAAAAATTAAATCAATATGTTTCAGAATATCTCTGCAATTATATCATTTGTAATTAATTATTCCCTTCTAAATCGTTGTTAATACTCAAAGCTTTCATTTCTTCATTTTTCTAACTTAACGAAATTTTATTTTAGAGAACTGGTATCGGAACTGCACAGTAGAGGTGTGAAAGTTTACTTGGTATCTGGCGGTTTTCGAAGCCTCATATTACCTGTCGCAGATAAGCTTGGGATTCCACCAGAAAATGTTTACGCCAATAGACTGAAATTCTACTTCAATGGTAAGTCAGTCAGATTTTCAAATATAATATTGTACTAAATATGGCAAAGAATGATATCTATATAAGGTATTGTCCATTTAATTTCATTGCACAATCTACTAGATACTGAGCTTATCTTCAGATTATTTCAACAATGCTTTTAAGGACACTAGACATGCTTCTTGGAATAAAGATAGTGGCAATCATTGTCCAATGTACTCATTGAGTTATCACGTGTAATGTTTATCAAGACTATTGATATAATATTGTATTGTCGAAACTGCTTTATAGGTATTAGAATTTATCAAATGTTAGCAAAAATCGCAAAAGTCATAATGAAATATTGCTTATTCTAGATAAATAGTGGGTTACGGAGTAGTTTGAACCAGGTAGAGATACTCGTAAATAAAGAAAACAGTTTGTCTTATAATTTTTAAATTTTGAAAAAAAAGGATAAGAGACTTAGACTTAATATAATATTTCACACCATCTTTAAAATAAACATTTAGATATTTTCAATTTAATGCTAGGTTTTAAAAAGACTAGCAATTGAATATCTAAATGTTTGTTTTAAAGATGGTGTTAAAATCATCATTATTTTAAACTATCACAAATTGTGTTGGAGTCAAAATCTGTAATTACTAATAATCTGGTTAAAATTACCATGTTATAAATATGGAAAAGTGTATACTTCTTATTCAATACTCGAAAGGGTTAAAAACTAAAAAGGGTTTTCTAATATGTTCATGAAATAAACTAAAATACTTTTGAAAATTGTTCAAATACGATGTGTTATTATAAAATATTTGCTAGTCATTTACAACACTGTAAATGAATATCATATGTTGTCACATCTTATATGGTATAAGACAAATAACGATGTGTAATGTAGTAGTACTTATCATGGTATATCTGAGGGTCATTCGATCAAATGAGGTCACTTAATGCAGCAGGCTGCCTGATAACAGTGCGCAAACAACACGTTGATTTCTTATATTGACTAGTTTAAAGTGTATATAATATTTTAATTCTGCTTTTCATGTGACTTATTTATTGAAAAACAAAACTGGTTTTCTATCATCCTTTAACATAGAAATGTTTCAGTTTATAAAGTACAAATGTAAATGTTTTGATTATAAAAATAGATGAGGTAATGCTCACAGCATTACCTCATGTATTTTGCAGTTTTCTTAGCAATTTAAAATTTTTTCATGATTTTATTAATGTATGACAAGTTCATTGTCATCAAAAGTATTTTGGATTGATGAGTTGTGAGTAATCTTATAATTTTAAATAAATACAGGAATGAAAGAAGACACCAGTTTAATTTGTTTAATTGAATGTGTTCGTTTTCCAACTTACAGAAAAGTTTGGTGTATCAAAACTTAGTCATCCCCCTTCACTACGGCATTGATTTATAGTGATAATGCAAAATTTTATCATTAGTTTTTATTGAGGACAATTAACATTAAAAATGTAAAAGATAAAAATATTACGATAGTTTCATATAAAGTTTTATATTGTATATTTGACATGATTATTCCCTTATAGAATAAAACACAATTTAAACTACTTCTTTCTTTCTTTGAACAAATATTTACATCCACAGTTTGCCAACATTCATTATTATTATATTTGCTTACAGGAGAATATGCTGGCTTTGATGAAAATGAACCCACGTCTAGGACTGGTGGCAAAGGTATTGTAATCAGAAGACTGAAGGAAACATTTGGCTACTCGCGGGTGGTTATGATAGGTGACGGGGCCACAGATTTGGAAGCGTGCCCACCAGCTGATGGATATATAGGTAAATGATAAGTTCATTGCCCTTTCAAAATAAAGATCGTCATTGAATTTGTATATTAAGTTGAGCGAAGTTCCATTTATTACTCTCAGCTATTACATATGATCTATGAATATATAATTATGTTCAAATAAATTTATAATGGATTTATGCCAATATAATTAAAATTCTTTGCATAGACATCATAGATGGGAGCAAAGTTTTCTTACCACTAAATTCTTTAGCTTGTCAAGATTATACAGAAGTATTGATTAAGGTTATTTTATATTTGACAGGCTTTGGTGGCAATGTTCAACGTGAAGAAGTCAGAAATAAGGCTCAATGGTATGTAACCGATTTCCAAGAGCTTGTCGGTGCTCTAGCCCTACAAACCAAGTGAATTAAGCTATAATTCTGTAAACATTATTTATTGTTAGCATATGTTTTAAGTTTAGTAAAATTTTAATATATTATGGTATTATATAAAAAATATAGACAAACTTCTAATTGCGTTTGGCAATTTTAGACAAATGACAATATTTATGTATAAATTATAGATTTTTTGACATGTTTTTATAACCATTTTTTATATGCAGCTGAGCTAGGACACTATGTAATTAGTGTGAGTTTATCATTGCTATTAGTTATAAGACGAGTCTAAAGAACAGTCAAAGTTTTGCGATTGTCGCATTATACATTTGGTTGATTGTTTCATTACATATTTAAGTTATATTGAACTCGAAATGATTGTTGTATAAGAATTATTTTTATATAATTTACTTTAGTTCAATTTTGTAAGTGGTGGTTAAAAAATTAAGACACTTTTGTGATAATCTCCAAAAATTTTTTTAGACTATTTTTGCATGTGACATAGCAAATAAATTATAGTTTAATATTAGCATTATTACTCAAAATTAGGTCTCATCAGCCTCAAATCTGTTTGTCCATCATATTTCCGCTACTTATTTATTTTTAGAAAATATATATAAATGCATATGACGGACGGTACGAGTAAAATAGATGTAGTGGACAGTTTAAAGTAATTTCAACCCCAGTTTGATGGCTGTGTACATCCTATATATGTGTAATGCACACTTTGTGATATAGTAATTTTACTCTCGATTGTTAATTTGGCTATTTAATGTTTTATCGTAAACAATTCATATTTATAAATGTTGTGAATTTTGAATGTTGTTGAATTTTAAAGGTGCTATTACATTCTTTGTTACAGTATTGTACATTTAGATAGAGTAATAAAATATTTTGTAAGTTATTCATTGGAGTTCTTATTTTTATTTTTAAAAAAGAAAGACATTTTTTATTTTTGACGTGAATATAACTTTAAATTCAAAATAGTACTAAGATGTGTGAGACAAAAAAAAATGTGGCAAAGTTTAGCGTAATAATTTTTTTTAAGTATTAAAGGCAGACAAACCAAATTGATATAGTTTGATTGCTGAAAGAATAAAGATTTGTCCATAACCTTTAGATAGTGTGATGTCCTACGTAAGTGGCATTGTCAGTTCCGGCTTTATATAGAATAATTGCTAATAAAATTATTATTTATAAAAGTATTATTATCTGCCAAACTTCAGAAATGTTCATCAAGTATAACTTTGTACTCTGCTACGATATCACAAAGTATCAATCGATAGTTCTGTTTGAAATCTATCAGTATAACATACAGTATTTAAATTTTAACATAGTTTTGTTGAAGAAAATTTAGGATAAAATTAAATTATTAGAGATTTTTTATATATCTGCCAGAA
Source organism: Druceiella hillmani (assembly GCA_039881145.1). Classification (NCBI taxonomy): domain Eukaryota; kingdom Metazoa; phylum Arthropoda; class Insecta; order Lepidoptera; family Hepialidae; genus Druceiella; species Druceiella hillmani. The sequence continues at coordinate 1,135,237 of JAYKKI010000079.1, read as the reverse complement.
AACAACAAAAAATATATCAAACACATATCACAGGAATGGGCAGTTCACCAATTGTCCAATAATCCTCTAACGTCTGTTTCGAAATGAATTGTCGAAAGGGAAAAAAATTAGTGTGTTAAATCTGTGTTAAAATCAAAGTGACCCAGTATGCGACTGACGGAACAAATATTTCAGCAACGGCACTGAAACCCATGTGTACATATGATGAAATATAATTATAATAATTTATTAAATCTGTTTTAATTAATTTTTTAATTCAATTTAATATAATTTAATTTTTGTATTTTCTGACCTATAAATAATTCATTTTGTAACTAACATATTCTCACAAAAGTACTCGAGCTAGATTATAACCAGCCACATTCGTTATTTGCCTTCATTTCATAATTACTTTTACAAAGAGTTGAGGCCGTTTTAAAATCAAATGCACACATGACAAATTAACTTTAATAATATGTAACGTTTTCACATTTGCTTTTTCCCATTTGTGTTTAATAAACTCATGAAAACATAATGTGTTAAATTTAATCTACATATAATTATAAATATACTTCGAATTTATTGCTACAAGTGCCATCTTTCGTAATTGTAAAAAAGTGTTTGGGATTAAAATAGTTCCCTGAAATTATAGCCAGGTTGTAAATAAACATAGCTTTAAATTCAGTGGGGAGTTAACACCGTCCACTGACTGGATTATTGACAATGTTATAAAGCGATGAAGAATTGTTTAAATCATTCTAGGAACTTAACAACTAGGTCATATACATTAAATTATTTTGAAAATGTTATCTACCTATATATGTACATGTAACTCACTAACTATGATCATATTTCATGGTATATTATATTCTATGCTATCAGCAGCTTTGTAAGTTTGGTCAAGTAAGTCTGTCAAATGAGAGGTAGGAAGGTGTAGATTTAAGGATTTTTTATTCAATTAAAATCGTTGGTATTTCGTGTCTCATACATTGATCAGCAGAGCTTCCCGGAAAAAGTTAACTAATGAGTCAGATGAAATTATGAGCTTAGGTAATAAATTCTTGATTGACCTGGGTTCATAGTTGATAAATCCTTGATAACTCTAGAAATTTTTTGTGTGTTAGACAGATGAAAACTTTAATAGTCTTTATTTCTTGCTTCTTGCTCCTCTTCAGACAAGTGTCCAAACTGCACAATGCAGACTCAACATCATCTGTTGGGCCTGCATTCCGACAAGATCTCCGACATCTAATCGGCACACAATATGTAAAAACACTAAGATAGTCATCGAAGCATGTAAAGTGGATAAACTGTATGAACAATTTTGAATGTTCGGTACTCTCCAAAACATTCATTTCAGTAGGTTTTGTATCTCATATATATCAAGACTGTATGAATTTATGCGATGTTAGGTAGTTCATGATTTTACCGTCAATAAAAAAAGTGTCCAAAACAAACTGTAATTGGACATTAAAAATTTCCAATTGTACAGAAATTTCTATCTTAGGAATGGAGGTTACTGAACTGACATTTAATGTTGTTAAACTCCTCTTTGTCTGCTATGGAAACTCTCTACTAAGTTTCTATAACAGACAAAGATCTGAATGGCTGGCAGAATTGAGTATACAAAAGCTGCTGAAGTATTTTGCCATATGCTGGATTTTCAGCCCTCCTCAGCTCAATAGATATTAATGACAAAAAATAAATACTCATTAGTGTTACTTCATTGCTGAACTTTTGTTTGTAGGTATGACCAGAAATTCCATCACCTTCATCCCATTTCCAAATCAATGTTGCCTTACATTGGTCTGGTATTTTATTTTCGAAGACAGTTTCCTGCGTCTTCAATAATCGTTCAGTAGTCAGATTAACAAATGACTTAATGTCTACAGAAGCTCCTAGTTCATCATACTATTATTCCCTCGATACTAAGAAAACAATCTTTGTTTACTTTCGGTAAAATATACACAGAATGGTATATCGAGAAACTCCTAGAAATTGTTGTTTATACAAAATTTTATAGCTGTTTCTACTTAACTTTGTTTCAATAACCAAAGTAAGAGCTTTCGCACCTGTATGTGGTTTTTACAGTTCAGCCTGTAGCATTGATTTCATAAAATGCCTCTTAATATTAGTAGCAGCTTCAGGAAGGTCTTTTAAACCTTTTATCATAGCCACCACTATACAACTACCACTTGCTCGTATAGCTATTTGTGTGACAAATGAAAGCTCAGCAGGAGAGTGAGACTGCATCAGCTCTTGGATTTTCCTGTTTTCAAAAGCCTAAAAAAATTAACTGACATTAGGATCATACAGAATTAAATGAATATATATTTTATATATCAGCTACATAGCTATTGCTACATATTAGCCAAGACAAAATATATTACACATAGCAGGACAATTATGACTAGATACCTTTCTTTGCTAGAACCAAAGGACTTTAATTTTTTTTACTTTTTAATGTTCTCAATCAATTTTTGGACTTCAGTTGCATCATTCTATCGTTGTGCGATGCTGGAAGCCCAGTAGCAAGAATATGAGAATGGAAGACCATTAGTAACAATATACTGCAAGATTGCCTCATTACAATCTATTTTCAGTATAGACCATCAAACTTCAAAAATCTCCAAACACTTTAGAAAGAGTAAGTACTCTCCAAAACACAACAAAAGAAGAGGTTGGCTTTGTCGTTGACATGGTCGTGCATGTGTACATCTATAATGAAAGGAATTAAAATAATTTTACATAAATCAATATAACTATCCCTAGCAACTGTGCTTTGGGTTGGGTTGAGTGAGGTTGTGTTTGGTTTTTCAATTGGGTTTGCTTAAGATTGGATTGAGTTGGGTTGTATTCTTGGTTTTTTTTGGGTTGGATTGGGTTAAGTTGGATTTACTTTGGGTTGGGTTGGGTTAAGTTTGCTTTGGGTTGCGTTGGATTTTCTTTGGGTTGGGTTGAACTGGCCTTGCATTGGGTTGGGTTTTTTTGGTTTGGATTGGGTTTGGTTGGATTGTGTTGAGTTATGTTGTGTTTATTGGGTTTCCTTTAGGTTGGGTTGGATTGGGTAGAATTTTCTTTGTGTTCGGTTGGGTTAGGTTTGTTTAGGGTTGGGTTGGGTTACATTGAGTGGAATTAGGTTTGTATTGGATTGAGTCGGTTTTGCTTTAGTTTGGGTTAAGTTAAGTTAAGTTTGCATTGGATTGGGTCGGGTTTGCTTTGGTTTGAGTTAAGTTTGGTTTGGGTTGATTTGAGTGGGGTCTGGTTTGCTTTGAATTGGATTGGGTTTCCTTTGGATTGGGTTGGAAAGGGATTACTTTACGGTTATATAGTGTTTGAATTTACCACCTCTTGTATATACTGACTTTCGGAGGTCATTATGATTTGGTGTTAAGCGATTGATAAGTAAATTTTTGGGATACCTGATTAGTCTAAATCAAGTAGCGGTAGGGGTAAAAGTGATATTTTTTTACCTTTCTAGAGTACGCATAAATATCCACCAATCATTTTTGCTGACTTTTTAATTCATAAACGCAGTGTCGTGACACAACCCATTCTTGATATTTAATTTATTTTGTGTATGATTAACTTTTCGCTTTGTGTAGTGTTACCAGATGTCACGATTTTCGCGGGACGTTCCGATTTTTAGGGACGTCATGACTCGCCAAAAGTCACGATTTTCCTACACCACGCGGCGTGCTTCAGACACTACAATACTTATACGACAAGTCGAGTGCACGAAAGCTAAGAACATTAAACACGGCAGGATTTGACGGAAGGTTTATACGTGTAAAAGTTAAAATTAATAGTTAGAACGCTGAAAATACTAAATATTTTAGATGTTTCTAAATGATACGACTGAAAATTAGATGGAAAATCTAAAAAATTTGGTACTTTTTCCAAATTAATTTTGTTATTAAAATTATACGACTGCCTTTTGATTTTGAATTTTAAAATAATATTACTTATGGTGAAAATCTTGTTAATTAATTATTAAGTATTTAAATATTTATCTAATGAGTGATACTTAAGTACTGTCGAGTATTGAGTACGATTATACTGAGGACTATGTAGTTATGTTGTATCGAGTATGATCGAATATGGTTCTATTTTAATTGTAAAACACAAATTAATATTTTGTTTAATGATTGGGAATTCGGTTTCTTCATAAAATTATCGCATAATAGACGTAGAACCTTTTATAATAGACTTAACTAATAAATTATACCTGAAGCCCCCTGGTCAAAACAAAGTTTTAACATAACAAAAGACTGACTTAGATTGAAATTTCATCATTTTATTTAATTAAAAAATATTGGATACGAGTATTCTTAAATGTGAGGAAATGTGTGAAAAGACTCAGATTAATGACACTCAGAAAAGTGGTGACAAAATGAGGAAAATTAAAAACAGAGTTTTATAAACATAATCGATAGGTTAGATCAACTGAAGAGTTAATACGCTGTTATGGAATATTCTTATACTTCCGCGAAGGCGCTGTTGTAAATGAATCTACTACATAAAAAAGAACTTCAAAAGCTATAAATATAAAATAACTCTGTCGGAGTATCTATCACCACATTTTAGCTCCTGCCTAAGTGAAACGACATCGTCCTTGTAGATATACAAATAATATTCTATTACTTTCTCCGCGACTAGCATTTAAAAACGTCGTAAACCGACGGTCTCTGAATAAATTCACCGGGATATAGTCAACATTAACCAAAGAAAGATATAATGAGGAAATGCAGCAAACGTAGTACGACGTTAAGGCCAGACACACGGTTTGGATATATATATTTTTCAGTTCCACTTGGTTACATTAAGGCAAAACTTGCTTCCCTGGCTTTGTAAATAAGATTTATTTGTGTAATTCTATCCGAAGTTAAAATTATATTTTCATGACCATTTTTTTCATTATTTTTTACTGTCACAGTGGTTAGAAACTAACCACCCGATTACTTGAAAAACTGAAAGTTATTTTTTTTAATACAGGTACCCTAATCGAAACTATCTCACCATTTCATTAAAATTATAACATGTGAAAGTATGTCTAAAAGGGATAATGAAACAAAATCTGTTCAATAGTTTTAACGTAATATTCGAACAAACGGATAAACAGACAGGCAATCAATTCCAAAAACTGTTGCGCTCCCTTCTCTGGCTTATTTATAGTCACATTAATTAAATTTATCAAAAACATTTTGAACGTATAGACTTTTTAGCCTGTAAATTTTTATAATGGTTTATAGATTAACAAACTTATTATTATTATTCAGGAAATTTACCACATTCATTCTGTCCTTTTGTCATGCAGTATTATATAATCAGGAACCTCTTAAAGTGTAGGACTTGGACTTTAAACAACTTTAAATTTATATGATAACACAGATTTACACTTAACTAATTACGATAATCACAGCAAGAATACGTCTATCAGTCACATTTTAACTGGTAGGCTCTGGTTAACAATATTTCCCCATTTCTTAAAAATACCCAAAAAAGTTACGAAAGGCGCAGTACGGGTTCGCGCCCTAGATTTTTTGTGAAAACTTTGGGATAAAATGATACCAAGGGTTTTGTATTATTATGTAATTTAATTACCAATCGTTTTAATACGAAGATTAAATATAGTATTATAACGGGGTCGATCACTGGACGCTGTGTGCCCGATGGGGCAGTTACGTAATCGCTTTGCGTCGTTGTTTTCATTTTCTTTTCAACGCGATTGTAGTTCTCGCATTTTGCTCGTCCGTGGACTTTTTAGGTTTATTACATTTGTTTTGATGCTTTCCTCTGGTTTGCATTTTTTATAATTCTACACATATTTACGATACATCTGAGATATCACTATTTTTTTTTGTTATTTTCCAATTAATGCCTCTTTTTACTTATATTCCGGTGAATATCTTTAATGTCTCACTTTGGCTCCTAGTAGTGATCCACAAGCTCTTCAGGATGACATCCAAAGCAACATGCTAGTTGAATGCTTTTTCCGCCACACTAATATATATCTTTACACTACACTAGTCCTATAAAGTCACAGGTAAAACAACTGATACACGACAAACATGTATAGATATGCTCTTTTCGTTTTAGACTCAACCATTGTTAACGCATATTAGTATCGTAGTTCTGACCGATTGAAATCTGACGGTAATTTGTAACACAAGAAAGTTCTATCGACTATGACTATACTTAACGAGCGAATAGATGTTTTCTTATCAAAACACTGAAAATGTGCAAGTAAAAAAGAGATAAATGATTTTAAACAGAGACGCAAACTATTGGTCAGTCGTGTATCACCAAACAATAACATATTTCATAACATTATTCCTGAACATATAATAAATATCAAGAATGGGTTGTGTCACGACACTGCGTTTATGAATTAAAAAGTCAGCAAAAATAATTGGTGGATATTTATGCGTACTTTTCGCGATTACCGTCAATGATACTAATTCCTGTTGCGAATAGGGCTTTCAATCTCTGTATACTAAAATCGTAATAATACCGAGATCCTGCATACTTTTCCAATCCCTCGAAGCGAAAATACACGTTCATCCTGCACACGCGTGATTTAAAGAACGGATTAGGTAGCAGCATAGGAATATGATACAAGCATGGACGCTCGAATACTGACTCGTAGGAACAAATATTTAAATCGGTCAGACTTGCTGTGGCGGTTCTGTGCCATCAAAATTCTAATATTGTAACAGCAGAAACTGCGTTCAAATTAATGATAAGCAAATTAAAACAAAGGATTACAAAGCAATTTCTTTACGACGACATATTCTGAAAACTGACTTCTAAAGTAAACCTACCTAGTTTAGTAAATAGTACAATAATACCATACACGTCAACCGTTGAAAACCTGGGCCTACTGTTCGATCAAAATTGGCGGTTAATTGTCGGCCTCAAGTAAATGATGTTAGTCGTCGTGTTTTCAACAGAATACACTCTTTGAAATGTCTTCAAAATTTTCTACCGACTAAAACGAAAATCTACCTTTATCAAACACTTTTATTACCATTAATTGATTATGGAGATGTGTCCTATCCTGGTCTTAATGAAGAATATTTGTGCAAGTTGGAACGTCTTCAAAATGTATGCATCCGGTATATCTTCGGCATCAGAAAATATGATCACATTTCTGAATACAGGTCTTAAATGGCTGAAGATCCGTGATCGACGCCAACTTCACATACTTACACTTCTTCTTAATATATTAAAAAATCGTAGCCCAAATTGTCTTAGTGGCAAATTTAAAGATTTGTATGCTCACAGCCTTGGGCTACGATCTGAAAGTTCAGTCACCTTGCTTATTCTTGAACATACCTCTACAACTTGCGAAAAATCCTTCACTATCCAAGCAGCAAAAATTTGGAATCACCTGAATCCTGACATCAGGAAAATCTCGTCTCTAAATATTTTCAAAGATCGAATGAAAAAGTCCTGTCACTCCTGAAACCTTTTCCTTTGTGTCCTTGTCCTTCCCTGTCTTTCCCATCCCAAATCATGTCAGTAGTTTTTTTTTTACTTATACTTTTTTATAAAGAATTCTCATTGTAAAATCTCTTATAGTCTACCAACTAAATTTCAATACAAATTGTTATGGTTGACTGGAAGAGATTGCTCATGTAGCAATAAGTCCGCCATATGTACTATATATAAAAGTTTATAAATAAATAAATATTTGATAACGGCGAAAAAATATGAATTTTCGAAATTCTAATAGACACCAATCTTCAACTGATTATGAAACATTTATTTTGGCACTACGGAATCTAATTCGTTAAAAAATAAAGGAACTTTTCCAGAGAATGCAGTTTAGCATATTAGTTCACTCGAATAACGCAAACACCATAGATGCCAACATTAACATGTCGCTTGCCGTGTAGCTGAAGAGATTACAAAAGTTGCTAACAAAAATGACATGTTTCTCCATTAGTTCCTAAATACACTAATTATAAGTGAAATTAGAGCTTATCATCTGCTCGATTAAAACAAATAAGTAGAGTATATAATAAGTCGATTACTTAATAGTTTAAAATCAAATTTACGTTAATTCATTATTTAAAAAATTAATTTTTTTTATATTTAAGGGTATATAATGGTCACGAGCGCAGAAGTCGAGAAAACTTTCTCTGTCGAAAGCTATTTAGCCTCCAATATTCGTAGCCGTTTGACAGGTGATAAAAATAGGCATGCGGTGTTTTCTCCAGAAATTGATTTAGATGGTTTAGCTTAGACTTAGATTATTAATTTTTCCTAGATTTATTGATTTAGTTCTTTTTATACTTATTACAATTAAATGATACAATTTCTATAATTTTACTAAGACTTTTATTTTCATTGTCATAAATGAAACAAGGATCCTACTCTCAACTAAATACAGATAAATTCCTGAATACCATACATATTTTAAGGCTTTTCACTTAAACTAAAGGTCGCCCAGTGGTTGAAATTCGACCGTAATTCATAAAATTTTTAAGTTTGAACATTATTGGGGTTCTTTTGTCAAAGAGTATAACCTCTGGACTATTATGTGTTTGAGATTGATAGTATGAACGTAAACAATGATTCTTTTAATATATTTTTAATATATACATTTATATATTTGTAACACATTTTACATATAAATTTTGCCTTTCTGTACTCATTCTCCATATAAACTTTAATATGCCAAATTTCGCACTCCTCCGTGCGCGAAACCCGTTTAAAATGAGGTGCAAAGTTTTCTCTCCACATAACAATATTTATGTGCGAATTCTTGCTAATATCGGAATGACGCCAGATCACAGACTTTGATCTCGCTAATACCGAATTTACAAATCGGCTGCGAGTATGAACCCTACTTGCAAGTGAAGCTCGTCGTATGACCCAGTGAAATTTGTACGAGATAGTCGTTTTTGCTATTTAAATTGTGTTTGTTTAAAGTTTCATTAAAAAGCTTCAAACACAGAATACTTTTTGCTTGTTTTTTATTTACAAATAAGAAAAATTATTTAAAATTAATATTTTTTCTGTGCTGGACAGCTAAGGCCTATTAACATTAATAATACACTTTTATATTCTACTGGTAGACCTTGAACCTGTTTAATTTTTTTGGTTTAAGTCGTTTATAAGCTTGTTTTAATAATATTTTTCTTATTTCATCGGACGTTTAGAGATATGCTACTACAAAATAAAAAGCGTGCTCAAATTCAGATTTGCTGTTGCTATAGTTTCTGTTCAATGATATCAGTCTCTGCTAATCAAGCTGCGACGTGAGATACATTGAAGGAAGTTAAAAAAGCTCTTGTTCACAGATTACCGAAAATACACATCATTTAGCTTTTATAAATATTTAATGGTATATAATATTCCTATCAAAACTATTTACAAAATTTTAATTTCTTAGAGTGAAAACATATTGCCTACTGTATCTTCCACAGGCGCATATTTAAAAAAAAATTTTGTGTGATTATACAAATTAACGATTTTCGTATTTTTTCTTTTACTTGTGCTGAGATCTCTTGCTTCTTTCGAAATTGTATGACTCTAGGTCAACGGTAATTAACTTATGGGTATTGATTGATTTGCGAGTGTCAAAATATACGATTTAAATGTATAATATAAATATTTTTTGATAGTAGACTTAAGTATTTGATATTAATTTTTACTTGATACCTCCACGCATTCCTGAGAAAAAAGGTCTTGACCGACAGACATACGAACCGCGAAGTGATCCTATAAGGTTTCCTGCTTTCCTTTTGCGAGATGAAACTCTAAAAATGACGATTGCACGAGAGAATGGAGATATCTAAGAGTAACGACTATATATTCCACCTAAATAATAGGATAATAAATTTTTAAGACTAAGGTCTTACCTGGTTTCCAAAAATGAAATCATTGCAGAAATACACAGAATAGCATATCAGAACAAATAGAAAACAAAATAGAACCGTAACCATGTCGTCCCATGTACAGACCTTTCGTAACTGTCTTTCGCAACCGTTCAATAGTTTCACTGCACTTGGCCCTGTGTATATTCCATACTGCTTCGCTTTAATAAAACACATGACATGCAACAAACGAAATGATAACCCGTGTTTTTTTTTCATTACTCAATACATGTTATCATGTTTCGCAACACGGGCCGTCAACTCACGAAATATCAGCTAGGACACCGAGATCTATAATTTTTTGGCGGTTGTATCACGAAATATTTGCTCGGGTTAACTCGATGGCGGCGTTATTATCAATGTGTACGGATTAAACGCTATACAAAAAAGTTTTGTGTTGTTTGCGTTTAACAAAGAGGAGGTATTCAGTCCTCAGTACGGAGCCAATATTTTTACCGAAAACAATAATAATTAAAATCCAAATTTCTAATCTTATCTTACACATAACTGTCAAAAATTAGACACTGTCTATGGTAGTACCTACCTGCCGCATATAAAATACCAAGAGAAAAACTTAAAAGTGGGGTGAAGAATTTTTCCTTGACAGAACGGTTCAAATATTGAATACATTTGGCGTTAATTTTATAGAAATTCTTTGTTCACAATCAAATGAAACTACGTGAAGTAGTATTATTTCTACTTTCTTTAAGTTCTTTACCACGTGGTAAGAAATTAAAGAAAGTAGAAATAATACTACATCACCTAGTTTCATTTAATTGTGTATTGAGAACGATAGAGTAATACGTCATTATCTACACGATCGAAAGCTTCTTTGTAATAGAAAGAGGTAATAACGACCAAAAATCCTAATCAATTGCACGCGTCCTAATTCTAAAATACTGCTTTCGTTACCTTCTAACGCACAAGTTTGACTGTACTTGCTTATTATAAAATATCTATAACTCTAATGGATATCGGAATACTCTTTTAAATAGGATAACCATCCGACACCGGAAAGATTACCTACGTCGGATTCGGGAGTATTCCTAACAATTATAAGCGCAAATAAGTGAGGATATGTTAAATGTACATTTTAAAACTGGGTAACCGTGGAATAAACATCTTTATACACGCATTTGTCAATACAATATTTTGGAAATCAATATAAGTAAAGTGAGTTTACAAATCGCTTATCTGTATAGCCATGCACAATATACACTGTACAATGCATACCTAATTTACGCACTAAAACTCAAATAGCATGATTTATCATAACAAAGAAAAAATATTTTACACTAAAATCAACATATTCATAACACAGCATAAACATTATACTAGTTACCTAAATTGTGGAAACAACTTAAATAACAAAAATAATATTTATTACAATTTTCCCATTTTTTTTCCATAAGAAAAAAACTATTAATTAACTCACCATATATCGATACCATCACTTATAAAGAGATAAATGTGATCTGCGGCTCACAGTTGCAACACTAAAACTGAAACATGCTCTGTTAGCGCCGTCTTATATATAAAAAAGGTTGTTCCAGAATTTTCAATATTTTAAATATCGAAATTTCAAGAGAGTATTGTCCATGATTCGGCCATCGAGTTTTGACCAGCTCACAATAATAGATTTATATAAGTAAATAGAAATGATGAACTACGCAATAGGAGTGGTAGGTACTAATGTCATCTTGGAAAAAAATACATTTTGGATTTTCTTATATTTTTATTACGGAACATTTTATTCGACTCTTTTTTATTAATTTAAAATATCTAATTAATTACATATGATTTCGAACATTATCGGTACTCAAACTTGTCTCGTGGATGAGTCGTCGTCGAAGGCCCAAAAAGACAGAATTGAATAAAATTGAGAAATACCTAAAGAATACTGATAGACTGAATTTTTTTAAGATTTCCTTCTTACAGTGGCGATTTTACTCGTTGATATGAATACAGAATAAATCTTTTCGAGAAAAAAAATAAATCTTTTCAAAAAAATTTGTTCGATGAACTCATTTTTATGAACTTTTCCTATTCAAAATAATATGACGGATCACAATTAAAATTCAAAATTTTATTTTTCTTTAAATTTCGATCTTTGACGGCAACTATCTCACGAACTCCCAGTACTTGAGTTCGTACATACGTAATAAATATATGAATATATATTAGGAATTTTTGAAATAAAAAAAATTGAAATAAACAAAATAAATTAAAAATTACAATGACGACGACAAGAAGAAGTCATATCCAACACACAAATTGAATAAAATGAATTAACACGTAATTACTTATCACATGGTAGGCGAAGTTGTCGAGAACTAACAATGCTACTAGCCCTAACACAAAAGAACACAGGTCTGCAACGGTTTTCTCTTTTCAGATTTGATGACTGATTTTAATAGATTTTGGGAAGCTGATTACGGGAAAAATTCCGTCACGTCAGGATTTTTAGTTATTTAGCATAGTTTTTTTTGCTAAAAATACCTAGGCCTACCTAGTCAAGAACTGGTATTTTATTTTAATTGTTTCTTAATGAAGAAAAAACACACTAAATGGTAGCAGTAGACAACAGTGGATAAGTTTTCATAAATAGTTAGTTAAATATAATGTATTTAAGTAAGTGACATACCCCTTATTATTGGAAAAAAGGTGGATTTTAGGTCATTTGCTAAAGATCTCATTTAGCCGTAATTAATTAAATCATTAGAAGAGGATGAATGAGGGTAGATTAATATATTGTTGTATAAATGGCAACATTATTGTTTTTACAAAATCAGTACTTCTGTACAATTCGAATTATTGACACAACCTACGATCAATTCAAAGTAATGCAAAGAGGGAAATTTTCTTTTTTGATTTGCGTAGTAAAACAAGAAAAGCTTTTAATTTCAAGAAGTTGTCTATCTGTCTTTCTTTCACAGCTCTCGATCAATATGTTATAGAATATTAAACATTCGTAACATGCCCTCTCATTGTATGTACAGTGAGGGCGAAAATTGTTTTTCACGTATCCCACTGGATGGGGTATAATGATACAGGTCTTTTAAACTGAAAATAAGGTTGCATTTATCATTTTTGATTTTTAAGCTACGTTTGCGAACTGTTAAGCTTAGACTAAATGTTTCTCTCCCGTTCCTCTAACTGTTGAACCGTGTATTTGAAAAGTATTATAAAATTGTATTTTCAAATGAAATTTGATTAACTAGCCTCAAAAATTTCGGAAGATAGACGCAACTACTGAGCACTGTTCTGTGTGTTTTCATTGTTAAGCTCACATGGACTATTTTTGATAACAGTATGTTACAGTCATCTATGCTTAAGAAAGCTCTCTTATTAAAATAAGGATGGAATTGATTCATTTAAAAAAATGTAAAAAAATTATTCGGTATCATCTGACATGAAACTATAGATAACTTAATATCAACATTTATGATTATTTTGTGGACACAAGCACTCGAAATGAGAAAATTAGATATATTTTTAATAAAGCCGATATTGAAAAACCATTGGTACACTGCAAATTAAAAGCTCAAAATCCTGTATATTAAGTATTTATTTATTCTATAATCTTGTAAAATAGGGGCGGAATCCATGCCTACACAGAGATCTCTCACTGAAAATGAGACGCATCAGGTGAAAGCTAGCTAAATATTATATACCAAAAATACAGAAACTGATAACTGAAACTCAAGCAGCAAATTAATATTTCGCAGAACTTAGTATTTTTTATATTTCAGTAATAATACAATTTTTTGTGGTCAGAAATAATAGACTTAAAAATATACTGAAAATATTAAAGCGTTATTAAATTATTTTTAAAGCTCTACTTTAAAAGCTTAAACGAAATAAATATTTCACGACCCTTTATAAATGAATATTAAATTGGTCTTATGATGACGAATACTTTAACTAAGGTTTAATAAAGAAAATAAATGGTTCGACGCAGTCACAAGGAACACCGCAAGTCACTGTTGTATTTATTAGGTTGGCAACTTATAAACCCGTCATCCCTGTACACAAGCTTTTCAACTTTTTATATGTAATCAATAAATTTAATCGTTAATTGTATAAGCACCGTCCGTATCTAACACGTGTCGCCAACGTGTAGGCAGAGCTAAACTTCCGTCCTTGTAGACATCTTTGGACCTTTGACTGAAAATCGGTGAAGTTCGATTTTGATGTGACTTTCGTCTTTAAATTTTCTATCAGGTAAATTATTAGACTTAACTTTAAAGGCAACTGTGCATCTCGGTTGGACTCTTTATATATTTGCCAAAAACATTGTACGGTCAGATTTATGTACGAAATCAACTCTGTTTAGAAATATCCTTGGGAAAATACAACCGTATAAGAATATGAAAGCACGTATCAGTGAAGCGAAATAAGTATTTCAATATAAAGGAACACGAACTTGCATCGTCGGCTTTATTGGGAACAGTTTAAACTACTGGTACTGGCTGGTACTTTAGGTAAAACTATTCATTGCAAATTGGCGCGTGAGATAAGAGATATGTGGGAAGAGAGCGAATGAGTGTATTATAAACCTGAGGCACGTTTAATACCACAGATAAAAAATAATAAATGGTTATTAAAACTGACTGTAAATGTGGTTTTAAGACCAATACTACGAACTAAATTAAGTATTTGGTAAATTAAAACTTTGAATCCGTTGGTTGTAATGAAGCGGAACCGGGACAGTCAATTTTGTATTTGAAAATGTATTAAGTTTAACTATTATTTTGCAGACCTAAGAAAAATAGCAAAAGGTGAAGAAAGTTGCAAATTTGCAACGTAAAATCATTTATTTCCATTGCCCCGTTTTAAGTAGTGACATACAAATAACCAAAAACGTATTTATCGGTCGGTCAAGTTTGAATACGCTTCGTTAAAAATTGTATTCATGTCGTCGATGGAAATTTTGACCTTAAGTATACATATATATACATATATACATATATATATATATATATAGTTATATATATATATATATATATATATATATATATGTGTGTATATATGTATATATATATATATATATATATATATATATATACACTTGCAAGCAACCACATACATATGGCTATATACATACACATATAAACATTTAAACGATCCATTTATTCGAATTCTCATATGCCTAGTCTGTGGAAATATACTGAAAATTTTGAAAATTTAGATTTGCATCAATAGCATCATTTCTATAATGTAAATGTGCTAATAAATTAATAACGAGGGGATATTTTAAACAGCAGTGAAATACAGCTGACAGGACCACACTCTGTATGACAACGAGACAGATATTATTGCAACGAGATTAAAAGAAATAAACCAAGTGTGAGTGCACCCTCACGCAATATTTGAATGCAATGATAGATTTTTAGCATTATTGAAATTGCGTGTTGTTCGCTTTTCACAAACAAATGTATAGCACGCGTGCAATGCGCACTTTGGGTCAAATAAACGGTGTTAAATTAATGTTGTTGTAACTTGAAAAATAATTAAGAACAAAATTGATTAAAATATTGTTCACTTATTGTATACGTTATATTACCACCCACAGTTAAAGCCAGTACTTCCAGAATCACTTGCATAAGCTGAACGTGCTAAGATATAAAGATATTGATGATCGAGTTAAGAATTTTATTGCCATTTTTGTCAAGCAATTGTTCTTGTTTACTTTCTTTACATATTCTATATAGCACATTGGGATTAGTTAATGGGTCCACATATTATAACCTAATTGTGGCTCGCTGTGATTCGTAATCGTAAAGTTTTAAGATTAGAAAAATAGGAGACAAACTCCCCACTTTCAAAACAATATTTAATGGTACATAATATTCCTATTAAATTTACAAAATTGTAATTTTTAAAACTATATCTTTCATCGGTGCGCATTTTAATTTTTTTAAATTTTTATATCATATAATTACAAATTAACTATTTTCGGAAAATTCGTCATTCTAGGTCAACGGGAAGTATTCTATTGATTTATTTGCGAGTGTCAAAATATGAGGTATAAGTGGCTATATTTTTAGGGTTCTCCTTGTTTGCGTTGACTTAGAAGCCTGATTTTTACAGCTCCAGGGGACCGTAGACCTAAGTATTTGATATTAATAAAACCTAAGTACTTGATACCTCCACGCGTTGCTAAGAAAACGGGTCTTGACAGACTGACACACGAACAACGAAGTGATCCTGTAAGGGTTCCTTTTTCCTTTTGAAGTATGGCATCCTAAAAGGAATAATTTGATTTCATTTGTTGAGCGACTGGCGTAGAAGCACGGACCCTAACTCGACACGCCTAAGGTGTCAGGTGGGTATGTCGTAAAATAATGGACTATTGTAACCCTAATCAAAGGCGATGTATACATTGCGTTGTAATTTGAATTTTTAAACAAGTAAATAAAAAATTAATAAATGGTAATTTTGAAATTTAATTTCCTTTAAATTTTTTGTTAGTAAGTAGATACGTAATTTGAATTATATTGTACTCAAAAATTACCAAACACGTGATTGTTTTGAAACATTTTTTTGTGTTTACCATCACAATAGAGAAAAAATATTTACAACGCTTTGTTTATTCTAATTAAAAGTAATTCATAGATAATTTGTATTCTATGACGTTCGCTTAGTATGACGTAATGGTACTTAAATATAGCTTAATGTCGTTATAAACGGGTTCTACTATACTAAAAAAAATGTTTTTTTGTCACTAAATTACCTTCTCATTAAATACATTTAACAATAAGATATTATTATTTTCTGTTCCTGTGGCTTTGGGCCTTCGAACTTTTTAAGATATTAAATTTCGAATTTCTACGTCACACAATTTAGATTTTAGAAGGTTATAACGCTTTTTTGGAGGAAATATAAGATGTTTTCAAAAATATATGTACTTTTGAGAAAAAGAGGAAAATAAGTAGCACATATACATTCTTAACGTTTATTTATTT
The DNA here is from genome assembly GCA_039881145.1 of Druceiella hillmani. Lineage (NCBI taxonomy): Eukaryota > Metazoa > Arthropoda > Insecta > Lepidoptera > Hepialidae > Druceiella > Druceiella hillmani. The sequence goes on along the minus strand of JAYKKI010000079.1, from coordinate 1,118,403 downwards.
TTTGACATATTTTCACTATATACATATTTGGAAATAACTGTTTTCTTATCAAGCCGTGTTATTTCTAAAAAGATAATTATGCAAGTCTAAATAATCGTATTCCAAATTCATAGTAATGTGGATTGGCATTTCATCATCATAGAATACTAGCTGTGCTATACAATTTCCTTCGCGAAAATTATTCGGAATTTTTTTGTATTTATTATTTTTTTTTCTTGGGACTCTATGAGGATAAAGTTTACAAAAATGCTAATAGATGGATATGGCCATACCATATCGTAATGATATGGTACGGCCAAATCCATGATTAATATGAACACGAAGTTTACCAAAAACGTTAATAGATGGCGTTGGCAGTACCAATGTAGTAATATTCACAATGTTTGGGTCTTTTTTATATGTGTAATGTGTAGAGAAAATGTATCCTACGTGTTGCTACAGAGTTTGACCTATTACCATACCAAATTTCATCAAAATCCGTCCCGTAGATTTCGCGTAATTGAAGAAATTAACACACAGATAAAATTCGAAAAAGAGGTTTTCTGGCTTCCACTATCATTCTACACACTAAACCAATCACTCTTTTTAAAATATTTTCCATGTACAGAATTCATTCTCTTACCATTTTACTATAGGCATGGATTTATTCCTTCCTTCACATTTTGAATTGATTACTGAAAAAAATATTTTTGTGAAAGCGGATGTCGCTTCATCAATCGCTCAATCAATTTTCGGTTTTCAGAAATAATTGTATATACAAACTCTTTATTTTTGTTTATATTTATAATTATTTGATTCATTACTATCAATTCTGAAAATATTAGTCATTAATATTAATGTTCAGTATAGCTTACTTAACTCAAAACTTGAGTTCGTGTTCAAGTTGTCTGAATACAAATTTCACTTTTGAATTGAGGAGCTGTAATTGGTTAAACCAGTTGGTTGTATTAAAACCAAACTATTTATTTAAATGTACTAAACTGCCATCTTTGTAAGTTTTCTAAATATATCAATGTGCAATTTTAATAACTATGAAAATACAGTATTTTGCGTAATATATTTTTCTGAGCATTATGTAGTACAATTGACTGTATAATACAGTACCTGTTTGTGACAGATAGACGGATCGATGGACAGCGAGGTCAACCACAAGTGTTTTGTTAGTACTTTCAATTTGGAACAGTAAAAATTATGAGAATCTCTATACATATATATATATATATATATATATATATATATATATATGTGTGTATATATATATATATATATATATATATGTGTGTATATATATATATATATATATATATAAATAAACAGTATTCATATCAGCTCATTTACCTATTCAAATTTACTTAGTAATCTCTAAATCGATTTAGATATTATTATATTATTTGCAAACTTTATACTATACTGTATAATAAGTCATGAAAATACGTTTTATATTTTTAAGTTATGAGAGTTGCCCGAATTTTAATGAACGAATGAAACCGATTACCAAAAGGTAATAAAGAATACTTTAAAAAAATGACGTCTTGATTAGATAAATACGACAATATACGTAAATAGATTCAATAATAATAACATATTCAAAATTAATTATAACTTTTAGAATAATGTTAAAGTTTAACTCATCTGCAAATTAGAACAGCATTAAATTAACAGAACATTAATCGTACCGAGAGAGTAGAAGCATATAATGCGCCATGACCTCTTACGTTGCCCAATTTACTTCAGATAAAACAAATATAGTTTCACTTATTGCATAATACAGCGCGAGATAGGAGAGGAATGTGGGCAAGGAGCTAACGAGTACATACATTATAAATTCACATTGTAGAAATAATTTATTACAACAATTAGTACTACATTATATAGTAAAAGACTTCAAGACAAATAGTTTTTCCTTGTAGAAAAAACCCTACAGAGATTTTTTGATTGTGTATTGTTAGTATCGGAAGTACAAAAACGAAATAGAGCGGTGGGGGGGGGGGGTAAGATTGCGTCAGCTAAAGTCTTGATAAAGGCCTATTTACGAATGAAATGTACAAACTTTTAGTGTAGAAGGTCTGCTGTTTATATCCATTGCATTGCTTTAAACTTATCCCTCCTCTTCATCATCCTGCCCTTTGTACCTACTTCTTCAAGGAACGCTCTATGGCCGGGTATGTTCTGAAAACTTAATTTCCACTCCAAACGAAGCGAACATAAACTTTTACCAATAAAATAAATATAAAATACTAAATCATTTTAGGATGAGTTTCCAACGGCACGCACACTCGTTTTTAGCGTATTATAGTCCATAAACGATTAACTTTATATTAAATTTGTAGATAATTTCACATTCTGTAATTTTTATATTAACTTTCATCGCCATTTAGGATTTATTTTGCAAACACTAGGAATTAACAACTTCGTATAATATTACTTTCCCAAACGATGATAAAAAAATATTCATTTCGCTACGTTTGTTTGGTATATCGCACACACACGTTTTTCCGCTTAATCTCATTAGTAGCAAATTCAAAATTAAATTTGCATTTTTTATGTTAGTTTTTTTATCATATTACATTAATTGTTACGGCCAAGACATTGAGGTCAAACTTAACCAATTTATTTGACATTCAAAATTCATAAGGTTAAGGTAAACATACCTAACAAAATAATGATTTATAAAGGAAACTTCCTATTATAAAAGTTGTAGTCTAATAGTATAAACACTCGAATTGTGACCAGCAGGACATAGACCAGACAAGTATTTACCCTATTGAAAAATCTTATATTTAAACTAAGAGTCAACCCCTCTTTGTATGAATTGAACTAATTTTTAACATTTTTTTGTAGTAAGATTAATTTGTTCTCAGAATTGATTTTAAATATTAGAAAATGTTATCGCAGGACACGTCTGAGTGTGGGAGCCCGTTTGCTCTTTCTGAGTCCGCGCGAGCACAACATTGCAAGAGTGGGGGTGTGGATAGACGCTCCCGTGCATCGATTCTATCATGCTGTAGTTCAGCGAACTTCAGTGCTTAAAGAATGCCTATAGATTTTCCCTCGGTTTATCCGGGACCCTTTGATATATTTATATGAAAAGTATGTGATAACTATAAATTATCTTTGTCATATAATACCATGGTTTTAATTTTTTTTAATAAGCCAAGAAACATTAACAGCTGTTTCTGAGATTAGCCCGGGTAAAGAGACAGAGTGAAAAAAGCGTATAAATGAGGAATTGGGTTTTGGTATAAGAATCTATTTTATAGATGATCACAGAGAGACCCTTCAAATTTATTTTAATACCTAGATGTCTAGATGAGGTAAGGGAAATTGTCATATTTTCACTATTACTAGACTGCTACTGTTTAGGATCGGCGTTATATTGTAGGTCTCGCAAATCTGCGTGACCATTCTCGGTAGATCATCAATGATATCGATCAGATTGCAAGCTCAATTGTGCCGAGCCACAGTTACACTACAAAGTTTCGAATGCAGACACGTAATTACCCACTGGTTATGTCACTAGTCGAACCCCACATGACCTCTTTCGGTCTCAACGCACCGAGACAGCCGAATATCCGCCGCCGCAGCCGAACAGGGTCAAGCCGCCCAACCTCGAGCGGTCAAGCGCAGCCGCCGCGCCGTCGGGTCGCGCGCGTCTAATTCCGTCCGCCGCCGGCGCACCTGCGCGCGAGCGTGTCGCGCCGCCGCCGCGCGCATTCTGAACTTTCAACTCTAAAAATAATCGCTGGCGACCGCGCCGACGCCGCAGTGACCCCGCGCCGCGACGCCGAGCGAGACGGCGACCGATAGGACGGCTCGACGTCATGTGAAGACTCCGCGGTTTCGGTAAGAATGCGTCTTACGATAAATATATGTGTAGCTCTAACTAGAAATTATTGCGAAACTTACATAAATCTTGCCCTTAAGAGAGACATTTTTAATGCCAATGTAGTAACATAAATGTAACATGATCCGGCATAAATCGAACATTAAGTCGAATGTAACTTTAAATTACCGTGAAATTATAATTCCTAAGACATTCCTTTACTATTTCAAATCGCTAATTTTGTTAGCTTTAGAAATAAAATTTCACTTTAATTTCAATTAAACATCGATTAAATATTCGATCAAAGTAGGGTGAAACTATAAATATATTAATTCAAAATGGCTGAACATGCATAAACGGTACTTTGACAATGATGTGTAAAGATTTTACTTTAGCATAAAGTTTATTTTGATAAAAACACGTAAGAAGCTACATTGACATAAAACTTGCTATAGCTAATGTCGATAGCTTGCAATAATTTTTTCCAGTTAAATACGTAATTGTAGCTTTCTTATTCGCATTAATGAAAATTTTATCGTGCGCTATGCAAGAAATCTTTGAAAATCTCAGTCACTTGCTCCAACAATGTCGTTAAGAAAACGTTAAAAAATTTCCTTTAGGGTATTCGCCAAAATTATGTAAAGCTTAGGCAGAACTTGAGAAAATGTCTAAAGCGCTTACGCAGTTGAAAACTTATTTTATGAAAAACCGAGAGAAACTTTTCTTGACACGTTTCGGTTAAATTTGTTATCCCTTATACAACATACTCTGAAATATATATGGTTACTAAGCTTACTCGTCCTACACTTTCGGTAAATTTTAGTCAAAATTTCCGTTGCTTTTGGCTTTCAGTCAAATCATCACAGACCGGATGATTTTGACTGAAAGCCAAAAGCAGACCGGATGTACTTGTAATGCATCCGGCATTACAAGTACATCCGGTATGAAAACTCTAAACGATAAATATAGAGTTATTCTAAGAGAGACGTGAAAGTATTAGAAATGTATCGAATATTCCGTTTCAGCATGTTTCAGTTTCGGTATCAATCTACCAACATTTGTATTTTATGGGATAATTTATGATTTCTTTCTATTTCCTTAGTAAAACAAAAAAAAAAATTAAATATTACAGTAAATACTAATTATATTTTTACAGATATCGAATCAAAATAGGGTTGTGGATTGTATCGGACCCAAACACCGATAGCCTAAATAAAAACCTTTTTAATATTCTTTTAATGGATCATTTATTCTCTTAAACTTCTACAACAGCTCGTTCGTTTAAAATATATTTTATTACCCTTTTCTTTAAATATAAAATACTATGTTAACACAAAAGTATTCATTTAAGGAACAAACAACTTTGCGGCATCCGTCATATACCCACTTGTCTACGGATTTAAACGTTTCTTTATCTCCATTGTACTTATGTATCTTAAATATGTTATGTACTATGTAATACATAATACCGTCACAAATGAGCGTAAACAATAACGGTAATATGTAATACCGTCACAAATGTACGTAAACAATGACGGTAATATGTAATACATAATACCATCACAAACGTTAAAACGTCACAGACGTAAAGTTGATTTCATTCTATGAAATAAATAAAAAATAGATTAGCCCGAAAAGATAAGTTTTTTTAATCTCTTAAAAGCAGTTTTAAAAATAAATAAACAGATATTAATGTCAATGTTGACAATTTTCTTCTGGATATAACACAATATTTTTAAAACTCACATTTTAAAAATTACTAAAAAAAGCATGAAGTCGCATTTGTGGTTGTTTGTACGGTGGTATGTAATTGATTTATACTAACAAAATTATTTATCCAAGTACATAATTAAGTTTGATAAGTTCTTGTTCTTTCCATGTCATATTGTCAAAAACCAGCACGCCGATAAATTTCGCTACTTATCTTATCTTTCCTCAATAAAAAAATTAAGTATTTCTGTAAACATTACAAAGGGTATACAATGTAAATATAATCCTTGATAATTTTTTATGTCTAGCGGGAGGTTTTCTTAGATGGAAATTTAGAAAATGTTTTTTCAAAAAGTTTAATTTGTTTAAAACGGTAATATAATTACATAGGTGGGTTCTCCGTAAATAAAATGTAAAATAATGGAATTTGTACCAATTATTTGGCGCTGAATGCTGGCTCTGGTGCTGGGTCAACGGTTCATATTTATAGAATTAAGTTTTGCCGCTCTCAGTACAGTTCATATCGAGAGCTGGACCGACATTCGCTGTTTACAATTATAAAATCTTGTTCAATACGGTGTTCATTCTGAAAGTTACCAAACAATGAAAAAAAAGTTTAGAAGAGAATGTGCCTAGTAATGTTTACAAAGAATAAATAATTAACAAATCTATAAGATTTCATTTTTATTATAAGGGATGAAATGAAAGATGTTTTAATTGACTTACTTAAGTATCGAACAAAACCGGAAATACACAATAAAACAAGTACGTAATGCGACACTGAAATAAAAAAAAAACATAAACGTATGGAAATTGATTCTATGTTTTATAAAAAAGACGAGTTGAACTCAATATATTGAAACGAGTTCGTTAAATAATATATTATGAACCATTTTAAGATATGAAATAAAATATGGGAATATAATTTTCATTCTTTCTCAAGATATTGAGAAAAATTAAAATTATGTCCTGGGCGTGGTTGGGACGGTGAAAGATGTGCACTAGCTATGAATAATGAGATAGACGAGTACAACTGGTGTTCATAACAATGATTTATATAATATGATCACAACAGTGTCTTTAAAAGTGTGAAATGCTGTGGTTTCCTCTTTATCATTGAGTTCAGTAGAAAATTCTGCATATTTTTCAATTTAGTCGCATTAAAACTAGAAGGAAATTGGGTAACGCGAAAACTCTTTGTACGAACGGGGACAGAGTAATTTCAAGAAACGCTGAGCCATAAGATACGTCCAACATATTACCTACTATCTTGTTAGTGTCCTTGACCAACCTGTAATCCTGTCGCAACCGATGATATCAATGAACGAGGTGTTCTATAAACCAAGATATATTATCTAGCTGGTAGACAAGGCCGATATTTCCATATATATTTTAGGTACTCTATGTCATATTTTCTGACTATCGCATCTGCGATTGAAAATAAAATAGTATTTTCTCTTAAACATATCATAAATCGTTATGGTCCGCGCTACAAAAAGCAGTGTATTGTTTTGCATGTTTTGAAAAAGATAGATAAGTTTTTTCCAACTTAGCGTTGAGAATTTTGTAAAAAAACAAAATACAAACCTATTGAGTTAACCATGTTTAAAAAAATATTTTATTTTATGTAAATAACGGTTTTACAAATTACGGCATGTGGGTTCCCACTTCTGAGTTTTACTGTTTGTAATTAATTTCTATTTCGTTTCCTTTTAAATTTTCTCTAATAATATTTAAAGATTTTTTAAAGTATCTTCACATCTTTTTGTTAGGGTAATTATTTTTATTTAAATCTAAAAATATTTCCTTACGTCTTAAGAACATACATCTTAGCAAATCTTTACAAAATATAATAACTTATTTTACTTCGAAAATTATTGGAAAATTTATAAAATTATTTGAAGAAAAAATTATGAAGAAGGAATTTTTTTAATTGATTTTAATTTTAATTGTTTAATTTGTTTTACTCTCCGCATTTTTAATAACTCTTCTAAGTACAAAGTTAAATTTATTTTAAAACGTGCTTTGAGATTTGGATTTGGATTTTGGTTTACGAACCTTTTTAACGCTAAATTGTTTAAAAGAATATTTTTATGCTGCCCTTATTTTAAAGATAGGAAAAAAAATTAGGTACTTTCAGTAGCCGAAAATTAATTAACATAAAATTATGGATAGAGTGTTTTCGGAGTATGATGTACGACCTAATGGGACTTTTAAAGGAAGGTGTCAATTGAAATTGTAATATAAATACGCACAACTTTACGATTAATCGACATTTTTTTAAACGATATTTTGAAACCTACCCTAAAACCATAAACTTCCAATTAAGCTCTGCTTTAATAGGGTGCTTTTTATTTGAATTTTGTATATACTCCTTAAGAAGTAACTCGAAGAGAAAGTCTAATTCCTTTATTCACCATCTCTTTTCTGTTTTACCCTTCGAATAACAGAAGCAAAATAGTAGGAACCATGCTGTCATTCCACCTGTATCATTGCTTTATAATATTTTACGTGTTCCAATATTGATCTAAGCGTTATAATCAATAGTGTTTCCCTATATATTAACAACCAAATTTGGTCACAATTGCGCCAGTAAAATAGCAAATAGTACGGATAAGAAAAAACAATTGAACAAAAAAGCGTTACAGAAAAGTAATATATTTATGGAGTATAAAATTTATCTTCCAGTTTCATTACTTATATTTTATATAAATATAAAAGTTTAAAAATCGAATTCAAATAATTTTTTTTGTATTTTAATGTAAATGAGTACATAAAATACACGAACAACGCGTTTGTACATTTTTAATTGAGACACATTTTTCATGCGGATAAACCATTAGAAAATATAATAAAAACTCGTTACAAATTTGGTTAACATTCATAATTAGCACCTATTTTGAGTAAACTTCCAAGATCAATTTTAAATCATTTGCTGCACTATCCTGCGCCGGTACTGATTGTTATCGTTTTTTACCTAAAATATGAAGACGGAACCGTTATGTTGAGACTTCGGTGTCTGTACGTTTGTCATGGCTGTTTTTTCTCAGCAATTACTATTGCTTATCGACTTGAAATTTGGCATAGTTGTAAAATTTGTTGTCTGCAATATGTGTGGAAAATATACATGGAATTTGGAGATATTTTTATTCAAAATGAGGGGGTGGCGATTGAAACAAGCTCAAGTTGGGTGCCATATGAAAGATCTTTATATACACATTCCATAACTATTTCTATTTTAATTTTACATTCATTAGTTTTTGATTTGTGACCAAAAATATGAAAAAAAGACCATTTTCTTAAATAATTCAGACTGGTAAAACTTTTCTATATATTACAGAAAATATAGAAAACAAAGTTAGAGATATTTATATCTTTCGAGAAAACAATCTAAACTAAAATTAGTTTTTTTCTCTTTCTGATTACTTCATTGATACGGTTCCGTATCTTAAGAGGAAAAACGAAACCTTTAATAGATCACTCACTTGTTAAGTCGGTTACAGCCTGACAAAAGTAAGTCGGCCACAGATGATACTAGATATCATAATTTTTTAAACTTTCCACATGTTTTACGCCTACTAAATATATAATAAGCAATAATATATACATTTTTAAATTTTAAAGTCGATTTTCTCAGAAACCACGCGATGTAGAATCTTGAAAGTTGTAATTAAAAGAAATAATACATCTTATTAACCCACATGTTTTGCATATATTTTACACTATCAACTCTTCAAATATTCGTATAACAATTAAAGAGAGGATAAGCAAAGGTCTAAAAAACATTTTTTTTCCTAATTCATGTCATGTCATGTTACCATTTTAAAAATTTTGTTATGAGGAATACAAAAATATTTTTTCACAATTTTAAATTGCATATCTAAAAATATGCAAAATTAATAAACAAACATTATTTATTCACAACGGTAATAGACTGCAACGTATTATATTCCGTATTTTTCACAAGTGTAGAAACACGGTGCATATTTCGAAAAATAGTTTTTTGGCTTTGAACTTTCAGAAAGAAGGTGGCGAAATACTATATTTTCATATACCTTGTTTCTGAAACTTCTAAGCCAAAAATCATGAAAAAAACAGGGTCGGTAAAATCTGACTTGAAGATTACAAGAAAACTACAGCGATTATCCCAGATCTTCAATTTTTCGAAATATGCACCGTGATTTTACACTTGTGAAAGATACGGAATATAATACGTTGCAATCATTTACCGTTGTGAATAATTAATATTTGTACATAGTTTAATAAAATCATTATGTACGCTTAAATGTTCGTAAGTGCCGAAATATATACCGAACCCTCGCAGTGTGAGTTCTATTCGTGCTTGACAAGTTTTTAGATAGCAATCATGTTGATATTGATAGAATATTACAATTTCACCCTTACAATTCCTAATGTTCTGGGCAAGGAACTTTCGGCGGGCGAGTTCTGCTTACACTTCGCGGGTATTAACTTCATAATTTTTTCCGCAAAAAAATAAACAAAAATACTTCCGTATTCTAATAGTGCGAAATTTTGCAAATACGTATATCCGGCGTATATCTCTTTTATGAAGTTTTTTGAAAACGATATCGCAGTTCTTTGAGATTAAACAAATCGGTTTCGGCGCATATAATTCATATTTTGTGATAATTTAAAGTTAACCGTGCTAAAGATTTAATCTGTGACAGAAAGGTAGGACAGATACACGAGCAAGATAAAACTAAACTCCTCTTATGGAAGTTACGGAATTTTAAAAAATTTTAAAAGAAATTATTTTCTTTTTTTTATTTATCATGAATTAAAGCTTCGTGCCCTACGTGTATGCTATTTATCATAATAATTATCTGAACCACTTAAATTATTATAAACAGCTAGAAAATTGTTATTCAATTTGCTAGCTTTATGTTCGTAATAATGTAACTATAACTTAAAGTCAAATTAATTCGAATACAATATTATAAAACTTAAAACTGCTTTCATTTTCCACGACTTTACGAACTCCAAACTAGAAACTAGAAACTCGAAACTAGGTTTCATAATATGTTATCTGCGCCTATAAGTTATATCAGCCTATACGGAAAGGAAAAATATTGCATAAATTTAGAACGGCAGGCGTATTGTCAACTGGTATAACTAGAAGATAATAAAATATAGTTTATAGAGAAAGATTGAAGAATGATCAAAAAAATAATGGTAAAAACTATGAAGAAAAAAAATTAACAACTTTCATTTCAGATATAAATGATTGAAATTACATTTTTCTTACGAACTTTGGTTTGACAAAATTGCTTTGCTTGTCTCGCCTGTATAAAAATTGTCACATAATGAACTCTAATATATAATTAAAATTTTCATACAATACATTCATTAATGCTTTAAAAACTGCTTGGCGGAGAGCTTTTCACGATTAAATATTGCTTGGGCCAGAGTGAATGTACTGATATTAAATAAAACAAAAGTAAATCGTGAGATATTTCAATCAAGGGTTATAAAACTCGATGTAATTTGGAGGTACAAGATTTTATATCAAACTATAATTAATAAAAAGTATGCGAAATAAAATTTAGAACTTGCATCTGCTAAGTATTTTACGTGACACGAAATACACAAAGACAAAGTTCTAAATAAATACAACACAATTCTTATTATATCTAAATCAGCGTTGAACTCGCCTCTTTGGTTAAGTTTGAAAAACGATTCGATCATAATATTCTCGATTGTTGACGACCTTTTCAGTGTTTTGTGGCTAGATGGCAAAAGGGGAACTCTTATAATTTCGTGCTATCCGTCTGTTTTGTCTGTCCGCATGTCACAGCCATTTTACTCGGAGACTGTTGGCGCTGTTTAGATAAAATTTGAATGGTAGCTATGTTCTATGAACCACTATGCAATGAAATAATGAAAACAAAATAATATTAGAGGTGGCACTCCATTCATGTCAATGAGTATTGAAAAAAAATTCAGTGGACACAGGCTTGTGGGTATCGTTAAATAAGTCTCAAAAATGATATAGAAGTTCCATAATAACTTTTTTATTTAAGTCAATAGTTGATCAGATATACGCTTCTTAAGTCTTAAACACTCCTAACTTTTCAACTAACCTGTGTAAAGTTCTGAAAAAACTAGAGCTTAAAATAAAGACTCAAGGAAAATTTGGTTTGAATACGATATTTTGTGTGCTATTTGAGATATGGGAGTTTTTCGGTACCGCGCGCAGCAATGCAAAAACTTCGTTTTTCACAGTATCTTTGAGAAATACAAACTTATAAGTTTAATTTTGTTTGGTGCTACGGAACCTTTCGTGCGCAGGTCCGATTCGCACTTAGCCGGTTTTTATAGTTCAAGCTTCAATAAAATCTACACAAATACGAACGTTAAAATTATTTTTTATTTCATTATTTACTTAGCAGTCGAGAATCACTAAAGTAATTGCAATCCACCATTTGGCACGCGGGAAAGTCATAATATTTTCAAACTTTATTTATAAGCTGCAGCCTAGACAGAAATACGATTTTGTGACTTTTATTTATTATCATTTTATGACTTTTATATATTTTAATGCAAGATTGCTGATCTAGTTTAATTAAAACTAGATAAGCAATCCGACCACACGAAACTAGTGTATGCAAAGATACAACGCGCTCAAAGAAAGTCTAAGAATAGCGCGTTTGTTATTTTTCTCAGATAATGAAATATATCTAGCTTTCTTTCACTATTAACGAAATATATCTAGTACCAGCTGTACCTCAGGGTTTCACTCGCGTGGAATTCGGAATAAAATAATTATTAGAATTGTTTTCTCTCATATGTTGCTCTTCTTCATAAACTATTACCATAACAAATTTCATTAAACTTCGTCTAATAGATTTCGCGTTCTTGACGCACAAATTGAAATACAGAGAGATAGACAAAAATTCTAAAAACAGGTTTTCTAGCTTCTATTATCATTCTCTATGCCAAATCAATCCCTATTTTGAATATATCTTCCGCTCTGTTATAATTTTATTAGTAGTATGGATTTTCCGGAAACAGTTACTTTAATGGAGAAAAATAGTTACATGGATTTGATTTTTTATCCCAACTTGTGATACCTTTACCTAGTTGTGGCGGTACTGGTCGTTTCCTATTCCGCGTCTCTACGACAAGAGACCTTTAAAATAATATATATATATATATATATTTATTAATGAATTATCATTGGTCAAGTTAAAAGGTGTGGATTTTGAATGAATTCGTAACACACTCTCTTACTCGCGAAAACATATGTAAAGTTACAAAAATTAGAGGAAAACAATTTTCCATACTTTTTTTAGGAACATTTTATCCTTTACAAACTCGTGAAATTAGGAAACATAATGCTACTTCATTGAACTAAAAGAATTACCGATTCTTTGTACCAACATTTTACGCTCTCTAGCATAGCACGTTTAGTCTAACATGCTATAGACCAACTTATATCTGAACTATAATTTGTACTAACGAAAACAGGAAAAATAAGGTTATGGAAAGATGGGAAAAAGAATATTCAACAAAACATTAGTCCACGTCATGTCGGATTTTCTAAATCTTGTGTCGGTCATAATAAATGTTATGTCGAATCTGAAAGACATCAATTATAATTGTTTCTCGGTTTTGTTTTTATTTGGTAAATATTTATTTAAGCGCGTTAATAGCCAGGTCTACTCACTAATTTGTAGGATTTCAGAACTTTTATTAGATGTTTCATGTGTCAGTCTGTTTGCCCGTCTGTCGCAGCTCGCAAAATGTTTGCGTCATAATAAAGCATATTACGCCATATATCACATCCGGGTAACGCTTGCAAATATTTATAAAGAAATTGATTCGATAAATGAGTTACTCAATTTTTTTAAATTTACTACATCATGTTGTATATCAATTAAAAGAGCCATTTGTAAATATTCCATTACTGTTTATTTCAAAATTTTATGTAATGTTAGTACTAGAGAAATTGCTGAAAGTGTCCACAAAATTTTTCTTAGATACCGTTTGACGTCAAAACTTGAAATTTGGCATAATCATAAATTATATCAAGTGACGCATATCTCAATAGTTAAAACTTAGAAAATATTTATATGAAAATATCTGAAAATGTAAAATAACTACATAATCTTTTTTCATACCATGCGAAACATCAATCGAAAGGACAAGTTAAAGATTTTAAACTCACCGTTGTGTGTTGGGTCGGTCACAAAGCATAGGGTCTTTGGCTGCAAGGCGCGCCGAGGGGCCTCCGGTTTGATTCCCGACCAGGGCTGAACTGGTGCTCTGGTTGCTCCTAAGATATTGCTCTCGTAAGTCCGCCATATTTATCAATTAGAATAAATAAACAAATAAAACTATTTGCATCATTCTAGAGATTTTTTAAAATATCCACAAAAATACCTGGCTCTCCGCTCTGTTTACCAAATCGGTAAAGAAAATAAAAAAACAGCACTCCTAAGAATTTATCAGAAATTTACCAGAGAACTTCAGAGATGATTCTAAATTTCATAGTTTTTGAGATATTCAAAATATGTTTAAAGCCTTGAAAAATGTACTAGGCTATTTACATAGTGAAAATAATATTCATATTTGTAATTATTTTACCGGAAATACAACGTATTATTAAATATTTATTTGTGCATAAGTGTTTATCTTTCGTGAGGAGAATTCTACACTTGCTTCAACTTCTGATTATTTCTATTTGCAAATGGAAAATTTAATAGCTATTTATCTACACTTGTAATAGACTATAATTTAGATTGTTTCGTTAAAACAGTCCTAAATGCACATACTAAATTATAATATTACGTTAATAATTTATTTAGTAATGGGAAAATTTGTTTATTAAACTTCCACCATTGAAGCATTCAATTTTGATGATTTTAAAAGGAAATCAATTATAGATATCGTATGAAACTTGCAAATCAATTTTCATTACAATTCACCTAACGATTTTAGGGATTCAGACCTCCACCAACTTTTTAGATCTCATAAATTCTCGCATATACTGGAGGCAAGTCACTCGCACCACTTTAATTCTGCTATGGTTTGTTTTACGACTTCAATTATCTATTGTCTTTCTTGGTCTAAGGATTATCAATATGTTTATCGACAAAATAATTGCATTTTACTTAATTGTAGTTGATGGACTGTTTAAATATTATCTATTTTATATTATTTTAGAATTCGTTTATCACATTGCTTCAGAGAAGAAAGGTCAAATTCATAAAAAGATAGGTGTAGTACATAAATAAAGTCAATTTTATTGGCGGGCAAAATGATTCTATTTGGTATAACTCGAACTTAGCATATACTAATGCCGATAATTCCTAATCATCTAGACTTCGTTCAGCTCCTTTCCAAGCTGCCTTTCTTCCAGTGGATACTAGCGCAGCGCGGTCTCGCATAATAAGGAAGCGCAGGACAGGACGAGCTCAATCTCAGTCGCTTTGCGCTCCCCATCCTGATGATCGTCGTCAAATTAGAACAAATTAAGGGCATCGCATTATGTTTGATAGGCGCGACGCTGGACAGACGCACCTTCCTCTGCATCTGGCACTGCTGGTAATCTACAAGAAATTAAATAAGATTAGAACAGATTCGGGCATTAAGTCACGTTGAGTTTAGCAAATATATCGCCGTCTAACGTTAATCAATTAAGCATTTATTTACCGATGTACTGGCATAGTTGAGAGATAAAAACTGGCCAAGTGTGTATTGGAACGCGCATAAGGTATGGTTCCGTAGTTGTCTACATCTCTCGAAATTCTTGGTATATGTTAAACAAATAGTTTTAATTGAAAGTTCTAGTGAAATACTAGTATTTAGAAATATTCCTATTTTTCAAATTCACAGCTAAAAATACGAGGGGAAGGGTTGGTGGCCGCCAGATTTTTGGTTGTATTCTTTAGGGGGCAGATGGCGATAAAGTGAATAAATACCAGATTTCATAATTTAGGACGAGTCGAACATATAACAATGAAAATTAGGTTTTTTATTAATTCAAAAAGTATTTTGTTGTGTTACGTAATGTAATTTATATTCTTATTATTGTTGATATTTTATTTCGGAAAAGCGGAGGTAGGCGGATATTTTACCTTCTCTTTGCCATCGTTGTGTAATGGCTATAGATAGATAAACACATTTTTGTGACTTCGCTATGAATTCCAGAAGTACGGGGCAGCTATTATCCCACCAGGACACTGTATGGCTAACGGGACGTCCCTAGAAATAAAGGACGTTTGACAACGCTGTTAAGAATACATAGTGTTTAAAATTTTGAAAGCTAATGTTTCACAAGCGGGGCTTAAAAATGAAACGAAACTTCAATTTCATTTTGAGTTTCATTAAATAAAACCTGTATCTCTTTAGATGAAACTTCCATTTGAAACCATTATTTTTTTCTATTAATTTTTTCTATATGGATCTCTCTGAAAAAGTTCAAGCCTATAAGTCTAAAAATATAGAAACTGTGAGGCGCAGACGGACGGACGAACATGAATACATTATGAGTGATTCTTATTTAACTGAAGAACCGTTCAAACAGAACTCGTATGGTAATATAAAGCTCTCTGTCCGTCTGTATATTGAAGAATTATAACTGTTAACTTTTGAACTCTTCTGTATACTGTATATTAAAAAGTAACATAAATTACCGAAAACTACGGAAGAACAGAAAACACTTTTACTTTATTTTATGTAATCACAATTTGTTTATGATCATATATAGAATTAAGATATGGAAGAAGAGTAACATCACAAGAACAAGAAAACCCGACTCATTCAAGCATTAGTATTGCCCATTTTACACTACGTCACAGAGACCTGAAAACTACGTGAAAGCGAAGAGAGAAAAGCGGCCAAGTGAAATTCGAATTCGCACACGAAAAGTTCTTTGCCACCAAAATTAACACTAATTAACAACATTAACACTAATTCTTCAGTAAATAACAAAATAAGTGCCATAGCAATACGTATTATGTGAAAATTTTAAGGTTCTTCACTTTACGGTTCAAAAGAACCAGCCCTACGAAAGACAGACAAACGGACGGATAGACGGGCGATAGAGGCTTAATAGTGTCCCGTTAGCACCCTTTGTGTACGAAATATGTGGTGTTGGAGAAATATGCTCAGAGTACTGTGGCTGATTTTAAAAAAGTAGTTTAACTGAGATGTTATAAATAAAGTACATACGTTATTACAGTCTTCGAGATGAACGAGGTAGAAAATTTGTAAAGAAAACCTAAAACTTATTAACACACTAGCCGTTACCACTTACAGCTGCATCCGCGTAGTAATTGATTTATGGTTGAAAATTGATATTCGGTAGATAGAATTCTGAAATGTTAATAGTGATGTGGAGAAAATATAAAGATTGTGAAACGTTGATGTGGATTGACGAACAAGTTGCTTACGTAAGAAAAGCAGCAGCAGCGCCATCTAGCGACGCTCTAAGAAAAGTTTTTTATGATTATTTAGGAAAATATGGGTTTTCTTGCTATGAAAAATAACTTAAATATGTTAATCAGTAATACTTTGTATTTACAAATTACTGTTCCGTTATTGTTTGAATAAAGTTAGTAAGAATCAAATTTGAACATTTCCCTGAAAAAATAACTTCTCCGTTGCCCAGTGTCGATATATATTCCTGTCTATCCGCGTTAAAGGACTAAGCATATATATTCCTGTCTATCCGCGTTAAAGGACTAAGCATATATATTCCTGTCTATCCGCGTTAAAGGACTAAGCATATATATTCCTGTCTATCCGCGTTAAAGGACTACGCATATATATTCCTGTCTATCCGCGTTAAAGGACTAAGCATATATAGTCCTGTCTATCCGCGTTAAAGGACTAAGCATATATATTCCTGTCTATCCGCGTTAAAGGACTAAGCATATATATTCCTGTCTATCCGCGTTAAAGGACTAAGCATATATATTCCTGTCTATCCGCGTTAAAGAACACAATTCATAAATGTTAACATAGCTCTATAACCTAAGCGTGTTCACTAATATTTTATACATAAAATGTATATACATCAGTAATCTGAATGTTTTATACATAAAATTCATATAATTTATATACATAGAGATTACGGATAAGTTGCAGTGATAGTATGGTTTTCTGAGTGTGATTTTTATTAAAAATTCATTGACTTGTTTTGACGTTGAGTACTAATAGAAAAAGAAATATCTAAACTAAAAATGAAAGTTCTGTCTAAATAGCTTAAATAATAGTCACTTCTGCATAAATAGCTTAAATTATATTATCATACAACTGAAGTGAGATCTCTACTATATTAGTTCCCCTATTTATTTGAATAGAAAATAAATAAATAAAAATAATAATGGTAATAAATGAGCTACAAAGTAATAAAAATAGAGCATGAATGTATGTGTTGCATAATTTAATAAAAATAGAATGCTTGAATGTATGTGATGCATAATTTAATAAAAATAGAATGCATGAATGTATGTGTTGCATAATTTAATAAAAATAGAATGCATGAATGTATGTGTTGCATAATTTAATAAAAATAGAATGCATGAATGTATGTGTTGCATAATTTAATAAAAATAGAATGCATGAATGTATGTGTTGCATAATTTAATAAAAATATTATGCATGAATGTATGTGTTGCATAATTTAATTTTGTGTAATTGATTGACGCAGTGGAATAAAAACAGTGCAAATGAAATATTTTAGTAGAATTGTTTTAGTAGACAATCAAAATACGTGAAATGTGTCAGTTTTTATTTCGGTCTAGACCAAGGATCTAGATATCGAATGAGATTTCCTAGATATGGTATACCATGTCATCAGTCCTTCAGTAATCAATAAAAAGACAAAATCACTTCGGCAAAGGAGCCACAGTTAGATCCTTAGATATCGTGGAAAAATGTAGATTCAGAAACTCTGAGAGAGAAAACGGAACACTTTGATAAAAGTCACAATCGTTCGTTTTCCTTTATTTATAACAGTCTTCAAAATTAAATTTTAATGAGTCAACATTGTCTAGGAATTTGTTCACAAGCAACGTTTTTAGTATTGTGTGTAGGTTTACGACCGTAATAATCTGTTAAACAACTTTCGTGGTTTACTTGTTTCTACATCATTGTGAAAGATATTATAGACGACCCTAGTCACAAACATAAAATTTAATATAAAAATACTGAAAAATACTACTTTTTCCTGAGAGTCGATAATATGTCATAAAGGGGTAAATTTCTAACGGAAATTTGGTATGTAAACAAGCGGAATTTCCGGCAACTGGCATCTCATTGTATCTTGATGTATCTATTTTTAGGGGCTTAAACCGAAAAATTTTAATGCCACAACATATCGATGCTAGAAGCGGAAGTAAAAGAAATATTTAAACCTTTTAAAGTTTATCGAATTTAGTTTATTAAATTACATAAGTCCGAGTACGATTATTGAAATGTTCACAAAATAATTTTTTTCCCATACTTGAAAAACTTTTTTCTGTTTGCCTAACGTTTTATTTAAATAAACATTTTCAGTAAAAATTGGATCCAATACAATATTAATCTCCACACTCCTTAAATTTCAGATCTGCAGCATAACAGATCCATCCATCCTAAGTCGATAAGAAACGGGACAAAGAATATTAGCGAAAAAACGATATGCTTGTAATAGACAAAATCAGACATGATTATAAATATTTTAAAGATAATTTTGTCACATCGTAAAATCAACGAGGAGATGCCGCAATAGAAAGCTAAAAAGAGCTTAATTATTGAAGAAAGAAAAACACAGAAAATATAAACTAAATAGTCTCGTGTAAGATTTATGCATTATGATGGAAAAACTAAAATAAAAGAAATTTCATCTATAAGGATTTCAAATACATTCTCGATAACGGATTTACGGTATTCCAGAAAGTTTTGGAAAATAAACACATATAAGTATATGGCATTAACACTTTCAGCACGACAAATCATTTCGATTGGTCGTGCTGAAAGTGTTAATTTGCTATAAATGTGCTATACCGCACAGACATTATGGCGTAGAAAACCTTTAAAGCCGATTTTTTTCGCTAAATGGCTTTACTTTTATTTATCTGTTTTTCACGTAAATGTTTTTCTTTTTCAGAGAAAATTCAAAACTTTGACAACGTGTTGATATCTCATACACAAAGTAGATTACTTATATCGACAAAGTGTTCGCCATAAACACGAAAAATAATACCACTTTTTCTCAGGCAATTGTGAAAAAATTCATAGAAAAAATAATTAAGGCTAGTTTTCGAACACAGTAACACTCATTCAGAATCATTTATTTTGTTAATATAAGAAATATAATACGTGACTCTCTAGCGTAGAACAAAGCACAAACCTGCCTTACGTCAGAGCACAAACAAATTCGGAAAACTAAATATAGCTATTGATAATAAGATACGTATAAGAAATTCTACAATAGCGTTTATTAATAAAAGCAACATCATATATGCGCAAGTAACAACGCAACGCAACGTCAAACGCCGCCGTCCGATAATGTGAGTACCGCTTCCCGCGCGATTAGGAGGCGCGCCGCGACCCGGCCCCGCGCCGCTCCCGGTGTCACCGCAGATAATCCGTATTTACTTTTCCGATAAAAAACTCGACATTTCCGACGATAACGACGTTTGACCCGTCTCATAACCTCGCGTACCCGCCGGCGACCCGGACGATATGTCGCTGAGATCGCGTTCGTCTTCGTCGCAATTATTTTGTCGGGCAACAGGAGACTTTTGGGACCTCTTTGATGGTTTTTCCTCTGTATCGACTTTATATATAGCAAGAAAAGATGTTTAACATAGTTACTTTTACGGTTTAATTCATTGCGTTAGATTTGCAACGTTATACCTGTTATATTTTCAATATAATTATTGATCGGAATATCCTAACAAGACTTTTGGCACTGTTACAATCGTGTTTACGCATCAACGTGGTGTATAAATTGCAACTGCGGTAAAGTTAAAGCCGTATAATGAATAATTGTTAGTTCGTACGCTTATGTATGAATACGTGTATGTGCAGTGATCGAACACGAGTGCAGTGAATTTAATCATAGCTACGTTCTTATGTAGCCAGATAGACGCGAGCTGATTGTTGCTTTATAGATATGCGTCTCGCATTATGCCAAGACGTTATCTTATTGTGAGTCATTCTTATCGCTTAATATGAGTATTCATTCATGATTAGCCATTTAAAATGCTAGTGTTTTTATTATTTCGTATCATGGATCATTTACCTTATTGTGATTCGTAATGAATGCAAGAAATAAAAGTTTCCACTAAATCACGCAGAGCAAAATACTGGAGATTAAACTTTTAAATGCATTTTTCTGAATTACGTTGCATGTGTATGACATATTTGTAATCCTACATATGCAATTAGTTTAAGTAGCGATAATGTACTGCTAGTTAAAGAAACAATAACATACCTATTAAGTATTCGCTTATTTTACGTCTTTATCATTAATTTTCCATATGTCTGTTAAAGATTTAGTTTCTCAGTATCAATTTTTCATAACGCATCATTTTAAATAATAATAAAATTGGAAAACGTCTTCCTTTATTTTCACTGTTGCGGTCTTTTTCCATTTGTATTAATGTCGTTTATTCTGATTTTTAAGACTATATAAAAAATCCCATAATGTTGGCGAAATAAATTTTTGTAAACGAACATTTCTAAAAATATAGTCGCTCAACCCGTCTTTGGAAAATAGAAGTAAACAAAATGTGAATTTAATTGGAGATTTATATTACAGGAAAAAACATCTCCTCAAAATGATTCCCTTTATGTCGGTTCGCAAGTTTTGAGTTACATATTTCTTTCAATTTAACTTTTTATACGAATAATACGTATATTTAGGCATACTTACAATCCATCTTTTATTAGTTGCAGATGAAAACTATAGTGTTTAAAGGAAAGTATCGCTATTGGTTGTTTTCAAAATTTGAATATTAAAACTCCGAAATTGAAACTTCTTTATAATTCTTAAACTCGTCAACGTTTTAATCTTTAAAATTCAAATTCATTTTAAAGTTTCAAAACATTAAATCTTTCTTTTACTTAATAGTTTTTTATTCACAATTAAATGAAACTACGTGATGTAGTATTATTTGTACTTTCTTTAAATTCTTTACCGTGACCTAGACTTCATTGTATTACATCTTCAGGTGGGCTATTAGCAAAGATCTTCGTTAATTGCCAACCTGAAAGTTGTCAAACAACGAAACCTAGGTCGTGATAAATAATTTAAAGAAAGTAGAAATAATACTACATCAAGAAGTCTCATTTAATTGTGAATAATGAATTTCTACAAAATTAACACCAAATATATTCAATTAATAGTTCTTTGTTATCAAATTCCGATTGTGAACAGAAATATGTGAAAGTTAAATACTATGTATGTGTCACTACTTGTTTACAAGTGATATTTTACTTAAATTTATTTAAAATATGGCAACTGCCGAGATTAGACTTATTATAGTATTTAACAGACAGCTGTTGGCATTTATATTTGTTTATGCCTTCCCGGAAGGTATACCAATCGACAAAACATGTACCCGCTTTTTATGCAACTTGTTCTTATGAACAACGACAAAAAGGTCAAGGTAAGCAGTCACATTGGCAAAGTTAATTGTTGGTGGCCGGTGAGTTATTTCGCCGTCGCGATTTTCACGATACCCCACATAAACTTCAAGCCTGGCATAACTTATGATTCGTTTCCATTTTTAAAGAGAAACCCGTGCTGATTACTGTACGCGAGAGTAAGATCGTTAAACATAACAACAAGCGTTTATACAAAATTAAACAGCTAAAACAAATGCAATGTGACTACAATCAGTATTCTTTTGACATGTTTCTTTCACTTTTTGATTACTCATTAGGTAATGATTGATTAGTGAATTAGTGCTAGTTTTTAGAGTATGACACAAAACTTTTTGAAATTTCTTGTTATTTCATAAATTTATTGACAATTTTTGTCCAATATATTTTAACATTTTTATGGAAGCTTCATTATCTACCGCACCCGAAAGGACACTGGTCTCTTTTACGTTAAAAATACGGATCCTTGTACAATTTTATATCGCTGAATAATAGTTTTTTCATCTTATAACAAAAACGTGTCAAGCACGAGTGGAATTCGCACTATGAGGGTTCCGTACATATTTCAGTATCCATAAACATTTAATGGTTCATAATATTCCTATTAAACTATTTACAAAATTTTAGTTTTTTAGAACGAAAATAGTATTTCTAACTTTGACAGGCGCATATGTAAAACAAATATTTTTTGTATGATAATATAACAAATTAACGATTTTTGTGTCAAATTTCATGATTCTAAGTCAACGGGAAGTACTCCATAGATTTTGATTTATTTACGAGTATCAAAATATGCGGTATAAATGGCCGTATTTTTAGGGTTTCTCTAGTAAGTAATTGGTATTTCAACTTCATACCTTCACGCTTTCCTGAGAAAAATGGTCTAGACCGACCGTCAGACAGACATTGAAGTGATCCGTCTGTCGGTGATAAGAGTTCTTTTTTCTTTTTAGAGACGGATTCCTAAAAAATAAGTTAAATAAGGGGGATATTGTGACAAATCTCACACAAGCTGCAAACAATTCTGGCGAGCTTCTAATTGTATATGCGGTCTGGCCCTATCGTGGTGAAATACAATTCCTTTTTAATTTAATAATTCTAGATTTTTCTGACGAATAGCATCTCCTAATTTATTTAGTTACATGTACTTGAATTAATCTAACATTTTTAAAAAATTTATAGCCTTTCCAAGTCTATTTCATGTGATTATGACTCATTTTTAAATTGGTATTATGCCCAAATATAAAGTTTATTCAAGTATCCAATGTGCTTTTATATAATCTTCTACGCTTATTTAGTCGCTATCAATTTCAAGTGGTCTTCCTGAGTGCGGTACATCTTCAGTATTAAAATAATTAGGAGAAAAATTTGTCAAATCACTTGTGGTACGAGAATTTTAAAAAGAACCTTCACTATATAAATAAAAACTTTCTTAGCGAACTTGCGTTGCATATCTTAATTTTCTAAAAACAAAACGAGAAAATCTGTGGATAATATTTCTTCTTCTTTTCCATCTTAAGGTTCCATAGTAAAACAATGAACCCTTGTAACTTTGTCATGTCCGTTCGTCCGTTTGCACCACACAGTTTCTGCTGTTTAGATGTGTATATTTTGCAAGTACGGTAAAATATTGAAAGAATTCGTTTTTAAACGCATTTCCTCATACATGCGAAGAGGGAGCGCGTTCGAAGACAATGCGACGTCGAAGAAAATCCGATTGTGGAAAAACAGAAGCTCCACTTGAAATCATTATTTCTTTATCATGTTATAACAAAATCTTTCTGCAACGTCTGACAACAAGTTTTAAACGTTGCATAATAAATATGTGATTGCAATCGGTTAACAAAATTGTAATGAAGTAAGTTTCAAATTCTGATACTTGAATGAAATATCTCTATTGAATTAAATGTACGGAGGTATTAAATTGAATTAAATGTATGCAGGTATTAAATTGAATTAAATAAATGGAGGTATTAAATTGAATTAAATGTACGGAGGTATTAAATTAAATTAAATGTATGGAGGTATTAAATTGAATTAAATGTATGGAGGAGAACTTAAATGTATGATGAAAATTCATAGGAGAAAAGTGTGAAAAGTCACATATGAATATAAAAACGAAGCTTTCAAAGAAAAATCAATAGTCAACTTAAAAATTATAGAAAAAAATTATGTCAACGGAGTAATTAGAACTTCCATTATCGCCGTTTCGTTATTGTCTTAGAACGATGGGATATAAATAATCGTACTGTCCGAAGTCATATAAATATTATAAACATTAAATAAACAACTTTTGAATTTGTTAAAAGTTTATTAAAAGTTTCAACGGCAGCTTTGGCCGTAAACCAAGCTATTTAAATAAATTTGTTTTTAACAAAACCGCCGCTCGTGTGAAAATTTAAAAATAATGAATAATAGGATTTATTTAATTTAATTCCAAAGAAAAATATTTAATAGACTAAGTTATTCAAAAAGAACGAACCTATTTCATGAAGGTATATTTTTTTCAGAGTTAAGTATTTCGAAATATTTACAAGTTTTATTTCTTGTTCTATAAGGGTTCAATCTGAATAAACGGTAAAGGAGACATATTCTTCTTTATTTAAGAATAAATAATAAGAAAGGAGAAATTATCAATTTTATGTTGTAAATGGTAGCAGTTTCCAAGTTTTAAAAAAGTGGCCGCTAGAGGGCTCCGATGTGCGTTGTTGTCTCTCAATGCTCACTTGTTTATTAACCCTCGTAGTGACTCCTGAGGTGACCCCCCCAACACAAAACTTTTTCAAAAACTCAACAAAAAGCTTCTGTACAGTACAAACATATCTTCTGATGTTGCAAAAGTGGCTCGTCCCTATGTAAGCAAATTCATATTATTATATTATGCGCAAAATGATGCAAGACCACATTGACGTCTGAATGTCAGAGCCTTTTTAAATTAAAAATTGACTCAGAAATAGATTAGGCGGAAGCGAGCTCAAGACTTCTTCTTTGGCCTTTGAGGTCCCCAGGCTTATCAATATGTAACTTTTTCCTATGATATGTAAAAGGTAATGTTATTGTCACATCACATATATCGAGACCTGAAATATCAAATAACAACATTAATCAAAGTCGAAAATCCCGAACGCAAAAGTGCATGTCACCAGATATGCACTTTTGGGTTCGGGAAAAGCTCTGTAAGCGGTGGCCACTATGAACATATTTAACACATGAAATAAAATTCAATAACGAGTGCATTTTGCATTGTAACTTTTAAATATTTGAAACTTTTTGTCCTTAATAAGACATCCCTTTATGAAATTATTCATTTTCTTTTAATTATCCTTTATTTTGGCATACTTTGACACATTGTAATTTTAAATTTTTAATTTATTAAGAATTTCAAATCGTATAATATAATTCGATAGGAGAAAAAATTCTTATTGCAGCGAAGACCATATTAATAATTTTCGAAACGTTTATTCAGCTGGTTCCTATATGTTTTTCTTGTGTACAAAGAATATACACATATAAATGCTGCGAACGTTTTTTAAAAGGTAATCTTTTTTACCGTGATAAGAATTATGTTTAAGCAAATACGAGGGCTCGTGGATAAATAAGGCAACATTAATGTCAATATCTTCACTAGTTTTGACCTGGTTGTTGAACTTTGTGTTTGTTTACCTGCATGTATACCTTCAGCAGGGTCCTAAGGCGCCACTTAGATCATTTCTAACACATTGCGCTTCCTTCCTGATGAGGAGTTAATAGTTAACAAACAAGTACGTTGGTCTCCTTTATGAAATACTAAATCTGATTCAGCTAGGTTTTACAGGTCTTCCAAGAGTCTTCTTCTAAACCTTCATTAGTTCCCAATTTATTTACCGTCTCACTTCATTAACACAATTTCTATCGCTTAATATATATATATATATATATATATATATATATATATATATATATATATATATATATATATATATATATATATATATATATATATATATTATAAAAAACTATAAGAAGAATTAGCCATTAACGTGTGCGTAAATAAAGGTTTACTTATAAATATGGGATAATAGTAAAATGTATACTTTAAAGGTTTACGGAACTCAAATCTCATCGGAATCTCAAAAAAACTTGTCTAGTACGTGTAGAACTCGTAATGCGAGTTCTACACGTACTTGACAGGTTTTTTGAGATCATTGCTCCATTATAAGATAACATTTATAACACAATTTAATAAAAAAAATTAATCCCGTAACTTTCAGGGTCTCTCTTTATACGAAGTGGTGACCTCTCCATTCAATCATATTGAAATAATGAATATTGAAATAACTGAAAGATATTAATCCTAATTTTCTTTTTAAACTAATATTTATGTATGAAAAGAGAAAAGTGTTTGTCGTAGAATATGAATGGATGCAAATGAAAAAAAAATACACATTCCATATTTTATGCAGATTTTGAAAATGTAAGAGTGAACGAATATCACGAACTTCCATTTTTAAGTATTAAATAGTCTAAATTATATTTAATACTTTTTCATTTATCTCAATACTATATAATAAGATTTGAATTAAGGAAAAAGAATCGAATTTTACTCGTTTATTTAATTAACACGAGCTAACAAATAGCGAGATAACTAAAAGAAAGTGTCTTCCCCTATTAATTACATTTCTAATAAAACATCTTAAAAAATTATTCGTATCGAAATAAAAATTGACATTGTGAATAGATGCATTAAAAATCTTTCTTTTTTATCGTTTACAAAAATAAAATTTTTATATTTATCTTGATTTATATTTAAATATTCATCCACATATATTTAGACTACGCTCGTCCTTTTATAAAAATAAATATTTTATCGGCATAGTATTTATCGCCATCAGCGTAGTAAAACTTATCTATAGACGTCAAACTTGTAAATTGGCATGTTTGAACTGCAATTCACATTTACAATTGTAACACGTCTGTCAAAATGTCATAAAATTTTGATTAAGTATATATCTAACGTAATGGTTTAATCTCATAATGGAAATATAAATTTAATTCAAATTAAGTATAAATATAATGTCAGTTCTTATCAGCCTAAGAAGAAATAATTTTTTTATCTGCTTGAAAGAATGTTCATTTAAATAGATTTGAAATTGTTATCCCATATAAACCGCTTTTTTTATATTTAACTACTTGTTATAATTTTCCGACTTAGTTGCCATTCTTAGTGATACTAAACATTTAATGATTGAATATACACACATATTTATGTATATATATATATAAAATATCAAAAAATTATATAACGAAAGAAAAAGAGTGAAATCATCATCGGATCTAAACTGCATTTATACCTATGAACTTTATGTTGCGCTGATCATAATAATAAATATTTTCTGCGAAATGTTAAAAATTATTGCAATTGTTTTAGTTTATTTTTAACAGACTTTTATATTATTTAACTCAAATATGATTTGTTTATGTAATCACACGTACAACAATTAAGCACGATAAGATAATTGGTTTTGAAGGTTATTAACACGTGAGAGTTTAGGCCTTATACTGTGGTACTGTGTTTAGTGCGATCGGTGATGATGCAAAGTGAGAGTGATAGTGAAGGTGATATGTTGGTGCCGGGAACGGCCGAGGACACGCAAGTGGAATTGGAACCGACAGAGGGCAAATGGAAAAAGACAACGAGCAGCGTACAGGAGATCAGATTGAGCACCATCATAAACCAGCTCCGGGCTACGAGCCAGCATTTAGGTGAGTTCTGGAAATAATTGTTTTATCATATCCGGTTGATTTTGATAGAAGAACTATATACTCTGATTTACCTTTACTTTGGCTAGCTTTGTGAAGTCTAGAAATACTTATTTCCTAATAATATCCTCTAGAAATATCTGCAGATTTCCACATGATTTTTTTACGAGCAATTACGTTCATATGGTACTTGTCGCTATTAGCCAATTTTCAAATATAACACAATATAACACAAGTAATTAATAGTAAATTGAGTTATTTGTGATGGTTTAAGCGAGCATATATTGTTATGATAACAGTCCCATCATTTGTTATACTTTCGTCACATATTAAATTAAATCCCGCGGCTTCGCCCCGTGGATTTTTAATTAACTTAGCGGGATTTGTCTTTGAGCCGGTGAGAATATTGTTGCTCCGTTGTGGATAATGTACACATGTCGTCGATTAAATAAATGCGAGGCATCGTCCATTCATTTGTTGTAGTATTACTTTTTTATTATCTAGTAAAAAGCACTAAGTTTGGTCCTATAGGAGTTAAAAACTAATCTTGATATTGATTGATATTGAGACAGACATTTGTGAACAATTTTCGTGGTATTACAGTTTTAGGCGACCGAAGCCGCAGACAATATCGTATTTATTACTCTACAACACGAGTTACACTCATGTCCGATTAAGTAGAGATTCGTTGTTTGATTGTAGAGTTATGACGTAAAATACAAACAAAAAAAACACTTTCTCATTTATAATATAAGTAGGGTTGACGGCAGTGATGTAGAGTGCCTTAGACGGGTCCTGTATAAAAATTCGTTGGGGTGCCAAATGAAGGGTCGAGATTTTTCAAAAAAGAAACAAAAACGCTCGGATTGAATTAAAATAATTATATATTGATTATAAGTTGTTACTTACAATTAATGCTCATAAGAACTAAACTAGCCAATCAATTCAAATCATTAAATCGTTCATACCTGAAGACGATTTTAGTTTTTCTAAATTTTCTGCTTCTATAGACAATAGTGGCAAGTCTGATAGTCGTTCCTGCCCTGTCCTTAGATAATTTTTTTTTCAGTTTTCATTTCGAAAATCTTCTTTCAGTTGTTGCAGTTGTAACCAGAAGGGTCAATAATTGAAAGCATGCTGTTATTAGTTCCGAAAAACTGGATGCAAAGCTATTGAATTTTATCAGCAATAACTCCATGAGTTCTTTAATGGAATGAATTTTCTAAATTTCAGATTTTAAGCATGTTTTCAAAGCAATTAATTGTAAATAAAGATCAACTGACATATCTTTACTGTATATAGCAGACAGTTTTCCGGTATCCTTTTTTATTATTTCGTTTGAAAAAGATAAGAGTTTCTCCGGTTGTAATACTACGAAAATATTACTCAAGCACAGAGGCAATGAAATCTTCTTGAAATACAATTCCGGGTCTGTAATTCTCTCATCTTCTTATAACTCATCAAAAAAACACTTCGTTATCTTCTGTCGTTCATTTTTTATGTTTTATTGTTACACCCCACTCCTTTGCTAGATCTCTAGACTCGTTCAGCAAACCATGGAATGAATTTTGATTTCTTATTTCGCTCAGTCTATTCAAAAGATTACTTAGCGAAATACTAGCTTTCTGTAAGTCATTATTTTCATGCTGTAAAGGTTTAGAAACAAAATTAATGATTTCAAATAGTGAAGAAAAAAAGGCGACAAGCACTAAAAGATCATAGTTCTCCAAAATGTTAATTATATTTTTACATTCGTCACGTTCGTCATTTTAGTGAAAATAAATTTAGTTGGTACAAAGTTCTCATTTATTATTGAATAATTTTTATCTTTATCTTATATATGCTGATAAAGCGTCGTTTCTTGAAGAAGTTATATATTGCTGAAAAAAGTACATATTTTTTCCCAAATCATAGAAAAAAAATTGACACTTAAGGAACACGTTTCGCGGTATCGTTTAAAATTAAATTTAATTCGTGTGCCGCACAATGAACATAATTGGCATTTGGGGCATGCTCTTTTATAAGGGCTTGTACTCCTTCATACACACCTGACATAACATTTGCTCCATCGCAACCCTGCCCTCTACATTTGGACAAATCAATTGCATATCCTTTTATGGTATTTAAAATTTCAATTTAAAATCCTTCTGCACTACAATCGGATGCTGCTATAAAGCCCAAAAGGACTCGCAGATTTTTATTTCTTTAGGTCATACATGATGTATTATCATTATTTTCTGTTATCGAGATGTATCGAAAAACTACAGAAAGTTGGTCTATTTTTGACAGGTCTTGTGTTGTATCCTAAATAATCGCCATAAATGGAGTCTTTTTAATTTCTAAGACAATATTTTCCCTACTGCGGTACTAAGGAAATTAACAATTTCATTTTGAATCGTGGGGCTTAAATAATTTATTTCGCCTTTCGGTTTTAAAAGAAGTTCTTTAAAAATAGGATCACAATCAGATAATAAACCTAAAATTGACATGAAATTTCCAGATTCAGAATGATGGCCTCTTAAAGGTAGATTATATGATGCTAAACTAATTATGACACTAATTATACGATGCAATACATCTCGCCAGAAAGTAATTTTACTATTTATTTCACTTTGCAATAAAGCATTAATACGCTGCTGTAAGTTTATGGTAATATATACATTGTGTAAAATTGCTTCTAACGGAAACACCGTTAACCCATGCGGAGGAGTACGATTTGCTTTGACGATCTGCTAACAACCAACAGAAGTGGTTTAAAGCATTAGAATAACGTAGCCACGGTCTTGGAATTTTTATACCAGCCTTATTTAAATATGAATAATGATAAGCCGAAAAACATCGCTTTGTTTCCGAATACTTTGGAAACGGTCCTTCTGGTTTAAATGGTACCAATTTACAAATTATTTTTCGTTCGCATTCAGTTGGGCTGTCACCAAAATTTCTTCTATCTGACGAAGGTATATTATGAAATTCTTCAGACTTCTTAGAATCATCGATACGGGTTTCTTCTATTTCCGGATGGACCTCTAATGCACAAATATGGTTCAGAAGAATCTAAAAATAGATTGAATAAAATGAATACAGTAAAGAATTTTTTGGAAATTGTTCAAACTAGAGAACTAAAACTATCAATTAAATAAATTTAAAATAATTATGTTAAAAATTTATTCAATTACATGTCAATTCATCATCTCTACTTAATCAATAACATACAATTTTAATTCATAGTGGTATATTGATTGATTGAAATAAAATGGAATAAACAAAACCATTCTAGTTTTTTTTATTATGTAGGTAGATATATGTGCCTGCTATAATAAAAGATTGTTTTTAACCGACTACCGACGGAGGAGATTATGAGTTTGGCGCCATACGTATGTATCTAAGTAGATATGCTTGTGTGTAGCCGATTTTATGTTCCCTCGTAGTCCCTTTTGAAATTTCAAAAAACAAAATCCACCCTTTGCCACTGGTAGATAGATAGGTACTTAGTACTTACCATCGCAATCTAAATCACTCACAGCTGATTGCTGAAAAAATGAAGAAATTTTAGCTCCTTTTTCCGTTTACTTTTTCTTTCCATAGCTCCACTGGGGTAATTTTCTTTTTCTTTCACTAATTTTTTTCATAAATTAAACTTATTAACCAATCAATAAACACAAGAACAAAATTTTAATACAATGTAACGTTTGAACCGGATTGAAATAAAACTCGTAATCATTGTTCTCCGTGGTTTGTCATTGTCATTCACTTAAACCGGAGAATCTCGCAATAACTGATGTATGCTGACACACGTCGCTGGTCACTCGTGAGACTCTTGTGTTGCCAACTTTTGGGCGCCCCTTTAACCCAGGAAAAAAAGAGATTCTTTTTTTCGACTTTTCTAATTTTTGAAGTGAAAATTTCTTTAGGCACGTTGGGCACTTTTTTATGATATGATTTTTTTCCCGGGAAGTACGGCCTAAGAGTTTAAAGGAGATTGTGGATACCATTTTACGAATTTTTGCTTACACATGTTCGCGGCCTCTGTAACCCGGGGCCCCATATCATTCATTACGGCTGATACGCCGATAGCTACGCTTCTGATTGACGGTCAGTTGATAATTTCCAAAAGTTCGTCTGTCTAAGTGATTGTTCCAAAAGTTTTGGATATTCTTTTAATAAAAACGAAACAATCTCTTATAAAAAAAAGATTTTATTATTTAGTTTTCTACATCATAAAATGGTTGACTTTTTAACACACTTTTATTTTAAAATAAAGAAAGGAATCGACCGGGGTCAGTTCCGGTGGCTACACGGGTGCTTATTCACAATAACCATATGTTTTTGCGTTGCTCCTATCATTTCTGCGTCAATCGGTAAGACACAAATTTAGCGTACAGTTTCTTCTTACCGAGAATATCGTATACGATAAAGTCAATATTGCTATTGATACTGATGCTATTTTGACGTAAATCAACCCGTAAATCAGTCATTCATGTTTGCTGCGGACGCCAGTACCACTGGTCCTCTTTTTTAATTTTTTTTTAAAACGCTACTCAAAAACTTTACTAGGACTTAAACATTCATCACACTTTGCCGTTTGCGCCTTAGAAAAATAATTAAGTTAAAGTCCAACAGCGTTGATAATATCATCTTATTGCTCCATTTCTACAAATCGTTACGACCAAAAAAAATCTCACCCATTTCACGCGCTTACTCAGCACGCAGTAATTAAGGTAAGGGTCATCAAGTTTTGACGTATCGAGAGAAGATGAAACTGAACGGTTTCGTTCAGAATAGTTCTATAACGGCTCGTGTTACTTTTCTACATCTAAGGACCCGAAACTTTTTGAATGGACTATGTATAATTATTAATAATCACACATATGCTATTTTGCAACTTATTTTAATTTAACTAATCTAACGAAACTTTTCGCTGATGCATTTTGATATATAACAGTTTCTTTACATGCTATTATTCCAATAAGTTCCAGAGTTCCATAATTGTTTTTCATTATTTTCCATTATTGGGTTCCATAATTGTTTTTTATTATTTTCCGGATAGTATTATATATAATAATCGTCTCTCTTTATTAAGAATTATCAGGAATGGTCTTCTTAATAAACGGCACGCCGTTTAACTCGCCACAATCCCATTATTTTCTTATGTCTTCTTATGTCTTGTAGTTTAAGTAAAATTATATATTTGACGTGTTTAAGCGAGCCATATTTTCTTATTTCTTTTTATGTGTTCGCCTTGTAATTTAAGTAAAATTGTATATTTGACGTGTTTAAGTGAGCTATATTTTCTTATTTCTTCTTATGTGTTCGTCTTGTAATTTAAGTAAAATTATACATTTGACGTGTTTAAGTGAGCCATATTTTCTTATTTCTTTTTATGTGTTCGCCTTGTAATTTAAGTAAAATTATATATTTGACGTGTTTAAGTGAGCCATATTTTCTTATTTCTTCTTATGTGTTCGCCTTGTAATTTAAGTAAAATTATACATTTGACGTGTTTAAGTGAGCCATATTTTCTTATTTCTTTTTAAGTGTTCGCCTTGTAATTTAAGTAAAATTATATATTTGACGTATTTAAGTGAACCATATTTTCTTATTTCTTCTTACGTGTTCGCCTTGTAATTTAAGTAAAATTATATATTTGACGTATTTAAGTGAACCATATTTTCTTATTTCTTCTTATGTGTTCGCCTTGTAATTTAAGTAAAATTATATATTTGACGTATTTAAGTGAACCATATTTTCTTATTTCTTCTTATGTGTTCGCCTTGTAATTTAAGTAAAATTATATATTTGACGTATTTAAGTGAACCATATTTTCTTATTTCTTCTTACGTGTTCGCCTTGTAATTTAAGTAAAATTATATATTTGACGTATTTAAGTGAACCATATTTTCTTATTTCTTCTTATGTGTTCGCCTTGTAATTTAAGTAAAATTATATATTTGACGTATTTAAGTGAACCATATTTTCTTATTTCTTCTTACCTGTTCGCCTTGTAATTTAAGTAAAATTATATATTTGACGTGTTTAAGTGAGCCATATTTTCTTATTTCTTTTTATGTGTTCGCCTTGTAATTTAAGTAAAATTGTATATTTGACGTGTTTAAGTGAACCATATTTTCTTATTTCTTTTTGTGTTCGCCTTGTAATTTAAGTAAAATTATATATTTGACGTGTTTAAATGAGCCATATTTTCTTATGTCTTCTTATGTCTCGCCTTGTAATTTAAGTAAAATTATATATTTGACGTGTTTAAGTGAGCCATATTTTCTTATTTCTTCTTATGTGTTCGCCTTGTAATTTAAGTAAAATTATATATTTGACGTATTTAAGTGAACCATATTTTCTTATTTCTTCTTACGTGTTCGCCTTGTAATTTAAGTAAAATTATATATTTGACGTGTTTAAGTGAGCCATATTTTCTTATTTCTTTTTATGTGTTCGCCTTGTAATTTAAGTAAAATTATATATTTGACGTGTTTAAGTGAACCATATTTTCTTATTTCTTTTTATGTGTTCGCCTTGTAATTTAAGTAAAATTGTATATTTGACGTGTTTAAGTGAGCCATATTTTCTTATTTCTTCTTATGTGTTCGTCTTGTAATTTAAGTAAAATTATACATTTGACGTGTTTAAGTGAGCCATATTTTCTTATTTCTTTTTATGTGTTCGCCTTGTAATTTAAGTAAAATTATATATTTGACGTGTTTAAGTGAGCCATATTTTCTTATTTCTTCTTATGTGTTCGCCTTGTAATTTAAGTAAAATTATACATTTGACGTGTTTAAGTGAGCCATATTTTCTTATTTCTTTTTATGTGTTCGCCTTGTAATTTAAGTAAAATTATATATTTGACGTGTTTAAGTGAACCATATTTTCTTATTTCTTCTTACGTGTTCGCCTTGTAATTTAAGTAAAATTATATATTTGACGTGTTTAAGTGAGCCATATATTCTTATTTCTTTTTATGTGTTCGCCTTGTAATTTAAGTAAAATTATATATTTGACGTGTTTAAGTGAGCCATATTTTCTTATTTCTTCTTATGTGTTCGCCTTGTAATTTAAGTAAAATTATATATTTGACGTATTTAAGTGAACCATATTTTCTTATTTCTTCTCACGTGTTCGCCTTGTAATTTAAGTAAAATTATATATTTGACGTGTTTAAGTGAGCCATATTTTCTTATTTCTTTTTATGTGTTCGCCTTGTAATTTAAGTAAAATTATATATTTGACGTGTTTAAGTGAACCATATTTTCTTATTTCTTCTTATGTGTTCGCCTTGTAATTTAAGTAAAATTATATATTTGACTTGTTTAAATGAGCCATATTTTCTTATTTCTTCTTATGTGTTCGCCTTGTAATTTAAGTAAAATTATATATTTGACGTGTTTAAGTGAGCCATATTTTCTTATTTCTTCTTATGTGTTCGCCTTGTAATTTAAGTAAAATTATATATTTGACGTGTTTAAATGAGCCATATTTTCTTATTTCTTCTTATGTGTTCGCCTTGTAATTTAAGTAAAATTATATATTTGACGTGTTTAAGTGAGCCATATTTTCTTATTTCTTCTTATGTGTTCGCCTTGTAATTTAAGTAAAATGATATATTTGACGTGTTTAAGTGAGCCATATTTTCTTATTTCTTCTTATGTGTTCGCCTTGTAATTTAAGTAAAATTATATATTTGACGTGTTTAAGTGAGCCATATTTTCTTATTTCTTTTTATGTGTTCGCCTTGTAATTTAAGTAAAATTATATATTTGACGTGTTTAAGTGAGCCATATTTTCTTATTTCTTCTTATGTGTTCGCCTTGTAATTTAAGTAAAATTATATATTTGACGTATTTAAGTGAACCATATTTTCTTATTTCTTCTTATGTGTTCGCCTTGTAATTTAAGTAAAATTATATATTTGACGTGTTTAAGTGAGCCATATTTTCTTATTTCTTCTTATGTGTTCGCCTTGTAATTTAAGTAAAATTATATATTTGACGTGTTTAAGTGCGCCATATTTTCTTATTTCTTCTTATGTGTTCGCCTTGTAATTTAAGTAAAATTATACATTTGACGTGTTTAAGTGAGCCATATTTTCTTATTTCTTTTTATGTGTTCGTCTTGTAATTTAAGTAAAATTATACATTTGACGTGTTTAAGTGAGCCATATTTTCTTATTTCTTTTTATGTGTTCGCCTTGTAATTTAAGTAAAATTATATATTTGACGTGTTTAAGTGAGCCATATTTTCTTATTTCTTCTCATGTGTTCGCCTTGTAATTTAAGTAAAATTATATATTTGACCTGTTTAAGTGAGCCATAATTGCGAAGAGTGAAATTATAAGTTTGAAGAGAAAAATATGTTTGAATATATGTCAAACGGCAAGAAATGCTGCACCATGTTTGCATTTGTTGGTTTGGTTGTATCTATTACTTTTAGTTCGCAGCTATCTTACACGGAAGTTATGAAAATATCGATAACTGCCTTTATTGGTATACGTTTCCTTAGTCACCGTTCAATTTGAACTCCTGATAATATCGTGTTTTAGCAATTGTTGAACTTTATCTTATCAATTATTACGTTGTTCAACAAATATTTGTTCGCTAGACTTTGCTTTTTTTCAATTATCACTGTTTTTGTACAATCTGTTACTTATAATATAACTTCGAATCGAATGAGTTTTTCCATTCAGTTTATTCATTGTAAAATATTCGTACACGTGAGCTCTATATTCACAGAGATAGGAAAAATTTAAAAAGTAATCGTTAGAAATTAAAGTTTTTTTTATCGTAAGTTGAATGCTGCGGCTACATTTCGCGTTAAGATGGCTTTATCAATACTACACAGTGTGGCAATTTTGCGCTATTTTTATTCTTTTTTTATGTTTAATTCAGTGCTTCTTTAAAGTCTTTAAATGTTTCCTATTCTGAGCTGTGAAAACCAATATGCTAATCGCGACTTCTGAAGATTCTTCAGTGAAACGAGGAACCCTTAAAATTTTGTCATGCGCGTCCGTCCGTCCGTCTATCGCTGTCTCATTTTATAGAAATTGTGCAAGTAGATGCTTCATATAGAGATCTAGATCTAGATAGAGGGTAATAATAGTAGCGAAGTATTTAAAAAAAAACAATAAGTTAAATATACGGAAAGAGGGAGTGTATTTGTTTCTCTGATTTAATATAACCAGAGAGAAAGAAATTTAATTTTAATTAGCTCTAAACTTGCAAGATGATCTGAACAGCCATTATAGATTGAAAATCCTTTCCGGAATCTATCATCGAACGCCAAATTTGTATTCTACAATTTGCACTTTAAATATAGTCTTTCCTTCAAACCCTTTATAATTTTGGGGATATATTCAGAAGCCCAACTGATTAAAAAATATAATATCAACCATCATCTGATTTCACTTCTTTCAGATTTTAATTTTTCCGAAGAAATTAATTCTAATTATTTGCGTGAAATGTATCTTAATCTATACTCATAACGTCGTTTATCTGTACTTATAAACGTCATTTTATATGCAAATATCTTTAATTTTTTTGCGTGTAAGATTAAGTTACATCAGTAAAAAGTATCAAATTAAAGCGACTTGGAATGAATGACGATTAAACAAATTGGATCGGTTACTGCCAACTTATTTGTTTGATTCGCGATATGATCCAATAACAGCGGCATTCATTGACGCTAACCTCAGGTTCATTGTTGCGGAAAGGTATCATAGTTTCTTAAAAATGTTGAGGCCTCGCGCCATCAGTACCCAATTGCGATATGTTATTCCGAAGTCACTATCTATCCTAGTTCAAATTGCAACAGAATATAGCAATAAGTAGGAAATTAGATAAATCCACATCAACATTTTAAACTTTATAAAATAATGCTAATAAAACTGAATTTTACGTAATACATACAAAAGAAAATGTGAAGAAAGATGGAATAAAAATATCATTGCAGAAAAAATTGTCAGAAAAACTAAAATTAATAATCGTTAATGTCGTTTCATATTCGCCAGCTTCTCGTCAAAATAATTATTAAAAAATAAATACTACTTTTAGATATTTAAAATTGTTATGATGCGATATTGTTATGTTTAGAATTTCTTGCCACTGTTCACACGTACGTGAACCTAAAATCAATTGAAAATGTTATATATATATATTCAACAATTACGAAGTCACTATGAATTTAATTAAGAACCCTCTACCCAAGACAGTCAGTTTCATCAAACATGTGTTGGTGTGTTATAAAACTTGAAAGAAACTTGTTGATTCTGATTATAGATTAATAATAAATTTACGTAAAAGTTGATTCAGGTAATTACTTTTATCTTTAATAATAACGGTTCATACTGCATTTTAATATAGTTACGGTTATTTTATATTTTAAAGAAAATACAGATATCTTATTCAACTTAATTAACAGAGTACCGCGCTAATAATGTTTTAAAGTTTATATTTAATTCTTAATTATATTACACCGGCTAATTTAATCACACAAAGTATAATACATTTCGTTATATCTAACTCAGCGTATATACGACAGTCATGTGACGTTAATAGGTCGCCGAGACAGTTTTATCATACAGGATAATGATATATATATACAGACGTTTCTTTCGTGCAGTGTACATGCTTATGGCATAGATAATAATCAAAACATTTCGTCACTGAGTAGATAGATATACAGATACATAGGTACCATAGATATAAATGTTGTACGCCATTGAAATAGAACTCACTATAATTAATCGATGTTTTGTCATTCATGTATAGATCGTTATGTTGGTAATGTTCTTTGCCACCGACTGGTAATGTTCTTTGTATTCGCAGTCGATACTACAATATTACGTACCGCGGTTACCTGGGTTAGATTCCCTGCTGCTCGTCGAGCGGGGCTGGACTGGTGTTATAGTTGGCTGTCATTGCTTTCGTAGCAATAAGTCCGTTATATGAATCAATTAGATACATGAAAGTAAATAAATAAAATAAAAAAATATTTCAATTATATTACGAGTTATTAAACTAGAAGAACAATTCAGATTTATCCAATATTAATGGTTCAGTCGCACAAGTCGGTACCACTATGAGAAGGTAATTGTAAATAGTATCTAAAATGCTAATAGTAGCAGCAAATTTCTTACTAACTTCATGATAAAAGATTTCTTCGGTGTTTAGGAATGGTCATCATGAGGTCATCTATTCTTGCAGTAAGATATTGACTGACTAAATCGATATGCGTTATATGTTCGTACTATTGCTTTTACAATAATGATTACTTAAACGGCGTCCGTCTTTAAACATTCTTGAATAATAATATAATTATTCGTGAATAATACAATATTCTAATCACTCCATCTGCAGTATATCAAGTAAAAATAAAAGGTAGATAAAATTTACAAGTTGCAAACGAAAAAAATACGAGTTGATAAAAAGCAACGCAAATATGAATGAGTTTGTTTCAAAAGGCATTATTATAAGGATATTTATTATATATTCAAAAAAATATTGAATACATACTGATTACAATAATTTTCTTATCAAGACCACACAAGCACCCCCCCCCCCCCCCGTTCCGTCCCTATTAATGGGTTGGCCGTGTTAAATTGTGATCGATTATATTAATTGGCGCTAATTTATGATGATAAAGAAGTAAAACTCCAGGTAATAATGTTTACTATTCTTAAAGAGAATGCAACGTTAATATGCTAGTTGACTAAATTTGAGAAAGTAGTAATACTTTACCTTAATATGTGTTTAACTAAAAAAAATTACATTTTTAAAAAATCAAACATTATGTGTTTTGTGTTTTAAAAAAACAATTTAAATTTACTTCGAAAACGCTCATGATTGTCATGGCGTCTCGAATGACGTCATTTCTCGTAAAACAAATTAAAACAATCGTGTTGTGTAAGGCAATTGCTTCTTTTGTCTAAGTAATTCGTTTTATTACAAGTACTGTTTAATATCCCAGTGTAAAAGCAAATTAAAACGCCACACAAATATTTGTATATGTTCCAAACAATGAACAAATACGAAAAAAGTGACTAAAACGTGCAAGGAGCTCGTAGTTTATCTACAGATACAAGAATATATTTTTTATGAAGATCAGTTTGATGTAAATATTTATTTGCGTTGTAAGTACATATTCGATAAACTATGTTTTCACTACAAAATTATTATGATCGTGTCCTGTCTTAAACACTCCGATTTATATTTTCTATAAAAAACATTAAAATGTCAAAGATCGGAGCTAATATTGCCGACTCCAAACGAACAAATTAACATAACGCACACAAAATCTTTTTCTAAATCTAAAGCAATACCCATCAATTTTGTACTTGGTTATACTCATATTGAAGTTTTAACATTCTAAAATTCTGATGAAGAGAAATCACTATTTGACGCGAAAAATCTACCAAGCGTTCATTTTGGGCACATTACTACTGTTTGCTTTGTTAGAACTAGATTCCTTTGCAAATTGTCTTTTAAGGTTTAATTAAGGATAATTGTATCAACTTGACAAAACATTTTAAAAACAAAAACTTAATCATATAACCTGCTCTGTATATCAAAATGTCAACAAAAACAATGGTGTTTTGCGTGGTGTGACGTAATGCTCTCTGATTGGTGTTCACTATTACCTGACTGAATTCGTAATTTTGGTGAATTTATTACCTACAAATATAAATAATCTTTACTTTTAATATTAAATAATTTGTTTTTTTCGGTACCTCCATATCATGATTAATCATTACAAATTACAATCCATACGATTTATTCTCTGTGGAAACTAGATTAGTATAAAGATGCGATTTAATCAGATGCAAGTAAATATTTTTGGTTAATTTTTATCAAATGGCTCTTCAACTAGACAAGATAGGATAAATGTCGGAAGAATTCCTTACACAGTGTGACCTCCCAAATATGCCTTTAAAGTTATGAATTGTCTAAAGAAAGATTGCATAATAAAATATTTTTTATAAACAATTTAGGTTGGACATAAAATAATATTTTAAGCTCCTCAATCGAATTCGTCTGCGTAGATCGAAAGGAATTGAAGTGTACTACGGCCATACTATCGGGCTTGGACGCAGATTCACGTTATCGCCAAAGGACTCATCTCATGTCACGAACATTCGCTGGGTTCGGGCAATAAGCGCCACGAATGTTCGTCCTATAGTGTGGCAGTAGTATTATAAATACGTTAACCAAGTAACACGATATATTCTACTTCCTATGTATTTTACAAATTATATGGAATTGATAGTGTAATTACATAAATTAAAATCTTACA
Source organism: Druceiella hillmani (assembly GCA_039881145.1). NCBI lineage: Eukaryota > Metazoa > Arthropoda > Insecta > Lepidoptera > Hepialidae > Druceiella > Druceiella hillmani. Next base: position 1,077,212 of record JAYKKI010000079.1, on the reverse strand, counting down.
ATTTCCACGTTCGCCATCGCGCTCGTGCGCGTACTAACTAAATTTGCCACGAGCGCGATGGCGCTCGCGAAATCAGTTGCTGTTTAACGCGCGGTAGGGGAGGTCGCTCGCATGTATCGCTAATTTTTTATCTTTCTATGTGTTACATAAAGTTCAAATTATAATATTATTAGTAATTACAATATAAAAAAGATCCAGGAAAAGAAAATTAACCCATAATGTCGGATAACGAAAATAATTCGAGTGAAAATGATCGTTTTTCAAGTTGTGAAGAAAGTGATAGCGGGAGTGACATTGTGGTGCGCTCACAATTTGGCGTAATGCAAATTTTGAGTGATAGTGATAATAGTGACGATAACAATTATTTTGCTGATACGTAGGGTGTACCGGACTGCGAAAATGACGACGTGACTTTGATTTCAGTTTTTGTTATAATTTTTGTTCACAATATATATTTCCATAATTTTCTTTATATTTTATTATCCAAGTTTTTATTAAGAAAACACCGAAAAAATTATTAAAATTGGATAATTTTTGGAAGAGATACAGTTTTTTTTCGAGACAAGGGTAAATGACATCAAAAACAAAAGATTTCTTTGGCATTTTTAAGTATATATGAGTAAAAAACCACGGCACTAAAACGGTTAAATTAATATTGATGTCTATATTTCATTCATTCTTTTATGTAATGCATTTCATTGATGTATCGCTTGTAATTATCCGTACGTGGTATGTATTAATCTACAAAAGAATCTGGGTTGAAGGTGATCATTTTAGTTATATGCGCGATTCTAATCATGGTCTAATCGCATTCAAAATGCTGCTCACGCACCTAAAGCATAGTCGAATAATAATTGCTTATAATCTTCCAATGAATATGTAGAAACGTAGCACTGCTCGTCCGGTCCACTCGCTAATTGCAGATGAGAAGGCGGCCGCGAGTGCGGTGCGATTCGGTTCGTTTGCTTGACCATTGCGCGCGCGCGTCGGAGACGTCGTTACATCTCGCCGAGACGCGGGCGCGCTAATGAATGAGGGGGGCAGCGACGCGGGTCGGCGCGCGCGGAAAGCGTGACGCCGCCCGCCCGCGCCAATTATGAAAACAACTGAATTATGACAAGGCGGATAATATCGGGTGATCGGAGCCGCTCGCGCACGGTTGCGGCGAGCGATGCGAGAGTGGGGGGTTCTTATGTCAACATAGCGGAGTAGTGCGGGCGGCTCTTGCGGGTATTACATGCGGTTGCTGATTTTACCAAAAGATATGTGCGCCGATGTTTAGAATCGTGTCGTTATAGAACAAGGCAGAGTTGGCTGAAGACATTATAATGTGTAGATAGACCAGTTTTCTATCTCAAATGACAATTGGAAAGTCATTGTCTCGTCTTGTAGTTCTATGTTTACATGTGGACAATAGTGTCTTATCCCATTGCATTGTCCACGTTGTTTTCACCTGTAAAGTATAAAAATGATTGGTTTATATGTATTATCTTCAATAATTGATAAATTTACAGACTTAAGGATTTGTAAATCGATTTTCTTCTATAAATTCTACATTTTAGTAAGAATAATTATGAGAGAAAATGCTATCTGACTTGGATAGGATTGAAACCAATCTCCTCGTTTGATCTATGAACTCATCATTCAGGCGAGTCCTATTTATTGGGCTAACGATCATAAGAAATAATGCTTCCCATTTTTTAAATTTGTTTCATCGAACATATTTACAAATAATTTAAAAAAACACACACACATATGACATAGAGAGAAGTTAATATCATATGTTGCAATACGGCGACATTTTTTAAGAAATCGGTTCTCTGGTTAGTGACACTAGTAAAAGTAAAAAAGTTCCATTTCAGTATAAAAATTTAAAAATGTTTCGGATTTAAAATTAGTAGCACAAACAATTATTGAACTATAGAGAAATTATGTAAACAGTTAGAAACAATATAGCAAATGCACTCGCATTACATCGCAGAACTCGCAATACAGTATTCGCGTCACGCTTCACTTTATGTAAAAGTGAATCATATGAAGGCACCAAGTTCTTCTGTTCAATCATTTACAAATATTAATATTATCTTCCTCGTGTAAATATAGTTAATAGTATATTTTCCCAGGTGTTAAAATTTGGAAAATTTAAAAAAATATATATATAAGATCTAGAACATGGCCGATTTATATAATATTTTTCAATATTTGTAACTTTTTTTGTTTTCGAATATGTAGTGAGGAAACTTGTTTTAGTGAACATTACCAGCAACATCTCTAGAACCTGTGAATCTTACATAATATTACGAAAAATATTTTTAGATTCCTTCTAAATTTCCTCTTCCATTAATACCTACCACGACCTAAAGAAAAAAACCTTATTTTATACACTTGACCTTCCAAAATTCTGGGACAAATATTTGTAGATTCTTACCATGTTTACATAATCAATAAATAAGATAAGCTTATTATCAATAAACTCCATTAATACGGCAAATATCACTTTCACATCAAAGTATTTCTGAAGAAAACGACTTTGACATATGGATGCATGAGTGATCCTATAAGAATTCCGTTTTTTCTTTTGTGGAACGAAATCCTGAAAATCGATAGTGATGTGAAAAATATGCGTTCGATTTCAGTGAAACGTAATTTTGTATAAGACATTCTTGAAATGAATTAATGGAACTGTATTTCATTTTGTTATTTCGAAGCGAAATTTCAAAATAAATACAACTGAAATTGTTTTTGATTCAGGAAAAATTAAAATATTATACGTTACGGTATTCCTGTGAATATAAAGGACATAATTTTTAATTTATTTTTAAAAATTCCAATAATTATTAATTAATATTATAAATTCAAAAATTGGTTTGTTTGTTACCTAATAAAAGCATATTTTTTAGTGTGTAGCCATCGCTGAGATTAATTAAAAATAAACTGTTAACTGTTGAGATAAAAATCTGTTTAACTGACATTGGCTATTGTTCTGTTTTTAGCCCTTTTTCGAGTTTTACATGGCTTTTTTCGACGACCCTATGGGGCCCGCGATTTTCGTGGCTTAGTATGTTATAACTATGTTTGAAGGACACAACGACACATAACCTGTACTTTGTTTCATCTTGCTGATTCAAAAACTTCCGTGGAATTAGGATCTATAAACTATTATCAAAAATAACCTGAGTTTTCATAAATAAACATAAGATATCACCTTTATCTGATTGACGATTTAAATAAAATTTATAACGTATTTTTTCATTTTCTCTATATAAGAACGTCATTTTCATTCTTGTAACACCTGGACCCAATACTATATAGACCTTTGCTGATCTCCTTTGGGATGTGTATAGATTGCATGATGTTTCTCGCAGCTTCGTTAATGGCTATTTTTTCATCCGAGAAATAGCATCGCTCCTTTATGGTGAAATTCGGCATTATTTACTGAAAATTATGCGTCGAAAATTTACGCCAACGAAGCTGCATACAAAAAAAATGTGCGTCTCAGTTCCGTCGCGCGACTAGAGTTTACTCCTTAAGTACGATTGTCTTGAAATGTGTAAATTAGGAAACATTGTATACAAGTATAAAAAAGAAGTTACATTCGTCCAAACAAATTAATTCTCTATCCTAATTTTTGTTATAAACGTGTACATTTGACTGTACCACTTTATTAATAATATCACTAGCATTATATTTCTCGGCAATCCCGAGCGTTTTTTTTCATCTTCACACTAGCTCCGTCGGTGGTTGATTTTCAATTACACCTTTGTAAGGGACCAACAACGGCAACAATAGCCTTTTCTCTGTTTCCATGTAGTTTCATTTTCTTGTATCAATTTTACTACTTTTTTGTTATACGCAATACTTTCAGCCAAAAAGAAACGACGCTTACAACTTTAGTATATATGTGCTTACAACTGTCAATAAATAATTCAATATGTCAAGATGTGTCTGAAATTAGCTAGCGATTGATGCGCAGTGCGTTCTGCGCAGGCAAAAATATTAAATCAAAACATAAATCTCTGATCGGCTAATCTTTGATTTTCTAAACTCGATTAGTTAATATCAGTTTAATATGCGTCTCTTGAACCATGGGAGACATAATATGACAATTCGTATTAATACAGACTTACGTAAGGGCGATTTAATCTGGTTTTATGTTTGGTTTATTAATACGACCCTATGCGTGTCCAACTCTTTCATTGCGATTACGCCATAAGAAAATGCCAAATAAACGTATTGATATCTCAGTCTAAAATTGCGCAGAAATGTTGCGCGAAGGGGCCACCTAACGTTTACAAGTTTTTAACGCTCTGAACTGTGTACGATCTGAACTTCTGATTTTACTCCTCACGAAACTTTATACTGGGCGCTACGTATGAATATCAATTCTTGAGGAGTATAGTCCAAAAACTAGTTTAGTATGTACATACTCGTATTCACATTATCCTGTCTGTATCGAGTACTAATATATTGACCCTCGTTAACTTTAGATCATCCACACAGAAGAAGATAAATAGAGTTTTGTTATTTTAATCCGTAATGTGAATTATTTTACGAAACATTCATTTGCACAACTTGTAGTTTAATCAACTTTAGAAATATAAATATAGTAATAGAAGCAGTGAACTGAACGAAAATAAAGATGAAATGGAACAAAACGAGCAAAACATATACAAATAAACTACAAATGGGCCTGTTTCAACGCTTCACTGCCGTAATTTATGTAGGATTCGTGAATTTGACAGAGAAACGGGTCGAAATGTGGCACCGCGCCCAGTACCGAGTTAAACTGTGCTAAACACGCGACTGCCAGGATTAAGCGGATATTTGTACGTGTTACTGATAATAATAAATACCCGGATTATACATCTGAGCAATTAATGCTGTTTTCCGAGGAAGTGTCGATTTGTAATTGCTGTTTATTTTTGTTAGTCGTTTATTACAGCACATATTGTTTATGATTAAAGATGTGTTATATGAACGCGCATATAATGACTTAATGAAAAACTAAGTGTTCATGCATTACTATATTTCGATTTAATTATATTGTATACCTTGTTAAGGCATTATATGTAAGGAAAATTTCGACGACGGAATATTATTTGTCTTTTGTTATTGGGTAATGTTTAATTTGACTTCACTAAATAAATACATTATTATATTATTTCGGTTTTGTTTTGCGAATCATATTGGATTGCAGAAATGTTTACATAATGTGTGTTTTTTTTGTATTTTTATTTCACACAAAGTAGACTGAAGAAATATTTAAATAATGGTAAAAAATGTTATTGTAATGACGTTTAAGATATTTTAGGCTGACTCCCATGGATGACGCTAGATATAAATTAACTCATTTTATTCAAATAGATTTAAAATAATTGAAGTTTACCCCTTAAAAACCGATTTTTATACAGAGCGTCCGGTATGAAGTTTTATGAGGAGTAAAATGAGAGATTCAGATCGTATGAAGTTCAGAGCGTTAACAAAAGTGTAAACGTTAGGTGGCCTCTCCGCGCAACATTTCGGTGCATCTTTAGCGTGAGATATAAATATGTCTATTTGACATTTTCTTATGGCGTAATCGCAATGACGGACTTTGAAACACATAGGCTCGTATTAATAGACAAAACACAAATCCGTAACGTAAAACGCGATTACGTAAGTCTAGATTAATATGTATTACTAGCGTGACCCGTGCGAAGTCTTCGCATTATTTATTCCATTATGAAGCTCAGATGACAGATCAAACGAATATTTTACTAAAATTGACATATAGAGGCGCAAGTATCAAAAGCATTGAGCTAAAGCGCCACTTTATTTATACGTGAGTGGATTTGAAATTAAACAAAAATTTTACCGACCGTCAATCATATTGACGTTGAGCCGTTAGATGGCAGCATTGCTGTTTTGTGTATATAATTTTAATAATTAATTAATTTGCAAAAACAATAGCAATAATAAATTGTTTAGTTGTGAATGCCTATAGAGCAAGCAATTATCTATAAAATGATACATAATTTATGTGGATTAGTTGTGAGGTTTTTTCTAAAAAGGGAGTGTAACATCTTAACCTTAGCGTATTAATATATGATGATGATGATATGATGATGATGATGATCGTATTATGTCTCCCACGGTTCAACAGACGCATATTAAACTAGTATTAACTAATCGAGTTTGGGAAAGCAAAAATTAGCCGATAGGAGATTTTTGTTTCGATTCAATGCTTTCACCTACGCAGTACGTACTGTGCATCAATCATTAACTAATTTCAGACACATCTTGACGTACCGAAATATGTCTCACAGTTGTAAGCACAGATCATATACTAAAGTTTTAAGTGTCGTTTCTTTTTGGCTAAAAGTATTGCGTTTAACAACAAAGGAGTAAAATAAATACAAGAAAAAGAAACTACACGGAAACAGAGAAAAGGCTATTGTTGCAGATATTGGTCCCTTACAAAATGTGATTGAAAATAAACGCACCGACGAAGCAAGCGTGAAGTTGAAAAAAAACTCTTGTGATGCTATTGCCGAGAAATATAATGCTAGTGATATTATTAATGAAATGGTGAGTACAGTCAAATGTACACCTTTATAATGAAAATAGAATACAGAATTAATTTGCTTGCACGAATGTAACTTTTTTTTTATATTTATATACAGTGTTACCTATTTTATACATTCCAAGACAATCGTACTTAAGGAGTAAACTCTAGTCGCGCGTTGGAGCTGACACGTACATTTTTTTTTGTTAAAATATATTTATAATAATTTGGATTTAATATTTAACTGTCAATTTTTTTTAGAACGTTTATATGATTTTATGCCATTTTTTATCAAAGAGGTATAAGTAATTACGAAGAAGCACCATGTCACCCTGTAGGATCACTTGTATCGTGTAATATGATATTGATGACGGTGTTAATACCTTATTATCATAAGTGTAATGGAATTAACAAACACTCATCATGCAACTCTTCTATAGTGTTTATTTAAGTACTCATAACTTCTATTCAGCCTTTATTTGGTCACTCTGTCGGCTACTTACACACCAATTATAGGTGTGTTTACATTATATTAATCGATAATCAATTAAATACTACTTCCGTACACTTCAACTAACAATATATGTACTTTCTTAATATAATTTTTAAACGTTTATATCACTTTATGCCATTTTTTATCAAAGGGGTAAAAGCAATTATGAAGAATCACCATGTCATCCTGTAGGATCACTCGTATCGTGTAATACGACATTGATGACGGTGTTAATACCTTATTACCATAATTGTTGTGGAATTAACAAACACTCGTCATGCAATTCTTCTATAGTGTTTATTTAACTACTCCTAACTTCTATTCAGCCTTTATGTGCCCACTCTGCCGGCTACTTACGCACCAATTATAGGTGTGTTTACATTATATTAATCGATAATCAATTAAATACTACTTCCGTACACTTCAACTAACAATATATGTACTTTCTTAATATAATTTTTAAACGTTTATATCACTTTATGCCATTTTTTATCAAAGGGGTAAAAGCAATTATGAAGAATCACCATGTCATCCTGTAGGATCACTCGTATCGTGTAATACGACATTGATGACGGTGTTAATACCTTATTACCATAATTGTTGTGGAATTAACAAACACTCGTTATGCAATTCTTCTATAGTGTTTATTTAACTACTCCTAACTTCTATTCAGCCTTTATGTGCCCACTCTGCCGGCTACTTACGCACCAATTATAGGTGTGATTACATTATATTAATCGATAATCAATTAAATACTACTTTCGTACACTTCAACTAACAAATATAATTTTTAAACGTTTTTAATTTTATCCGCATATACGCATACTTCAACTAACAAATATAATTTTAAACGTTTTTAATTTTATCGTTTTTAATTTTATCTGAATATAATTTTTAAACGTTTTTAATTTTATCCGCATATACGCATACTTCAACTAACAAATATAATTTTAAACGTTTTTAATTTTATCGTTTTTAATTTTATCTGAATATAATTTTTAAACGTTTTTAATTTTATCCGCATTTGCAACGCGATTTTGTACAAAACTTTAAAAATTTTTGCTAATCAATAGGAAGGACTAAATACTATTTAATAATAATATATATAATAATAATATTTACGCAGATATTATACATCATATCTTGCTAAAATTCAAAAACCTGTTTCCACTTCGACCGTAATCGAATTAAACTCTACTCTGCCATTTATCACTAAACTCGTCAAATCTGGAACATTCGTTTGGTCTTTAGTTTATCTAATTATTGTAATATATTTCGAACAGCTACTTGTTTTATCGAAACAGGTTCGTGTTTTAACCAGCTCTCAACAAATTACTGGTACCTATACCACTAGTTTATCGAGGTGCCAAAGTGGGATAAGCTTTAATTAAAATATAGATAAAAAAATATTGTGTTAGCCGCGGTCGTAATTTTAGTCACCAGTTACCAATGTACATAGGTACGTTAACATGCGAGTGTTTTGGCATAAATATATTTTTACCAATATTATAATCTTTATTTAAGTGTTGTTAGTGTTCGACTACAGCGACAATTAGCAGATGAAAGATATAAAATAGAAATTTATAGATATAAAAGTGTGAGTGTGTATAAAAGTGTTGACCATATATTTCCACTGGTCAATCGCTAGAAGGGGTAAAGGCTTATTAATCGTGCTAATTTTGTTTTTTATTGGTTTGTTTGTTTTTTAAGATGCGATAAAAACAGCTTATACGAATATCATGAAACTTTCATTATCTTATGAATTATAGTACCCAGATCCACATAGGTCTTTAAGTTCTATCTTCTCAAAATGTGTGAGTGATAAACAATGAAAATTGAAGAGTAGACTCGGCTAATGCATCTTTTTATAAAAACTACAAATCCGCTATTGTTGATTGTCCTTAAAATAAAATTTAAAAGGTGACTTTTTTTCAGAAAATTGAAAGTAATATTCCTAATTATGTGTCATCTTTTTTGTACACACGATACTTGCGCACATTGTTCAGCGTCGCTCGGAAGTATAACCCGCGAACAGCTGCGAAGACATCGCCACTGTGGGTAAACACCGTGCTGTGGGCAAGTATTGGTTGTGTTAACAAGAGTTACGTTTAATATTTCTTTTTGCACACAGTTAGAAGAAGAGCGTGCTTTACGTTTTATTTCAAAGACAATTTATTCCTTCATTGCCAACGAATAGCGTCTTTCTTTATCCAACATTTATTCGCGGACACTGCGTATATCGTTTGTTATAAGCGTTAGGTACTCGGCTAAAGCATAGCAAAACAGGAGAGAATACGGTTATATAACAAATTAATGTAAATATTACGCGCACCCATTTTAATTTGTTTGTTAATAAAGTGTCTTTTGTTTGCAAATGAAGGCATATATTTGAAGGAAGAGCTGTAATCTAAATTCCATTTTTAACCGCAGCAAGCATTGTCGTCAGTTGGTTTACACCTGCCCCCCCCCCCCATCCACAGTCCCACACGTGTCTTTTTTTCACTCCATCTTTTCTACTCTGTGCATCTCAAACTGTTTAATCACTTTCATTGATAAGATTCAATGTTTTTACAAGAAAATAATGTTTTTTACCATTTTATTTTCCTTTTCACGCGAATGAAGCGCAAAAAGTGTCAAAAGCTTGTAGCGAATACATTGCATGCCCGTATAGCAATATTCCATTGCGATCTCCGATAGACTGCGCACTGAATATCTTTAACTCGATCATCAGAAACACTGCAGTATTTCGACTTATTCAGCTGTTCGATTCGCAGTTCTAGAATTAAGATCTTAGAGAACTCTGCTGATTCACAGCCAGCACACTATTTCTAATTATGTTCTTTTCTCGTCGTTTTTGTTTTCGAAAAGCAATGATGTTTTTCTGCTTATTACCTTGTCTCTTAATTGCTTGGTGTGTACTAATTTTGTTTACACCTTAACACCTAGTTGTAAGTTGTGCAAGTATTTTATGAACAAAACCTGTCAAGTAGAGTCGAACTCGCACTATGAAGGTTGCGTACACACTTAGGAACTTATAACCTTAATTGTACTTAGTATTCCTGTTAAACTATTAACAAAATTTTAATTTCTTCGAACGAAAATATACTGCCTAATATTTTTTTTCACAGGCGCATATTTAAAAAATATTTCTTTTATGTGAGATAACTACAAATTAAAAAGTACCCAATAGGTTTCGATTTATTTGCTAGTGCCAAAATATTCGGCATAAACGGCCATATTTTTTGATAGGGTTGACTTAGTAGCTTCAAGGGACCGTAGATCCAAGAATTTTACATTAATTTCAACTTAATACCTCCACGCGTTCCTGGGAAAAATGGTCTTGACAGACGGACAACGAAATGATCATATAAGGGTTCCTTATTTCCTTTCGAGGTACAGAATCCTGAAAATAAATAAGAAATTTTTACACCTTTAAAGAATTTATAATACTGGAATTATATAAATGAAAATAAAATTAATTAATAAATAAACTTAACGCTCTATAAATAAAACATATTTTTAATTATTTTGCTTCCACGTAGTTTGGGTTCTTTTGTCCATTTGACATGTTAGTTCTCTTTTTCCGCAATTAATTTCAATTTACGTTTACCGCACGTCTTACTTAATTTTTTAAAGCTTGCTTGCATATTTCTATTGCACTTGTTTTATTTTTATTGATAATTAAAGTAAATTATTACAAACAATATACTTGCGACGTATAAATTTATAAACAACCAAAACATAACAGAGAAATCATAGTTAAGAATGATTTTTATGCTTTCTCAATTACTCTGAGGCGATAACGTCTCACCTTTTTACTCTTTACTTATCTATTCTCATTCGAGTGGAGTACATTTTATGTTTATGCAGTATTTTACCACCCTATGTTTTATTTATAATTACTTGTGATATATTTTAAAGTGAAATAGAACTTCAAAATTGGGGCAAAATTAGTCAAGTTCATCTATTTCTTCAACATATCGCTTATTCTAGTGGTATGTTATATAAGATATAATTATTTAAGAGACTTCTATTAACATTTATTCCATCCGGTCACAGTGGTTATTAGGTCTATGCATCCGGTTGACCTATTATAATGTATACCGTCTTTTTTACACCACTTTGTCTACCATACTTTGCACGAATTGCTGTATCGGTAAGTGAAATGCGAGGGTTGAAAGTAATATGATATTTCCGCTTAAAGGCGTACGTGCATATATAGGTTTTATCCAGTGTCCTTTTCCGAGTACGCACTTCAAGTGACAGTTCTGTAACGTTAAGAACTTATTATTTGTGTACAACTTCACCAATCAAAACACGATATTTAACATGACATCCAACACACGTTTTACTAAATCATATGTTGCGACCAATCATCGTCTAGGCTGGTGTAAGATCGAGTAAAAACCAATGTCTTACGCTTCGGATATTAAATGCGTATTTTATATTTTATATTGAAATCTGCTAAAAGGTCAACTATTGCCAATTGTTCAAAATTATGTGTATATTGTTTTTGTTTATAAACTAGCTGGTTACAAAGTAAACACTTGTCAAATTACATTAACGACATTAATTCTGTAGAAAGGAAATGCTTTTCGCCACATCCGTGCGTCCCTCCATCTGTCATAGTTTCGTAGCTCCTGCAATTGACGATTAACCATAGGCAAATTTGCAGATTAATGCTTTAAATAAATGCAGATTTGTGAAATACTTTTATTTGTATCTTTGTACGTCTGAAAGATATAGATTAAAGATTTAATCTGTTTTTACCCAATTCGATGTTTGTAATAAATTAGTTAAAAAATCTAACATTATTCTTAAAAAAAAATAATTTGATGAAAACATAAAGGTCAAATTATTTCATTTATCGTAAGGTAATTAGTCTCGGCTCATGATTTGGTAGAAATCTATTTGTAATATATAAAATCTATTTGTAATATATAAAATCTATTTGTAATATATAAAATCTATTTGTAATATATACAATTTATTTGTAATATATAAAATTGTATATATTACAAGTTTTTTGTGTAATTGTAATTTTATATGAAACTGTAATTTTATTTGTAGATGTGTCCTGTAAACTTTTTTATTTCTTCTTTTCGTGATTTTCGAAATGTGGAATCAAGTTTCTCGGATAATTGGAAGAATTAAAAAAAATTGTTAGTATTTTTAAGTGACTCGAGCGCAATGGCATCGATTAACAATGACATTTTCGGCAATCTTCGGCTTAGGACTCTACAAAAGGGTAGTAAACTATTACGGTATATCAGCAGGAAACGGAGAAAAAGGAACCTCCACTCAAGGGAATCTATAATAAAAAACTTACTACTTTATAAAAACTTACTTGAAATAATTTTAATTAAAAGCACTAAACTGTTACATTGAAGAATTTAAGGTGGAAATACATATTGGGCATCACTTTGAAACTTAACGAACCAAAAATTAGTTAAACAAATAATTCAGTATTCTTCGGTTTTTTTTTGTCATATAGATTACGTCATGATAATTAAACGTTTAAGTGTAATTACGATTTAGAGCACAAGAGAAAAACATATTTTTTTCTCAATAATAAACCCTAAATTCAAAAATGTTATGAATTATTTTCGTTTCACATTTCCGAAAGAAAAGTATTTGCCTTACGAATCAACTATCAGCTTGTATAATCCGGTATTTGCTACAAAGGATAATAGAGCTACAGGTGATAACTGCCAAAGAGTAAACAAAATCGTTAATTCATATTTATAAATAAAATCTTAGCATACAAGTTTTAAGTACATAATTAACCAACCAAACTAATCTTGAAATGGTCGATAGCATGGACTTAATAATTAACGCTTCAATTGATGGTGTACGGGGGAAGTCCATTAAATTTTCAGCATTGACATAAAAAAATTCGATTCATCTTCCAATTTTACATAATCAATTTTTTTGATAAAAATAAAAATGTTAAACTACGTAACGTAATTTTAGAAACCTGTTTAAAATTACGTTACGTAATTTTAAACTGGTTTTGTGAAAGACGGTGGTACAATCATAAGGTACGTATGGAGGTTAAAGCTTTTTACACGATGTAAATATTATTGTGTCAAATGCATGTACGGACTTCGTATATGTCATTCTAAGTAATATTCTAACGTTCAATAGCGTAGTGGCAGTGGCATTGTTAATTTTTTAAATATATTTGTTTCGGGGGGAGGAGGAGGCCCGCGCGTGCGCCGATGTGATCGCAGCGTAATAAAGGCTAGTAGGAAGAGTATCGGAGTTGCCCCAAGAGGGGGCGTGTCGGCGGGTTGTTATCCGTGGTCGCGTGGCGGAAAGCCTCGCGACCCGCGCCTGGCGGCAAATTACAGAGTCGGCGGTGACACGCGACACGGCGGAGCCGGCGAGGTCGTCGATCGCCGCGACCGACGGACGATGCGTTCCCTGGAAGTGCGTGCGTTCTTTCCACATTGCGTGCCGCAATGAGCAAGAATAATCATAAGAATCTCAATAACCCTCAAGATCACATCTCGTTAATTAAAAGGAAGTGGGGTCACTTTCAAAAAGTCATTTCTGTTTGAAAATTAATGTCTTTAAAATAGGTATTGGGTCTGTTAGACTTAAAAGTTTAATTGTTAATTTGCTACTCTGGATGAATCACAAGTTTTTTAAAAAATTCGCACGATAAGGATTTCGTATCTATATAAAAACACAAAATGTGGATATAATGAATTTTTTAACGTAGCATTTTGAAAATATAGGACTGACTTTGTAGTTTTTTTAAACTGCATACCATATATTTTTTCAAGATACAGGTAGATTGATAGATAGACAGATGGAGATGGAACCACAATGTTTAGTTGAAAGTAAAACGAAAAAACAGTGAAATATTTTTAAATCGTCGATAAACTATATCACTTACTTGTTTACTTGCAAAAAGGTAATAACAAGTAATTAATTTAGTTGTAACTTGCTAGTTTGTATACTAATGTTTTAACTGTTTCTTGTTAACTTACCAGTTTGTTTGTTATTGCTTTAAATGTTTTTTTTACTTCATTTGTTATTTACAATTGTATTCACAGTTGTGTTGCAACATTCCACAACATATGTTTTACCAGGCCCTTTGGTCGACTGGAAGAGTTTGCTCCTATAGCAATAAGTAAGGCTTATTTACGTTAAATTTATTGTTTACGTTAAAGTTAATAAATAAATACTTTTTAAACCAAAAAATGTATTTATTATTTCCTTATCTTACCGAGATTAATGAAGAAGCAGTGTTACACTCGCTTGATTTCGTCGTATTTGTCATATTATATGAGAAGTTTTTCTGACTTTCTCCTTAATTTTTCTTTTGTTTATGAAATTTTCCTAAAAAATAATTCAAAACGTAATGTAGTTTTATGAATTATACCTTTAAAAATAGTTTTTCACTCATTTTCACCCTTTTTTGCCAGTTTTAGTAAAATAACTATTTTCGAATGTTTTTTTTTTGATAGTAAGCAGTTTCATTGCTACTTTATGTCAAACAGAACTCGAATCACCATGTATCTATGATTCGGTGCCGTTTATATTAGACTTGGAGTGTTCCCCAAATACTTATATCCTGCATAATAACATGATCTTTTTCAATATTGTCTAAAAATTCTCTCTATTAACGTCTGTTCAGAAAATTATCACCAGAAAGATATTAGGAGTAATCTAAATAAATGGTTTCTTCACTTTTAGTTTATTAAGGTTTATATTTGACATACATTTGAAAAAAACATCCTATTACTGTTTTTATTTTTGGTTATTTTTGTTAATGCTCCAGTTAATTATCGATATTTACAGACAGAAGCTAAATGATGAAAGTTGCAATTGCCACTAACAATCAAACTGTAAAGCTAATTCTGTCTGTATTTCTTTGTTAAAATGTTTACAGTCGCAATTTTTTTAATAATTGTGTATTAGTATGGAAAGTTTCAAACGAGTGTCTGTTTCCAGAGAATCTAAATATTTATGGAAAGATAACTTTCAGTGCAGTAAAAAAATTCTTGGTCCTGCTGTAAGTGTGGTTTTTAATTTAACTTAATTCAAAAGGAAAAAAAATATAGGGGTTGTTTAATGTATTGTAAATAAAGCTGGTGTTAGATCGTTGCATTTGTGGTGATTACGGACGCAATTCAGAGTTAAGAGTAGCTGTATCTGTAATTATAATATCACGAACATTTTTATGAGTCGAATTAGATAGTTCTAAAGACAAGAATAATTTGAGCCGTGTTTGAATTAATTTAGATACCAACTGATCAATAAATAAAGTCTCGTTGTAGAATAATTGCCTTCTTTACTTACAAAATTAAAAGTAGAATTTAATTTTATATTTAATAAATCAAATGCTAATCTTTAAAAGACATAACTAATAAGCTAAGTACTAAAAGGCCGAATACTCTTGAGATATCATAATCGCCAATGCTATTTGTAAATTTCCTAAAAGACATAACTAATAAGCTAAGTACTAAAAGGCCGAATACTCTTGAGATATCATAATCGCCAATGCTCTTGGTAAATTTCCTAAAAGACATACTCGTAACTAATAAGCTAAGTACTAAAAGGCCGAATACTGTTGAGATATCATAATCACCAATGCTCACGTTAAATTTCCTAAAAGACATAACTAATAAGCTAAGTACTAAAAGGCCGAATACTGTTGAGATATCATAATCACCAATGCTCACGTTAAATTTCCTAAAAGACATAACTAATAAGCTAAGTACTAAAAGGCCGAATACTCTTGAGATGTCATAATCACCAATGCTCTTGGTAAATTTCCTAAAAGACATACTCGTAACTAATAAGCTAAGACTAAAAGGCCGAATACTATTGAGATATCATAATCACCAATGCTCTTGTTAAATTTCCTGAAACAAAGATTTCATAACGTTTTTAATTTATTCAGAAAATTAAATATTTTCTGAATAGATTAAAAACTGCCTAAAATAAATAGTAATTGAAACAATGTTTACGTATACGTTACAAATTATATGGATCAAAGAGACTATTATTGTGTTTTACAACAGAAGTTAATAGGTTTCTCTATATTATACAATATATTCTTCGAAGTAAAATGGCAAATGACATGTAAAATGTATAGCAAAATGGAAACGCAATAGCGCAATATCCATAATGCGCACTTATGGAGCTGAACCACGGACCGTACCAGCGGTAAACATGGTGTAATTACCCAATTCAGCGAGTGGAAACGCGGGCCGGGATTGCGTGGGAACGTAGATGGTCCCTCATTTCCATATGTCGCGCCGTGATCTACCGGCCGAGGGCTCTCTCCCGTGACGTCGGCGGGAGTAACCAGCTCGTGTGTTACAAGCTATGACAGGGCTAATGATAAGTCGCGACGGTCGGTGAACTTACCACTCTGCGTGAGGAATAAGACAAATTGATAGTTATGTGACATTAATAACCTTGGCCGGTACAAAACTAAGGCAACGCGAACCGGATGCAGGTGAAAATGTTATTAGTGTTTAGACACAGTAAAACCCTTTTTACTTGAATGACGCTTGGGATAATTGACATTTGAAATCATGAAATGAAAATTGGAACCGATTTATATTTTTAATAGCGATACTAAAATAATGACGTTTCAATTCATTTGACATTACTTTCAAATCCATAAAAAGAAAGATTTTCTTTTTTTAGTCCCACAAAAATGAAAAAAATGAAAGCATCAAGAAGAATTATTTGATTTTTTCCATCGTGATACATGTTAAATGAAGCTTTCTAATCATTTGTCATTACTTAGCAATAATTTAAAGTGAGAGTTGGAGACTAGTTGCTGGCCAAAAACGTGTTCTTATGTGTCATTTCCATATAGGTGGAAATGTCCGATGCATTGTCAAAAGGTACCATCGACAATTCTTTCTAGAGAGTTCGGCTTTCAATACGGTTTCAGAAACCAAATCTGTTTATGGATATTGAAATTTGTGAAACAATATATTTATGGTTCTGTACCCAAAAAGCTAAAAAACGGGAAAGGTTACTCACGTATCATTTGGTATAGGAACTTGCAATTTAGCATAGTTAGTATAGATAAAGTATATTAACCCTCATAAATGTCAAAACAGGTAACGCTCAAAAAAATTTACTTGAAAATTTTGATAAGAAAAATGAAATACGTTTGAAAAAGTGAATTTGAAGGATTCTGAAAAAAATTCAAAATATTATGTAAGATATTTCTAGAGATATTCTCTTCCTGTTAAAATTCCCACTGAAATGTTTAAACGTTCATTTTTCGTCTATAAGGCATCTTCTAGGTAGGAATGACATTTTTTATTATGGCAATCTGAATTGACATTTAGTTTGTACTGTAACTTTTTTACAAGTAAGTTCTTAACTAGTGTTTTTGCGTAACTTATTATGCTAGTTAAGGTGTTAAACTTGATAGGTTAAATTGGTCGATTTCATGAAAGTAAGAATCCACGCCTATTCTTCGCTTGGAGAAAGTTTGTCAATTTTTGTCATAATTTTTGTAAGCGAACGCACGTCACATCTAGTCGCATTTCAAAGTTAGTCGCGCTAAGACAAAACTCTTTTCCTTTGTAAAATACATTATTTTTTGTTGGAAAATGATTGTATACTCTGTCAAAAGTTCGAAAAATATCTTAAATAAACACGCGGAAAGACATATTAACTTAAAAACTATGTCACTTCTCATATGTAAGCCCACTTCCATTTAACTTTTGTAATATTTCTTGTTCCCATGTAATTAACCGCCATTTGAAATTAATAAAATGTTAAGTGAAGTACATGAATAATTGTAAACTCCAAAATATGATACGGTATATTCTGTAATGAATATTTCGATAATAGAAATTGTTTATTACATTAATTTCTAAATAGTTATTTGATCGGAAGTCAAAATCATATCGCAATTGAAGACATCGGTGTTGTAGTTTATTCAACGTACTGAGTATTTTTTTACGGTAATAATTGGATTGCTGAAAATTTCAATTCCGGTAAAATATTTTAATTGTTACATATAATTTTAATTGTTATATACAAATGACTAAATTTTTGCTGGAAATATATCTCAAGGACAAATGTTCGTATTTAATGGTATAATTTATGATAAGCAAAATATTCCTTGACAATATACAGAATATTTTCCATTATACTATGCTATTAACATTTTTCTTTATAGTCGTGTATTTTAAACTTTTAATTTTTCACTGCAACGGTATTAAATTATTGTTTCTTATAATATATCAATTTTATCGATATTTCGACATTTTGTAAATTATTTTCTATTATGACATTTTTTAGCTATTTTATTTGCATGATTTTTGTAATACTTATGTTTATGACTATTTGAACGATTTATTAATTTTTATTTAAAGGTTCCCAAAAGACAAGGTACTTAGAAAAAAATGGATGAGTATTTTGAGACTTAATTCTAAGAACCAGTTACCAACAAGAAACAGCACCGTTTGCACGCAACATGTCACAGCTAGTTCTTTGTAATATGTGAAAAAGAATTTTTGAAAATACATATTCCATTGCTAAATTTATACTATGAGACGTGCATGATGCAGTTTGTATTTATATAGTATAAAACACACGTTACATTTAAAAAGCATTCAATATAGTTATAGATATAGATTCCAGTTGGTTTGTCAATTGGTATTCTGTATCTATGATACTTTAAATACAAATATATATATATATATATATATATATATATATATGTGTGTGTGTGTGTGTGTGTGTGTGCTTGCGTGCGTGCGTGCGTGCTTGCGTTCGTGCGTGCGTGCGTGCGCACAAACTGCGTTATTTTTCTTTTAATTTAATGTAAAATTATTGACATGTCTTTCACAGGATAATATATGATTAATTATGAAAAATCGTCATAATTTTGGCAAATAAAGCACTCATCGCACACAAAGTAATCATCTTACTCCTACGTAGGCATTTCGAAATTGGAAAGAGCGGGACCGCTTTTGTTCACGAGGTTTGTTGTTGTACATAAGAAATATTTATATTAAGTAAGTATTCTATTAATTTGTTTTAACCATTTTCCTAGTTTTCAAAACTCGACGACATAAAATTAATTTACAGAGTAAATATTATATAAGTTCGTGATTTGCTATCATCGCACAAATCTCTACATGCATACGAAAGAATCGTTGGTGTTTATTATGAAATTGGTCTTGTTTTATTAAGCAAAAAAAATTAAAATATTCATTTAAAATTTTACAAAGTAGTAAATAAAAATACTATGTCCCTTACTATTACACTATATTTTCTTTTCTTTATCTATTCAATTACAGCTCCGAATTGATCTACATCGTGGCACCCCATTGTGACTTGACAATGATCTTATAAACGCTGGAAAATACCCAAACGTGGTGTATTTTTACGTTATTATTACATTCAATTTGACTATAGACAGCGTTTTGTTATTTCTAATATTTCTTTTTCGTGCATTACTCCTCTGTAATATATCGAAAAATCCCTATTAACATAACAAATGCGACACGTTGTTTATGAATTTGTTTGTCTTTTTTCACTCTTATCAGTTCATCGGGTTTTATTGAAATTTTTCGTACATGTCATAGATTCAAGAGATATATAATTACACTATCATTTAGATAACAAACTGATTGCGCTGCTCAAAACTTACATCCTAAGTTCGCGACGATGTACACCTATACACAAAATGAAGGTTTTAATGATAGTTTAACGTCCTGTGCAATATATTTAACAGGAGGGAAATTTTGAATTTTTTTTAAATTTAATTTTTAATTTAACATTGGAAATCTTAGAAATATTATATATATAATAGGGAATTTTAATAGTTACGACCAGTATTGGGAATTTTAATAGTTTCGACCAACATTTCGGGCCTTACACCTTAATACTGGGAACAGCCAACTAATAGAAACGAAAACGGGTCAATTGTTGCAAATACGTTGCATGACTTACGTCATTAATTTTGTAAGGACGAAAAACAAAGATTCTTTCACCGAAGACCAACACCAATCTCACTTCGATGACCAATAACACGATGGCATGATTCTCCGAGGGTGGCTCACTGGTAGCGACTTCTGGAGGGGCGGGCGGTGGCGCTGAGCGCGCGAGGTGGTCGACCCGCGCGACACGGCTGCGCCGCCGCGGCGATAAGCGGTGTCGGCAGCGGCAGCGCCTGGCGCGACTAATGGTCGAGTGGCTCGTCTAAAAAGTCAAGATGCGCCGCGCGAGTCGCCTTCTCGCATTGTTACCTTGTTAGGCCCAGTGGCGCACCGTCGAGTTTTTTTGGTTTATGTTTTAAAAATTATTTTCGCTTGAATTTCTCCGCATAATTTCAGTTTCACTTGAACCAGTAAATTTTAGAGTAGCTCTGTGCAGAGTTAGGGAAGTTATTTCTAAATATATTTTCAAATTATGATTAATGCACGAGCGTACAAATCTACATATATACAAATATAAGGCATAATTACTGTTTTAGTATAGTATTAATAGTAATAAACGAAACAAATCTTATTTGGCATATTAAAAAAATCATTAATTTTGCTACATATTAATTAAGATCTCTGGTAAATCTAAAATTATAGAAACAACGAGACAGACAGACATGATAAAGTCATAAGATCCGTAGTTTGAATATACAATTCCCAAAAATAATATGAAGTTATTTATATGAATATTTGAAGTGTAAGCCTGTGTGCTCATTTGCTAAGACTAAATGTTCGAAAGTGATAGTCACATCATTTAGATAAAATTATTATTAGTGGTTTGTGTGTACTTGCCTTTAAGTTGGTTCCTTTCAAATTTCCTTTTATAACAAGTGGAGTCACCCGTCCGACATTAAACGAAAACTCAGTCGGCACTAGTCATAAATGCTTTAAAATAGTGAGATAAACAATTACGAAAAGAATAAAAAAATGTTTTTTCAAACAAATTAAATAGCATGTAACATAAACACAATGTGCAATGTGTTACAGACTTGCTCGGCGCGCGGTCGCGATCGAATCAAAGAAAAATATATTATTCTCCATACTTAAGGCCCAAATCAGAAAATGTTATGAAATAATTTCGTCTTGTATTTTCGAGAGAAATCTGATATTAAATATATCCAAAAGTTGCGAAATTTTAAATCTTTATTGTAGTTTTCAGGTAAATTTCTACTAACATTGTTTTTAATACTTTTGAATTCAGCAGTTTCAGAGATAGAGAGGAGATTCCGTAAGTAGAGAAGAAGGAAAGAGGGGAGTTTTTATGGACAATATCTCTACAGCTGTGTCACATAAAATTGTGAAAAAAATAGTTTCAAAATCCTTATAGCTTGCACTTTTAATTGGTATTCCACACATGGAATGAAAAAATGCCGATTTTTTTCCCCTCAAAAAATTCCACATATATATTTGTGAATGTTAACTATTCACATATACGCGGGTTAATATCCAATTTTCAACTTGCTATGTCAAAAGCTTTCTGAGGAAAAAATGTGAACTTGTATCAATATACAAATATAAACTTTTTAGTAATATATCAAAAGAATTATAAAAACATATAAACTAAATATTTTTGGAATCCCCGTAATTTGCTATTTCGCGGTACAAAGTCCCCAGAGAACGAACAGACAAATGGACACATGAGTTATCCCATCAGCGTTCTATTTGTCTTCTTTTTGAGGCACGAAAGTCTAAGAAACTACCACTGGATTTGATACTGACAGGAGTCCGGAGGTAGTGAAATCCATCTGATTTCACGTAACAATTAATGCACAAATTTATGTTCATAACGTATCTCAGAGGAACTTCCTGCTATGTCCAATGAGAGTATATTTCTTATAACGGATCGTTTGCGATATTGTTTGCAAGTGAATACAATACAAGATACGCCACTGGCTCGGCAAGTGTATGCGCCGCGTCCGTGTGTATGTCGACGGTGATATGATGATTAGAGGAGCGGGCGGCACGCGCGCGCCCGACCGCGAGTCGCGTGCGCTGCCACAGGGTGGGTAGGCGGTGCCCGTCGTCTATACTTTTTCATGTGCAAAACTTTTTTTTTAATTGGTGATCAGAAAAGTCCAAACTCAGAAAGTTTTAAAGGCAGCTTTGATAACTTCATTGCGATCAAGTTTCATAAAAAAAATGAATTTAAATAAGTGGAACCGTCAATTATTTTCCATTTTCTATTTCATTTATTATTGCTAGGTCTAAAGCTTTATCCGGTAAAATTTATCGCATGCGAGGGAGAGCTGGAAACATATGAGAGAAATATTAAAAATATAATAACATGTTACTAATTATGGAACTCCATCTTTTCAAGATGCTTCTGTTAGTTTCATTTGTAACTTCCTAATATGGAAAGAAAATCTTACAACTCACTTCCTAAAATGTTACAACTCACTTCCTAAAATGTTACAACTCACTTCCTAAAAAGTTACAACTCACTTTTCATACATTTCTAATTGTCGTATCCATTAGAATCTTTGCTAATTTCTGCAATTCCGATGACAATACAATAAAGTGATTTCATCGAGCTCATGATGATTGATGGAGAAGAGAGGGAGTCATGGGAACTTCTCAATGATTAACAGTAAACACCGAGTAAGGGCTCGTTAAATTCATTTTAAGGAATCCTTTGGTTACAAAGCATGCTTTTAGTTTTTTCTTTAAACTATTTTTTTCTTATTAATTAGAATAATAGGGGAAAATTGTCGTGTTGATAAATTATTATTACAATGTTACATATAATTAAAAACAAACGCAAAATTAATTTTAATTATGAATTTGCTAATTTTGTTTATGTTTGTGATTCTTTATTTCTATGAATCCTTATATTAAAGTATTTATTGATATTAAAGAAAATTGGAGATTTTTTTATATTATTCTCACATAAATCTGAAAAATCTGAACTTCTTTTCCTTAAGTAAATCTAAATTTATACATATAATCGATTATAAAAAATATTTTATTCTAATTGATTTATAAAAATAAATTAAAATATCGAACGTCGCCTCCATACAAATTTTCATAAAAAACTCGTATTTTTAATTGAAAGAAATTTAAAATGTTTCAGATATGGAGGATTTAGGATTAGTGACGTAAACATACTAACTAAATAAAAAAAACAATTTTGATCCTTACTATGGTATAAAACCTGTTATATTTTTTATTGAAATATGCGTGACTAATATTTTTACTAACGTTTAAAGATATGCAATATTTTAACAGCTTCAAATTTATCCTGTCAGAGGTATCGAGAAAAAGTGGTGGCTTTAAAAAAGACTAACACTGTAAGCCTGCTTGATTATAATGTAGTTTTAGAACATAAAAAACAGACGTATTTTTGCTTTCATAAGGAAAAGACTGTAAAAAATTTACAACTAAAAACCACGTAAGTAAAATTTTACTCTCAAAATAGTATTTAGTTACTTGACATTACATTAGAAATGATTAATTCTTGGATCATTTTTCTTCATATCGTGATACAGCTATGAATAAATCGTCTTGCGATGATTTCCATAGATACCTTTATCTTGTTCCAAATCTGTTTTTTTTAACTTTCCCTTAAAAATTTTGTGAAAACTTACTTTACACCTAGAGTACAGTTGACGGTGACGGGTAAATGTATGACGTCCCCACAAAGTGTACAGAAGCGCTCCTAAGCACACGGGTGGTGGACGCCAACTATTGCCCAGGCACCCGGTGCGGCCGCGATCGGCGAACCGTAAACGCCGTATCTCCGACTCGCGAACGGAATTAATTCCCATTAATTAAAGGCGGGCGGGCGAGCAGCTAATTATAATTATAAAGTAAAAAGCGCGCTCGGTGCCGTACTGGCCGAGCGCTGCATACCATTAACCTTTTTCCGGTGCGCGCGCGCTGACCGAACGCGCTCCCATTACGATATCGCCACGGGAAGGCGGTCACACACCGGCGCTGTGGAGACGGAGAAAAAAAATGACCAGATCGAAAAAGTTCATGGCCCCTTTTAAGGTTACTTATAATTTAGAAGAGAACTAGGATATCCACCTTATCTTTATAAAAGTTTTATGTGATTATTTTCCCCTTTCATAATAGACGAAGTCTAAACCTAAGCTTTTAGTTAAAAACGACCGATTGTTTTATGAACGTTTGGTGCAATATAAATTCTGGAGTTAGAAACAAGTTGGTAGAAATAGATAATACCAGACGTATTAAAAATTGCAGCATTTTATTAAATGCAAGATTTAATAACTCTCATCTAATAATACTATATAACATTCTGGTTTCGATAGTTAATATTATTTTTTTTAATTTAGTCCATAATTTGTATTTCTGCAGAAGATATATATATATATATATATATATATATATATATATATATATATGTATATATATATATATATATGCCATTCACAATTTATCTACCGATTGGACCAAAACATCTAAATACATAAAAAGAAATATATACCCATGAATAATATAATCAATTAAAGCTTGCTTGCTAGGTTCCCTTTACATGGTTTTGATGCTGATAGGTTTGCGAGGACGGTATTTAGTTGAGCAGTCACATTTGTAACTGCAGACCGCACTGACAACAAAGAACGCTGTCGTGACGATATCTAGACGAGCTTATGTTGGCCAACAGACTCCGCTTTGGAAATTGTTTATTAAGGAAAGAATTTCGCAAGGTGTTTCCATATTTTTGTCTACCTGCTGTATGACACACGTATAACCTATTATGTGGTTTTAGAGCACAATGGGTCATTTTACTTTTTAGTTTCGTAAGAAAGTCGGATGTGATTGCAAAATTTACTTTTCAGTACTGGGGTACGAATATTTTTTTTATTTATCTCCGCGTAACCTAAGAAAAGATAAAAATCGTGTAGGAGAAGTTTGTAGGTAACATATTAATTTACAACTATTATTTATAACGCTTAAGCAATATAAATAATAAAAAAGTTATGAGTGGATAAATAAAAATAAATTAAGAGATCAAATATTTTGGGATGACACAACTTATATTTTTAATTCTACAATAAAAATGTTTTTAGTTTTGTTTAAGCATTTAAAATATCATATTATTTATTACCCTATCATATTATTTCTATTGCTTATTTTCTTCATCGTATATGTTTTAATTGTTTTTAGGATTCCGTTACTCAAAAGGGATAACGGAACCCTTGTAAGATCATTCACTTGTCTGTCCGCCCGCCGTCTTTCTCTGAAACCGTTTGACGTAGAAATTAGGCACAGTAATAAAACATGTTAAGCTGCACATATCGCAATAGTTAAAACTCAAAAATATGCATTTGAAAATTTTAGGGAGGGAAAATTAAATACTTGAATTTTTTTTAATTCCATATAAAGTGCGTTCGAAAGGACTAATTATAAGTATTTCAAAAATATTTTTTCATGATTGTGAGTATATTTTCAGATTTTATACTGAACAATATGCAAAATAAATATGTTACCCACCGTTATTTCCGAAACTACTTAAACTAATATTATGAAAAAAAACATGGGTGTTCAGGGGTCCCCACACAGGTTGTAGGAAAACTATAGCGATGATCCTAGATGTCCTAATTTTTTAAACATTTCACCTGTTTTTACGGCGACAAAAGTCACAATAGGAAATTACATTTCTCTCTTCAAAGCCGATTTTCTCATATTCTATTTTCAAAGCCAATTTTCTCATATTCTATTTTCAAAGCCAATTTTCTCATATTCTATTTTCAAAGCCGATTTTCTCATATTCTATTTTCAAAGCCGTTTTTCTCATGTTCTATTTTCAAAGCCGTTTTTCTCATATTCTATTTTCAAAGCCGATTTTCTCAGAAACCAGACGACGTAGAAATTTTAAATTTGACGTAATAATACATCGTTACAACCCATATATTTTTTACATATTTCACATCAATAACTTCTTTAAAATATTTCTATTACAATTAAAGAGATGGTAAATAACGTTCTTAATTTTTTTCTCGTTTTATTTATCATTTAAAAATTAAATGTAGTATAAATATAACAATTTTTTCAACAATTTTAAGTTGCATATGTAAAAAGTTATTCTAAAAATAAGGCAGACCCTTATTTTGGAAACTACGAAGCAAAAAATCATAAAATTTTTTTTAAAAAGTTTAACAGAAATACTATTCACTCTTAAATGTTTATAAGTGCCGAAATGTGTACGGAACCCTAGGAGTGCGAGTTCTACACGTGCTTTGTAGGTTTTGTTTATTCATAACGCGAATTTATAAATTGAAGGTGTAATATTTCGTTTGTAACATAACACGATTGCACGATTGCATGACAAATTCTGTCATCATTGCTGTAAGGCGTGTTCAAAATAAGAATGTCAAGTGCGTTATTCGCGAATAATCTTTTAAAACACACGATGTATCAAACTTTCTTCTCATGGCGAAACGAATGAATTAATAAACTTCGAATGAAAAAAAACCTATTAAAATGAGATACTTATTGCTGACAATGCTTAAAGAAAAGGTGAAAATCATTTTTATTATGTGATGGAAACAACAATTCAGATCACCTCGAAGTTTTTCCTCGTCCTACTTCTTCTTTTATTTCTGCTCATAACTTTTTTGTCATTAATATGATATTATCATTATATTATTTATTAGCAAAACGCTCTTCACAACATTTTTATCCATCTCACAATTATGATGATAAAACGAAAAAAAATCTAAGGCCACAGCTCTATTTTCAAAATAACAGCCAAATGAGTACATCGAAAACTCAAATTTACACTTACGGTCGAACCTTCGGGTGCGGTCGGAAACTCAGGAAAAGTCACGGCTATTTTTATAACATCTGCTCTATGTTAGAATGGTGTACGCCTGCGAGGAGTTCATTGAACTCACTAGACTTAATTTTCACTGTCTTACTCGTAATTACCAAAAGCCTCTCTCTGTTAACGCAATTTTATGCATTTTTGCTTATTTATATTTAAAATTTGACTCCCTAAAATCTTCCTAAATATTAATGATTTAGTTTGAAATGATTAATTTACAGTGTCATCTAGTGAGATCAAAGTAAAATATTAAACTTGTACGAATTATTGTTCAGTTCAAATACGACAAAAAATCATTTGGTGTGCGTTCGGCGCCCGTCGGCGGGAGGTGCTCGTCCGGCGAAGCTAATCGCCCCATCGCATAATTGCTCTGTTGGTTTCTGGTTATCTAAATAAAAAGGTGAAATAGTGCGTCTACATCAGGGTTGGCGCTGAAACGAGAAATGTAACTTCTTTAAGATATACTACTGTATGTTCGATTAAACGTCTTATTTGCACATTTTGAATGAAATGTAGTCTAGGCGGCACAATGGAATGAAAGCAACATTTGCAGTTTTTAATCAGGGTTGGCGCTGAAATGAGAAATGGAACTTCTTAAAAAAATATTATTGTATGTACGATTAAACGGTTTATTTACACATTTTTAGTGAAATGTAGTCTAGGCGGCACAATAGAATGAAAGCAGTATTTGAGGTTTTTAGTCAGAGTTCGTGATGAAACGAGAAATATTACTTCTTAAAGAAATACTATTGTATGTTCTATTAAACGTTTTATTTGCACAATGAAGTGTAGTCTAGGCAGCACAATTAAAACAACGTTTGCAGCTTTTAGTCAGGATTGGTGCTGAAACAGGGAATGTTGCACAGGTAACTTCTTAAAAAAATCTATTGTCTCTAAAATTAAAAGTTTATTCATATTTTTTTATTGAAGTGTAGTCTAGGCGAGTAAATAAAATGAAAGCTATATTTGTACTTTATAATTTCGGGATTTGTAAATAACGATATGGTCGAGAGGAAATGGGAAGGCAGACGAGACAAACCGATGATTATGTAAGATGATACATTTTCAGATGACTCTTCGAAACTTTTAGCGCTCGTAAAGTGTCTTAAACTTTTCTTAAAAATTAAAAACAAATGGTTTTCATTTTACTCGCAAAAAAAAGGGCTCGTGTGTAGCAATATACTGAAAACATTTAATATATATATCCATACCCTATGCATAAAATTGGAAAATAAGACCTGTTCGATGGTTATATTCTTAATCATATCAATTCATCACATTATTAAATAATCATAATAAAATATTACATAAGTAAAGTTATATTATTATTAAAAAAATATTACTTATAATTACAAATTCAAGACTAATATTAGGACTTGAAACGCTGATCGGTATGCTACTTTAGCCAGAAAATAATTGTTTTATTTTAATGTAAATATTTAAGAGAATTATAATTTAAGTAGAACTGGATAAGTTTTTACTTGTCCAAGTCAAATTGTTTTATGTTATCTTTTAATTACTAGAAAAGTTAGTAATCTGTTCGTATAATATAATCTTACAATTATATTATACGTACAGATTACTAACGAGGCAGCGTCGGTCCAAAAGCCACTGAACGAAACTTTGTTGAAATTTCATGCAGTTATTTTTCGTCTTATAGTTCAACATTTAAGATACGATTTATTACATCGTGTCAATTAACTTTAAATGTATTCATAAATTTTAAATGTATTCATAAATTTTAAATATATTCATAATGTTTATGCCATTCAAGTTATAGAAGAAAATTTTTCATTTTCCTTTTCTATTTATTTAGCAGATAAAAATCACAGCATTATTACTTAGCTAATTAATAAAAATCAAAGCATTATTACTTAGTACTTAATTAATTAATGAGTTATTGCTTAATTTATAAAGAGCGACATCTATTTTTTGTATAAGTAACTACTGTAATCTCGGTATGTTTATGTATTAATTCCCCACAAGACGGCAATTTTTGTTTTAACATTAAAAATATTTATAATTTAATAATACATTTCAAATAAACTTCTACAAAAAATTAGAGGCAGCAAATTTTTTTCAATTTTTTATTGATTTTGAAAGCGCTTTAATTTTGCGAAAAATAATTATATAGGAAAAATAAAAAATGATTTTAAAGCTTAAACTTTCAATTTTTTCGGTATCTTATTAAGAATTTTTTAGGCTGCAGTTAAAGCACAATTAAAACAAAAATTAACGAAAAAAGTTATGGAATTTTTTTTATTCCTTTTAATTCAACCTGGACTCAGAAATTTTTTTTCTGAATAAATCAATACTAAGATACAAAAGTTTGATTCTTTATCTTTAATTTCTTTTGTTTGTAGCCTCTGTACGATAAATTGCTACTGAGATATCTTCCGTTTAATGAAAAATCGTCCTGTTATCTTTGATCTTCAATACATCATTAAATTAATGATAGCACGGAAAAATTAAAGCTCACTTTAAAAATTTAAAAAGATGCTCTATAATTTAAAATTATTGTTAAAAATATAATAGTAATGAGATTACTCTTATTTATTCAATTTAAAAAAAAGTACAAAAAAAACGATATTTTTTAATTTTTTTTATGCAACTTTACAAATATTGTAAAAAATTTCAATCATTCCAGGTTTTTTAACTAAACGTACACCCCCCCCCATGGTCCTGTACAATTTCACGTTGAACACTTCATCCGTGTTTCCGACCCGACAGACGAAAATTTAAAAAAAAATAAAGGAGCTAACTCAGTGGTTTAAAATTACACTGTAACTTATAGACATTATTTTAAATTTTCATAATTGTGCTTTAATTTTCTGAACGTTCATTAGTTCGTGATATATTGATGATAAATTGAAGACAAAAGGACGACTTTTAATTCAACGATCGAAATCTCAGCAGCAGATTGTCGTACAGAGATCGTAAAAAAAATTAAAGCTAAAGGAGAAAGTACAACAACATAAGTTTAGTATGTATCAGATTCCAGGGTATCTTGTCGAGCACACTGCGGGGGAAAATGTTTTGAAGCCTAGAAATGAGTTATATAACACATTTTTCCCCTACAGAGTGTAAGCAGAATTGTTAGCGTTTAGCTTAGTAAATGAAAAAAGTGGAAAAATTGCATTTGATGTACATTTAATTCACTATTTGATATTCATTTCATTGATTCTCTTACGTAACACCAGGTTTAATTGAACCTACATAAGAATCTATATAAAACTGCAGTATTTTTCTGTTACTCAAAATTTAATTACTTTTTTTCGAGATTTAGTCGAGCGTGTTATTTAATTTCTTATATCTATTTCCGTTTATTTTCAAGTAATCAAAATATCGCGACTATACCAAGTAAGTCGGGCAGCTAATACAATAATAGATACGGCTGTAGGCCAATGTAGGCCCACCACAAGACTATTCTTACTGAGCGTCTCAGTAAGAATATTCTTGTGGTGGGTATTTAGTCTTATAATTTTCAAGCTTTCCCTAGTCAACAGTTATCTTGTTACGCTAGTAAAGTTAATGATCTATAAATAAAAGTTCACCTGTAAGATCATGTCATCTCTGTAATTTTTTTAATAACAGGCGGGGCAGGGAGCATCCGCGTGCGGCCGAGCGAAGCGTCCGTTGCATATTCATGCGGGTAACTGTGAGCACGCGTCGACCTGCGCGCGCCACTCTTCGCGCTCGGCTGGGCGCGCGTGCTCACTCTATCTGCGCCGCGATCGCCTTATCCGACGCACCATCTCGCGTTGGGCGGCCATTTGAACTCTTTTGGAGGGGCATTTCCGCTTTCGTTTTGTTACTTTACTGTTTGAAGTGAATCTGGTGAGAATGTTTAGAAGATATTCAGAAAAATTTCCTGCGTCCATTGTAAACTCCAAACGAACGAACAAACGATAGATCTACGAGTGTATAAAGAAGAAATACAGTTATATATAACTGGAAACTTATATAGATACTTTATGTCACAAAGCGTTTTAATACATTTTTAAAATACCTGTGTCCAATTTCTGAACTTTAATCTATTAAATAAAGTGATTTTTATTTGACGTTTGCTCTTGTAGTTCTAGTTGAATAGAAAACTGTGATTTAATAGCACGAAAGGGATATCATGGTAAATAGAATCAATGAAGAATTTGTTCACTATGTTCTACGAATGAAAAAAACTGTTTCATACCGAATTTTTACAAACAATTTTAGCAAAATTATCTGCTATGTAAACTAATTAAATAGAATTACCGTACGAAGCAATTGGATGCATATTTCCTCTGCATCGAATTGCTTAGGAGAAATATCCGGAAATTAAATTTGGTATTGAATAACTTTAATAGGAACAAAAATAAAAATTTAGATATGTAACTTCGACGAAAATACAATCGGTAAAGCATTAAACAATAAATATATTGAGAGGGAATGATAGACAAAAAATGTGGTATATCTCTATGGAAGGAGTGTGTAAGAAAAAACAACAAGACAAATATGCGAGAAGTTATCGAAAGGAAATTATATGAGAAAAAAAGCGAATAAGGCGTCCAGGTGGAGAAAGTAAGGCAGGAGAGAGGAGAACGGTGTTTCATCATCGCAGAAATACGATAATAAACTTTTAACATGTCTGGAAGGAGAAGAATGTGAAAGTATTGATGGATATATAAGTTTAATGGCTACATTATTAATTTTTAGTACGCACTATGCATTTATTTAGATCAACTAGAAAATATTAGATTTGCTTACGGCAAGATTAGTTGAAACACAAGCCGTATTTTGTGGTAAGTGAAGTACTGTACTACGTTACTTATCTAAAATAACGCGCGATGTTTGAATTTAATTTTTAATCCTATTTTAAATTTTCACAAACAAGAAATTCAACTTTTATCACAATGACCTTTTATTTTTTTTTAATTGTAAAAGAAACCGACTAATGCCCCGAGTTCATTTTTTTTGGGAAAATATTAAATTCAAATCTGAAGCTATTATATATAAATAATGACTATAAAATCATATAAGACATAGTCCTAAGGGCTACAATTAACTACTAATTTAAACATACATTTTAAGTCGTATATGACTAAGGCTGAGAGCTCATGTTTTTCCAGAAGACATCAAATTAACATCTGAGGCTATTACGTATAAAATAATGACTACGAAATCACACAAGACATAGTCCTAAGAGCTATAATTAACTACTAATTTAAACATACATTTTAAGTTGTGATTCACTAAAGCCAAGAGCTCTGTTTTTTTCCAGAAAATACCAACTTTATAGCTAAGTCAATTCATACAAGACATAATCCTAAGTGCTACAATTAACTATTAGTTTAAACATATATTTAAGTCGTACTTGACTAAAGTGTGCGTCGGAATTTGCAAAATGAGTGTTCCGTAGTTAAGTATATCTATGTATAAAATTGTTATTGCCAGTTAACTAAAGTAATTTTATTAGAAAATTCTAATCGAATGCTGGTATCTAGAATTTTCGCACATTTTTCAAAACAGGATTTTCAAAATTAGAGAACTGGGAACGCACTTTGCGTGTCACTTTAAAACTTATTTCGTAAAGGGAATTTAAAGATGAAAAATCTTAAAGAAGCCTTAACTTCATTTAAAAATACCTATCTAATAATATCCTATGGGAAAAATATTTGCACTTCCGTGGAAAAATAATTGCACCTGGTTGACATGTATGGGGAGATAAGCTATATTTTTAAAGGGGCTTTTCTTTTATTGACTTGAAAAAATTATAAATCCTTCAGACTGCCTCAGAGAGAAAGAAATATAAATCGAATTATGGCACTTGTTGCATGATTTTGTATATTTTTATTGAAGATAAAACAATACCACAAACTTATTTAGAGCCGTCGAAGTGACATACAATGAACGCTAACGACGCCGGCGGATGGTGAACTTTTCAGAGCCTTGAAAAATTTACTGAAAAAAAATCGACTAGAATTATAGTTTATGCGTATGCGTGCATAAAGTTACCAAAATGAAAAAGATTTAAAAAATTCGAGTAAGTTATAATTAGTTAAGAAAATGTTTTTTCGTAAAATTATTGCTGCTTTTATTGTTTTTTTTTCTTATGAATATTAATAATTTGTTATATTCTTGTCTACTTTATGCGCGTATATGTAAAGGTCTTTACACTTTAAAGCATCTACTTGCAAAATTGTGTAACGACCAAGACGAAATTGTAATAAGGGCTCGTGTGTAGCCAATCGATGAAATATTTAAAGCATTTCAGACTAAACGGATGTTGAAATTATCTTAATTGTTCGTTAAAAAACTGTCGTGTAGTAGATAAAATACTGAAACTATAACATTTTTATATTTATAAATTATTTATATTTCAAACTTTAATTTTTCGAATTAACGAGAATTAAATATTAAATACGGATATGTTAATAAGCATTTTATAAAGTTTTGTAAAAACATATAACGTTTGTAACATTCTCAATGTTCCATAGTGTAAATTAAAATTTTTAAATAGTTAAAGGGAATATTATGTATTATTAAATATTTATAAACATTCATAAACGCCTTAATATACACGGGACCCTCGTAATTCGAGTTCCACTCGTGCTTGGGAGGTTTTTTAAATGATTCACGATCTGTGGTTACTTCTTTATATTTTGGTAGTCGTTATTAACATAGATATGTTCTGTGATTGGCGTATTATTTATATTTGTGACGTCTAACTAAATTGTCCAACATTTTGTTTTTTACTGCAAGTTGGTCAAGGTTTGACTAAATAAAACTGCGGGCAAACTATAATATATTGCGTGCTTTCATATGAAGGCCGATCTTGTTTACATCCACTTTGATGTTATATTTAGCAGTTCACATAGGTCGTGCGAGTGCTCGCGATTGGGACAAGTAACGAAAGTTTAATTAATTGATTTATCTTCTGTATCTTATATAATTGTCTTCTTAGTATCTTCTTGCTTACACTAATTTAATTAATGTACTTCAATAATTTATAAATTGAGCCTTATTGATGTTTGCAAACTCTAATACTGTTACTAATAATGTTTAAGCTTCACTTATACTGCTCTTATTTTGATGATAATTATACAGTTCATAAGGTTGGTATAACGAACGTATTAATTACTACTAATAAATTTAGTAAAACGATAGAATAACTATTCCGATGTTATTTCGAAAATCCAACGTGGCAACGTCGCGTCTTATAGAAAAACAAGTAAAATATGGGATTGTATCTGTGATTGTGAATGCAAATTACATCTGTCACATCAGATGGTGTCTTTAGAGCATCGTTAAAATTAATATTATTCTTTGCTTGCGTCTGTTCTTGTTGAATTTTTCTCTTTTTTCCGGTTACGAAAGAGCATGAGATACTGAAGAAAGGGTATGATGTTTATATGAAAATATTATGCACAAAAAGAATTAATTTAAAATTTTCCAAAAAATTTTGTAAGCATATCATAATTTCCTCTAAAATATTCCAACAATGAATGAAAATATTATTTGAAAAATCGGGTTCAACAAATACTGCTCTAACTGCTGACCCAGGCGATGAATGAAATAATGTTTATCCTCGATAATTTCGATAGCATGAATCGAATTGAAAGTGCAAAAACTAACGTACCATTATATGTACTTGCCAAAATATCAACTTTCTAGGTTATACCAAAATTAAACTTAGATCGCAGTCGGAATAGTGTTTGACAGATGAAGTCGTTACGAGCTTGTCATAAACTGAGTTTATTTGTGGCGTTATACATGGTACAGCTCTCTATTCCAAGTTTATTAATAATAGCACAAACGCAAATCGGTATAACGCATTGCTGATGTTAACGTGTGTATACATTTCCTTGACTAGTATCTTCTAAAAGGATACTAAGGCGACGATATTAACACCGAAAATATCGCAACCAATATCGTGCTGCGTGCAAGCATGCCACGTGATTTTATATATTTTTCATAGATAGAGCACCAACAAAGGTGGAGTGAAACAGATATTTTTTTTTTGGAGTTTACTCCCCAAGAATCGATTTTCATATACAGCACCCGGTATAAAGTTTTATTAGAAGTAAAATCAGAAGTTCAAGAGCGTTAAAAAAAGTGTAATGAGCTAATTTCAGGCACAACTTTAATTGACATATCGAATTATTTACTGATAGTAGTAAGCGTCGTTTGTTTTGGCTGAAAGTATAGCGTTTATTGAAAGTTGTAAAATGAATACCAGGAAAAGAAACTACACGGAAACAGAGTGCAGATATTGGTCCCTTACAAAGATGTAATTGAAAATAAACGCACCGACGGAGCAAACGTAAAGATGAAAAAAATGCCGAGTTATATAATGCTAGTGGTAATATTAATGAAAGCGTAAGAATAGTCAAATCTTCACATTTATAATGAAAATATAATTTTCAAGAGTTACTTGTGTTATTAAATATATTACAAAATGTATCGATCAATTATTAAAGTTAGTATTAATTTAGAATTATATTATTTTCAACGTACCGAAAAAAACATTAATTCTATCGTAGATGGTTTAATTTATAAATAACATATTTTGTATTTCCTTTTTAAATGTTAATAATTTCCGTGAAGAGACCAAGAAACGTGTTGAGAAACAATATCGTTATGCAATCGGCGTATTCGAATTATGGGGTTATAAAAAGAGGTATTATTGTTATAAACTTATAGTACGAATAATCTCTATAATGGTATACGGGATTTGAGTCGAGTTGACTCGAGTTAAGTCAAGTTGAGTAGAGAGAGGAGATAGAGACAATCAACTTGCGAATGTATGATTTTATATAAATATAATTGATCAGCGCTGTTTCTCCGCGCAGCTAGTAATTACAAATTAAATCTCTGTAGTTTGGTTTCATAGGATCTACACTCTCGTACAAGATGAAGTCAGAATTAATTTGTTTGCACGAATGTAATTTCTTTTTTATTTAATTATGTGCAAAGAAACGTGTACTTTATTTGTCTCTTTAGACAAAAGGAGACAAAAGCCATAGGTTGTAGACAAAAGCCATAGGGCTTAATAGCCAAAGGCGGGAGACGCGATTAGCGACATCCAAATTGATCCCGTCGTTTCCTTGATAGCGCCATGGCTAATTGTGGAAGTCCCATCAAACGATTCTGCCCTGCAATTCAATCGAGGTAAACAACGCGAATTTTAATAGATGTGCAATTAATATTTTATCTATAGTGTATTTTAGAAACTGATTTTATTCGCCACCTCAACGTACACGCCGAGGGGAGGACGCCGCCAACTAAACGTCTGCGTCTGTGGTAGCGCATTTGTAGTCGTATGTTACGTTCTCTTCTCCATTGGCGTGTGTTTCCTTATAGATTCTATCTCTTTTTCGGATCGGCAAGAGTTGGCCGATTTTTTTATATGGCTGTATTTAGCAGGACGTGTGCGTTGAAGTATTAAATATTACGTATTCTATTTTCACCGATTACTGCTAGTCATCTACGTTAAGCTATATCCGGAGCACATCACAGCTATTTTGAAATAAATCAACTCCAATTAATGCTGAAAGCCCCTTAAATTAACTCCAGTGAATGCTGAAAGCGTGTCAAAAGACATATATTAGATTATAACGTGTTAAATTGAAATTGAAAATCATCGATTTCGTAAGATTCATCGAAATTTAAAGATACTTTCCGGAAGAGACAGAACGCTGAAATTTGGTGTATTGCTTAGGATACCGGTGAAGAAAAAAGTGAAATCGATAAATTATAACATTTTGCCTTTGAAAACGAAATTTATTTTCCAAGTAATTGGAAAATTGGGGATATTGTTAAGCAACTTCAAAAAAAGGAGAGGTTCTCAAGTCTTCGGAATCTTTTTTTATGTATGTTCAGCGATAATTCCTTCCTGAGTAAACCGATTTTGATGATACTTTTTTTTGAAAAAGGGTACATTAGATGTAGTCTCATATAAATATTACGATGATCTGATTAAGAAGACTGAATGGCACTCCTTAACGAATGGGAGTAAAGGAACTATAATTCGAGATATTTGCTACGGGTAATTGTTATTTTGCAAAGTAACTACACCACTTAACAGGTCAGGGTCTGATGATGAGTTCTGGAGATGAACGATGCAACTCCTTATCGGAAAGTAGTAAATTAGATGTGATTCAAGATATTTGCTACTGGTAGTTGTTACTTTGCAAAATAACTGCACCATCGACCAGGTCAAGGTCCGATGATGAGTAATGCAACTTCTGAAGATGAATAATGCAACTTCTTGACGGATGGTAGTAAATCAATAGTGATTCAATATATTTGCTACTGACTAGTTGTTGGGTTCAATATATTTACTACTAATTTGTTGTAGCAGAGAAAAAAACTCAACGGCCGACAGCTGACCACTGGTGACTATCGCTTGGCTATTGATGACCAATGACCAATTTTATACAAAAAAAAATTATACAATTTTATATGACCAATTTTAGACAAAGAGGAAATTATCTATATACTAGCTTTTGTCCACGACTTTTAATAATTACACAAATTCTAAGAAAGAAAATAATTGAATGTTAGTTATAGCGTGATGATTAACGTTATTAATCACTAAAAATTCTATAATAAAATATCTTTTAAAACACTTCTTCAAAAAAACTTCAAAAAACGAAAGTACTAAAAAGTAAAAAATAATTTACTCAAGACAAGTGTCTACTTATTGGCGAAAAATAGCTAAGTTACTTATTTTTGAAGTCGGTGCCAGCACCTCCGATCAACTTAAACAAATGTAATATTTTATTTTATAAATGTGCCCTTTATGAAGCTATTTCGTATGTGAGTACATCAGAAGTGAAGGTTTTAAATTTATATGTTTATTTAGTTGTTTGCACCGACTTCAAAAATAAGTAACTTACTTATTTTTTTGCGAATAGGACAGGTGCCTTGAGTTAATTATTTTTTACTTTTTAATACCATCTTTTTCTGAAGTCGGTTTTCAAAAGATATTTTATTTTATGATTTCATTGAGCGGAATTTTATCTTTAAAAACAATATCCTCATTTTTAGGACTCCGTCATCAAATTACGAACCTTATATTATCGCCATGTCCGCTTGTCTATCTTTCTGTATATCACAGTTATGTTACTCCCAAACTATAAGTGTTATAAAGCATGTAATAAAGTAATATTAAATTGTATATGATTATACATATTTATAACGCTTACAAAGTTCAGAATTAAAATATATTAAAATAATTTTTTTAGGTTACCTTCCCTATATGTACAGTGGGGTTAAGTTTTCCCCAAATATCATTATGTAAAGTAACTTTGAAAAAGTCTTAAACATTTTTAAGGGTGTTTTTGTAAGACATTTCTTCAATGCGGGGATCCTTTTACGAAATCTTAAGCTTTGTGGTTATTATTGTTTAAGTTACATGTTCCCACGTGTTACTTGTTAAACGGCTATTTTTTAATATATTTAAAAGTATTCATAATAGTAACATATATCACGAACTTAAAAGGAAAATTATCAAAACCAAGTAAGTTCTACTAGCTTCCGAGTAATAGTCGATCAACTTATAAAATGTAGTTAGGTATGTAAAAAGTTCGTCGAAACTCCATACAAGTAACTCCATGAATACTCCATCCAGACCTGTTTCATACTACATAAGTATGCAAGGATCTTCGAAGATGTAACATTCCAATAGTGTCCCGTATCAACCATCAAGATCTTCCACACGACAGGCTAAAACACTGTCTTTACTCAATGTGCCATTCAGACTTCCATTTTTCCTAAAACGCTTTTTACGCACGCTCTAAATTACTCAAGAACTATACGCTCTCAAACCAAGTTACGGTGAATAAATATACAACGTTCTAAAGAGTCGCGTGATTGTACTCGATTACTTTGTAGACGCCTGTTCTCTAACTTAGCATGTGAAATTTATAGTAAGTAATATATTTACGTTATGGAAAATTAATTTCGTAAATAGTATAATAGAAATCCTATGTATTATTTAATGTTCATATGCCTAAATGTTTACGGAACCTGGTTATTTTCAATTATATGCTCGTAGAGAAATTCATCTACCGGTGTTCGGTAATGTTTATTCCATGCTATTTCTTATTCTATGTATAAAAATAATGAGTACACTTCAAGAATTAAATTATACATCCTTCAACATGTAGTAGGTCATTAGGAAAAACTCCAATTTTACAACTGTGACAATCACGCGAAAGAAAAACAGTAAACAAGTAGAAAACAGATTTATCTAGATAAACTGTTAGTATTATCGAATCTCCGTTAGTCATCAGACCTTAAATAAACTCGATAAAAAGAAGTAAAATCTCATTACAGAACTTTATTGTAAAAACATGCAAGTTCTTCTTTCAAAATTTAGTTGAAAATATTAGTGAAGTAAAAGCAATCAAGATCTTCAGAGCTTTGCAAGAGAAACGTTTAGGACTGCATTATGGTTTTTTTGCATATTATATCTATCACAAAATTTAATTGGTCGCAATAAATTCTTATCATTGTGCTATATAATAGAATCTATAAAACCACTAGATTTTTTTTAAACGACTCTAGTTCAATATGGGGATGGATATAATATTCAATTAATTTAAATACCAAAAGCTCCAACTCAGTCATCTGTTCTGTTTTAGCAAAGCTCTGTAAGAATATTTTAATAGCTAACTTTTTAAAGAGGTCTCTTTTTAATATAATATTTTTAATGAGGTTTTTATTTCATCAGTAATAGGCAGAGTTTTCGTCTTCGCACTAGTCGTTAAATGCTTTTTGGCATCTCTCAAATAGGCAATGTGCCGATTTTTTATATTTTCTTCTGCTCTATTCAAATCATCAAAAATGTAAAAGTGCCGTTCGTTTGGTGATTCACAGAGTGTCTACGTACGGTGTTGAATATTATCTTTATGTAATCATCATATCTTTGTTCTGTGATTGATTTCTTTGTAACATTATTCTACATTTGTACACACATACACATACATTTTTTCTTACTTGCGCTTGTAGCTCATTATTGATAGAAACTACTGAACAAATTAATAAATAAATTAACTTTATACGCTGTGATATCATCTTTTCGAATGATACGAAACTATTATCAGACTGTATTGACTAGTCCTTATCACGATGTCACATGATTAATTTTTCTATCTCATGCAACTTAATATTGTCTCCGCAGTAGGACGTAGAGTTATGAGGTTTTACATCGACAATTATTTCAATTCGCAGCTATCATCAAATAAATAGTTAAACCCAAATGTTTCTATATATATATATATATATATATATATATATATATATATATATATATGTTTTAGGTATCGTATTATATTTGACATGTGGTGAAAGTAAAACACATTTTTTTTTATATTTTATCCACCTTTTTCAGGTGTGTCAATATAATTCGAAAATGCGACATATCGCTTAGCGTTTAGCATAAGACGACATAATGCCAAGCATCGTTA
The DNA here is from genome assembly GCA_039881145.1 of Druceiella hillmani. NCBI lineage: Eukaryota > Metazoa > Arthropoda > Insecta > Lepidoptera > Hepialidae > Druceiella > Druceiella hillmani. The sequence goes on along the minus strand of JAYKKI010000079.1, from coordinate 1,036,951 downwards.
TGAAATCAATCTCTTGTGAAATTTGTGTTAAAAGGTTTTTCCAATTTTGATTCTCAGCTTTTTAGCCAATTCCAGTAATGAAGAAAATGTGTTAATATTCTGGGGCTCTTTTACAGTTTCATTCATTCTAAATATTGGAACAAAGCTTGTCGCTATTGAACAACGCTTATCGCAACGCTTATCGTTAATATTCCTTATTCAAATTATAAAACATAGAAAAATAACCCAGCTCATCGCTGAAAGTTCTAAACTGAAAATTTCAAAATCGTTGTAACCGTGGAAAGTATTTTATTTCAAGTTCAGAATTTAGGGAAAAAATATGTGTCACGTAGTAAATTTTACTAATGGCTCCAACAGTGTAAATTTCCGACCGGAATTTACATACAGGTTTTGGACTCTCGAGATACTGAGCCTAAGACTTAATATATACGTTACGCCATCTATTGCATATTGCAAAAGAAAAATTTTTTGCCCAATAAAAACACCGACTTTCACTGTGGAGAAATTATGCTATTTCTCGAGTTGAAATGTTGCTATGTATTAAATTTGAAGCATTAACATTATCTGTACAAATTTGATGTTGATGTTTACAAACATCTAAACAAACTTTTTATGCTATTTGTATTCTACGCAAGAGAAGTAGCGAATAGTACTTCGCTTGCGTAATTATAATAGTTTGCATGTTACTTCGCCAGACCGAACGACGAGTACATCCATGCCCATTTTGGTAGCGATTAGTTATGTCGGTTTGTTTATTTGTTGTCGTAAGAAACAAACAAATAAACAAATCAGTTTTCGAATATATAATATGGAGAGGGATAATATAGATATATAACTTCATCCTGATGTGATTCATTATCTATTAATAACTTTTTTAATATTTCACGTAAATGGCATATGGAGAAAACTATTAAAAATAATAAAATACATTTCGGCACAATGTGCATATAGGTTCAGTTCGTATCTGCCCGATATTACATGTCTTTTCTAAAATGTTTAGTATCGGATATTAAAACCACAAAACGACCGAAGTTTCGAATGAGAAATCAATACGATGTTTACTAAATAAGTATTTGCGTCGGTTCATTACTGCTTGGACTTTGGCATAAAAATGCGGGTCGCAGGGTATCGCAGGTCGCGGACGCGCCGGGTCGCGACCCAGTTCGCTGTACGCTTGCGACATTGCGAATATGTTTTGAATTTTAAGCACAAGAAACCGAGAGACCATGCGACTATTACGAAAGTTACAAATTTACTAAAATTTAAAATCCGGAAATTGAGCCCGACAAAAGGTACATACGATTTCCGCAGGGAAAAAAGGAAATGTTTAGTAAATATAAGAAAACATGAAAGGTATTGTTTTTAGAAACATTGTACATGTGTGTTTCCGAAGCTGAGAGTTGTAAGAAACAGTAAACCGAACAGTTTTTAAACTATAAATTGCACTAAGCCATCCAAAAAACACCATTTCACGTACTTCTTTTTTTAGACATATAAACTAAATAATTTTATCCATAATAGTGTGCAGGAAAGACAACTATATGAAAAGTAACTGGTTAATTAAAGTAAAAAAGAATTTATCTAAACGTAAGAAAATGCGCAGGTTGAGTGCTCGCAAAACCTGCTGTCCACTGCACCATACGTGGTGCACTGTTTAAACGGACAATTTCAAATCACTTTTCACCCACCTGTATATCTAAGTAATACCTGAAATTCAGAATTAATATTTTTTAGTGTAACAAGGTAAGTGACTTTACAGACAATCCCCAATTTCATGCATCTGGCTTTAATAGACTTCGAGATATGTACCTCCAAAAATCATTGATTTTGGCACTCACTGACTGGCAGAATCATCAAAGCAATCGATTACTTTTAATACATTTAAAACTCTGAAATTTGGAACATGGGTAGAGTTACGTTTAAATGTTAAACGTAACTCTACTATCTAGAAATAAGCAAAACCTTGTCGGAAAACCTGAAAATCGGCAACAAATTTATGTTAACGGTTATTTAACAATAATTTGTATTACAAACACTTGCACTGCATTAATTACTTTTTTCTAAACAAAGTAGAATTACAAACACGCAATGTCTAAGCATTATTCAAAATCCAAAAAAAGAGATAGTAGAATACAATAGAATCATATTCACTTACTAGCATGATTCGTAATATTGGGTTACAAAAGTTGCAGACAGAGAGTTGGTGCTATGTCCGCATATTGCTACAGTACAAAGCCACCAAGCAGATCATCATTGGAAAAAAATATTGCTCCAAAAAGTAAACATACACTCAACAAAATTAATAAATATTATAAAAAAGAAAACTTTAATAAAGCCTTGAAAGAAGAGTTGAGTTCCAACCAAAACAACTGCATAAAAAATGCGCCGAATTCTCGTCGAACTAGTCAGACTTCCATAAAAAGATTTGAAATCTGAAATTTTGCCAAATTCGTTTTCTGTATCGAGCTGGTGATTAACATTTTTTTAAAGTCAAAGTAAAACATGTTTTCAATTTAATACTATGTTTGAACTTGGCAAGATTTTTGTGCAAACTTGATTTAAGAATCTGCAACGTATAAAGAATTAAAAACCTATCAAGCACGAATAGAACTTGCACTGCGTAGATTCCGTATAAATTAAGGTATTTAAGGGTACATAAACATTTAAGGGTACATTGTATTGCTATTAAAATATTTACAAATATTAATTTTTCAAAATGTAAACATATTGCCTATTATACCTTTCATTGTTGAATATTTGAAAAATTATATAGATTATAGATATAGACTATAGTTTTCCCGTAATCTTTCAGTCAGTTCAGTTCAGTTTATGCCTCACTAGATGTCTAGGATTTGTCTACATTCAAACGAGTTTAACTTGAATTTTAGTATCGTACTCAACTTCTTTTAGGTTTCACTTGGCAAACAAGAAATATATCTATGTGTATTAAACATTACAAATACCTAGATGCCGCAGATAAGACGGTGGGTCCCAATTAAAATGTGGCAAAATATATGTTACCGTATGGTATGTAAAACGAGAACCAACATTGTTTTTCGTTTATGGCGTGGATTTTTAGGACAAGTTTTTCAACATAAAATTAAAGTTATCTTTATATTTTGAGGGTTCCGTAACTAAAAATTGAAAACAGAATCCTTATAAGATCACTTACTTGTCTGTCAGTCCGTCTGTCATAGCTGATTTTCTCAGAAACTGTTTGATATGGAAACTTCACATTTGGTACCTTAATACATCTTTTTGGCCCACGTATTTTGTACTAGTTAACTTTTTGAAAGCATTCATGTAAGAATTAAAATAAATAAAGTATTATATTTTTGTATATACAACACATAACACGCAAAAATATTCATATGGAAATTTCAGGGGCGGGGGGTTGAATTATGTAACTTAAATTGTTTTTTGTTAATTCCGCACATATTGCAGAGTGGCTTCCGAAAGGGTTTAATAATAAGAGCCCCGACATATTTTTTTCCCTAACTTTAGGTAGTATATTCTCAGCTATACTAAAGCAATATCCGTAAAATTACGCCCCCTCCCCCGTTATGCCGAAATAACTCAACCTAGATTTATAAAAAATAGGGTTTTTAGAAACCTACGCAGGGATTGCAAGAAACTATTTTTCTAAATCTTATAATTTTAAATCATGCACAATGTTTTCATTCTTGTGAAAGGTATGGCACATTGTGAAAAATTAATATTTGTAAATAGTTTAAAAGAAATGCTATACACCCTCAGATGTATATAAGTGACTAAATGTGTACGGAACCCTTGCAGTGCGAGTTATACTCGTACTGGATCGGATTTTTAATTTTTAAATCCATTTGCATATTATTAAGCTTTTAAATAAAGTGCAGTGTGTCCCTGGGACGCCAACTTTTCATCGATAAATTGGAAAAAAATTCTAGATACTAAAATTAGAAGTCTCTAAAGAAATTCTAGATACTACAGTTTGAAGTGTTGGTAGAAATTCTAGATATTACAATTAGAAATCTCAGAAGAAATTCTAGATACTATAATTAGAAATCTCGGAAGGAATTCTAGATACTAGAATTAAAAATGTCGAAAGAAGTTCCAAATACTACAAATGGAAGTCTCGGATGAAATTCCGGATACTACAATTAGAAGTCTCAGAAGAAATTCTAGGTACTTCAATTAAAGTCCGGCCGAAATTCTAGATACTACAATTAGAAGTCTCGGAAGAAATTCTAGATATCATAATTAGAAGTCTCAGAAGAAATTCTATATACCTCAATTAGAAGTGTTGGGAGAAATTCTAGATATTACAATTAGAAGTCTCGGAAGAAATTCCAAATACTATAATTAGAAATCTCGGGATTAATTCTAGATACTACAATTAGAATTTTTGGAAGAAATTCTATGTACTACAATTAGAAGACCAGAAGTTTCAATTGAAGTTTTTCGTTAATTCGTATAGAAAACTATGGTACCCTAATTTATGCATGCTCCGGTTTATTGTCACACACTTCGATGAATTTAATATTTTTAATATTCAAAAACTTAAACATACTTGATCTCAGATACTTTTCAAAAACATTTGCAATCCTGAAACCATCTCTAATTGAAGCTTTATTATTGTTTAAAGTTAAAGGCTAGTTGAAAGTTATTGTCCTGAAAATGGGGGTCATTTTCGGATAAGGAAAACGATTCGAAAGACGATTTGATGGTGCCTTGCAGGCTATTATGCTGTAAAGCTGAAATTTGGCATGGTTGTATATATTTATAATACTACTGTAGATATTTAGAAGTTATGAAAGAATGATCCATTTACAAAAAAAAATGCTAAAATATTTACAAAAAGTTGAGGAAACCTAATCTATAATTATGTAAAGCAGGTATGAATTTTTTTTGTATTCGCATACTCCATTATGTCGTTTAATACTATAATGTGATAATTTTTCTTGGTTACATGCCCTCACGGTCTACCAGCATACTTCTTTTCTGAAAAGTATTCACAATGTTAGTATATATAACAAAATTAAAAAGAAAACTATTGCAACTAAATAGGTGCTACTAGTTTACAAGTAATACTCGACCAAGTTATGAAATGTGATTGAGTCTGTATTAAGTTCAAAGGACGGAGTATGTACAAATTACTTAAATCAACTGCAAAAAAAAATTTGTGTTTCAAAATGTATGTTTATCTTTCTTTAGAAAAGGACAATGCATCATTCATTATGCTAAATGTATACATATGCATGAAAAAAAAAAAAATAAGACTACACAATTAAATGAAACTACGTGATGTAGTATTATTTCTACTTTCTTTAAGTTCTTTACCGCCACCTAGGTTTCGTTTGCTAACAGCCCACCTGAAGATGTTGTAATACAACGAAACCTAGGTTGTGGTAAAGAACTTAAAGAAAGTAGAAATAATACTACATCACGTAGTTTCATTTAATTGTGAATAAGAATTTCTACAAAATTAACGCCAAATATATTCAATATAAGAATAATTTAATTCACATAAGAATTACTTTAGATTTTGGACTTTACCTTATTCAAATTTTCCTCAAGAAATTGGATCATTTTTTTTTAGTTATCATAGTCCCATATGGACATTTTTTAAATTGTTTACTAAAACATCTAAATGTCTACACATATAGCTGTACAGACTACGTACACTAAACTGTGCGCGGTTGATACACAGTTGGCCGACTTTAATTTTACTAAACTATTTGTAATACTTCCTTTAGGTTATAGTATAATATACTAAAGTTGGCTACGCTTTATTAGAATAGCGTACTGATGCAAAAATTAAAAAAAACGGCCCGAACTCTCATCGGCAGATGATACTTGGAGGCAACTTGTCTTAGCTAACACTCTTACGTAACTACATAGATAAATACTTGTGTATGTTTATTTGAAAACAAAACAAGGAACCGGCCGCTGAGGGCAAGAGGTGGCGCCGCCTCATCAGCATACAAGCGGCGTCGGCGGGTCGCGGGTCGCGGGTCGCGGGCCGGTCGTCTCGCGATAGCGCGTATCGCGCGGGTCGTGTGTTGCGACGGTGCGTCATCGACCCGCCTCGTCCGCGAGCAGACCCATCGGCTTTGTTTCTGCAAGAAAAAAAACGTGGCTAAAAGCCACGTTTATCTCTATAATTATTTTTACATATGTGCTTTAATACACACTTATTTAGATAAACATTATTTGAGTAGTCGCCGACTATGTCGTGATTTAATTTTTTTAGCTCAATCAGCCTTGGTTTTAATTTGGCTCGATCAGCCTTGATTTTAGGTTGGCCTGTAATTAAACATATCGTGTCACGCGATTCTATCTTTTCAATTGACGGTATCAACACGATTATTATTCACGACTGAATATTGATTGTTCTGCAATGAGTAAAATTATTACTATGGAAGTATATGCTTCAAGACATGTCAAATAAATTTGATGGGTTTTTGGAAAAGTGTATGAACGTCTTAAAAATAAATTCAAATTATTTTCGCCTCAGCCCATAATGCAACTTTATTAAATTATTTTGAATCTCTGTCTGTACAGAACGAATGCAATTAGAGGAGACCTATACAATAGGGATCTTTAACTTGATAATGAAAGTACAAGATCACTAACCCTTATATTATATAGTTATAGCTTACACACCAATATATATTAGACATAACAGTTGTAATAAAAAAATTGAAGTAAATAATAGAGATGATGAATGAAAACTAATCTCTTCTCATTGCTTACCCATTTTTAATTTACTTCATCAGCTAATTTTGAGTGAAAGACTTCATAAATAGATTGCTTAAATCTTGAAATCCTTATTTAATATTATAAATACGAAAATGGGTTTGTTTGTTTGTTTTACTTTCATGTCTTATGTCGCTCCATAAAATGTTATATACACGTAGATTGGGTTAAGGAGATGAACATGGGGTAAGTATATTTATCGCAAAAGAGAATTTATCCTTTTCGGTAATTAAAAAAAATTATTCCATTGGGATTAGGAGCGTAAATATAGTATGTAATAACATGTCATGGTAAAATATCAGCCAAGGGTTACTTACATAGAGAACAGGTTTTTTTCTTTCCTGGCCATTCTTCGGTTTTACACATCTCAAACTATTTAGACATTTCCAAATTTAAAATCCAATTTTTTAAAAGAAAATTTTATTCTTTAATTTCATCACTAATTTTTCCATCTCCACACGAGCGCAGGTTCGGGTCAAAACTTTGGCTCGAATAAATATTCTTTCCCTTTCACAATCTATTGTTAGACAAATCAACATACCTCAAGTCAGTCAATTTTTACTTCGAATTTTGGCTATTCGAATTATGGGAGCTTTGGTCACTGTCAGATCAATAATACAGCTTTGTACTGTACATAACTGTCTTTGACAATATATCCAACTCTGGATTTCAGTGATTCATAGTTTTACTCTGATTACGAGTGAGTAATAGATTTATGTTTCTCCTCTCGATGTTTTTCTGATCTGAGTAGGATTTGAAAATATATTCTTCTTGATTTATTAAATTATCCAATATAATTAGTAGTTAAAATTAATTTATACGTTAATAAAGGTAGTTAAATATTTAAAATTAAATTGATAATATTGAAAGTAAAATGCTGATTATTTGTAACTTAAAAAAACATTTCTCGTTGAATGTTGAGATTCTAATTACTAATATTCGCTCAGAGCTAGCTTCGATTGCGTGCAAAAAGGAAATAATGTTCTCGTGAACATATTGAATTGCATTAGAAATGGCTAAATACTTAAGATTCGTAGAATTGAAGATTATATTTGTATACGTAGTGCACCGTCGAGTTACGAGCCGCACTTCCAGACTTGCATCCTTTACCAGATGCTATTTTGAAATTCCCATAAATAAGTAAATGCTGCAAGTCTGAACCTCTGTCTTTTTATCGTGGAGTAACAATAATAATAGGCTATAAGGTGTTACAATTTGAATTTGAAGTTTGTGTCTATATTCCTATAGAACCTACACTATCTCCTCACTTGATCCTTCAGTATTTATGCTGCCAGAATGTGGAATAAGTTAAATCAAGTTTGAAGGAAACATTTATTACGTTACTCATCTTCGTAACTTCCCGTTTTCCGTTTTTTCTCCTAAATCCTGTCCCTTTCTTTTATTCTTGCCAATTTATTTCTTATTAATCACTTGTTATTTGTTATTTTTTGTCAGCTTGCCATTTTATTTGTTGTTGGTTTAACTGTTTTTGTGGTTTTTGTCAATGGGATACAGTCTTCTAGCAATAAGTCTGCCTTATTTATTTATACATTAAAGATAAATACATAATCAATAGTATTTTCCGAGATATTGGACAAAACAAACATATCATCAATTTCGTAGCTCACTCACTCAATCACAGGCAGGCCATCAGATATACCTGTAGGTCATTTCTAGAACCACTATAGCCTTTAAAAATTTATTAAATGTGTAGTTTTTAGAATATTAATGAAGAAAAAACTCTGAAATAGCAACATTTTTGGCTTGAAATGAAAATTTATTTACCTTAGTGTACATATCAATTTTGATACATGCATTGCAGGTTGCTACGCTCCGTTTATGTATTGTCACAGTAGCTTTTCCAAAGCTTAGAGTCACTTAGTATTTCTATTCGACAAGGAGTATGCTGAATCTTCATTTGTAACTCGCTATTGCGTTGTTTATATTACTTCAAGGAGTCCATTCCTTTATGTACATCATTGTTTTTATTATAAACCATGTTTTATAATGGCGAGAGCAAATTTATTTCACAAATTAATACTTTAGCTTGAAAAACTGATTTCGTTTTCAAAGTAATATGAAAATTGAAGACATTATATTTTGGTTGAAATATCCAAAAAAACTATTATAATTCATTAAAGGGAACTTTGTCTTTAAGAAAGCAATTTATTTTCATATCAAAAGCAGGTGTGTCATACTTCATAGCAGGGAGGTGCATACCTATCTAGTATGAAGTATGTCATTGAGGAAGAAGATGAGTTTTTAGACACCGGTGATGGTCAGCTCTGTGTAACCCATGTATAATATGTTGTTTGATATAACTTTCAATAAATAAGGATGCAAAGCTCAAACCCAATTGACGACATTTCTACAGCAAATCTCTGCGAGGACTTGTCTACTTTTATCTCACTGAGTAATGAGATAACTCACTGAGAGATATCTCAATAAGTAGTGAGATAACTCACTGACAGATACCTCACTAGTGAGATTTGACTTACGATCTGACTTACTTGTTAAGAAAGAACTTAGCACTTTTACAGTAAAGTTTCGACAAAACGGAAATTTACTGCAGTTTTAGAACACATGTGCTATTAAAGTTGAATGTCCTATCCAGTTTGTATATTCGACTTATTCATATTAAGTGATACATACATAGCAATATGTATTAACTTTCCCAGGATAATTCCTATAAATATAGTTCATTAATGAATAAAAATGTAATGGAAAAAATTTATAAAAAAATGTTTTTATTTCAAATGTACAAAAGAGTAAGAGAAAGACAAATAAAAAAATATCGAGACCAGGGGAAAAACCCCAAAATTAATAGGCCCACTAACCACTGTTAAATACAACCTTTACTAACCTTCCATCTTATCGTCAGACCTTGATTTCCTTCACCAAAAATTAATGTGTGCCAAGTGCCAAGTCTCTAGCCCAAAGAGAAGTGGGTGAAATATCGATTACAATATTGGGAGCAGAGAAACTGTTAAAATTAAAAAGCAGAGAAACTGTTAAAAATTAAAAAGCAGAGAAGCTGTTGAAATTAAAAAGCAGAGAAACTGTTAAAATTAAAAAGCAGAGAAACTGTTAAAATTAAAAAGCAGAGAAACTGTTAAAATTAAAAAGCAGAGAAACTGTTAAAATTAAAAAGCAGAGAAACTGTTAAAATTAAAAAGCAGAGAAACTGTTAAAATTAAAAAGCAGAGAAACTGTTAAAATTAAAAACCAGCCCGCTTTACGAAATTTATTTTATTCGCCCTTTATTTTAATTTTATTTATATATTTATCCATTTTGATGTAAAGTATATACGGCAGAGGTATTATTTCAGTAAGTGTATCCTGCTGAAAATACGACGACACACATTATTCACTTGAGAAAGGTGTCGTTGGCTTTTTGTTATAGAATAAAGGTCATATTGTGAATACTGAGAAGAGGAGAGCAGAAAGAACTCCTCCAGGAGGAACACCAATTGTAAAAATTGGTCCACTCAGAGCACGTATCTGACGACTTAACAATCTGTCTGCGCCCCTGAAGATATGAGCTACACCACACAAGTGTAGAAATAATAATAGTAATGTTGAGATATTTTAAAATCGAAGTTATTGAAGTTAAACACTCTGCTGAAATCAAGAAGCACGAGGATGGTGACTCGTGCATTATTCATAGCAAAACGTATATCGTCATCGACCATAAATATGACAGTTGAGGTACTGTGACCAGCTTTAAAACGGTATTGAAATGGATTTAGAAACTTACAAGAATTGAAGATGGCCATTTGAACATAAACAACACGTTCAAAGACTTAGAATAGAAGCGGTAGAATCGATATAGGCCGAAAATCTTTAGGTTGTGTAGGCGATAAAGTTTTAGGTACGGGAACAATATAGGCTTTTCTCACTCTAAAGGGAAGGTAGCAGTTTCCAAAGAGGTGTCAAAAATGTCGGTGATGACCGGTTTTACAACAATTATACTTAATTTAAGAGCAATAATAATCTTATGAGAATTGATGGCTTAAGATTAGGCTTAATCGCAAGAATATTAAGTTTTACTTTGAATTCACCGGCGTAAAGTAGGTTAGTAGATAGACATAAATTAGTGTTCAGATGAAGACAAGATACTATTCTTAGTTACCAATTTACAACTGAGTCGAGTAATATAGGTGGTTTTGAAAAATGTGGATTTAATTAATTGAGATCCAATCGCCAGCTTTCAGAATCAGTCTTCCAGGATCAACCTTCCAATACCTAGAAACTTTTAAATTACTAAGGGTTCAATATTGTAATGATTTGGAAATATACGTGTATGTGGTTTTGGAATTTCTGCACGTTTGTGGATTGGGCATCCTCAAGAAAAGATAGTAGGTCGGTGCTGTTAAAGTCAGAGGGGAAGATATTTTTGAAGAGGTTATAAAGCTACTTAACTTATAATAAATATGAAGAAGTCATGGTGGGAAAGACGAGGTGCTGGAAGTTGACCGTGGAAGGATATATTTTTAGGACAGGTTAAGCTGAGATTGAGAAGGAAATGATAATTATCAACGTCAAAAATCGTAAAGAGACAGGTATATGGCGATACCGCCGCCGCGCTGCCACTGGAAATACGTTATATAATAAAACATAACCAGGGAGTGCAATTCGTTGGAAGTGATGGTTTAGCCAGGTTTCACTAATAAGACAAGCATGAAGATTCGACTCGAAATAATTAGAAGTCTGATGATTACTCTGGTGATCAGCGTGGCAGAAGTGAAGATCTGATTGTGAGAACAAAAAGACAAATTGAAATATATAATCGATTTTATAATATGCAATATATTATAAAATCTATTTAATAACAACGACTGACTTAAAAAAAATAGAAAAAAACTACAAACAAAAACAATTTCAAAATAACACAGCTAACTGAATATTAAAAGCACATACAACACAAAGTATTGAGAAATCAATTAAATTTAATACAACCAATAATTAAAAAAAAAATGTATTTATATATGTGGCATAGTTATCATAAATATTTGTGATCTATGCATGCAGGTCCATAAATCACAAAAGATACGGCAGTAGACTCGGCGCCTCCGCACAAAATATGTAAACAATATAAAATATACTCGGAGTGTTATTAAACTTAATTATATACTTTAAATAAATTATTCGAGTGATACGTGATAATAAATTTATGAAAATTTTAAAATAAAATGAAGTAGTAAAATAAAAACATTAATTGTTTCAATCAAAATCATGTATGTATATACCGTAACAGTGGTTGTAATTTTGCTACAACGTAAAATAAAATACCCCTCCCTTTATTTTAATTTTAATTGCATGACCGTGTGCGATATTTGTTGCTGTTAGTCAGCTGGAAAATCAGTATATATTTTCGATCTATTTTAGTATGCAAAAGTTTCCTTAAACCATCCGGAAATATTACAGTAATGTTCCTGTAGCGTTCCAACAGTTGTTGACTTTGAAAATGACTCGTGCTAAGGCGAACAACTCCTGTCGTTGTAGTATGAGCGATTCCGTTATAAGTGTGCGGGTTTCTTTTAACGATTTTTTAAGAGAGTAAACTTGAAAATGGTCATATTGGCTTCACGAGTATCGGCCTAGTGGTCTCCCGCTGCGTATTAATCGTGCTCGGACGATAACCTACATCCAGATTGGCTTAAATTATTGCAGAGCAGCTGAGCTTCTTGACAATAATATCAAGGGCAGTTGCTGTTGGTGATGCTATGTTGTCATCCTTCATGCCCTGTATCAGAATGGTATTACGATGCCCCTTCGCTACCAACTCCTCCGCTCGGTTCTCCATGTACGCGTGTTTCGACCTTACCGTTTTCCTTTCGTTCTTACTGCGGAAGCTCACGAATTCGGCGGTTAGCGTGTCCCTATATCTCGAAACCCACTATGAGTTTCGAAATATTCGTTGATGATCCACGTAAATCATCCAGTTTTCTTATTATCTAGATTGGCGGTATAGATTTTCTCTAAAAAAGAAAAAAAATATCAAGATTCAAATCGAGATTTTGAATTTGGAGACCAGAACTTTATCGCTGCGCAAATTATTGACTAAGTCAGTCGCTGTAATGTAATATATTACATGTGAATATATTTATTATAAATTAATAACATTGTATAATATATTTACATGCCTTCCACATCCTCCTGCTCTTTTCATTCCTTAATTATTTGATCGATCCCTCTCTTGAAAATAATTTTTCCAACACCTTCCATGATTTATTTCAATCTGCTTTTCTTTTAATCTCGCAATCAGAACTTCACTTCTAAAAGTGACGCAATAATGGTATACTAATTACACACTTGTCTTGATTTTGCATACGCGTACGTTATGTATAGCACTGAAATACGTATTTCACTTAATTTTACATACCCGTGCATTATGTATAGCGCTGAAATACGTATGTATTTTACGTTATTTTACATACTTACACATTATGTATAGCGCTGAAATGCATTGCTGAAATACATGCTGCTATGCATTATGTATAGAGCTTAAATACGTATTTCACTTAATTTTACATACTTGTGCGTTGTACATAGCGCTGAAATACACATTTTACTTAATTTTACATACTCGCATGTTATGTAGAGCGCTGAAACACATATTTCGCTTAATTTTACGCACTTATACGTAACAAATAACACTGAAAGAATTTTTCGCTTGGTTACATATAGTCATACGTTATGAATAGCGCTAAAATTTCAAAGTCAAAATTTAAGCTGAAGGATTACATGTCTTATCTTAGTCTAAAAAGAAAAGAAAAGATTTCTTCTAAGATTCATACTCAGTACTTTCGAATTCAGAGTCCAATGCTTTACCGTTTCACCCGTGATTTACTTGGAGAATCTAAAAAAATATATGTGTTCTTACTATGTACTTCTCCGCTTTTTTTAATTAGGAAAAAAATAGCAACGTCTCTTATTTTCCAAGCATGCAAATGCCACGTTTCTAATTAGCTGAACTATAAGTGTGCAAATAACTTAACTACATAAAACATCCACATAAACGCTTCCAAAGCTAAAAAAAGAAAGAAAAACTTCTAAGAAAACTAGTGTAGTTCTTGAACAATATCCGAAACAAATTTTGAGTTTTCAGGTCTACTTGCCATTTATCTACAGGAAAATATTTTCTATTTCATTTTAAATTTAAAAGTAAGTCTAATGACGTGTTGGTATTTATTTCCAAAATTACAGTAGCTGTCTAATATTTAAACTATATATGTGTTGTGTTTATTGACGATACACGATAATTTCGTGTATTTTTCGATATGTAAAAATATAGTTAAAAATCGATGAAGCACTAGACCGCACATAAAAAAAGAATTGTGACCTTTTATTGATGGTTCAGTTAGACACAGTTCTGTGAGCTAGTCCATGAAATCTAGTTTTTATAGAAACTGTCATATATATTTATTTATACATATATAGGTATAGAAACGTTATGGTTATACACCTAGACATTTCAATAACGTTAAAACGGCAATTAATAAATGCAGTGGTATTATGAAACATGACGATGGCACTTTTCAAGAAGTTTATTCTCCCTTACACACATCCTTATCACACCTTATCCTTATCACACTCTGGTAAAATAACAACCGCGATCAAGGGATTAAGTAATATCAATGCAATGAGACCCAATTAACTTCTGTTAATCTTATTTTTGCACCTACTTACTTTTTTCGAAAGTTTGGTAAGAGTAAATAATTTTATAGATTACTAATTGCGGAGAAGTTAATTGGGTCTCATTGCATTGAAAATCTGTGGGAACTTCTATATGCCAGTTGCAAAAAAGTTTATAACTACATATAAGTACTGGGAGTTATCAGTAACGAAGTGTTATTAAAGTTTTTTCAACAATGTAGCGTATTTCAAAATTGAAAAATAAATTTTATGTATAAAATGTTTCTTTTGTACTGCAATTTTTTGTAAAATTAATTTAATTAGATTTTGTTATAAATGAGAATGATGAAAATATCATTGGATATTATTAAGCTTTTGTAAAGTTACTTGCTGTAATTAATTGCTGTAATTCAGCGAGAGCATATCGGTCCGTAGTCCGCTCCCTACATATTGTGTAATGAGGAGAAGAACTTCTCCGCAACCGATCCTCGTTACTCCTGAAGGTCCCGCAATATTGTCGATAATTGATCTAAAATACAGTTTTTGCAGATATTCAGTGCCTCTGCTCATGTATGTATTCTTGTACGTCTTATTTAGATAGAGGTAATTTACTTGAAATCAGGCTAAGATATCCGTAACTATATACATACGTTTACATATATATATATATATATATATATATATATATATATATATACATACATACATATTTCCGTGTCATTCCGGCGAGGTGGTGAAGCCATGAATAAGGGTAGTCAAAACTATTGAATATAATGATAAAAATGGAATTTTATCAGGTTTATTTAATCAAAATATAAGAACGGCTTTCATACTAACTCGTCCCAAACAAATGTAGAAATAGACGAAAATTTCATAATTGCGTGTCCTAAATACTTGTTCAAAATTATATACAATTATACATAATTGCGTGTCCCAAATACTTGTTTAAAATTGTATACATATACACACTATATTTTTATTTGATCAGTGTTATAAATAATAATTTACTGAACGTAGCTAATATAATATATTCAGTCGTAATGGGCCCACTGTAATTGGATAATAATCGAAACGACTTACAAGCGTGTACAGCCGAACGCGAGACGCCATCTCGGCCCACAGCCTCTCGCCATCCGTTCCCACGGCCGCCGTCCGTGAACTTTCCACTCGTAATGTATCGAGAAATATGCAAATCTAAGTAATTCCAACGTTAAAAATAATTATTATGACGAGTTTGCCCCGCTATTGCTTCCTGCGTCGACCGGTTCGCCGCCGTCCGCGGACTCGATTTAAGCTCAGCAAAACTTTTGACGATCGTAAAGTTTGGAAGAGTTGTAAATTAAGCTCGTTACCGCTGCGATTCGAGCCGCTTCCTCCGGAAGGCGCCCGGTGTGGCGACGGAGCGCCGTTTCAGTCTGTTTTGTGGATAATTATAACTAATTAGATAATTTGTTTATTCATATCATCACACTGCCACGACATACGAGAAAACTTTAAAAAAATCGTATCAATGAAATTTGGAATATGTGTGCGATTACAATGATAGGAACGATCACTTAGACATGTAATATAACAATGCCGTTATTAAATGAAGCACATATAAAGTAATTTCTGTAGTCAAACATGCGTAAATACGTAAAGTAGTTTTCTTTACACGTCTGAATCTTTTGTAAATGAATATAAGTTAACTGAAATAATCTTAAAGTTCCACGGTTGATAAATTAGAGGACGAGGGGGATATTGAAATTCATTGTAAAGCTTAATACTATTTAGCTAATGGAGTTTAAAAATGAAAATCGCTCAATATAACCTCAAATCAACTTCCTTTTACATAAAGGTTCTTTAATTTTTTTTTATTTTACAACGTATTATTTGAAGTCTCTATCTATATTTAACTGCCAAATTTCATGCAAATGAGACTTTTAATGAAGCGATATTTATTTTATTAAATTCATACCGCTTTTAATGTTTTTATTTATCTCACACTGTGATATAGAAAATGAGGAAGATATGATTTTATAAAAAAATAAAAATACACGCATGACATTTATATACATATATATATATATATATATATATATATATATATATATATATATATATGTGTGTGTGTGTAATATACCTAAGTAAACTCCTCGTCAATATTTCTTTTAATTCTCGAAGATAATTAACTTTTTTTAATCGATATTGAAGAACCGTCTTAGGGTAAATCTATGGCCAAAGACAGAAGCCTATGTTCATTTACTAGCCAAGAATACATCAATTTATGGCAACATTATTTACATTGCCATGAATTGAAATATTCTTGCTAGTGAATTGAAAACAAAGTGAATTAAAACCATAACTGAATTAAATATAAAATGAATTAAAACCAAAAATTAAAGTCATTATTCGATCCCAGTACCAAACTCAACATATTGTTTACTACAATTTTATTAAATTTACATAATTACAAAGAAGTTTTTATGTTTTCTTTTTATTTTGCCAATTTTTTAAATTATGATCACGTTTTTTTATTTTTTAAAGCAGTGAACATGAAATAGACAGGATTAAGTATGTTATGTGTGCATGTATGTATATATGTCTATGTTTGTGTGAGTTAGTGTTCTTTGGTGACTGCGTGGGTGTGTATGTGTATGTGTAAATACAAAGACGTAAGTTGTTGTTTGTATTTTTCTTCTAAACTACAGTAATTATTATTATTATTATTATCATTTACATAATTTTAAATGTTATTTTCCACACAGACGCACCAACTTAGTGATTATCAAGTAGTAGACAATTAATAGTTAATTTTTTTTTTCTGTATTTATTATTCATTAGTATTGAATTATATGTTTACATTGAGACGATTCTGCTGAGGATCATATAATTAATTTTTTATAAGTGACTTATTATTATTATTTTAAATTCCTTAACTAAATTATTTGTAGTTTTCTTTTAAGTTATAGTAATTAATTTGTTCTTTGTCTGTTATTTTTCAGTATCCTTCTCGCAAAAGAACATTTATAACAATGTATATAACGTTTCGTGGAAATATAACTGTAATATTTTATCATTAAGCATACCCATGACTAGTATTACGTTTCACAATTCTGCTCCCTGTGTTATATTACATGTCCAAGTGATCTTTCCTATCATTGTAATCGCACATATATTCCAAATTTCATTGATACGATTTTTTCAACAATTCTGCTCCCTGTACACCAAAAATCATTAATATACATTCTTTTCTTTTTTCTCTGATTGTTACACCGAAAATCATTAATACACATTCTTTTCTTTTTTCTCTGATTGTTACACCAAAAATCATTAATATGCATTCTTTTCTTTTTTCTCTGATTGTTACAACAAAAATCATTAATACCCATTCTTTTCTTTTTTCTCTGATTGTTACACCGAAAATCATTAATAAACATTCTTTTCTTTTTTCTCTGATTGTTACACCGAAAATCATTAATACACATTCTTTTCTTTTTTCTCTGATTGTTACACCGAAAATCATTAATACACATTCTTTTCTTTTTTCTCTGATTGTTACACCGAAAATCATTAATACACATTCTTTTCTTTTTTCTCTGATTGTTACACCGAAAATCATTAATACACATTCTTTTCTTTTTTCTCTAATTGTTACACCAAAAATCACTAATATACAGAGTATAGAGATAGAGTCCTCTGCCGATCGCTTATTCACGTGAGGATAACTCCCTATCCTTTTACATGAGGGGCTTTGATTTCCTATCGTATCATCAGTACAAATAATATCTATTTATTTAAAATAACTCATTTCTTTGTTATTTATAATATAAATTTTCTAAAATTTCTCAATTAAGAGTTTGTGCTTTTAAATAAGGGTTACTACACATTTGGCATTTACTACAAACAACGATAAATAACTTCGACAAATCTACTTTCATTTATAATAAACAAATAACACTCAGCATTGGTTGGGTGAACGAACATCGTGGGAAAGTGTCATGATGCGGTACAATTTGGTTTTATAAGATGATATTATAAAGAAACAGATGCTGCCGTATTTTTTATAACTAAAGTGACATTTTATATCTAAAGATATATTTGTTAGTTGAATTTCGCACAAATACACTTATTATGGATATCGTTACCATGACTTTCGAATTTCGATGTGATTTCACTACATTCTCATCAATCATAGTTTCCGCCATTTTAAAAGTTTAAATTTATATATGTATATATATATATATATATATATATATATATATATATATATATTCTTTTTTGTTTTTTATGGAATAAAAATATAACGACAATTTTATACCTTTTAATATTTGTAACTCATACGATTAAGACAAAAGCTAGCACAAAAAAACTAGGTTATTTTCGTGTAAAGTTTGTCGTTTCTATTTAGTTCAATTTACTCCATATCGTAAATTTTACAGCCGAAGAGCGATTATGTCAGAGCAGCCTAATTTAAATATACGTACTTGTTCGAAATGGATTTTATCACTATTTTGTTATGGAAAATTTCACATGAAATCGCCTAATAAATTTAAACACATTTTTCTCCTGTATTCAAACTACGAATTGAAAATTTTATTTTTCTATGTGAAGTTTATATTGCTATGGTACGACAGAATCTATAACTTAATCTTTTTTTAAAAATACAACACATATAAGGAATGATCTCATTAGAAACTCTCACATAACCTGCAAAATAAAAGATTTAACTCATACTTTCTATAACAGATGATGATAAATTAATCTTCTTTCTATAACGAATACTAATAAAACAATCAATTACTCGAATTATTTGATTGTCAATAAATATTTTAAAACTTTATTGAACTATATTTACAGTAGATAGTTAGTCGTAGAGTGAGTTTAAATGAACATTAAGATTGCAATCAAGTTTCCAGGTAAATGTTTTTTGCTGAAAAATCGAACGGTATCACCAAAATATTTTCTTCAAGTAATGGCTAGTGCATGTGCATGTTACTGTGTGTATCCAGATATCTTGTAAAATGAAAAATAAAGAACAATCATATCGCATGATCATATCGATTTATAAACACAACAATCACATCATTCAATCGTATGATCGTATCAATCAATTAGTCGGTTTTGTGTTTCTTGTAAGACTTGTCGCCTCTTTATGGAATTTTTTTGCGGACAACCCAGAATATAAAATATTTATTATATATGTATGTATATAATACATGTATGTGTGTATATATATATATACATATTTATTTATTTGTTTATATATGTATGTATCGAACGTGAAAAATTTGGCAGTGACTGAAAGCGTAAATAAACTCGCAAAAATTTATATTACTCTGAGAGTAAGTACACAACTAATAGATTGTTAAAATAAGTTTCAAAATACTACTTGTATATTTATTTCTTTATTTTAGTGCGCTGACTGGAATTAAATAACTAACATTAACTTTTCTCGTGCGGCGTGAGTGATACACAGACCATATACTAAAGTAGATACTCCATCTGAACTATATATTTATATAGATAAAGTTGTACAACAAAATTATTCCATTATTAATTTTCTAATAGAATTCAACTAGATGGCGCTGTATTTTATTTTTATTTTTTACAATTTTTTTTTTTTGTAAATCAAAGTGTTCATTCAAAGGTGGATTTCTGAAAAATTTAAATAAAAAATACTCGTACTTGTCCCTCAGGTATTGTTTCCCTTCATTATGTATTCCCTACCAATACTTCTAATCAAAAACTACGAACTTCGTTTTCTAACTGACACTTACTATCGGTCTTACTAGATTTTATGTAGGATTCAGACGTAAATAAACTTGTTAAGTACGACAATAACGCCCTATGAGGATTCGGTACAGAGACGCATATAAACATTTAAACGTACGTAGTTTCTATGAACTTTTAATAGATCCAACTATGTGACACAATTTGGTCGACTATTACTCGTAACCTAGTAGGTCTTCAGATAATATATTTGGGACAGCATTTGACGAAGACTTGGAGTCGCCTAATGGAGCTTCATATTATTGTTGAAACTACAATTCTTAAACTTATGTCGTTTTAGGCAGAAAAACAGGTACAATTTTCAAAAAGAGTTCATGCTCATGCGCTTCATGTATGTCACCCTACACTTTAAAAATTAAAAAAAAATGTTCACTGCATATTTCATTAAAAATTTCACTGAATATTTAATTGTAACTACATTAAATATACGGAGTATATTTCCCGTACGACATTTCTTAATAAAACTGATTCTTCTCTTAATTCTGGATATAAAATACCTTTTTATGAATGTTTGAATTCAAAGAAAAACAATTTCCTTAAAAATTTTAAGTTAAAGAAAAACTTCAGTTTTTTATTACAAAAACACTTGAATATACCTACTCGTAACAACCCCGTAAAAATAAAGCTTTGAGAATCGTGAGAAAATTGTTTTTCCAAATCATCTGTCATTAAAACTTCGTTAAAAGATTTGTAGTGTTGACGAGAAGTATTTTCCAAAATTCATTGTCTTGTGATTTCCGTGTTATTTCATTGTAGCTGTGATTTGTCTGGTTACTCTGAATAGGAATAAATAAAAAAATGAGTTTATTAAAAAAATTTAAAACATTTAATTTTTTTCTTTCATTTTATCATTCAGCATAATGGGCCGAATCACTCATGTGAAGGGATGTCGTAAAGAAAATACTGCGGTGTAAATACTAATATATGCATTGAATAAATTATCCACATCTTCGGCGTGTCATTGTGCTGTCAATTGTTATCGTACCTAATTATGCAGACGCTACCTCTACCCATATTACTTCCTCTGAAAATCATTAATTCATCTCCGACTGCATAAAACGAAAGAACCGAACGCAGCCTCCAATTCCGCATTTCACCGCAAACCCACACGACTAACTCCTCCGGGCGGCGAACTGTAAATCAGCGCCGGGGTAGGGCATCGACAGGCCGGCGGGCGCTGCGGGCGGCTAGCGCGACCCCGCGTGGGCGACACAATGGATTAGCGCTTGTCGAGCGGCCCGGGTTCGAAGCCGCCCACGCCCGACTAGACCGAGTGCTAGTCTTATAAATTTATTTTGATATTTGTACATATTCGCGTAGTGCGTTCGCGCAGTTCGTCGCGCCGAGTGCTAAGTACTCCTGCAAATAATCATAACGGTGAAGTCGGATTCAGATTTCAAGGCTTAAGTCATAATTTATGAAGCGGAAGCTCCTTTTGATTCACCTTGACCTATTTTTTGGATGAACAAAAATTTGCGAGTTCGCGTCACATCACGAGCGTGACGCTCTTTGGGTATACTCCACGATAGATCGAGTATGACCGAACGAGGGGAAGGTTGAGCGGCCGAGTATAGTATTATTTGCATTTGAGACATAACTACGAGTTTGAATCACGTAGCGTGAAGCGTCTGTGTTTATTCGATGACGGGGTGATTATCGACCCGAAGGCTCTCCGGGTATACTCAGTATGTAAAGCCCACGTTTATAATGAACATAAATGTAGAAATTTCAGAACATCAATCCATCACACTAAAGCTATTAAGATGAAACACGTGTCTTTAAAATTAAATTAAACTGTGTAACGGTATTGCAGACGTCAGCTGCTATTAGTTCACTCCCATTGTCTCTCATCGATGCGCAAAATTACATCGTGATGATATAAGCAATTCCGGTACACATTCAGAAGTCCCGGTACACAGCCAGTACACGGCAGACATTCGAAAGGTATAAATATTTATTTATTTACACATTAAAAACGCCATATCCAACTTACAGATTGGCCGAAACCGTCGGACATGTACAAGTCCTAAATATAATTGGTTTCAAAATATAGTAAACCAATAATGAATAAAGTACGAAAACAAGTATCATCTCAAATGAGTATCAAACCGATTAGTGATTAATTTTTAATTACTGAGCGACAAGATACTTACATTCCTGAGGCAAGTATATGCAATAGAATAGAAAAAATAACAAAACTAACCGCCCCTAACAATATCGCCTTAAGCAACGGAAGTGCGCGAAAAACAGTTGAGCGCTCATGACATTCATGTTCACTCTGGGCAGGTGAAGTAAACTAAGGCTTCGTCCACTAATGTCACAACCGAAAGAAACAATGCATAACCAAAGACAAGTATCGTTGTTATGAAGAATATATTGTGTAGACAGGATATCGATATTATAAAAAACAATAAAGCTTCTCTGCCTTTAATTTTCGAAGATGTAAAAACTCTTTTTCGATAGATAATAACAAAAACAAACAGAAAAAAGTTTATATGTATATAATATCGATCTATACATATATTAAAACTATAGAATTGGCTTGTTTGTACATCAAAATTTTTATGAAAAAAAATTTTTAGTGGAACATTATAAAAGTAAAGCATACAAAAACATTTTTTTTGTATTTTTTGTTTGTTTATTTGTGCATCATGCACGAATCATTAAAATAATTCTAATGACGTTTTAAATATAACATTTTTTAGGATCTGGGGTAACACAGGTTTTCTTTTATCAAAATTTATATGCTGGTAATAAAATAGGATAATTTTAAATTTCAGTGCGAAATCGTATAATTAAAAGTTTTTCATTTATAATAAAAGCTTGCTTTCATAAAATATTAATAAAATAACGCTCTGGAAAAAATCTACTTTATGAAAATTTCAAACAAAATATTATTACACCATTTTGTATTAGAGATCTGATAGGTGCAATGGTGGTTCGCCACTATCTCGTGTAATGATTGTGAATTCGCTATACATTTGAAGTTATGTCAAATGAGTTCCGTGGTCGGTCAAGAAATCCTCATATTAAATTTTAACAGGTCCATCTGTTCGTCCGTTCACCAGTCATAGCCTTAGACCTATTTGTATGAAATTTTGTAAATAAATATTTCAAATGGAGCTATTGATTAATACGTCTACTACGTAACTTACCTTACTTCCTACTTTAAAAAAAAATAATCTAAAATGAAAAAGATTTTCCTTCGAAAGAGTTTTGTCTTTTTTTAAAATGAGATTTAATTCACGGTTCTTCATGGTTATACTCCACTTTCATAATAATTAAGCTTTAATACGAAATGCACGAGGCCCCCTTCTCCGCTTATTTTTTATCTATAAATTTGCAAAATTTGAAAAAATAGGTACTAGCGTTTTAGCAGTACTTTCATTCGTTTCAGTTAACATGTATGTATTTCAAAACATATAGACAATTATATATTGGCCCGCTTTTATATATACAAATTATGTTTATTAAATTTTCAAAAATTTTTGAATAACATTTAGCTACGATGATAAAAAGAATTAAAATAGGTAAAAGATTTAAAATAAAGTTCGAGAACTACAGAGATAAATAAAGACGATTGCCTTAGAAACATAAATAAAAACGTTCCGTTATAAATTCCCGCTAGAAAACTGTTTCAAATTAATTCATAACTGTTAAGTGTATATACTCGTATATTACGTATGCGTCCGCGCGGCCGTGAACACAACATGGAAGGAACTAATACCGGCGACCTCGGACGGAAGTCGTTTAGCGATGGCGCCAATCATCAATATTCGCCATCGGAGCTTCCGCTCGCTTTCAACTCTCCGTAGTCACTTTTACACGTTGAATATTGAACGAATCAGTTGGCACTCGAGTGAAAGCCTCTAAGCTTAACGACGACTAATTTAGATGATGTCAGGATAGGTAAGTCTATTGTTTTCACGCCGATAATATTAACTAAATAGGTAAAGAACCCCTTATTTAAAATTTTTTTTTAAAAACATAATGTCTAGTTGTTTAGCACAACTATATGAACTGGTGCATTCTTCGTTACGAAGAAGTGATGAAATTAGCATATACCGAAACCTTGGTTGAATATGTATCGCAAGGCAGGTCAAGGAAATCTGAAGCTGTAAGCTATCAGTAACTACCTCCATCTGTTAGTAGTGATCCACTTTGTGAGACTCCCTCACCAGCAAACGTATGATTTCACGTACGCCACGGTGATGATTGTGATGCCTGGACATAAGCCTGGTAACTTGAGCCAGGTACACTTCCAACACTGTCCCATGTCACCTGACCGGGTGCAGATACTACTTCCTTGACTTTATTACGAGTTTAGAAAGGTCGGGATACACGGTTGTGGGATAAATATTTCATATCATTTCTATAAAATGTAAAAATCTAAAGTAAAGCCTAAAAACAGACAAGCAAAGTTTTCCTTTTTATAACATGTGTGTGATTTACATAAGCTTTTATATCATACATACGTATATATATATATATATATATATATATATATATATATATATATATATATATATATATATATACATATATATATATATACATATATACATATATATATACACACATATATATATATATATATATATATAATGTGTGTGTGCGCATACGTGTGTGCCAGTGGAAGTCCGGCAGAATGTCGCCATATTTCCGTTCCCACAAATATGACAGTTCCGCGCCATTTAATTAACTTTAACTTCGTGACAGCACGCTCGCGTTTTTTTATGTAACTGGCTCCACGCGCGACCGTGTATGTCTGTAAGCGACTGAATAGTGATTTATTAAGCCGGTTCGGCTTTGGTGATCAAATGAGAGAAATCGCATAAGCAGGCTGGTTTTGAGTTCTTTATTGACTTTGGACGGATAGCGCGGGGGGCACTGTTGCGCCTTCTTGATATATACTCTGTTTATTTGCTAATCGTTTATGTTAATTATATAACTAATTGACTAGTTTTGTGAAAGATTTGAATTTGTTTAGTATATTTTATAGACTGCGCAGAGAATGTAGATTTAAATGTCGTTCGGACAACAATTTGTTTACCATGTTACGTAATTTCTGTAATACAACGAGAGGCCATCAAGTAGATATTGGGATATCTAATAAACGTTCCATTGGATAGATTGGAATAATGACAAAATTAAGAAATATTTTATTATATAATTTTTACCATGAAGATGTACTTAAACGATACGGATGTCTAATTAACCCTTATTATTTGCTTTTTTGTCATGACCGGCATTTCGGTTTTTCTTTTCTCATAACCATTAAAGAGATTCACGGATAAGAATGAAACTATTTTCCATTTTATTAACAACATTGGTAAGGTGATTCTAATACAGTGTCATCTTTATAAGTACAGTGACAGGTTGACAAAGTTCTATATGTTTACGATAAAACATTAAGAAGGCATATTTCAAGAATGGGTACAACACTATGTTTATGTTTTGTACTATGCATTTTTTTCGAAATATTCGTTTTAGGATACCCTAGGTTACGTAAAGTACACAACACTATGTTTTTACTTTGTATTTTATATTTTTTCAGATATTCATTTTAGGATACCCTAGCCGATTTACTACGATAATTCTCTTTTATGGTTTGGTTTTAAAACAAACCGTAATACCGATCGTAACAGATAGCGATCAGAACTTAGAACGTGTGTCTACATATAAATATTTAGGTACCTTAATGAACAGTCACAACCTTTAGACAATAGAGCTAAAAGTACCAACGAAAAAAATGCATGGTACTTTTATTAAAATGAAAAAGTCGTTCGCAAAGATTACATTTTACGTTAAGATCTTAAGATCCGCATGCGTTGGTGTTGTATATTCACGATACTTCCCTACGGTATAGAGGTAGACCCTAATTAAATGGATGTTTTTGTATTTTGACAGAGTCACTAAAGAAGTTCTGCGGAGTATCCTACTCTTCGAACTTTTTAATCACGTGTGTTTATAATCAAAAAATTACAATAAAGGTATTTAATAAGCACAACGCAAAATTATTTTGGTCAATTTGTATTGATAAATCTTTTCTTTTTCTCATAAAACCCTTTTTCTCACGCAATGAAGGATATAATAGACAATAAATATATGTATATATATATATATATAAATATATATATATATATATATATATATATATATATATATGTGTGTGTGTGTGTGTGTGTGTATATATATCCAACATATATCCCCGGACACCGTGTATATATATATGTATATATATAAATGCTTAAATAAAATAAAATAACTTAGTGAATGAAAGCCCATTCTTTTTCCATATTCAACTATTTTCAACTGAAAAATACTTTATCTCGCAAACGGAAGTTTATTAATGAAGAGAACTATATTTGTGACCATTTTCGAAAATTTAAAAATTACTATTATTCCAAAGTAAATAAATTAAGTGAAAGGAATAAAAGTTAGAAATGAGATTACATTTATATAAATAGAATTTCCTCAAACACGTGAAAAACGTGAAAAGACCTACTCTGGATGTTTGTTATGCAAAAGATCTGCAGAACTTTATTCAGTCAACTCTGACCTCTTGGCTATCGTCAACTAATGCAGAATAAAATTTCTAAGCAGTTTACACGGTAATTATACATCGTGCTAAAACTATCGGAGTTTTTTCTTAATTTTTTTCAGCAACAAAATTGTGACACTCGCTGCCTACACGGAATTCATACTTCATAATTCATGCAGCAATCGTTAAACAATCGTGAAAGAATAACAATTGTACTGAGCGCATTTTAGAGCTGCGTACATCCTCTGATATCGTTCTATGAACTGATTTGTATTATATCAATATGTTACATATTCAATCAATTCATATTCAATCATCAATTAGACTTCATATGAGAAATGACAGTAACAGAATAAAAAAGTTAATTTATAAGAAGTTTATTTCTAGAAGTTTGTTTCTTTAGAATAAAAAAGTTTATTTATAAGAAGTTTATTTCTTATACAGGAATGCATTCAAATAAATATCTTAATAGCTTTTTTCTTGGGTCCATTTTAATACAAGTTTTACGTTTGCATATGTAAGTAGAAAAAATAGACAATAGCGAAATGTTCTTGCTAGGTCCATATCAATTACGAACTTCGGTTAATTGTACCATCGATTTGTCATAAGTTTTTGACTGTACAGTCAATATCGTAATGTTTATAAAAAGTGTTCCGATAAATGGTAGTTCTAATTTAATAATAATGATATTAGCAGCTATTAATATTGCTGTAATTGCCGCATCAACATATGTACATATGTAACTAAGTTAAAACCAATATTAACCGATAAAGTTCAGTTCAATATTTATTTGCATCGATTATAATAGACCACCTAGCAGTTTTCAGTAAGAGATACCATGAAATTATATATTTTTACTGTGACATCGAAACTATTTGGTAGCTAAAAGAATTTGGGTCGTTTCTAAAGCTAGTTATATATACAAATTAATAAAAAATGCTATAATACAAATGAATAGCAATATATCAATTATACGCATTATGAGATATCAGACTTCAGATATTGCGAAATTTAAAATCGTAACTTATTGTATAATATATAAACTTTTTGTCCTGCCACCTCTCTCACATGGATAATTTGGTTCATCCTATATTGTTGTAATCATTGGTAAGTTGATAGTTTTCAGAGTTCCGCAAGGAAACTAAGAACTCTTTATTCCAGTTACAGATTGAGGTCAATTTAAAGACAGCAAAATACATCATACGCGTAAGGCAGAGGTGAAATTGTTTTTCATCCCACCATCGAGCGGAGTGTCACTAAGATGGTATTTCAAAAGGAAATGAAATAGTTTTCATTTACCATTTTCATTTTAAAAGTCCGCTGCAAAATAGCAAACTTCAAAATCGAAAATATTGCGTTGCTCGGCCACCCTCTAATTTTTCAAGCCCGTATTGAAATAATATTTGAAATTGATCGATTATAATTTTCATTTAGAATTATTTCAGTTTAGTTCATATCAATTGAGGTCATATCAAAATATCTTAGTTTCTTTTCTAGACTTTAATAAATACTACACTGAAAATCCTGTACAATTTTTCACTCATGCACGCCCGCACGCAGGCATGCACTTACGCATGCACGCACACACACACACACACACATATACACGATGTCCGGGAATAGATGTTGGACAAAGAAAGACGCTATTCATTGGCTATAAAAGAATAAATTGTCGTTGAAATAAAACGTAAAACACGTTCTTTTTCTAATCGAGTGCAAAAATATTATACACCGATTGGCGATTTGGCAAGCCACTACAAGCACGCACACAAGCTCACACAAACCGTACACAACCACTATATATTCTCCTTTATTCGATTCACCAAACAGCTGATAATATTGTTATTTCACTATACCTGCGTCATTAAATACCAAAATATTGAATTTAATTGATTTGTTAAATGACATGAAATATGACTAAATTAATTACTTATGTACTCAGTGATATTGTAGTTATGGAAAATCACTTGTCACGTTATTTAAATAGTTTGTAAAACATTGCACAGAAAAAATATTTCAATTAAATTTTATTCACTTACACAATTAAATGAAACTACGTGATGTAGTATTATTTCTACTTTCTTTAAGTTCTTTACCACGACCTAGGTTTCGTTGTATTACAACATCTTCAGATGGGCAATTTGTAAAGATCTTTGCTAATAGTTCGTGGCAAAGAACTTAAAGAAAGTAGAAATAATACTGATCACGTAGTTTTATTAATTGTGAATAATGAATTTCTACAAAATTAACGCCAAATATATTCAATATTTATTCATTTAACTTTTTTACACACTGAAAAATTAAATTTTTTACACACTGAAAAATTACTTCACTTTAATGTGTGATTAACCTTAAATATGTAATATTAACCATCTTATTGTAAACACAGTAGCACTCTCCTAATTATCGAGTTAATAACTTTATCAATTATTTCTATTAATCATATTAATTTCGCTAATCCTTTCGCGTAAAGTTTCTGCATAGGTTGATCGATGATCGATCTCGAATAACCAGGTAATAGAGGATTCTATAAACATCAATGATTATACAAAGCATAAGAGGATTCTATAAACATCAATGATTATACCAGATTCGGAAGGAATCATACAAATAAAATATTTAGAAAATACATTTCTTTAATAAGTTTTGTTATTATTTTACTTTGGCCACAATTATTTTGATTTACTAACAGGCCACGCGGCAGTGGCGGCCTAAAAATTTCGTAAAGTATATTTTTTTCTCTTAAACCTGTATTTAGTATTATATTCTAATATAAGTACTAACTACAGTGCCAATATGTTTTATAAACAATTAATTTAATTAAATATAAACGCAATGAACATTTTATAATTAGCATAACAAATAACAGCTGAATGTATTTGTAGTTAGAAAAAGTTCTAGCTACAAATTTTGCGATTCATCCTACAAAACATTGAACAGAGTAAGCCATTTTTTCTCAACAATTTTTATGTCGCGAGCCAACAAAAAACACCAAAAAGTTAAGTAAAAAGTCTTACGACCTCTTTACTATGCTATAAAATTAAAATCATATTTCAATTAATTTAACATTAATCATTTTAAAGAAATTAAGGCTTAATTAATAAGCTATAGGCTTAACACTTCATTTGTAAAAATTTTAATAAACGAAAGTTTTGTATGCAGGTCTTATTTTTTGGACATACTGCGACACCCTTTAATAATAAACGCGACCCCCAGGTTAAGAAAGGATGGTGTTTGGTGCCGATTATCTTAGTTTATTACCTGCGTTTGTGAACAACTATCAGTCAAACGCCGCGCTTTGAATGTATCGTGTCTTTTTTAAATTTACATTCAATGTATTTCAATTTTCTAAAGTATTAGTGTTTGTTTTAGTTAATTATTATTTTGATAACTGTTGAAATGTCTACTGTGCGCTATTGCAATTCGGAATATTATGACATGCTGGTATGTTTAGGTGCATGCGATCCCAATGCTCACCAGGCGAGTATAAGGTATACGGCTATTTATCCAAATCGCGCCAGAAAGCTAAATGAACAGACCATCGCAAGGTTGGCTAGTCGAGTTCATAATACTGGTCAGGTAATGCCCTCTTTTGATAGAGAATGCTCAGTTAGTAGAAGACGTCACGTGAAAATCCTACTCGCGGCATACGTTCGATAGCAATATCTCTTAGCTTATCAAAAACGTTTGTCGGAGATACGCTGAGAGAAGATGGACAACATCCTTTTCACTATCATGCTGTACAATAATTGACCGAAGAAGATTTCGCTCGTCGCACTTTTTAACATGGAATATTTAATAAGCATAACGAACACTACAGGAGCCATACAAGCCCACATTTAAAACGACTGGGCAGTTCAACACAAATCTTCAGGTGAGCAATTTGTAAAGATTCATCAATATTTACAAATTGCCTACCTAAAGATGTTGTCATACAACAAAATCTTGGTCGTGGTTAAGAATTTAAATAAAGTAGAACTGATACATCACGTAGCTTCATTTGGTTGTGAATAAAAATGAAGCGAAAAAAAGATTTAGTACTTTTTACAAAATTCTGTCAGTTTTACATTCATTTCTTGTATGAAAGGAATTCGTCGCATGAAAGGAATTATCAAAAAAATATTTTAAAAATATTATTCTATATTTAATTATCATTAACTTCCATATGTACATAAAATTCCATCTTAATAGGAACAAAAATGAGAAAGAAATCGAGCGGTCATATGCAGATAGACAGACATGACAAAAAAACAAGGGTTCCTGGTTGAGGCTATGGAACCATAAGAAGAAGCTGAGATTTTATACATTTACCTGAATGTTACCCGTGAAGCATAAAAATTAGTTTAAAAAGTCACTTGCCTCACTTTTATTGCCAATCCCTCAAAATCTTTATCAATATTATTAAAGGAGTGTGAGTTTGTTTTTTTATTTATACGAAAGAGGTCATCTCAAAAACTGTTGTAACAATTCATAAAATTGTTTGACTTTAAATAGCTAATTTAATACAGATATAAATAAGCTATATTTTATTTCAAAAACGTAAATGTTTTTCAATTACAAATTGTCATATGTGTGAATAACGTTAGAGAAAAATTCTTCGCTTATGCCGACAAAACTTAAGAGATATATTAATACAGTGTATGTATCTACAAAAAGTATATTAAACGATGTATTGAAAGGATAGACTTTGATATTAGTTTTTTTTTTCGTTTTTTAAACTTCAGTAAAATTTTTAACTTTCAGTCGTTCTGGCAACACGCATAAGTAAGACGTGGTTCGAGTTAAGAAAACATATAAAACAAATGCGATCACGCTCTAACTATTACTTATTACGAAATTAGCTTGTTACTAAATTACCATAAACATTATTTTCCCATACTAAATTAGTCACCCCTTTTCACCTCTTTAGGGATTGAATCTCTAAAATGCTGAAATAAGTATTTCATTTTTTGTATTAAAAAGTATTAATACCAAATTTCAGGTAGAAATTTGTAATAAAAATATTTTTCCTATACAAAATTAGCCACCAGTTTTCACCCTTTTAGAGTTTGAATCCTGAAAAATTCTTAAACACTTGTTTCGTTATTTGTTTGAAAGAGCATTAATACCAAGTCTTAATTAAAAATTACCATAATAATATTTTTTCCCATACAAAATGAGGCAGCCCTTTTCACCTCCTTAGGGATTGAATCCCGAAAAATGCTAAAAAACGTGCTTCATTATTTGCATTTAAAAGCATTAATCCCAATTTTTAAGTAAAAATGACCATAAAAATATTTTCCGTTGCAAAATTATCCACCCCTTTCACTCCCTTAGGGATTTAATCTCGGATAATGCTGAAATACGCTTTTCGTTATTTGTGTTGAAGAGTATTAATACCAAGTTTCACATTCTAATTTACAATATAAAATTTTTTTTTAATTTTTCCTGTAAAAATTTTACCACCCATTTTCACTCCCTTAAAATGTATTCCATTTTGAGAAATCACTACTAAAACGATACCTTCAGTATGAAATCAAGACCGTTAGGAGAAGCCAAATTCCAAATTTTTATCACTAGCGGTTTGAGCTGGGCATTGATATGTCAATCGATCGCCTTTTATATATTTAGATTCTGGTTGTAAATAAGACTTCAAGGAAAATCAATTAGATGTTTATTCAACATAATACGATTATTTGTCTTATGTATCTATCTATCGGCTAGTTTATGTGCTTGTTTAACTACTATTTTAATTATTAATTGAGATTTGTATTTTAAAAAACAAATTGGAACTAAAGTAATTTGGAGGTCGGTAAAAAGTGCATTTAGATAATAGTAAAATCGATGCATAATTGAGTGCACTCATGTTGATTTTGGTATTGGGCCTAGATGTTTACGAATTCCCGTTAAAAATCATTTGTTATTATCGCCCGTGAAAGCGCCTCAGTAGCTCACTTACAAAAATTAGTGAATGATCTGAATGTATATACGGAAAGAACCACCTATCTGTAACTTATAACCTTTCGAAATACGGAAAAACAGAGTTAAACATTAATGAAACGCCCTTGGAAACTTTGGGTACTGTTAAAGTAAAAACCATAATTTAACCTTATTTTGTGATACACTACAACCACTCGAGGGAAACCGGGACGATTTACCAGTGTGATATAAACATCGAACTGAACTGCATACAGATTTTCAATGACACTCATTTAACCAAAGCAGGCGGTTGGTAGATGACATTATTAAATATAATGAACCTCAAAGTCGACATCGTTACAACCTTTTACCGAAACAATTCAGTGCGCCGATCAAAAAGTACATCAAACAACCTCTTTCGACTACCGTTTCGAATGCTCGCCTCCTCTGGTTCCCGGCGGGTCACAAAGGCAACAAACATAAAGACGGCGACGAGTTGAGAGCGGCCTCCGTATATCTACATGACGGGCGTATATATACGTACATACCGAGTGGTGTCTATAGCCGGGACAGGATGCTGGGCAGGTGCGCGGGACTGCCGCCCGGTTGCATTCATCGGGGTGTGGTTAAGCAAATTTTAATTTACGATGAACACGTGCAGAATTAAAGAAATTTTAAGGCAAAGAGGAAGTAAGAATAAATTTTCCTCACTAGAAAACACTTGACTGAACTATATAACTTGAATACCAAATAATATCGTTATAAATTGCATCCAAATATGATTTTCTGTTTCGCAATTACTGGTGGAATCCGTTGCCGAGAAGGGATTTTCTCTTCTGATCTTGAATATCAAAAAAGACGATTTAATTAGTACACAATTAAATGAAACTACGTGATATAGTATTATTTCTACTTTCTTTAAGTTCTTTACCACGACCTAGGTTTCGTTGTATTACAACATCTTCAGGTGAGCTATTAGCAATCTTTACAAATTGCCCATCTGAAGATGTTGTAATACAACGAAACCTAGGTCGTGGTAAAGAACTTAAAGAAAGTAGAAATAATATTACATCACGTAGTTTCATTTAATTCTGAATAATGAATTTCTACAAAATTAAAGCCAAGTATATTTAATACTTAATAAGTAATCGATTAAAATAAAAACAAATAGAAAAAAAACAGTTTTATTGCAAAAAGCAATCATCTAGTAAATGGAAAATCACCTTAAAATAATTCAACTGTAAATATATTCATGTCGAATAATCAGATATCTCTATTTTTTCTCATAAATTAGAACATAATGTCTGGGTAGTTTTTATAACAGAGTGTTATTTAGAATTTAGAGTCGTTTCAACAAGAGATAGGAAGGAGAAAGAAATAAATTAAAATTATCTTACTGCAGTGTAAAATTAAAAAAAAATAATTGTAATATATACGAAACCGACTTATTTATTAATAATAAAGCACGGCCTTGGCTTTCTTTTAAATAGTTTTATTCCGGTAAGCCCATTTTACCAGCATTATATTTTTTAGAAAAACGAAACAGAATATGAAACAATATACACAAAATGCATTCGATAAAGATGCGTTTAATTAATTCTAAAAGGAGTTAACTTGCTGCTATTCGTTCTGTTTAAACCATAAAATTTCGGTATTATAATGACTAGGATTTTATAAAGAGCTACTATATCACAACGAGCTTTCATAATAATTAGTGTTATTTACTAGTTTCTACTATATATACTCTCTATATTCGGTAAAGTTTAATTAGCTCTCATCGAGTACGTCGTGACACCTGAAAAGATAAAATTTAACTTTATGAATTAGCATCGATTAGACAGAAATGAGGACATCTTTTGGTCCATGGCGCGCCTTTGTTGGAAATATTAATCCAAACAGAAGGTTTCAACGAACGCTTAATACAAATAGATTTTAGAAACCTTGCATTTAGACGTAGAGACAACTAATATAGTTATAGATATTTGAAGTCAAATAATGTAGGTTCTCTGGCTATTTAAGTTATAAATGATAAATTTATTTTTTGTGTTTGTGACACTGAAATTATATCACTAAAAAAACTGGTCCAGATGATATTCGAATCCACGGTTACATTATCACGCTGACACTAGCTAAGGTTGAATGGATTCAACTACTGAGTTTTTTTCGTAATATTTCGATGCCACGGAACGCCTAAACAACGCAGACTGCAAATGCTGGACACGTATAACCACTAGACCATAACAGTCAATTATTTAATCCCTACCTGCGTCGACTAACAGCGGGTTGCTAGATATGACTTTATTTTATTTACACTTTACGTTTTTGTCGGTAAAAATCCGAAAAATACCACGTCGTTTATATTCCACTTACTCTTATTACATGATCTTTATCATTCGCTGTGCAGAGGAATTATAATTTAATTATATGATTTAAACAAATGAATAAATCGTTTTGAAAAAAGTTTTAAAAGTTAAATGTAAATTTCAAGGTTAAATTTCTACACTTATTATGTAGCTCATTAAAATCCAGTAAAATATGACATATTCGTAAAAATTATACAAAGATTTTTTTGGAAAAACTGATTTCTACGTGCTATTTATAAAAAATAGATACCAAATCAATAGTTTTTAAAACTATTATCTGTTGTTTATATGTATTTGTCAGTTTTCTTTTTGTTGCTTTACTTTCCTAAAAAAATGCTGTAGAGCAGGGGTTCCGCCAGGGGGGCACGCCTCCCAAGGGACGCCTCCCTTTAGCCTCCCGAAAGCGTTTGCATTTTAGAAAGAAAAAACAAAAAAATATACAAACAACATTAACAAATAACATTACAATGTAATGTTTAATTTACATGCATAAAATTAATGAAATTAAATATCATATTCACTATTATTACCACAAACTTTGCGAAAAATTCGACGTTTTGGTGTACATTTTTTGTTGAGAAATCAGTTTGAGTGTGTAAAATTATTGTGTCTCACTGTTAAAAGGTAAGTTTGTGTATTTACAAACCTCAGTTACCATTTTTATTTAATTTACTAAATCAAAGGGGGGCATGAAAATATAATTTATAGTCCGGGGAGCCTCAACAAAAAAAGGTAAGGAAACCCTACCGTAGAGCTATTTAAAGAACTTTTAACATTATACGATGTCTTTATCTTATGGCTAACTGTTCAATAAATTGCTATGTGGAACAAAATGGAGATCAGCCCAGCAAATGTCTGAAAGATTTTTTTCAGCGATTCAATCACAGTAAGTGTAAGATCATAATATTAAAAATAAAAATCTCTTTGGAAAATATTTTTTCCGTATTTCGAAATCCTAGCCAGCGAAGTTGTAGCGACATAGCTACCAGAATATAAAATGAAAATATGTGAAAACAACGTATTGTGTAAGAAAACTAGATGTAAAAAAGATTATTAAATAGTTTAACCCTTAATTATTAATAGTTAAACCCAGTTGTTTGATTTGAACAAAAATCAAACAACTGGGTTAAACATTAGTGGGCGGACATTTGGAAGTCTTAAAATGACGAGATTCGATAAAACGGAAGTAACAAGTGTGTAAACTTCAGTGATTAATTTACTTCGTGCTTTTAAGGACCCACATAATATGTCACAAATTTGATTTTTTCTTCCCAAAAAAAAAAAAATTAAAAATATACTTTGCTTTACTCTAATTGCACAGTATCAGAAGTAGTACATTATTTCAGTGAGCTGTTCACTTGACGGTGTTTTTTTAACTATACGTTATTCCATCACGTAGAATCTGCGAAGAAAAAATTGAAGGTCCGGCGTTTGACCTCGTCGCGGTTTGTGAGGCGGGCATGGGTGGCACTCCCCGAGAGAAGGCCAAATGGCGACCGAGGTAAAGGTAGGAGGCCATTATCTTTTGATAATAGTATCGATAATAGATCAGCAACTTTTTTTTATTTAAATTAAAGCTTCGTTTTCTGGGTTATTTTAAATTTGTTGAGAGGTTTTTTTACTAACTTTGGTATTGATGGGTCGTCGAACATACACGTGTACATTATTTCCTGATCTACTGTAAACTGTAATCGGTGCTAGATATTAATAAAGCTAAGCTTTTTATTTAAATCAATGTTTAAGTTTATCTACAGACTTCCTTGGTTTAGACGAAAATGTGATATATTAAAAGTTTCCATACTTATATAAGGTGATTACATAGCCACCAATTATATAATTAAGATATTAGATATTTGTGTTTTAAATAAGTAATTATGCAATTAAATAAGGATAAAAAACCGTTAGAGCTCGAAATGGACTCAAAGTCTTTTCCTTCCATTTAATATATTATATAATGCTTAAAATATCTGGTCTATCAAACACGGCCTATTCATCTATTTCTCTGCTATATGTAGGTCAATTTCCATACTGGTGTTAGACACTTTGTAAACTCGGTACTGACATATTTACTTTAAATGTAGTATTTTCGACTTATCCTAATTAACCTTTCTGTTGGATTAGTTCTAAATGTTTACATTCAGTTATTATTCACGCATTTGTAATCGATAAGTTCATCTCAAGCATTATGCATATAGAAATAATATTAAATGTGATTGTGTTCTTGTAAACTTCACAATTATTTCAGGATATAATGCATAGGTTATATTCGGCTCACTATTTTTGTTTGCTGCCTTCTATAAAACCAATCACAAGTAGATATTGATTTTGTGGCGGTAAATTTATTATACACTTATCTTGTAAAAAGCTTTTAAATTTCGGACAACAGCATAGATCAATGACCTCAGCAAGAAATGAAACATAAAAAAACACTTTTAACCAAAATGCTTGCTTTATTAATTGGATGTAACAAAATGATAAAGTTTAATAAATAAGGATAAAAAATATGGTTCAAATAAAGATGGTCGGAATAGTAATGACTATTTTTTATGCTTTAAAACTATTTTTATGTTAGTTATCTCGGTAAGCAATAGCATATGACATCTCTGACACACTACAACTGTACTACAATTGTAGTCCTTGATTAACGAATGCAAAGTTATGTGAGGAGACGAAGTAACCAATTTATATTAACATATTCTTACATGCCTCTAACTAACAAATCTTTAGGTCGAGATAAAAATTGAGTATCGTCATTTTAACCCGATACCAGTGGTAACGAGGCTATCCCCACAGTTCCACCCGGGATTGTCTCAGAGCCCTCCGTAATATCCCCCCTCATGCAACAGAAAGTCCCATAATAGTGTCCCGTATCTATAATCTCAGCGCTTTCACCCAACAGGGTTAAATACTCCCCCCACTCAATGAGATATTTAGGGTCTCTATTTTTTTCAAGAAATCACTTTGCGAACGTGCTACATGACTAAAAAATCGGTTCATTCTCAACCAAGTCTCGGTAACTAAAGATACCACGTTCTAAAACTCCGCATAATTATCCTTTAATGTTAAAAAGTATGCTCTCTAACAACACTCTATGCGCATCATCTACTCACGGCAGTGGAATAATACAGTGGTAATGAGACTATTACCACCGTTCCACCCGGGTTGTCTCAGGATCCCTCTTGGTACCCATAACGACCCACTTCATACAAAAGAGAGAACCATCGAAGGTTCCCTAAGATTATCCCATATCTACCGTCTCAGCCCTTCCAGCCAACAAGATTAGACTCTGTTCCTTCTCAATGAATCATTTAGCATCTCCATTTTTCGAGAACGCATTTTGCGAACACTCTAAATGACTCAAAGATCTATCCATTCTTAACCAATTCTCAGTGACTAAAGTAACCACGTTCTAAAGTTCCGCGTGATTCTACGTTACTGTTTAGACGCATTCCCTCTAACACGAGCGGTAACAAGGCTATGCACCGTGGGTTGGAGTATTTTGATAAATATATATTTTATTCGAATGAAAAGCAAGTTAACCACGACTGGCGCCACCGGCCGCACTTGTCGAACCGAGTTGACGAACTTTTAAACCAATCAAGTGCAACAGGTTCACGTTTTTACCTTTGCCCCCGCCCCGCGCCGGTAGCCGCGCGCATTCCGCGTCGCTGCGGCCCCGCGCCCCGCACCCTGTCCGCCCGCCTCCGTTGTCCCCTCTCGTCTCCGAGATGACAAAGGAATTGGTGCGGGTAATGGGATGGCCTCTGGCCGCAAAACAACATATATGGATGAGGTTTCAGTACATACACACGTATTTTTTTATATTAGTGCAATAGTCGAACAAATTTAGCTCAACACTGCTTACTGTGCAAATATCACTCAAAAATATTTAAAAAATATGTATTTAAAAAGGCAAAGGCTAAAGTCAGAATATAACTTATGTTATTTTTAATATTTTTTAGCATATATTGATATTTTTGTGCTATTTTAATATTTCTTTCGCTTCGTATCTTAAAACTTTTATCTTTTTGTGTCGTCAAAAATTCAATGGACGCTTTTTTTATAGATTTAAGATCTAGTATTTTTTAAAACGCGGATGTGAAAAAGTCGTGTATTTCAAATCATGTTTCTTAGCAATATGAATTTCTTACGGAAACTCCCCCCTGTAATTGAGAACATTAATCGGAGACTGATGGGTAAAATTATAAGGTGTTTGCAATAGATTAAATCTGCCTAACATAATTTTTCTAACATGGAATTCAAAAGTAAAGATTCAATACGTTCGTAAGGGTAGATACAATTCACGCGTTTTTAAAGTATATTTAAAAATTCACAGTTTACATGTTGTCATCATTAACTTTACAACAAACAGCTTGAGTTCACTGAACTTTTCTAATGTATGAAATTTATTTTCGGGCACATATAAGGGAAAATTTTTTTGAAGGATTTGCCAATCAACTTTGAGTAATTCTTTGCACTCTCAAAATAACTTTCTCTGAAACTTGTAGTGTTTTTCTTTTCTGAAGGAACGTTTTCTCTGCTTCCCTTTCAGTAACAAATAGCACAAACTATACAATTTTAAAATGACACTTGCCTATAAAAACGTTTACACAGTGGAATATTATTGGAACTATTAGTTATTATTTTTTTTCGTTATAATCAAGATCATCTAAGACAAACTTAGGTCCAAAAATTTGTGATAGACTTGATAGTGAACCAAAGCTCGTAAAGTATACCTAATTGAGATGACAAAAATAAGTATTCCAATCAAATAAGTATATGAAAAAGGAAAGGATACAATTTTTTAACTGCCTCATTTCTCCCAATAACTTTCTCAATAACTGTGATTGTTTTCTTTCTCTGTAAACTGAATTTTTCAGTAAGTTAATTTTTTCAGTAAGTTAGAAATTAAATGAAACTACGTGATGTAGTATTATTTCTAGTTTTCTTCAAGTTCTTCAGGTGGGCTAATAGAAAAGATCTTTATAAATTGTCCATCTGAAGATGTTGTAATACAACGAAAGCTAGTTCGTGGTAAAGAACTTAAAGAAAGTAAAAATAATACTACATCACGTAGTTTCATTGAATTGTGAAAACTTTCAAAATTAAATCGATCTATTCTTATTAGTAGTTTCATTTTTTATTCTTTTCGTTTGTTTCTTATTTCATTCTTTCAAGAATGTGATACTGTATTATTATTATTACACTTATAATTATAATGTAATTCATTTTTTGTATATTTTAACAAAAATTATACCTCAATACAAGCTTAATAGAATATGTATAAACCACATATTTTGTTACTATGTAAACCACAATCGCAAATACATTTATTACACCCAGAAAATATATCCAACATGCAAAAATTTCTGATATTGATGCAGAAAACATTTTCAATCAAAATGGATTCCGACGAGTCACCATTAAATTTAAAAGATAGCTTTGTAATTTTTCGGAATTGTGAGTTTAAATACACGGTCTACACAACAACTCTACATCACTAATTAAATGGTTTAGTCGCACGGTGGATACAATGGAAAATCATTTCGAAGCTTATTTGCGTCTAGGGTAATATAAGATATGTCCTATGTCAGTCATCAGTTTATTTGCTATATACCTCATATCTTTGATTCAAGGCGCAGTGCACGAAACGCGTTTTGTTTTGAGAGCATGCTCTAATATAGTCGAGTAGTTCACAAGAATAAGACGACTCTTTGAAATACGGTCTTTTCAGTCAAACAATTGAAGGGTTGAAAATGGACTCATTTTTAAGATATTTAAGTATTCGCAACTATTTTTTTGAAAATATGTGTACCCTAAATGATTCGATGTCTATGGGCAGCACATAAGTTTGTCAAGCGGAAGTGTTGATCGTAAATAGGCATAGTACTGGAGGATTTAAGAGGTCTCTGCATACGTACGTCGTGTGAATCGTTTTTTACCAAAAAGCTATAAAATCATCCGAGTAGTGTGGAAATAGTCTACGGCTCGTAAATTGAAGTAGAGTGAAATCTTGCCTCATCCTCTGAAGTCCGTGGGAACTAAAATCAAGTAAAGGAATTTATAAAATAGACATTATTATCTGAGCATATGCTATTGTGGTCTACTGCTTTCTTCCGGAGTCCCATAAAATATTATTGCGTTACGTAATTAATTATTAGCACCGTCAGGGAAAGCTTCTGCATAAAAGCCTCTCTCTCTCTAGTTTTCAACATCTGTGCGGTCACCATAAATTTACAATTCCACCATCTAGAATAGAAATAAAACACACCAACTCATTTTGTCACTATCACAATTCTGTGTTTTTAGTGACTGGAATCACACTAGAATGATTTCTTCAAAATAATTTATAATAAACTATTTTAAAGTTATTTTAAAGTCATTTTCTTCCATAAATGCAATACTTATTTATTCCATAAATGAACCAATTTTACGCCACTTGCTTTTAATATTACTTACATTGTGAACATGCCAAATTTATTTTTTTTTTAATGTGCCTGCCTATTTTTCCCATTTTATACAAATTTTATACAATTTTCATAAATGGGAGTTATATATATATAATAATATTGTTATGGTATAAATTGAGCACTGGTATTTTGAAAGAAGACTTATTGTCACAAATTTACTTACTTGTTGTCACTTATTGTGACTTATTGTCACATATTCCATGACATGTTCCAAAATAAAAAATAAACCTTAAACTTTTCCAACCACCCAGTTAATCAGAAAAAAATTGTAAATTTATTTTAATTATAATCTCGCCTGTATTAATATTAATGTTCATGTGAAGGAGTCACGAGAATATTTTACACAAATCGAAAACTTGGTCATACCCAAGTTAAGATGCTTAACGTTACCACTGAGCACTAGTGACCTCAACGCTTCTCCGATTTCGAAAGGAAAATGATGTACGTAAATTAAAAACGTATTTTTTGCAATACCACTTTATAATATAAGTATATAATTATAGATATCGTCACAAATGTCATATTTATTTATATATTACTATATTTGGTATTACTTTCTGCAATTTAGGCGGAAAATCGTTCTTCAGCATGAATTTGCTTTTCATTTACATGTGTCGAGTGTTCGTGTTTTACTAAGCCTCCAAAGACTATCTCCCTTAGCATAATGTACTCATTTGTAATACAAATCTATACATAATACAATAAAAGTACATCGAAATTCTGTGTATTCATCGACATTGCTAAATGGAATTACAAAGCATATACATTTAGGCTTCATCAAAACACGAAACCCGTTTTTCATTCTAGCCGCAATAACATAATTAAACCAACAATTGTTTGCTACTCCAAACACAAGAACCATATTACGTCAAAAATATTATTACGAGAGTCTCGCCTTTCTCGATCGTCACACACAAGTATTTGTGACGATCATACTCTCGATTCGCACTACTCAGATTAGTTCACGATTTCATAAACGCCATGTTGATTTATTAGATGTCAGCTTGACGCTTTATGAGTAACTAGGTTAATAAAGATTTATTAGGCTTTTACGGATGACAGAAGCCTCGTATCGGGATTGACTGTCAGAGGTAAAGATTGTAGTAGCTGTAAATTTGAAAATAAATAATTTATTAAGTTGGTAAAAGAGGGACAGTGTACCTACATCATTTCATAATTATCCACTGTTACATAAAATCGAACTGCTAAATTGAGTTTTAGAATAAGTAACTACGACTAACCTATATTCTCACACTGCCCACTTTACCTTTTTATGTTTATGTTTACCTTATTATATTGTTTTACGTTTACCTTAATTATTTATTTATGTTTACCTCATTCTATTGTTACATTTAATTCGACCATTAAGAAAATGCTATGTTTTCTTTGATGTTGATTATACTATAGAGCAAAGGGGTAGGACCTGTATATATGATTATTACCCAAGGCTTCTACTTGTGTGCGCAACTTCATTATCTTGGCATAGTTATAATAATTTTTAAACATTTTAAATTCAAGGATTGTATATTTAAAATTATGTTAAATAAAGACATGAAGCTTTAATCGTCAAACCTAAGTGACTTACCATACGTCTAATAAAAAATTATACCAAAGTGAATAATTTCGTTAAAATCGTTCGTCCGTTTATTACAATCTTACAGTTTCTAAAATTGTCAATCAAATAATATGTATAAAGTGGGCATTAGAAACTAAAGTGGGAATTGAATGAATGGGCTAGACTATTGTAGTGATACTGCATGAGCTAGATCATAACCTAGATCGTTTGACCGTTTATTAAAGTCTCACTTTTTCTAAAATTGTCAATCAAATAATATGGATAAAGTGGGAATTAGAAATTAAAGTGGGAATTGAATGAATGGACTAGACTATTGTAGTGATACTGAGTGAGGTAGATCATAAGCTAGATCGTTTGTCCGTTTATTAAAGTCTCACAGTTTTTAAAATTATCAATCCAATAATATGTGCCTAATGGGAATTGAATGAGTGGGATAGATCATTAGAGGTACATTGTATGGGCTAGATCGTCCGTCCGTTTGTTAAAGTCTCATAGTTTCTAAGATTGTCAATCAAATAATATGTATGTAGTGGGAATTAAAATATAAAGTGAGCATTGAATGAATAGACTAAATCATTGGTATGTCAATTAGTGGGCTAGATCATGGGCTAGATCATTCGTCCATTTGTTAGAGTCTCACAAATTCTAAATTTGTCAATCAAGTTATATGCAGAATTAATAAAAACAATTTTGGACGCATGTTCCTATACGTATAAAGCGGGAAAGACAATATAAAGCGGGTATTGAAGGAGAAAAGATCAATCCATTGATCTAGAGAGTGGGTTCGTTTATTGGATTGATCTTTTGAAATGAAGTTGTGGTTCCGTAGACCCTTTTTTGCTTTGAAGTCTCTTTTGAAATATAGAGCTTCGAAATGGCCTATAATTTCCTTTTCTCTGTTACATGCCATCCGTAGCTTCAAAGCAAATGACAATCACCGAAAATGTATGTCAATATATAAATACAATACCCTCACCGCTTTCTTCTTCCTCCGTACTTACCATATACTCTGTAGTGCGCTGTCCGTAGTGCCTGATCGAATAGTAATAACTATAATTGCATGTCACTCTTTAGATATAATCCCTGTCCTCTCCTTATCCCTCTGAATTTATTGTTCCCCAAATCACATACTGTCCGTAATGCCAAACCAAATGACAATTTTTAAAATTGTCTATCACTCTATAAACATAAATTTGGGTGGCTTACAACCTGAGAGGGCGACATCGAATGAGACTAGAAGTTATTGCTTAATGGTGGACAATTTTAAGTGTAGGTTATTCACATTAATTTTTGTCTGATAAGTGTATGTTAGTCACATTAATTTTTGTCTGATAAGTGTATGTTAGTCACATTAATTTTTGTCTGAGCGATATTTAATCGTTTACACTTTTAGCCCAGGTTCGAATGATCCTTCCACTGAATTGCAGAATTTATTTCCTGCGGTTTTTTTATATACGTAATTAAACCTGAATGAAAATAATTTATATCTATATATAAACAAATACAATTCATTTAGCAAACTAAATAATACGATCGTTCCTAACTTCTCCTTCAAAGGAACGTTCATGAAAATATCTGATACCGTGTCTCTAACTACCCAACTATCTAGTTTTCTTTTCTCATCTTCATTTTACATGAACCAATTTGTGACATGACACCTGTTTCCGTTTTAATAACTTAATATCAGATACACATAAGTCGCATAGAATATACGTTTTGCTTGTACTCTGATGGGGGTTATATTGTTGCTTAATAAAACAACCGTAGAATGGCGTCGAGACTAATGACAAACCAACATCGCCGCTGACATCGATTCTCTCCAAGGTGATATAGATACATATACAGGCGGGCTATTGATTCGCTTCGGCAATGTACTTATCTGTAGGTGTAGAGATGCGGTAAAAGGTTGTCGGTCCGGTGGCTTCCGGTGGCGGGCGCG
Organism: Druceiella hillmani; assembly: GCA_039881145.1. Lineage (NCBI taxonomy): Eukaryota > Metazoa > Arthropoda > Insecta > Lepidoptera > Hepialidae > Druceiella > Druceiella hillmani. The sequence continues at coordinate 992,013 of JAYKKI010000079.1, read as the reverse complement.
GGGCGAGGGCCGCTCCAGTTCGAGGGCGCGTCGGTGCGAGTTATTTACGAGCCGGCTGCTCTTATCGCGACATCACAATAGACCGCCGCCCGCCGTCATCCAGCGGCAGCCGCCACTCTGAAATTTAACCTGGTGGCGGACCCTGTGCATTCGGATTTAGTTTAGCGAGAGTCGAGGTTACAATAAGTACAAAGAGACTCCCTTTTTGCACATTTTAACTTTCCTTAGTTTTAGTATAATATATGTCATTTGTTAACGAGAATGGTCTTATTATCGACCCCAAGCCTTACGCGGTAACGAATGTTTAGAGCCAAAAATAAAGCCACTTGGAAGCAAGATGATTTTTTTTTGGAAGAAATGAATTATAATTCTTAAACTATCTACGATTCATAGTTGTAGAAAGCTTCAAAAATACTTTTAATATTTCTATCGGAATATCGTAACCTGTCGTATTTTAAAAAGATAATTTAATGTTGCCATTAAAAAATGGCTCCATCACGACCCTTAACGTGTCAATATACCTACACTCGTCGAAAAAATTAATAATTAATAAAAAAAACATTTTTTTCATGTTTTTAAACAATCATATCTCCGCAAAAGATGATTATATTTTAACGAAAATGAACTCATTTGAAAGCCCATACTTTCTAGTTTTTTTTACTTATGATGTTATTACAAGTTATAGTATACACTTGTAATAACATCATTGTTATTCCAATGATGTTATAACAACTTATGGTACAAACTTGCAATAACATCATTGTTATTCCAATGATGTTATTACAAGTTTGTACTATAACTTTGTTTTTACTACATCATTGGAAAGTTCTTTTTGAATACAATCTGAGTATTCTTTTATAATTTTACATCAAATTTACAGCTATTGTTGGTAAATATTTTCGGCGGATCTCCTCTTTTGCTGGACCAAAGAAATTGTTTTTGTGTGCTTCGTGTGTTTTCATATTACACGTAGACCAGTTTATTTGTGATATAAATGGGATCATGCTCTGTACAGATATGTTCTGAATAAATTGAATCTACGACTGCTGAACTCTTATAAGATTTCCTTAACCCCTATAACCAGGTCTTGGGGGCATATGAAGCACAGTGAGTTCTAGATCTGATCATCCGAAATACTAGATAGTTAAATATAACTTACTAACAAAATATTCATGTGGACTAGTAGATGTACGATCTTACCTGCTTCGATAGCATATATAATAACATAAAATTAGTATGTCCCTGTAAAAATTTGCCTGGAGCATTTGACATTTTGAAATGTTGATTTTATTTTCGTTACTCAATTTTCTGAGACACATTATTTCCGTTACTCAATTTTCTGAGACACATTATTTCCGTTACTCAATTTTCTGAGACACATTATTTCCGTTACTCAATTTTCTGAGACACATTATTTCCGTTACTCAATTTTCTGACGCCGCCGACTATATGGATTTACCCACTATCATTCGTATGGCAACAAACTGTTAAGTACGAGTAGTTTTTGCACTAGGGGGGTGCCGTAAGTACTTGGGTGTACATACAAAAGTTGAAATGTAAGTGTACGAAGTGTTTTTATTAAACTGTTTATAAATGTTAGTATTATTTTTTACGGTATTAATAAACTATGTAATATAACTTTTACAGGCATAAAAATATCGTGAATTTCTCAAAGCTAGTTTTATGGTTCTGTAGGATTATTACTTATTTACCTACAGGTAATTTTTTATAATCTAGTCAGATACCAACCTTGTTTTTAGGGTTCCGTGTAGCCAAATGACAAAAAGGATACCTTATAATTTCATCCTGTCCGTCTGTCTGTTTGTTCGCCCATATGTCCGTTTGTCACAGCCATTTTACTCGAAGACTTATTGGCACTATAAGATAATTTTGATGGTAGGTATCTTCTATTAATCGCTATAGGTACAATGAAATATTGGAATTAAGAAAAAAATAATATTAGGAGTGGCACTCCATGCATGAAACTGAAGTGTAAAAAAGTCCACTGCCCATAGGCATCTGGGGTATCATTAGATATGTCTTAAGAATCATATAGAGTTTCCAAAACAACTTTTTCATTTAAGTAGTTGGTGAGATATGCATTTCTAAAATCTTAAAAGTGTGTCCCCACTCTAATTATTTAACTAACATGTGTTTTCGTTTCCGTGGTGTGCTGAATTGATCAGAATGGCCTTTGACGACGCGGCGTACCGCGGGGATCCGGGTTCGATTCTCCGCCACTCGCCGAGGGAGGCTGGACTGGTGTTCCGGTTGGCTGTAATAGATTGTTCTCGTAGCAAAAAGTCGGCCATATGTGTCAACAGTATACATAAAAGTACATAAATCATATATAACGTGTATAAATATATGTATAAATAACGTGTAAAATTCTGAAAAAAAATTAAGGTAATGCAACGTAAAATAGAATTTCAACGAAAAATGGTTTGAATAAAATATTTTGTGTAGTGTTTGAGGTATGGGATATTGTTGATACCGACCGCAGCAATAACTTTCTTTTTCATTATCTTTGACAAATAAAAACTTATAAGTAACTTAGTGCTACGGAACCCTTCTTGCCCGAGTCCTACTCACACTTGACCGAATTTTTCAATACTTTTGGTCGAATATTTTCGGAAATAAAAGCGAGAGAATATACTACTTTGCACATTTTGGCGCATGCCTATGATGGTGTGCCACTTAAAATTCTGAAAAAATTATTTTTTTAGTTTCGATAACCAGCCCTAGCAAACGATGTCACATGATATAAACCACGAAAAAAATCATATCCTTGATTTGCCCTTTTAAAATTATATAAATATTTTAAAGCGTTATTTATATATGCGAAATACGCGGGTTAACATAATTTATTACTTTGCCGAACTTCAAGTCTCTACATAAAGCGTTTTCCGAGAAAATTGCGACAGATAAACAAAGAGGCAGCCAGACATATAACTGTTATTATAAAGGTTTCGTCTTTCCTTTTGAAGTACGGAATATTAAAATTAACACAATATTTTGGTGAAAATTGATTTGTTCTCAGATCATTTCGAAAAAATATTTTTCTTTTATTCTTTAGATTATAGTATTTATGTATACGAGAATATAAAATGAGGCTTTCGACAAAAGAAAAAAAAATTCGAATGAAACGAGTGCTGCATAAATTGAATCATTATAGAATACCATCAATCAAAATATTTAAAATCAAATTGAACTAACCCGTAGTATGAATAGAACCTACAATACGAGGATTTTATACACATGCAAATAGACATATTTAAGGGTTGATAGATCACAATTAAGACTGATCAACCATTAAGGGTGGTATTTCTATCAAACTATTTATGTATTATATTATGTTTACCAAGTAAATGTATTATCTAGTACATACTTTGAAATATATTGTCTAGTACATACTTGTAAATATATTATCTAGTACATATTCTCACAGTTTTTAAGAAAGTCACGATCTTTTTAAATAAAAGTCTCAAAAACTATGAGTTTTAGAATTATAGTTTTTAGGTAAATTTTAAGGTTTATCACTTTTAGTAACACAGTTTTTTTCATAACTCTGATGTTAATAGTTTTTGAAGCAGTATTTTCATAGATATTTCCAGCAATATTTCTAAAACTGCCTTATATAAAATAAGTAAATAAATAAGTAAGGAAAAAGTTTATGTTTGAAATCCTCATACTTGCACTTTCAATCAATACCGCATACAATACGGGAGATTTAAAAAAAATCTTAACTTAATTTGATCTCTATATTATTTTATACTTAATTAACTTTTCTGACGTCTTGTTAATCTTAGATAACTTTTTATCCGTTCAATCAAAATATGCTAAATAATAACTTAAAACTCAATCAAATTCAAGACTGTCGAATCAAACAGAGAAAAAGATAACCAAATATTGCAATTTCATGTTTATAAAACTTTCATGTCTTATTGATATAATGGGATGATTGTCAAAAGTAGAGCCCTTAGTAAATAACCTGAGAAAAGTATGTTAGCATAACGGTATATATAATTCTAGAATAACTACTTTCTCCACTTTAAATAGGGGCGTCGTGAAAGTATATGTATTTAGATAAAGATACCAGGAGACCTCAAAAAGCATGTCTGGTCCAATGCTTCTCGCTCAATAATTGTTTAAGTTCGCTGAAGATATTAATCTTAAAATTTTAACGTAAATCGGAGGCGGACCTAGGGACGTTTCGATACATGTGAGTACAGGTAAGTATTCGATTCTTTTATTTCGATTCAGAATACTTTTAACGTCGTATCACAATTTCGATATTTACTTGGTATTTAAAGAAAAGTATTTGTATCTAAAGGAAAGTACTCGATTTTCGCATCTGAACTGTTGACAAAGTCTCCATCACTGAATCCCAAACCCTTTAATATCTCTAAAAATGATCCTATTATTAAATAATGTCATAGGAAATTTCCGATTATATAATTACTTAAATATTTCTAAAATTAATGATTTTTTGCAAAACCGGGAGTGACAGTGTTTATTGATTGTTTGATTTATTTGTAAATGTTAATGTACATTGTATAAAGTGGACTTATTGCTACAGACGGGATAACTTCCAGTCAACCCTAATAATAGGTTTTTGGAAAATTGATTATTTGGTAGACTGTTTGAGATGGAACGATATAAAATAAAAGGTGAATATCAAAACAAAAAAACTAAACCTAAATAAGTAATGGCAACGATAGATTACACTTAAAGAAGGCAAAAAATTGGAATACAAGTGTTGTCACGAGTTAGGATGAAAGAAGTACAAAACGAACTCAGTAGAACTAGAGGTTAGGAGAGAGGACTTTTTGAATCAATCCTTGAAGACATTTATTGACTATATTTATCCCATGTCAAAATCCAATAGATTCTAAGATTTTGAGGCTTGGACGGAAGGGATTTTTCATAGGAGTAGAGGTATATTTTGATATAACTGGAGCGAGTAAACTTTCAAGTAACCCAAGCCCATAAGCAGATAACTTTTCAAATCTACTCATAGGATAATTTGTTTATGGACATCTCTATAATAATTAGTGATAATAGGAGTGACTGACACAGGAAAATTTTTGTTTTCGCCCGAAGAAAATTTTGAAGATGCTTCGGAGAGTGTATCTTGCTGAAAACACGTTGATTAATGTCATAAACTTGAGGCAGTGAACTAAGATTTTGATCGATCAGCAGATCCAAGTCTTTAACCATTGACATACATGGGATTACTAGTTAGTACTAGTTCAGATTAATTAGTCAACTTTATTATTGAAAGGAATGCGCTGTTCTAGGTACGAAAAATATGGTTTTAATCAGAACAACTACAGTTTCTGGGTAAAATGAATAAAGAAGATTTTTTCTTGGATATATTTTGCAAAAGCATATATTCCAAAATGAATAAAAATATTTTGGATAGCAGCTGTGTTTTAATAAAATTATCTATACATAGTTTGCACATTTGATTAAAAGAGTAGTTTCCTATGAAATCATTAAATTAACAACCACCATGTTATAACATCTCGGACAAACTATGAAAATAAAATGTTGGGCTATAAAATTTTAAAAAATAACTATCGATTTAAGAATCTGTACTTTGGCGGTATTTATATTAATATGCATAAATTATTTGAGTAATATTCATATGAGTAAATATCGATATATTGATGGTATCCAACGTCCCTAGATAGACCCCGTTGCCGCTCGCTTAAAATTAATCAGTTAACTTAACGCGAGTACGTAACCGTAAAGTCATATACTTTTACAGTTTTTAATTTATAACCGGAGCGTCTGTGTATCATTGCCGTTTAACTGACCGAGATTGTATTAACCGTAGCGGGTACACGGTTAAATTTAGCAGTCGGCGAGTAAAAATATTTAATTCGCGACGTCTTTCGTTTCAAAATTACCTGGTCATTTTGATTAATTAACTAGTAGAATAACGAATCTCTATCAATGTTAGCACGATGTACGGCTGTGTGAATTTTTTTTTTTTCAATTTAGTCGTTTCATAATCTGAAACTAGTAGTTATTTATAAATGTATCTAATCCAACAGGCAAATAATTTAACTCAAAATTTAATAATTCTAGTTCTTATTTAATTCGTGTTGCGTTATTGTAATCACTACTTGCTTAAAAACAAATTAAGGTTGTTTTCTTGATTACTTCACTAATTTTAGGTCTTGTAATTTTTTATTTTAATATTTTTTTTTGTAATGTTGTTTCGTAATCAGATGACGTAATTTGAGAGTTTAATAACTAGTTGTAATTAGATACGAATGATTAAAAAAATAATGGGTACATGCCTATAAAAGAATAATAAATAAAAGTATTCTGTTTTTCACTGTTAATTAAAAATAAACAAGATTTTGGATACAAAATAGAATTTTATTATTATGAATTTGCAACTATTTTCTTCTTACGATTACATATTTTATCTTCATTTTAAAGTAAATTCCACATAATTATTCACAAATTAGAAGATAAATATTAAAAGTATAACTTTATCAAATCACTTTTAAGTTTATAAAGGAGGTGAATACAACTAATAATCGTTTATATTTTGTATAATTTTATTGAATTTTAAGTCAATTTATAATACATTTTCCATTAAATTTGAGTGAAAACATGGTGTTTACACAATTTATTACTAAAATTAATTATTTCATTCGACATTTACACCATATGTTACGATTAAAAAGACTAAGATTAACCTCGCTGAATATAAATTTGCAAGCCAGTTTTTTGGATCTTAATTTTTTTTTTCTAATCTTGACATTCATAATCGATGCTATCTACGAAAGTAGGAAATTTTAATTTTAAATTTAAGTTATTCTATGAGTATTTTAATCACAAACACTAAAAGTAAGCAATAAAATTAATAATTTCGTTCTTTTTAAGTTCTTTTATAGCTGCGAAATATTTATATAATATTATTTCTTTCACTTAGCTTATCCTGCTGATATCCGTCTACGTTTTTATACGTAAGAGAAAACTAAATGGCGGCATCATTATTGAAGCTCTATTTAAGGTTGTCAGTTATTTATCAGAAATAAGTCCATTCGTATACACAATTAAATGAAACTACGTGAAATAGAATATTATTTCTACTTTCTTTAAGTTCTTTACTACGACCTAGGTTTCGTTGTATTACAACATCTTCAGGTGGGTTATTAGCAAAAATCTTTGCTAATATCCCACCAGAAGATGTTGTAACACAACGAAACCTAGGTCGTGGTAAAGAACTTAAAGAAAGTAGAAATAATGCTAAATCACGTAGTTTCATTTAATTGTGAATAATGAATTTCTACAAAATTAACGCCAAATATATTCAATCCATTAATATAATTAAATTGGGATAAACTTATGGAGATAAGAATTTAAGTAAACGTTTCGAAGCCAAGACGTCACGTGAACTGCAGTATTTTATTTAAAATATCAGTTATAATATAGAATTATTCTTTTTAATATTTATTTTACAGCTAATTGATTGTCATCAATGATTTCAGCTGTTTGTGACAAAAATTAATATTCAGTGTTATTTTGCGATGATTAGAATCGTTATTATAAAAATGATTAGTGATTTAGTCATCTAGCACATTAATATGAAAGGCTTTTATTATTTCTTAAGATCATAAGTTTCCAATTTTCATATAAAAAACGTTTCCCTTCTCTCTAAAACTTCACCGGTTTTGATTATATTTTACAATGATGTTATCTGATATTATCTACATCTAGAATAGTACGTTTTTATTTTTTCGATATTACTTATAATATTACTAATATTTGCAAATATACCAAACCATCAATATAAATATATCAAAATATTAATTACCCAATACTATATTAATGAGTGAAAGTATTATACTAATAAAGAATGGATAAAAAGAGAGAGGTAACATTTTGAAATCAGTGTATTAGAAATAAAATGCGGGTTTGAAAAATAATCACCCTTAAATGAAATGTGGAATATTTGGTTCAAAGAGTAGCGGCACGGACAACGGGGCGCTCTAAAAATGGGACGCCCCGCTGTCATCGTTACACCTGGCAACACTGATCCTGGGCTTCTAAACGGTTTGTAGGTTTTTTCCGCAATCCTGTTGTAAATATATGTTGTTTAAATTTCTGGCAGATATTTTTATTTTATTTCTACAAATACGGTAGTTGACTCATTCTAAATTTTGATATTTTTCATACAATATTGTGAAATATAAATTAATTAAAAACAAGTCTTGAAAAAAGTTCAAAAATTAATTGAAAAATAAGCCAGTTATAGGCTTCTAAATTTGAAGATACGGATAGAGTTGGGTATATCCCTGTCTCTTTTCCTCTCGTTGAATATAATGTGCAATATTAAAAATGACCTCACAACACAGTATTGCCGTCCTTTTCTAAAGATTAAATTTAAACTTTTATAACTCGATCAATTTTTAAGATTATTAAAAAAAATTTTCACTCTTCATCAGTTTGTACCTTGAAATTATGATTAATGAAATTAAAAAAAAAATAGTCAAATACCCAATTGTTTTCCTGCTTTTCCATCGATATAGGATATAGTCCATCTGTGCATTTTATAAATGATTAACAGTGCCCATTATATTTTTGAAATGATTAACAGTGCCCATTATATTTATCCAATCTTTATCGTAAGCACTCATTTCATCGCTTTTTATATTTTTATGCTTTACGTTGCCTTCTGTGATATATTTTTTTATTGCTTAATCACTCGACCATCGCATTACGGTGTGACTTCCTCATAAAACCTGAATTTTTTTTATTTTTAAAATTCTTCTATGTATATCATCGATGAATAATGTGAATTTTTTTCAAGTATGTGATGATTTAACGAGTTATGATTTCGGTATAATTATAGTTATTCCTCAAAATTATTATTTTCATTTTTAACCTGTTAGCTTTTCTTGCTGTGATAATAGCAGATAAATTAAACAATTGAAGAATTAAAACCTTTTGGACCAGTCAGGAAATATCAAATGGTGTTGAAAAATACAAGAGATAATAAATAAGAGGAAAACGTGTGTAAGTTGTAGTACATATTAGTATATGAAGAATGATATCAAAACTACTTAGGTGTATATAGTAGGTAACGGTCGCAATGTAGCTAACTTTAGAGCGTGACAATGTGATGATATATTCACATTTCTATGGAAGAATTTTAAAAAATTACAGTAGTTACAGTCATTAACGTAAAAGCCTTCTGAACATTCAATTTTCATCATCGTTATTTACATCTTAAACATTAATAATTTTTTTTGTAAAATCACGTATTATAATAGCATTGAAAGTCCACTACATAATAAACGTTCTGCACATTTCAACTTAAATTAAAATTGTTTTCTAAAATTCATTCACGCAGTACAATCGGCAAATCTCCCAAACGTAAATAGCAACCGAGCGCACCCGCTCCCAGGCATCGTACGCGATGACCGGTCGACTGTCCACCGCCGCCCCTCCCCCGCACCGCCCGCGCCCCGCCCTCGTCCGTCCGTACCCGCGCCTCCCCCCGCCGACTCATTTAATGTGTAGCACATTCCACTGTGCGTATATCCGCTCTATTCTGCCAAGACGCATCTATTTTTCTTAGCTTATTTATTTATTTCCGTTGTTGTTCTGGCAGTGCACACGGTTATGTGATAATACAAGGAAAATTAAAAAAATATTAATTTTTATAACTTCAATTGTATTTTGAAGATTATTTTATTACACGTATAATAAAACGATTCATTTTAAATATTACAAAGTATGTAGATTGTATAATCAGAACATTATGTTTTTAGTATAAGAACAAATTATATTTCATTAATTAAAGCAAAGTGTTAAGCATCTGTTTTGTGAAGCGGCGCGGCGTTTAAAGATACAAAAAGTAATATCATGACCCTATTTAAATTGTATACTAGGTACTTAACAATTGAGAAAGTTTACAATTTTATAGTTTTAAGTTTACAAGTTATAGCATAGAAACCCGGAAATTAACTGAAAATCATAGAATTTTAATTACTTTTTGAAAACGATATTTTTTTTAAAAAACTTGAAAAAGTCTAGAACGCACCGTAGCACACTATAACATTTTTATTTTCGAGAAATATTTTGTTACTAATTAGAGAAAATTTTTTTTTTTTATTTTACCACTTAACACATTATTTTTTTCCTTCATTTATTAATTTTTTGACTCTGTATTATCCGATGGAGACGTTCAACAATAACGCTATCAGAAACATTTTTATGACGCAACAATACACTACTCAAATACTTTTTGCCCTATGACTATTGAAATTTTAAAAATTAAAGCTATCGATTGATCTCAATGAAATCTTCACCAATAAATGGATACATTTCATTTTTAATTTACTAGCAAAAATAGTTAATTTTGGGAAGATTGGCAGTATTAAAAGACAAACGAAATTAATATGGGAAAACTACTGAATATCAGTGGAATTGTATTACATAAACATGATGGACGTCGCATTTTAAAATGCTAAACATTTAAAAACTATTACTTTTTACTAATGAAACATAATAATCGGAACTAAAAAAATAAAATAGCCTTACCAATACAAGTAAGTCCGCACGCTATTTTGATTACACAGTGGGCTTAAATTATGTTATTTAAAAATAATATCTTTAAAAACGTTTACAAAAAATTAATATTTTTCTTTAAGTGATTATAACCTTAGTATGACCATTTATAATTTTTAAATTACCGTTTTTCGGTTATACTTATACCTAATTCAGACATGAATAAATTTGGAATCACGACCTAAAAATATGATGAATAAACTATTGAATATGACACAGTAAAGTAGCTAGGCTAAACAGAAAACCCAAGTGACATTTTAATCGATTAAAAATATCTCCTAAACGTTAATCAATTCTAAACAAAATTGCATCACACTTTCGAAAAACTTAACAAAAATTTTAAAAAATGTAGCAGTTAGCACGATGACAGTGAGAACTAGAGACGGTCGCACAGAATAGAGCGGCCGCCAACCGGCGGGCGGCTCGGTGACCGCGAGATCAGATGCTGCGGCCGAGGTCAGCGCTCTCTCCGCGCCCGCCGCTTCCGGCTGCCGGCCCGGACCAGCTCCGCGCCCTCGCGCTGCCGCCGCTCCATGTCACCTGGTCGGCACTAGGATTAAGAGACAACTGAGACGTGGCGTTATCTAGACGGTGTGATGAATTCATCGGCGATGAGTTCACGTCTTGTATGTGCTTTATTTATATATTTATTTTCTTAAAGGTTTTTGCTAATATTTTGAATAAATTAATAAGGTACCATTAAATATGAAATATGAAAACATCGGAGGAAGTATGATCTTGTTTTAATATATCTGTGACCGAAGTATGTAATATCTGTATAAAAACACATACTTCGGTCATTCCTAAATTGGTTTACGAATGCATAATCAACGCAAATCCTTTGCCTTCTTTTCGTCATGATGTAGTACTTTTACAGTTCGGCTTATTTTAAGTTCGTATATACAGCAAACAATTCAGGATGAAATGATGACAACTTCTGTGAATACTGTATGCCGTTGAATAAGCAGTAATACTAGCAGAAATACCAAGAACCCTTTCTCTAATCCAATATATATAATAAAACTATAGAATCAGTATGTCTGTGCGTTGAAGATATTTATGGTGTAGGGGGACATAATAAAAGTAAGAGAACACTAAAATAGGGCTTTTGGAATTTTTGTGCGTTTGTCTTTGAGTCAGTTTATTTGATCGCACATCATACAGAACCACTTAAGAAAGTTTGATAAGAATCATTGTATTGCTATCTACTTACTAGAAAGAAGACAGCAATTTTAAATTTCAATGCAAAGCATGAGGGGCTGTATTTAACTTTCAATAGTAGGGTTAACTTAATAATATTTTCCAAAGGTCCACGCGAGTAAAACCACGGGTTCAACCAGTAATTAATAAAACACGATAAGTGAAACAACTATATGGAATAAAAGCGACGAGTAGGAAGGATCGCAAAATTAAAGAATTAAATCGTGAAATTCAGGAAAAACAAAGCTATCACATAAAAAAATACAAGTGGAAACATGTCATAAAATCTTACATATTTACAATAAAATTGAAAGAAAAAAATGCACGTTTATTAGATTTAAATTTTTCTAGTGGTCGCCCAGTGGTCGAAATTCAATCGTAATATACTTACCTACTCACTTTGTTGAAAACACTAATAGGTAGGCGAGAGTAAGTCAATTTAGGTCGCTGCAACTAAATTTTCCTTTTGCAACAGGTGTATATTAAGCAAGCTGTATTTCACTGATGTATAAACCACACATATATAATACACAAAATATAAAATAAACGCTAGACATCCACTCCACAGACTATTGAAAAAGAAACATTTAAAAGAATACAAAATTCACAGATCGAAACTCATTGAGTCAATCTGACCTTTTAAAATTTTCTGGCGACAATCTCTACTCTGTGCAACTGTTTGGCCATAGACTATTATGTGTTTGACATTGACCATATGAACGTAAACAATGAATATTTTATTGTTGAACGTAAATAATAAACCTCTTAATGCATTTGTAATATATAATTGAATGTATTTGTAATATATTATATTTAATTTTAGCTTTCTGCACTCTTTCTCCACATAAACTTTAACTATGATAAATCTCATAATCTTCCATGCGCATAATATGCTTAAAAAGGGGTACAAAATTTTCTCTTGACCAATTAATGAAATTGAAATTATTATCTGGAAAAGAATTAAATCCTTTGAATTATGATGTTGATAGGAATTGGAGAAAATGGACAGAAAAGAAAAGTAGTTATTAAATCTGCAAAAATAGTAAAATTGTCTTTCAAGGTACCACAAAATAATTATAAAATGTGTCTACCATGAGTAGCAACTCACTTCAAGATGCATTGGGATGAAGCATACGTAGGGCATGGGGAAATGGCAGGAGAAGCACACCTTTTTGTTAAAAGTCCTACCAATAACAAAAATAAAGACGCGACGAAAAGCTGAAGAGAGTTCTCGACGACAAAAAAACACGGTAAGCAGTCGTCACAAGAATCAGTCGATTTACGAACTAAAGGAACACAACGGTTAAGTGCGTATCGGACACTCGTTAAGTTACTGTCGCTACGTAGTGAAAAAGGCAAAAGAGCCTAAATTTACCAACTTATTTGTGACAAAGTTAATTTCGTAGTCATTTACTGCATACTTTATGATGAATTTACTACGTGCATTCATTATTAATTTAAATCGGTTGCTGATACAATACTACCAGATGCAATCGTATGTATGCGATTGACGTTAACAACATTAGACGATTTTTCAATTGCATTTTGAAAGACCTCTTTAATGACATCTCACTTTATACGGTCTGTGAGAAAGCATAATGCGCAGACGAACGACTTTGGTAGATAATAAGTCGGCGGCCGATAACTGCCGACTTTTAAGGTCGGTAGCCGACTTATCATAGCGATGACTAAATACATGCCGTCTCTGTCAGCCCGTGTTCAATTATATGTTCTATCTTTGGTGCATGTTAACTCGTAATGTTCGAATCGACTAAAAGTCGGCCAAAATATGTTCTATTTCCTCCGATTATTCTCCGCCGTCCGTGTTGTGCGTAAGTTAGATGTTTTTACTTAATTCGAATACTTTTTCCTGTAATACATCAGAATCGATCTTAAACTGAAAGACTTAAAAATATTGTGCTACACAGACAGACAGATGCCCATAAGCATTTTAAAAAAGTTTGGTTTTGTAGTCTGTAGAATAAATTAAGCTCTGACATATTTAAAGCGTTGTCAGTACATGCATTGAAAGGTAGTCAGAAAACGTTTTTCCTGTACACTAGTTTCCTGTCGACTAGTTTTCCTGTTGACTAGTTTAGAGTAAAATTTAGTTTAAATATTCGTTTTTTGACATATTTTTATCAATACGTGATGATATATTCTAACCATCGGTTAATTTATACTAATTATTACATTGTTAGTTTTGCCTTTTTTAATGTTAGCATTCACACTTTTTTATTGCTGTCCATAAAACTTTAACCATATTTTAATTTGTAGTGATTTGATTGCCCCACAGAAATAGTTCTTACAGCAACATATTTCCAGAATATGTTTTGTATATTGAAGTCATTAAATTCAAAATACAATTATGATTAATATAAAGAAAAACAAAAAGTAACAAAATTGATAAGCAAAAATAGCTATATATACTCTGAACAAAATACTATACCCTCATAATTAGGAAGTCGTGAAATGAACATCAAACCGATCGCAATGCGGTACCGCCCTCGATAGTGACTTGACCAAAGTCAAAACACGCGCTACCGGGAATCGCAAGCGGATGTTACTACGTGTGTGCCATATAAAAAGTAGTAGATGTTCTCTCGCTCGCACATAAATGTTCATCCATCACACCCATATACACGCCGCCGATTCATTGGTCCTTTTTATTTTCAGAAATTAAAATAAGCGATGTGATATTTTTTCCTCAAAACCCTGGCACAATCTCTATATATAATACCGGTTTAAGTAATAGAAGAAAATGATGTTTATAATAAAATTTAAAAATAAACACAAACAACAAGTAAAAACAATTTTACCACCTCACCACTTGGGATTTAATTCTAGCAAAACCACACTGTATTCAATTGTTTATTTATCTGATTGTAGTCAGGCTAGAGTATGATCTGCTTGTAAGTTATTATAATGTGTGTCATACGTTTAAATTTTCTTGTTATTATTGAAATGTAACACGTGGCTATTCTTATTGCTACTTAGTAAAATTACTCGGTTTCATATAACCCGACGACATATCATTGTGACCGTGTTACATGTAAAACAGTCACAAAATTATGTGACCTGGTTACATGTAACCCGAATATATGTGGTAGGAAATTCCTTTTAATGTGAGTTTTAATTGTACTTCATGGGTTTTTAGATACATAATATCAATCTAACTCCCACTATATACTATAAACATAAAATTGGCATATACCCCGCGAACTAATGATTTTCGTGAAAAAAATTAAATAATAATGACTCGTAAATAATTTGTTATAAAAAAATTATTATAACAATAATATAACACTCTGGAAAACAGCCTTGTTTAGTTTTACTCGGCATATATGTATATATGTGTGTTCCCGAGCTTTAAGGTATGTCCAAGATATACCTTAAAGTCAAAATTCCCTTAAAACAGCAAAAAGACAAAAATATTTTAACCGTCGTATATCAACAGTCATACCATAGGATCTTAATTTGATTCCTTTGTCTGCTTAGATTACCATGAATTAACTTATTTTAAACAAGTTCATATTGTACATTGATCGATTTAGTTTTATTATAAAAAGTTTATAATATATTATTTCTAATTACTACCCGAGGTACTCGTTGATAAATTTTTAATACTTCGTTACAAAGATACACATATTTTTGGAAAATATAAGGCAAAAAATCATTCGCCAAATTATTGATTTTTTAAATTGTTAATTTGAGCGAATGTTAATTACGAACATGCTTTTTAAATGCAACTAACGAAATGTTACCTCAAAAAAATTACCTCTGCGCCATAAGAAATTTGCAAAGAAAATAAATAATACGTTCTTCTCCGTCCAGTAAATATGACCATTCAAAGTCTGCTTTCATCTCCGTCGTCTTTATATTATTCAGGACTTAAGATCTAATCGTACGTTGTATTAAAAATACTTTACCAACATCAATAACCAAACAAGATCAACTACGAGAACATAATAACTGTCGGGCGATATAAGGAGCGCAGTGTATGTCTGGGCATCGTTTAACGCAATACCGCCAGAGAGCTGGAAAGCCTGAAGGTGTTCTCTTAACAACTCATGATTTACGATCCACTCGTTTTCAATGTACGTGCTTGTACGCATTTATGCGAAAAGTGTACTAGGGTTTGCGTTAAGTGTATGAAATAATTTGAAAAATTTTAAAGAAATAGACACACAAATTATGAAAATAGAAGATGAGATTTTAATAGATTAATTGAATAATTAGATCAAATTCTAACGCAAGTTGGAAGAAAAATCGAAATGCACAGTGGTAACTGCCACAATTTTCAACGTAAAACTATGCCTCTGCCCTTAATTTTTTTCAAATAACATTTTCTTAAAATAATAATAAATGTTTAACTTTGTTTATTTAAAAGTAACTCATATTAGAGAGAAAATTCAAGGTAAATCATATACATATACATTAAATACAAGTTTTTTTAAACGCAACTTTATTATTTTAACTACAATCTATTGTTTTATCGTCCGGAGAAAACAATTCCACCGCGATAAAAATACGAAGTCGTATCAACTTCGAGGTTGGCCTACTACAGGTTTGGCATACTACAGGCCTCGGCCTGTACAAATATTATTAGGCCACCACGTAAATCTAAAATTTCATTTCACCAATTTTTGTACGAAATATATTAAATATAATAACAATTATTATTAATTTTGAATAATTCCAATTTATAAATACTGAGTAAACATAGGATGGAGACAAACAATTTAACAATTACATACCATAATTCGCTGAAAATAGCACAATTCTGGAGTATTTTTCAACTGCAAAATGAAAGATCCGACAAGTTCCTTTGAGGATATCTTGTTGTAATAATGATAAAAGAACGATCCGAGTTATTTTGAGAATATCTTAATCCAATAACGATAATAGTAATGATCCAAGTAACGATCCGAGTGAGTTCTTTTATGAATATCTTATTTTAGTAACGATTACAGTAACGATCCGAGTGAGTTCTTTTAAGAATATCTTATTTTAAAAATATCTTATTGTAGTAACGATTATAGTAACGATCCGAGTGAGTTATTTTAAGAATATCTTATTGTAATGCTAATGATGTATCGATCCCCGTAAGTTATTTGAAAGATACCTTATTGTAACAAAGATTATATTAATGATCTGAGTAAATTTTTATAAAGGTACCTCGTAATAATTTTTATAAAAATAGTAATGATCCGAGTAACTTCTTTTAAAAATATCTTATTGTAATAACGATTATAGTAACGATCCGAGTGAGTTCTTTTGAGAATATCTTATTGAAATAATGATTATAGTAAAGATCTTAGTAAGTTGTTTTAAGAATATAATGTAAAAAGTGATAATAGTAATGATCTGCGTAAATTCTTTTGAAGATATCTCGTAATAATGATAATATGAATAAGGAACATAGTGCGGGGTTTCTATATACGTGTACGAGAGTCTTACGTATCACTGGCTAATTTTATCACAGGTCTGTCAAGAATTACATCGATCTTCTTAAAATACTTTCCTCACCTTCACTCGCATGTATTTTCTCACACTTTTTTTGTTCTTGAAGTTCAAATAGTTCTGTAAGGTGTGTTAGATTGTATTGCGATCGATTCTCGAAATTTTATTTTTAAAGCAAAAAATGAACACCGAGTGTAATTGCAGCATCATAAACAGGCCGCGATGACGAAGCAAAATGCTCCCGCCTCCTTCGAGACACTGACAAGACGTTCATCTGTTACAAAAATCACTGCCATTACTCTTACTCATTAAATCCTAAATACGATTCTACTATATTTGGTCTGACCATTCACAAATCCTTTCACCTGTAAATTGTGAAATGCTCAAATACGTTTCTTATGGGTTTCTTACTTGTTCTATGTGTACCAATCGTATCGTACTTCTTCGGAATCACTCTCTGTCTCTCTCATCCAACATTCCTGTTCTTTGTAAGATGAAATTAAAATAAAATAAAGAAATCTTAGAGGCAGCTGGTTTAAACTTAACCAAGAAAGTGACTAGTGTTTATTCAATCTGTTAAATTATTATAAACGGAAGAGTAGTGTAAGTAAAAAAAAATAACGTAATTAGGTCGGATTATGTGCATGTCTTTCCCTCGAACCTGGGTTGAGGTAGGCGGGATCGAATTCCGCTGAGCTCAGACAAATTCTTTCTGCATTTCCCATCATGGTTAATCATAAAACGGTCAATTGCAAGTGGAACTCGTCCGATAAGTTTTCCAAAAAGAAATAGGCTTGTGTACGTATCGAAAACCATAATAAAATTCATTAATGATTCTCAATTAAGAGAAATTCTTAATCAATTAAAAATAATATCTGTTAACATATTTTCTACATTCTAAATCATCATTACGCATCTTTCTAATTCTTTTTCTTTTTCATGTTATTGCTTTGAGAGTACAGGGGTTGAATAACTGTTTCACGTATGTTTTCGTATATTTCTCGGTTGTCCTTTTTGACCTCATGAAGTTACCTCTGAAATTATGAATTTAGATTTTTGAATTTCACGTTTATTTTTAGGTACTCAGTATAACTTTGTTAAAATTCCTATTTTATAAACTATGATAAAGCGATGGATGAACAGACGCCGAGTTGATTCGTCTTGTATGAATTCAAATTTAAAATGGAGTCTATCCATCCTAAACTATAATTTTGGAAGTTTTATTAAATGATGAGATGATCATTAAGGGCTGCCATTCAGGTGTACTAAAAATAACGGAAAAATATTAGGTGCATTATTCAATTACTGTTAATTGGCCAATTTAGTATCCGCATATGGCATATTTCCGGTTAAGCCTTATTTCTAGGGCAGTGGAACTATGTACTCGTATGATATTTTCATCCCATCTGAGTAGAACTAATTTAACATCTACACGTATAGATAAATAAAATTTCGCTTTGGAGGACAATTCTGTGTATTTCATCGAAACTTTTCATTAGTTTGTAGAGTTACCAGATATGTGAAATTTTCTATAGAAAAAATTAAATTTAAATACTTAAATCTCTCATTCTACATTATTTTTTCCTTAATATATTTGTTCATAGTCCTTGATCTTTGTAGAATGATATAATATAAGTAATTGGAAAAAAACAGAAGTTATTGCGACGTCTGAATGTGCATGTGTATCTTGAAAAACTTAAGTTTTATATGAATACCAGTTAAACCTGGCTACGCTTCGCTGTAGCTCAATTTGATATAAAATGAATGGGAAAGTAGATAAAAGTATTCTAGCGAACATACATTCATTGAAAAAACACATCATTCAATTCAATACCCTACAGCGATTCGGTAGTTATATACAATGAAAGGAAAGAAAGAAAAAAGATGTTTTTCACGGAAAATATTTTTTTGTTAGAAATCTAGCGGATTGACTACATTTTTTGTTTGTCCTTTTTCTGCATTAAGATCATAAGATTTACAGACTCTGTAGCGAGTGACTTATAATTGTTTACGAGAGAAGCGATCGTTTTCTAAAATCAAACCACACACTTGGAACTATATTGCTCATTCGCTTTATTGATAGTCTTAGCGAAGGCGTATTGGAAACTGATGTCGATTGAACTCGAACACCATGTCGGTCGCAATGGGTGGTATTCGTGCAAGTAAATCAAAAGTAGCTTCAATGAGATTAATCATAATTTTTTTAACCACTAATCGTGTGTCACTGCATAACTTTGGCTGAAACATAGAGTTTCGGAGTAATATAATTGGCACTGCTATTATCAAATTCAACACGTGACTGTAATCCGCATAACTTTTGGCTGAAACACTGCATAACTTTGGCTGAAACATAGAGTTTCGGAGTAATATAATTGGCACTGCTATTATCGAATTCAACACGTGACTGTAATCCGCATAACTTTTGGCTGAAACACTGCATAACTTTGGCTGAAACATAGA
This sequence comes from Druceiella hillmani, assembly GCA_039881145.1. Classification (NCBI taxonomy): domain Eukaryota; kingdom Metazoa; phylum Arthropoda; class Insecta; order Lepidoptera; family Hepialidae; genus Druceiella; species Druceiella hillmani. The sequence goes on along the minus strand of JAYKKI010000079.1, from coordinate 972,291 downwards.
GTTTCGGAGTAATATAATTGGCACTGCTACTATCAAATTCAACACGTGACTGTAATCCGCATAACTTTTGGCTGAAACACTGCATAACTTTGGCTGAAACATAGAGTTTCGGAGTAATATAATTGGCACTGCTATTATCGAATTCAACACGTGACTGTAATCCGGGAACATCGAGAGAATTAAGAAATTCCGTTGGAAAGCTCACTACTTCACTTTGTTTCATCGCAGAGTCAATGGATTTGCATGCAACTGCTTCAACCACGATTCTGTTTAGAATGATGTTGTTCATATCGTGTACGTCAACATTTTTAGCCGCTAGAATGGCCGTTCCGCTCAACCATGCGTGATTTCGTTGATTTATGGCGTTGCTTTGATAAATTTGTTTAATAATTCTTCTCTTGAATTCACAATGTCGCAGAAATTAGATGACAATTTCTCATCTAAATTTTGTTAAAACTTTTAACTTTTTTCACTTCACTTAAAAAAATAAAATAACAATAATAATAAAAATGTTTTTGATATAAATACGCGGGTATTCGAATGCGACGTTGTGTCAAAATTCCAAGTCAATCGTCCGACAACTTTTCGAGTTTTACGAGCTCAAACATGCAGAGGTTGAATTTTTATATATAAAGAAGATAATATATTACGATCTGAAAATATATTACGTTAAGATATGAAGAAAAAATGTTTAACATTCTTTTTCAGGTAATTTAAAAGAGATACGGTAAATATCAATTTTGTTTAAAGATATTTTCTATATTTTTATACTGTCCGTCTGTCCGTCTTTCCGTCTGTCTGTTTGTCTGTCCATATGTCATAGACAGACTATTGGCTCTATATATATATAAATCTTGTCTTCTATGAACCGCTATACAATGAAATAATGGAATTATGAAAAAAAATAATATTAGGGGTGGTACAGCGTACATGAAACTGAGGGATGAAAATAAATCCAGTGTATATATGTATGTTTGATATCATTAAATAGATCTTAAAAAAGAATACAGAGGTTCCAAAATAACTTGTTTATACTATTCTTATTCTATTTTAGTCAATAGTTGGTGAGATTTGCGCTTGTAAAATCTTAAAAAGTGTGTGTGTGAGTCCCTCTAACTTTACAAGTAACGTCTGAAAAATTCTGAAAAAAATTAAGGTAGTAGAATATGAAATGAACTTTCAAATAAAATAGTTTAATAGTTTGAATAAGATGTTTTGCTCGTTTTGACATGTGGAACATTTTCAGTAGTGACCGCAACAATAACTTTGTTTTTTACAGTGTCTTCGAGAAATACAAACATCGGACTCGCGCATGAAGGGTTCTGTACTATCAAATAATACAGTTTAGTATTACTTGATGGTACGGAACCCTTCATGCGCGAGTCCGATTTACACTTGGCCGGTTTTTAATACATAAACTAACCTTGCCGTCCAATGTCAGCATATTTTTTATTTACCGATATCTCGTATGCAAAAAATATGTTTACATTTTCTTACTGAATGGTTATTGTGGTCAATTTATTACAGAAAATCAAAGATAGGCTATAACTCTACACATACTAAAATAAGCTCCAATCCACAGATTTTTCCTGACTTTCCTCATGAATATCGTAGTAGTTCAATAACCTTACAACCTATATTTACATTATGTACACTAAAGTTTTCAAAATAAATGACCTAATCAATTACATCAAAATCGGAATTATACGTGCAGAAGCCGAAACATAAACCACAGACAGGCAGATATGGCGTTTTACAAATATAGCAAAGGACTAATAAAAATAACTAATGAAGATGCATATAGTTAACATTTATATACGTGTATTTTGCATCTCATTGCTTCTGTTAAATATATATTAGCCATTTTACAATGGGCCATTACTGGAACGCGCTCTACACAATGCGAAACCTTGCAAACAAAACGATACGCCCGTTCGAAAGTTATCCGTAAACTCCTCTTACTTCCTCTTAATTTTAACTCCAATAATAATAGAGAAAGTTAAAACCAAAATTATAGCCTTGCTGCAATCTTGCTGCTTAAGTACCTCAATTAGTTATCTTTTAGGAAAAAAGAATTGCTTATTTAATTGAGATCGGTAACTGAATCGAAATGTATTGAAAGGACGGGAAGAGAAGTAATTCATTTGGGATCACAAAAGTATTATAATATAAAATTAAGGAGATATTCTCATTAAGTTGTTCAAACAAATCGATGTTCTTTTTTTTATTATTCGCATTGTATTATTTGATCGATTGTGATCTTCGGGGTATAGATATGTGCAAGAATTTTACAAAAATATTGAAAATATGGGTGTAATGATTTTTATGACACCCTCCTATCTTGTTAAACAGAAAATTATAAAATGTGGAATATATTTTAATTCAGTTTATTAAACACAAAAATTTGCTGTAACTACCAAAAAGACAATAAAGTACCCTCAAAAATTATTGATTAAATGTAAGAATTAAATCTAACAACAAAAACCATATACAAATTTTAATCGTTTTTTTCTCAGTGCTACGTTTTTCAAACTTGTTTTCATGATATCTCCAGAAAGAATATTTGGCATTTTCATAAACACTAATACATTTCATAATTTAAATCTCTATGGGTCCTGCCTTCTTTGTTTATTATTTCCTTTTTAGTGTTACGTACTTCAAACTGAAAGAGGTACCCTTAGTAAGATCACTCACGTTCTGTTTATCCATCTGTCACAGTCGAATTCTTGGACACCATGCGACGTAAAAACTTGAAATTCGGCATAATATTATATCTTATTAACCCACACATTTTGCTAACTTTTTTAAAATCTGTATATTAATTCGTGAAGAGAAAACGTTGTACCACTTTTCCATCACAGAGGCATAGAGGAGTATGAGATTTGGCATAGTTAAAGTTTATATGGAGGAAGAGTGTAGAAACCTAAAATTTACACACAATGTGTGTCAGAAATACATTAAACGATTCATTGTTTACGTTTATACTGTCAATTTCAAACCCATAATAGTCTGTGGTAAAACAGTCGCACAGAGTAGAGATTGTCGCCAAAGAATTTTAAAATGTGAGATTGACTGAATTAATTTCGAATGAGCTGTGGATTTTGTGTGCTTTCAAATGTTCCTTTTTTTAGTATGTGAAGTTTATTTCATACTTTGTGTAAATCTGTGTTTTATATATTTCTGAAATACAGCTTACTTAATATACTCGTATACCTATTGAAAAAGGACAATTTTGTAGCAGCAGTCTGATTTGACTTACTCTCGCCTATATATTATTTTTTTAGCAAAGTACATTACGGTCGAATTTCGACCACGTTAACGAGGGTGTAAATAAAATACGCGATAATATATTTTTTTAAATTTTACATTTTATATGACGTATAATTTGGAAAGGCTTGTTATGAGGAACCATAAAAAAATCATAATTTTAAATTGCATATTTAAAAAGATATACGAAAAGAAGTCAATAATCTCCTTATTTTCGAAACTACTGCACCAAAAATCATGAGAGAAGAAGTTGGTATAATCTGTCTAGACGATTTCAGAAAAACAACAAAGATTACACCATATCTAATAATTTTTAAATAAGCACCATGTTTTTAGGCATGTGAAAGATATAGTAGGCAATACATTCACGTCGAGAAAAATTATTATTTGCAAATAGTTTAATAGAAATCTATATAATCTTAAATGTTTGTAAGTGCCTAAACGCGTACGGAACCCTCCTAGTGGGAGTTAGTGTTTAACAGGTTTTTTCAGTCGATTCAATTTCTTCCTTCTGTATTTTCATGTCATCTTTTTTATTGCTTTATTTTAACGATTCTGGAATAGGCTATAATAACAACCTTTGTAAACACAATTATGTTTAATTTATTTTTAATTCTAATGATCTTGTATTTTATAATCACGCAATCTTGCATTTCAAGCTATTCGTAAGAAAATACTTCTAACTTCTAATACTTCTTACTCTTAATATATTTAAATGAAAACGTAATATACTAATTTAAGGGCTGTTTAAAAAAACCCTCAATATTGAGTATGTCATTAAAAATTTAAGTTCAATGAATACATTCAGAAATATCGACCAAATGTTTATAGTAAATAGTGATATGTTTAAGAATTAATAGCATGACACAGGTCAGATTCCAAATAACAAACCAAGGGCATGGCCCCAAAATATTTTGTAAGCGTTGTATCAAACTTTGATTGCCATTTTTTTGCAAATATTTTCATTTGACCACAAGAAAAACTTGTGACACCAAACAAATTGTTTACGCTTAAATTTCGCCTCCTCATAATCTCGATATTGCATTAAAAAAACTCCACGGCGACCGCACAAGTGTCGGCGAGTTCAAACGGTAATAGGATAGAGTAGTCGTTGAGCGCAAAAAGCGAGGCGGCACGAGACCGGCCGGCGGGCACGCGCGTCGCTCACGACCTTCCGGCAGCCGCCGAGCCGCTCACCGCGCCGCTATTTTCATCTATCGTTGAAGCTACGGCACAGTGGTCGGCGGCGGTCGGCTTGCGCAACGGTTCGGGTGCGATGCAGATTGATATCGGAAGAAAAATGAGCCTGGTTGTAAGTCTCCAATCGAGGAATGCAAACGTATCCTGATTGCATCTACTTTTTCTTAATATACAGTTGCCGCTTATGACTTAATCTGCTGAACGATGACTCCTAAATACATGAGTTCTTCGCATACAACTGTATTCCTCTCATGTGATTAGTATTTTTATATATAGTAATTTTTTTCACTGTCGATGTGTGATTCAAATTTCCAGGTCATTTGAATGTATTGATGAAGACAACCAATATAGGTTACATGGAATTATGATTACTTCGGAAAGCAGATTTCATCAAGATGGCATACCAAGAATATATCATACAATTAATAAAAAAGTGAGTCAAGTGCCTGTAGAAACATGTTTTTATTAAAAATTTTAATAAAATCAAAGAATTTTTCCGGGTTTTCTATAGCTATAGTTGAAAAATCAGAGGGATGCACATAACCGTGAAGTTTAAATACATATTATGCTAATCAGGCTTAAATACGTTCCCATGAGAGGGGAAAGAAACATTTGGCTTCCACTTTAAATACTGGTTACAAAATGTGTTTTTTTAATATTTGGCTAATGATTGAGATCTCTATCTAAATCATTCACTTGCAAAAATTCATGCGCATAGATTTACAACTCTGATAATTGTAGAGTTGTGACAGAGATACAAACGGATACGATATTATAAGGGTTCTCTGTTTTATTACGGAAATCTTAAAATTAGCTTTTCCGATGGAAATTGTGAAGTAGAACATATAGTTACACAAGACAATGTATTTTGGAAATGTTTATTAGTGTATTACGTTTACGTATACTTACTGGTAAAAAGATAGCATGTATAAAAAGGACTATTAAAATATGCGTTTTTTTATCCCAATTACGAAAAATAGTCGATGGAAATATTTTTCAAAAATCTTTTGAAAACTATTTGCATCGATATATTTTTCACAAAATTTTTTTTCCACTACTTCAGATATTTTTTATGAAATATAAATATATTTGTCAATTCAAATAATCATACATATCTGTCCAATGCATTACGCCATTTCTGGAGTGGTCAAAAACACTTACTTTTCAATATTAAGAAGAAAGGAAAATAAAGTAGGTAGGATTTGGGAAAGTTAAAATAAGGCTGTGCTAATATTGTGTAACAAGTATAACGAATTAAGTTCAACAAATATTAAGACGATAGATCTAGAATATAATGTCATATAACCTTCAAATATTGCTGTCTGCCAATGAAATTAGAAGAAACACTGCTGGAAATATCGGAAAAAAATTAATATGCCTGAAATAAGACACATATTGACTGAAAATTATCACCACGTCACTTAAAAAAATTTTAAAAAAGGCAGGGTGGCAAACATGGCTTTGTTGTTTAGAACCATATCCTTAAAAGACATATAGACTGTTAATACATATAATACCACACACTCAATTTTTAATAAAAAATGCAATCATGTTTATTACTACTTTATATATTAATTGATCAAGTCTGACTTACAATTAGCCGGTTTTTAGACTTCTACACAGCACTCTTCGTAATCGTTTACACGCCTCAATGCAATTCATTTCATAAATGGTATTTCAGTTTTTCACTTCTATTTTCCAACAAGATAAAGAAATATAATATGTAACTAAAGCTACGTTCTTTGATGTTCACAAAATGCAGTTTAAAGCATGACTTGCATAAATTATTATAACGTTTACTACATTTAAAAAAGTCAGTATAATTGTCCAAAATCTATGACTTTAACGTGGTATAAATATCTTTAGCGTAAGAGTTCACGTACGTAATAAGCATAATATATTTTCACAATGGAAATTTCTAAGAAAATTAGGAATATAGCAATTTTATTTCCTTCAGTTGTTCGCTAAAAAGAAAAGGAAAACCTTCCAAATAATCTATGGTATGTTTTTAAAAACAAAAATAACACTTCTTGAAATATTCAACACATTAATATATTGAATATATTTGGGATTACTTTTGTAGAAATTCTTTATTCACAACTAAATGAAACTAAGTGATGTAATATTATTATATATCCAGCTGAGAATTTTCTCGAACATTCGGGAATATTCTTGGTATTCGGTGTAGTTTATTCTAGCACATTCTAGGATATTCTAGTGCATTCTAACTGATTCCGGTTCATTTACACGTCATGCTTCTCGAACATTCCAGGACATTCTCGATCATTCCGGTCTAGTTCATTCTAATATATCTAAAGATACACTAGAAATTTCTACCCCATTCTAGTGCATCTAATGACGGGAGTTTTAGTGGTCGGTGGTCGATAGTAGGAAATGCCAAGGTCGACTTTTTTCAACCAACATATCTCTCACACCACCACGCTATCCACACGTAACCACCGGAGAACGCGATGGGAGGCTACTACCACACACAAACCACCAACTCGAGGCTACTACCACACACAAACATCAGTCGTCTGCGATGGGCAGCTTCGGGTATTGTAAAAAAAATAACTTAGAAATAAAAATATGTAAAAAAATTTAAACCAAATTTTCAATACATTATAAAGACATATTTCCTCGATAAAACAAATTAACATTTTATTATCAACAGCTATCTGAATATTGGTTTTTTAGTTTTCAATTCGTTCAAATAAATATATTTCAATTTAAAAATAAAAATAGATATTTCACATCTGCCAAGCGTCCTATGACAGCTCACAATTTTTTATTGCATATTTTTTATCATATATATAAACGGTTTCATGCTTGTCAAAACAAACAAAGTATGTTTCCGTATTTGCCTATATTTCTAGAAATTTTTAGTGGAAAATAACTAAATTGAATAAGAAAATTCATTGAAATTTCTTATTGGGTGAATTTTTATCAAATATTTCAAATCTCCGCGAAAAAATTAAAGCAGGGCACTTTGAAGCTTAGTATTTCATAAATAGGGCTTTAAAATTGTTAATAGAGCCTTCATTTCATTTTGAAAAATCTATCCAACAGCACCATACGCGATGAAAACAATTTTGGTCCATTTTAGTTTTTTTTAGTATTTTAATACATATTAATTCATCGACGCACATAAATCTAGAAATATTGAATATAAACTGTAAGATTGTGTCAGACGAACGAACGGACGGACGGGTGGGTTGATGAAGCTGATAAGCGTTCTTAATTTAATTATGAAACCCTAAAAAATGGCCCTGTACAACACTTTTTAATGGAACAATCAACAGTCTATAATAACTAAAATCAATATAAATACATTAATTATAATAACACAAAAACATATTTGCGGAATATTCTTATGCGCGAAAAATGTCCGGAAAATAGGTACGATTGTCATCTCCATTAACGGGACTTACGCGTCACGTGTGTAAGTTATACGCGTAGCACTGGCTGCTAAAATCGTTTAACGCCTGCTAAATAACAAACGAAAAAGTCGGAAAATATGCAAATATGGATCGCCAATTTCATTTCATTTAATAACTAAAATGAATATAAATACATTAATTATAACAACACGAAAACATATTTGCGGAATATTCTTATGCGCGATAAAATGTCCGAAAAATAGATACGATTATCGTCTCCATTAACGGGACTTACGCGTCACGTGTGTAAGTTATACGCGTACGATTGGCTGCTAAAATCGTTTAACGCTTGCTAAATAACAAACAAGAAAGTCGGAAAATATGCAAATATGGATCGCCAATTTCATCTGCGCATGCACCGCATTGCTAAGATGAAACTAAAACGTATAATACATTCCTAGCGTCAGGTATGTACGTTATTTTACATTTCATTAGATATTATCAAAATTTACGCTTATTAATTATATATAATTATACATTTGAAGCATGTAGAATGTTGCTATAAACCGTTATGGAGCTCTAGATAATTATTTAAATTAGAGTTATCTTTACGATGAAAGTAAAGTAAACCGAGATCACCGGATATCTTCATAAGTCCACTTTTGCGTACGAAAATAATATTTATACTGCAAAAATCCCAACAAAATTCCCAAATTTTATCATTTTAAATTTTTCAATGCATATCTTAATCAGTGTTTATTAGAAGTCGGTTAAATTCTTATTATATAAAAAAAAATATTTTAGTTGGAACAATTTATATGAAATAAATGCTGTTGGACCGAACTGGTTCCTAAAGACAAGGCTTGGCGATGACATTTTAAGAACTGAGACAATTAATGGATGTGATAATGGACAACAAACTGTTAATGAAGTTATCGACAATTTTTTGTACGAGTTTTTTGATAACGAAATAAACTTAAATGAACAAAAAATAATATACGGCTGAACATTTAATAAGGAAGTGGCTATGTGGAGACCTAGTTATTTGTTTAAACTTTACATATATATATATATATACATATATATATATATATATACACACATATATATATATATATATATATATACACAAACACATAAACGTAGTCACTTCTATGTGCATAATACTAAATTTTCTTAGGTTTTTTATAAGAGCGGCTTAATAAGCTTTATTAATATGATAAATTTTAAGTGTCTATGTCTATGGTTCCTGAAAAATACCGCTGTACAGATGGATAGACTAACAGATGATTAAACTTATGAGCCTTCTGTTTTTCCTTTCGAACCCTAATTAAGTAAGAAATTGAATAGAAAATGGCACTAAATACCCGAAAAGCTTTTTATATATTAGTATTTAATAAAAATATTAATGAATGTTCTTGTTTTATAACAATCCAAACAAAATAAATTCCTCTTTTATTTAATGGCACTCGATATCAATCTTTTCCAAGACCTCTTCGCACTCATTCACTAATTGTGTCAAACCCACGCACGGTTTGTTTTACGTCGTATGTCTTTAAACATTTCTCCATATACTTTAATTACAACATCATCGCTCTTATGTCACAACGACAATCACAAGTTAAAAATTTTTAGATTACCCATACACTCTTTAAAGAAAAAGTAGGTGAAATATTATATCCAAAAAAAATAGCAAGTATATAAAAAATTATTTATTACAAATCTTGACACTGCACATTTGAAGCAAGGGAAGGAAGATGGAATGAAGGACGGTAAGGGATATGAAAGAAAGGACTTTTTAGACAGCTTTAGAAAACATTTATAGAGGCGGAATTCCTAGTGTTAGGATTAATTTGTTCCTCAAGTGTGAGAAAAAGTTTTGAGCTGGTTTTCAAAGCGTATTTTAAGCATGCAAGTAACTAAATCTGCTTTTAAATGTTTTAAATCATCTGGATGTTCAAAATAATTAATACCTTCAAAATGCATGCATTCCTTAACTTTTTGCGTGAAACATAAGTATATTTCTCAATTGAAAGCGCAACTTAAATGAACGTAAATTCGTGATTGACGCAGTCTGTACGCGCTTACACTTCTGTATGTAAGAGCGTACAGACTGCGTCAATCACGGGTTTACGTTCATTTAAGTTGCGCTTTCAATCGAGAAATATACTTATGTTTCACGCAAACAAAAATTTAAGGAATGCATGCATTTTGAAGGTATTAATTATTATCTATTTTTTTAAGACAGTATTGTCAGTAAGATTCCAGATCTTATATACATCTCCGTAGTCAAGCAAAGGCCATTCATCATAAAAGGCCAATTCCAGATCTTATATACATCTCCGTAGTCAAGCAAAGGCAGTAAGAGTCTTTGAATAGGGTTAGCTTTTTAGTGACTTGAAATTGTCAGCTAAGGATTTGATCAATCAGTAGGCCCATAACAGTTAACCTAAATAAAATTGATGTCATTTAACGTTATACACCGCAAATCTTTTTAATTTTAGAAAGCATTTTTGTCTGTCAATTATAACTTGGTACTTAACTAGATTAACTAACTGATCCAGTTTATGTGTCTACTGACCGATTCAAACGAGATCCCCATTAAGTGTGTGGTTATTGTGGAATGCACAACTTGTGTGGGCATAAATTTGTAAGCCACCAAATTAAAGTTGGTAATTACTATGAATATTCCTAATAGCTTCAACCCTATAGAAAATTCCCTATTAACAAAAAAGTGGAGAAAGAAACCATCCTAGGGGCACATTGGCTGATAAATCCTTCCATTTATAAGTATCTAAAAAAATAATAGATTATCTCCGACCATATATATGTGAGTTAAATCACTCTAACGAAAGTAACTTCAAATAAGTTAGAAGAATATCAGAATGAATGCACTGCTGAAATCAAGAAGTATTATGAGCGCAATGTGATTCATGACTAAGCGCATATAATCTGTGATTTTTAAAGCTGTTGACGTACTATGGCCAGTTTTGAAACTAGATTGAAATAGATTTAAATATTTGCAAGCACCAAGGTGTCAACAAATTTAATATTAAAATGTTTCTATACGACTGTACGATCAACAATTGTCAATAAAAATTTTAGACAGGTCATCGCATCACCCAGTGCTGGATTTCATCACGAGAAGGTTCGTTTTATGAATTCATTTCTGAATTTATGAAATGAAAATTTGTATTTATTTTTATTTAAAAATAAAATTTACCAAAATACGATAATGTCAGATGTCTTAATGATAAAATATCATGGAAGAAAGTAGAATGAGCCAATGTCAATCGAAACAGAGTTCCAAAACAGCTATTAAATTCCTTTCTGTATGACGTAATGTAATGTTATATATATTTAAAACCATCTTCTCTTAATTTAAAACCATCTTGTATATATCTTCTATATATTTAAAACCATCTTGTACTGCTTCCTGTGAACTTGCCTTGCGAAAAAAAATATTAAAATCAATTCGAACTAGATTCAATGATTATTTCATACAATGAGATTTCTACATGGAACCTTCCAGCTGGTGTTTCTGCAATTTTAAAACAATATGTTGTGCTGTATAGCAGCAGAGAAGGCTATTTGAATTGTTAAATTTCTTAACTTAACTTCTCTCTTATTTTTTACAATCCTAAATAGCATACATCTATAGAGAACATTCTGTCTGAGCGCGTGAAGCAATCGGAGATAACACAGACAGAGTTCTTTTTATCCATCCCTTTCAAAAGTTATTCAGAGAGCAAACCTTAACACCTGAACCTAATCATGATGACAGACGTTTGCGCTTATCATATAGAATACACTTGCCATCGTAGATAACAATCAATAAATAAGTTCAATTCAATAATGGCTTGATTTTATTATTTGTATTGTAAAGAGCATTCTCATAATAATGTTATTGGTAAAAAAATACATCTGTATTACATTATAACAAATAAAATTGTAATACTAATATTTCATTATTTTATTGCTATGATTGCTTAGATTACTATCAAAAATTTTAAAATTCAAACACTTCTATGGATTTAAAAAACATTATATATACAAGTATATTCTACAAATATCGAAAATCATATTTACAACAGCAAGCCATTTTGTATAAATATATGAAAACTTTAATAACAAAGAACCATATTAGTTGATTAAAAGTAATTTTTAGCAAATAATAAACAGACGCAATTGTCTTATTAAGATAATAATGACATTTTTAATAAAATTGCTCTAAAAATTAGGGTTGAATTTAAAAAGAGGTAGATTGTCGGAACAGGTAGGCCCTTTGGTTGCTTACTTAGGATATTAGCGAGAGGAATTTTGAAGTGCTCGTAAAACTGAACGTGTTGTAGAACTTGAGGTTTCCACAGTTTCTTGAAGAAATTATTTCACTAGTAAACGTAGCGAAGAAAATCGCTGACACGGTTAAAAACTACACGTGAAACATTATATTTAATATATATTAACTATATCTTTATCCAAATAATCCAGATCTTTAGACCACATTAACAAAATAAGTCTGCCCCTTGTGGATTGGATAAAGTAATATGCATAATTTATAACCGCGACGGAAGTATTTTATTGAGGTCTTTGCCCAGGTAATGGGTACGGACATAATTTACCGTTGTTTTAAACAAACATGTTAGTCTTGTTTAAAAACGAGCTTAAATTTGGTTCCAATATTTATTTTTATGTAACTATAGACGACCTAACCCGCAGTGTCAATTAATCCTAGAAAGTTTATCTTTTTACAGTAAGAAAAGTATCAATAAAAGTTTCACGTCTTATGTGACGTATCTGTCAAATCGTCACAAAAAGTATAATTATTACGATGTAGATAAGTAATAATACAATTTTCGTAAATACATCCTCCTATTAAGTCCAAATTGTTCAATCAGCTAGAGTACAAATGGAATAATTTGTAATATTTCTGAAAAAAATTGTATTGTAATACATCTCAAAAAATTGATAAATATTAAAAAATACATCTGCAATGATCAAGGGTAAGATAAAACGGCCAAAATGAAGATAAATTTTATGCTGTTCGGAGAAATAAATTGGAGAATCTATTCGAGTCATATATGATGAACATTTATCATTTAGGCTTTCTGAGGTCTTTCTTGTAAGAAGCAACACGTTTCGTTTCTAAATTGATTGTGCTTTCTTCATCTCTTCGTCGATCGTAATGCGTTTCTAAGCTTTAATGTATTTTTTTGCATTAAGTAATATGAAAGTGTAATAAAGGTAATAATAATACGAACACCGAGACTTACAATGTTGAGAAAAACCGTAAAAATTGGTAATATACGTAACAAATTAATAAAAATTTTCTTGAATTAAATTTATAGGAATAAGAATATAGAACGAAAGACTAGAAAAATAGCATGTAAACGCAGTTGGGTGAAAATATTTTTGTTGAATACGGTCTCTATTTTGGGAAAAAAATAACTGATTTTCAACAAAGTTGTGTTATTGATAAATAGATATGCAACACTCTTACGCCGGCGAATCCGGCGAATCAGCAAGAATTTCCGGCGAATCAGCAAGAATGAATTAGACATATTGTCGAAAACATTTGCTTAATATTAAAATTTAACATCATCATTAATAAGAGAAAATTGAAAAAAAAATCAAAAGTTCCCCAAGATTATATTTCCAAGTACAAGAATGATAAGGATAAATACAACTATCAAAATTACAAGCCGCATTTCATTCTAAGCGATTGTAAATCAAAACTTCAACGAGCGCGCATTACGGAAACTCTTATTACTATTTTCACACTATCGAAATAAGAAGTATTTACTTTAAGTTCATACAAATTCAATTATAATTAATATAACATCCCATATTATAATAAATTATTAGATAAATCTCGATATCTACAGGCTAATAAAATGCGGAAAATAATAAAAGAGATTATCCATAAATTTTTATATACAGGTTTAACAGAACAGCATCCCCATAAATCGTCATTTTAAAATGTCAACGATTCTTTAAGTCGAGATTAACTACTCTTACGTAAAATCGCGCATATGAGAAGAATAAGAAACCTTCATTTGAAATACCTCTCTAGGCCTAATAAATTATATTTGGAACAATAAGCTGCAAGTATTTCAGAACCCAAAGCGTAAGTTCAAGGTAAAATACAATGGAATTCACATTATAGGATTTTCAGGAGATCATACAAAGATAGCTTTTTAAGTAGGAAAATGTTTTTACAGGATGCCGAAGGGAAACCACACATTTTCTTCTGACAAATAGAATTGGTATAATGACGTTTTATATGCAACTAAAGGCAATATTGAGCACAAATAAGTGATATATGCTCATACTTTGCCTTCAGACGTTGAGCTGCAAACGGTAGGTCCGACGTAAAGGGCGTATTACGCAGACAATCGTATTAAACAAAACCTATTTTTATCGTAGTTTTCACTAGTCAGTCTTGTAACTCTTTTTACAAAGATATTTTAAGTGTTTTTAAAGGTCACACTTTGATTTTTGTCGTCTTATAAAAAAGGTTATTTATTTAAAATTATAGAACAACAAACATATAACTCTCTTCTCACTCATTTACTTATACAGAGTATTGTTAAATTGGTATAGTGAGACATCTTCTATGGATTCCTGAGAACAAAATAATACGATTATAACCAATAATTGTTTAACGGTTCTCGAAATACACTATTTGAGATTCAATGCAAAGATTAAGTATCTTGCAGTGCATACACCGGACACTGTGGCCGTTATCAAAGGGACATACGACGCAACGACCTATAAACACCTTATTCGGCCTTGAATAATGAGCGATAAGAGTATAATTAGGCAGAATATTTCACTGTTTATTTTATTTTGTTAAAGGAGTATCTGTTTATGGTAACGAAATATTAAAATTTAATTATGAGTAAGAAAATATTGAAAATAAAATAAAGTTTATTTTTTAAAAATAAGTTGATCTTCGTAATAAAATTCGAAATTAACAAATATTATAGATTATTTTAGTTCGCATTTTCAAGAGGATTTGAAAAAAATTTAAAAATTTGCTGCACCAATTAACCATTTACATAATGCATAGTACTTTCTTTTAGATACTTGTCCATCATCCTTTATATTTATTTTTTTTATACTTTTACTGTCTATCCATTTACCAATATATAACAATATTTGTATTTGTAGGTACATTATACATTTCGACAAATTATATAACCGTATTATCGGCAAATGTTGTCACTTTTAACTGATTTTATAAAAAGGGATGTTTACCAAGTTAAAGGGTCTGCTCATTGTTTGTTTCCTCAAATATCAACGATGATTGAAGGTACCGTAATAAAACTTTTTATTATTTCTTAAAATATTTGGATGAAGGTCTGCCATAACCAACTTTTTTATTGAGTTATTCCCTTGTTATTTCTGTTTTTATTTCCTCATTCAATATATGATGGTTTACCGCTTCATCATTAATAATACTTGCCAAGCCTTCAATGTTATTTAATTACATTTCACTTCTGTTTCGTTACTATTCTAGTTTGATGTTGAATCTATCATTAGACGTATTGAGTATCTACCGCATTTCTTAATAAATTCTATAATCGTATTCACATACTACTTACTGATTAAATGCACGTCGGAACAAGCATAAAGAAGAATTCTGTATATATATATATATATATATATATATATATATATTATTTACTATTAACTTTTATGTATAGTACATATGACGGACTTATTGCTACATGAGCAATCTCTTCCAGTCAACCATAACAATTTGTATTGAAATTTAGATGGTAGACTGTAAGAGATTTTACAATGAAAATTCTTCATAGCACATTAGACAAAAAAAATACAAAAGTAAATTAAAAAAGAAAACAAAATATTGACATGATTTGGGATGGGAAAGACAGGAAAGGGCAAGGACACAAAGGAAAAGGTTTCAGGAGATGCAGGACTTTTTCACTCGATCTTTGAAAATATTTAGAGACGTGGTTTTCCTGATGTCAGAATCCAGGTGATTCCAAATTTTTGCTGCCTGGACAGTGAAGGATTTTTGGTAAGTAGTAGAGGTATGTTTAGGAATAAGTAGGGTGTGTGAACTTTCAGATCACAGCCCAAAGCCGTGAACAGACAGATTTTTAAATTTGCCACTAAGATAATTTGGGCTATGAGGATTTTTAATATGTTAAAAAGAAGTATATATATATATATATATATATATATATATATATATATATATATAATATATATATATATATATAAATTGGTTTAAATTTTTTTTGTCAATTAACTGAAATAATTTCTAATAAAAAATGCCAATATCTAGAATTTTTCAGATCTGTCAATTCTTCCCTTTCCTCTCCATCCTTCTTTGATCCTTCGCAGCGAGATGGACCTCCTGGTTGGCCTTAAGGAATTCCATTTGAAAGCTCGCTTGGCGTAATGTTTCCTCTTCCTCCGGACAGTGTGCCCTCTCACTTCCCGCGTCGTTCTCGCAGGATATTTGCTATGTTCTTCAGTCCATATATATCGCACAGCTATTTGTTGGAAACCTTATCTTGCCATTTGATGCTACATGTCCCGCATAAATAGTGGTTCACGAAGGCTCGAAGTTCTAGACGACCTGTTTAGTGGTTTTTCAGTTCTCACAGGCTATGAGGATATTGGTTCGGAAGATTCTCAACGTTCAACTTCATTCCCTCGACATCTCCTTGGAGTTCCAGACGGACGAAGCTTCGCGCAAGCTCCTTTGGATTTGTTGATCCTCATAGGGGCGTTCTGCTCCACACAGCTGTCTCACGTTACGATGTTGCCCAGATAAGTGAATAATGCCATGTCTTCAATATATGTATGTGTCTCGCAACGACATTTCCTCTTACTGTCTGGTATTGATACGCATTGTTTTGTCTTGGACATGTTGATTTTAAGTGCAATTTTATATCTTACTTGGTCTCTACATTCGATCTTCTGCTTCATATCGCTATGTTCATGAATATTGAGTCTGTTCTATGTAAACGAAGTCGTTTGCTAAATATACTATATAAAATATATGTAATAAAGAAGTTCAAACTCGTAAACCGAATCACAGTACTTGTACCATTATTGATGGTATTTATCACAATATTTTCTTGTTCAGGAGTGTCAGGAGAGCTATGATATAAAAAGACTAATATTAGTGATATTCGTCTTTTCAAAACACTTAATAATATCAGTATAAGACCTTATTGGGAATTTGAAAGAATATGATTGCCTGATGATATGAGCATTCACATAGAAAGATGTGTTATCCGCGGATGCATTAATGTTACATCATCCCCGTCATGCTTGCAACTACTGGCGATAGTGTGATTATTCCGACACGTGAATAAAGCTAATCGATATAATCAAAGTCCGAAATAAGATTTTATTGCCTGATAACGTCTGCCTTCTGCCAATGAACGCCTTCAAACGGAGACGAGAGAGTCCCTCTTCTATTGCTATTCGAATTGTAGTCTCGTAAAACGTGTAACGAGCTTTCGATCACCATGATTGCATAGATTTAAAAAATAAAAACTTTATGTGAGTAGTTTTTTTATACAGCTAACGTTAAAAAAAATCTATTCAAGCAACTTTAAGTCGTGTTGTGTATGATACTGTTTATTACTTATGTGATTTTTATTGATGTTTGCCTCTTCACGTCGACTAAAAGCTTTCACTTTTATTCTGCGTCCCCTTTCAGATATTACCGAAAATCAAGTTTCTGTATTGGAACAAAATAAATAATTAATGTATAATTTAAAATTAAATTATAAATTAAATAACAATAAGCAAATTGAAGTAAATAAATAAAAATATAAACAAGAAAATATTTATTTATTTTCGCAACCTAATTGTAGAAATAAATTTACACATACATTTGGCGAACTTATTGCTACATGAGAAATGTATCCCACTCATCTTCACTAATTAAATAAGAAAATTAAGTAGTTTTCTTTAAAGAAAAATCGTTATTTAAAATTAAATTTAAATAATTAGACAACAAACATTAAAAAAATATTATACATTTTGACATGGAATGCTTTAGATATGAGGAGAAATATGGAATTAAGGAAAGTACTTTTTGTGACTGAAACAAAATTATAGATTTATAGTCTTTATTTAAAGAATCCAATTAATTAAAAAGTTTTGCAGCTCTAGGAAAACTACATTATATTTAACAATCATTTTTTAAATAGAGTTATTAGTGAAGGGGTTTTTATTGATTTTTTGAAATATTTATAGAAGAAACGAAAGAAATTTAGATAACTGTATTCACAGATAATCTTTAATTTGAACTCCTTATTAATGCTGCTCAATCGTTAAATTCGGTCGTAAAACGTATTTTAGTGCGGCACCCAAACATATGAAATAGATAATAAGTTTTGTGGTTATCTACCATTGAGCGCACTTTGTAGTATATTCACAACATTCAGGTACTTATGTCAAAATAAAATATATTTTTAGGATTCCATAGTGACACAAAGAACCCTTATAATTTCCATCTGTCATAGTCTCGCATTGTCTATGGTTTCAAACCTACATATCCGCATGAAATTTTGGAAATAGACGCTCCATATGGAAATCACTATAAATATGTAATAAAATAGAGAAACAAAATTGAATGTACCTCACCAAAAACTTACGCGCGTGTCATCTGGTACGACATCGTTGGATAAGTTGTTTAAAATCATATCGATGTTTGATTTACTATTATTTATTTTAATTATATTTTAAGTCACCCGTCTATAAAATAATAAATTTCAACGCGACGTGTAATCTGTCGAAGTTTTATTACCCTGTTTTATTACACTAGTGTTTGAACTGTTCTGATTACAATTTAATTACGTTTACGTACTTCGATGATTATCTTCAATGAAGATTATAGCGCGCGCGTTGTACGTTGCGATTCGAATAGAGGCCTCGTAAAACGTATAACGAGCTTTCAATCGCGGCGGCAACGGATTACGATAATCACTCTCAGCCACTGAGCTTTGGGTCGTTGCCACTGCTCGTAACGCCGCTCCGAGGAAAGCTTCGGGCTACGGTTATCGAACGGACGTGATGAACTACAGCATAGATGAGCTTTTAAATACAGTTTTAAATTTAATATAATGGGCTATCAAATTATGATGCGGTTTTGAATTTTAAATTTGCGTTATTATGCCGGCCGCCATTATCATAGTTATTATAGCAGTTATTGTTCTGCTGCGCGGTTCGTTTGACATAACTGTTTATTTATTTATTTAGGTCAAAAATCACATATTGCCACATATAAGACAGGTAAAAAATAAAGGGGAAACAAAAAATATAACATAAATGATTACAATTGTTTTTCACTAATAAACAAGCTTTTAAAAAAATCCTGCATACTATGTCGTTGTCTGTTTGCATATTACTTCAAAGCAAACTTAGACAAAAAACAAAGTATCATCTCATTTGTACAATAAGCACTGTAATTATTTACAATTAAGTTTTCTATGTCTGGGATACTTCCGTAACTGATTTTGGAAAATAATTTTGATATAAGAAAAATAAAGACGAGAAAACTAACTTTCAGAATTATTCATTCCTTCAATTGGAGCGCATAGAGATAATTTTATTTTAATCTACTCACTTTCAGTGTGTTTTTATTTCCATCAAAATTGAATAGTTTACTAAAATTCCCGATATTATTAAAAAAAAATTTAAAAAGGATCGATTTAAATTTAATAATTTCACTGAATTATTTTTTGTCGAAATTACACAAAAACTTAATTTTTTTTCAATTTTCTTCATTGGTAATTTTATATTTTCCAGAAAGGTAGAAAGGAGACCTGCAAAAGTCCATACAGTGTTGAGCCCAGGTATTACAAGAATAAAAATGACACTATTATATAGAGAAAATAAAAAAATAAGCTCTTTATAATTTTTATCAAAATCAACAATCAGAAAAGAGAGAAATCTTATATTTTTTTTAAATTTTAGGTTATTTTTCATAATAGATTGTAAATGTAATTTGTACGGAATTCTTTAAACTAGCCAGATAAAACAAAGGGCAGATTGTGTCTCGTTTTATCCTCCACCCACAGATGTACCATATTAATCCATGATGCTCACAGGCTCGACAGGGTCGTAGAAAAAAATTACGTAAACCTGGATAAAAGAAAAAAGCCTTCATCTTCACCGTTTGTTAACAGTTTATTTTTAATTAATTTAGGCAATGGCTACACATTAAAGAAAGGAAGAGGCATTGATTATTTTTTCTAATCGTTTCTTCTCTATATTTTAAAAACATAATATATGCGCATTTGTGAACTTAGCTTTTTTTGTTTCGTATTATGGTTACAAATTGTATTTCTAGTTTTTCCTCTTTCCTGATTGTCAATTACTAAATTGTTTTGTTTTTTATATTCTAACCAGCTTTTTAAAAATTATGTTTTATCTCTGTAACTGTTTATTCTGTATTTTTGCCAATCTCCTATGGTATTATTTATTCTGTATTTATTTTGTATTTTTGCCCAGTTTTGCCAATCTCCTATGGTATTATTTTTTTCTAAAAATGGATTTTCTATCCATCAATAAGGACATGTTTTACATAAATACGCCAAAAATTCGTCTTCATCGGTGCAGTAGACATTTTTTTAAAAATGTGATATGCACTCGTTTGCTGTGACCAAGCTGATGCACATACGCGCTTTGCCAACAGTCTTTCTCTTTACGATGTTAACAATGACATACTTAATTTAAAAAATATCATTAAACCTAAGACATTAAAAACTTTTTAACAACCAATCGATTGGAAACACACAATTTTAAAGATGGTTAGATCTTTAATAAATAAAACTTTTTAAGTATGATTAAACTTAAGAAAGTTTAAGCATACAAATAGTGTTTCTACATCTGTAACGTATTTTACAGACGTACAGTAGTCGTGAATCTGTAAAAATAATAAAAAATTCGAAATCAGAATTATGTTTATCTGGTAGACTTTACGTTATCTTCTAATAACTATTTTCTTATCATTTTAATTTCAGAAAATTTTGAGAAGGAATAAGATATTTTCAAGAAAATTATCAAGGATATCTGTAGAAATATCCTTCATAAATTTACAAAAAAATGTCTTATCTATCCTTTTAAGGAACGGAAACGTAATTAAAAACTTTATTTTGTCATTTTATAAAACATCTTTATTATTATATTCCAATTAAGAAGCAACCAATTAGCGTAACGCGGACGTAGTCACGTTTATAGTGAGAGAAGTGATTCGTCCAATCTTATTTAAATATTAATAATTAATTAATTAGTATATCTCTAAATTAAATCATTGAATTAATAGTTTATTATGTTACAAGAAAGTTCATAAATATTCAATCCACGTCGATGAAACGCGGCACGTCTTTTCGTTATAAACGTCTCGCTGTGTTATGATTTCTTCTGTGCAATTATAACCGACATACTGTTTACAGAGAGAAGCGAAATAGTTCCACTATAAAAAAACGTTATCGCGTGTTTTTTTTGTTTTTACAGGCCTTTATTAGGTCGACCTCTAACTAACTAACTATGTAATGAAATCAAAGAAACTAATAATTTAATAATCTAAAAATTTCTTGCACTTCTAAGTGTTGTATTATCATGAAACATGGTAGTTGTGAATAGTTCCGATGACAATGCAATAAAATGCCATTGGACTGATTCAATGAAACAGAACCGCGAGTTAGACACTGAACTCGATAACGGAACAACGTACCCTAACCGTATTTGAGCTTCTAATTGTTGTATCATCATGAAACTTGACAGTTATGTGTATTTCTGATGACAAGAAGCGAGAACCGGAAGTCAAATCGAAGAATTGGCTAGTTCCAATCTTACCGGAAAGACGCCATGCAATACTGACGCATTGACATAAAGAGGATGCGCGTTCAGTCGCACACACAGAATCAAGAAGAGACGCCTCAGCCTAATCCACTATGCTGCTCTGCTAATTTAAATTCGGTAGAAGTTTTTCTAATAGTGTTACTATTTATAAAAGTAATTCTAAATATGATATAAAGCAAATTCAAAATAATATTCTGCCCTGTAATATAAGGTTTAAAAAAGTAAAAAAGAAATTAATGATTTTCTACTCAAGTTAAAATTAATATTACGTGAATGAAAATGCTTAACATTTCAGTTACATTTCGAGAAAAAGTGCCTCAACGTTTTACACTCAAATGTTATACTTAATCACAAACCTAGCTTACACTAAAGTCCTTACAGAATAAACCAAGGAAATAGGTTCGATAATTATTTTTTTGCTTTTTAGTACAGTATTTGTAAAACAGTATTTTATTTATTTTATTAAACCATTAATTGATTTCTTGTATTTTAATGTTTTTTTGTTTATTCCTTTTATTTTCTAATTAAATAAATTCTTATTATTACTTTTATTAGATATTCGCTTTAAATGCCATTTGTACATTTTTTTTTTTCGCAATTACTATTATAGAGGGAAACCTGTCATTCCAACATTTTATTTTTGTATTATGTTATGTTCACATTATATTGTGTACATATTAAATTTTTTTGTTGAAATCTTGTTTTATAATGTAAAAGATATAAAATATTTTGTGAAATCTGACTTATCTGTTCCACAAAGTTTTTTCCGCAGATTAATCGATTGTTTTTGTTATATTTTTAATGTTTATTTACATTTTCATTTTAATTAATTTACCATTGATAAGAGTAGAGTATTTTTTTAAATATAAATGGATTTTTTTATTTAGTAATAGTGTTTCTCCATTATTCAAAATTGTGCAATAAAATTTTAAAATTTATATATATATATATATATATATATGTATATATATATATATATATATATATGTATGTTTATATATATATATATATATATATACATATATATATATATATATATATATATATATATATATATATATATATATGCCAAATTATTATTTTGAGTATTTTTAGACTCGAAAAATTACTGTAAACATTGGAATTAAAAAAATAATACATTGTCCCTGATTAACTTTGATTTAAATTTAATGATAATCTTAAAAATTATTTTCAATAGCAAAAAATATGTATTTCTAGACTTTATAAAGTATTTTATAGAAAACTTTGTAAACCTGATCTAGAAATCCAAAATTTTCGCTACTAAACTTAAAAATATAAAAATGGTATAAAAATATAAAAATGGTATAAAAATATAAAAGTGGTATAAAAATATAAAAATGCTTTTCATCAGTTTCACAATAAATAGCGCCGAAAAACTCGTCGCACTTGAAGATTGTTATGTTGAATATTACCTTTCAATGATATTTAATTAAATAAATTTTTAGTGCAATACGCAAAACAAAATTAATTTACATTAGACAGTTTCAAAATCAATGCCAAATTAGTCGATATTACTATTCCATATTGCACATATGTCATGTCGTTTCTTCTCTCCAAACATACTATAGAATTTTAACTCAGGCCGACATTGCCGCCATAAGTGCTCTCTCAATTTTGTATTGGAAATAAATACCTCTTTATTGGATTATTTTGGAAATAAATACCACAACTACGGTTATTTGTTTTCGATTATTGGTTGGATTATAAAATTTCATATTATAACCCAACCAATAATCGACGAATGAATCATGTCTCAACTCTATGCAAAATTTTTCAAATTTCGAACGTTAATTTTATTACTGACATTGGACAAACACTACCCGAATATAAAAGATGAATATCCAATAGGGAAATGTTTTATACATCCCATCTTCTACCATCAAGGTGGAGTAACAAGTGATAACGAACATCGACAGCTCCACCTTCGTTCTATGAAGACCCGGAAGCTAGAGGGCACATTCCCGAATTATTGATTCTGTTTTCAAAATTTCTAAGCAACAGTTCTCAGTTATTTCGAAAACCCAGAAATGCTTTTAAATTGGACTAACTACGTTTATGTTGTGTACACTTTCCAAGTAAAACTCAAATATTTACATTAATTATTCAGTCACAAATTAGCCGTGTTATATGCAGATTCCTAGGAAAACATTTTAGCATTCACGTCTAGTTTGACGGTATGCCAAAATATCTCTTAAAATTATTTTCGGCACACCAAAACGTCTCGACCGCGGTCACACTTTCAAAGAGTAACCCAAATAATATCATCCGTCAAGCGACTTAACTGTTTGGCCACATTTTGATAAATTTGACGAATTCGCAGCATGCAAATCGTGCGCCATTTCACCGTTGACATCTCGTTACGCGGCCGTTTGACGTACAGGCCGGCGCGGGACGCGGCGCATGAATATGCAGGCGCAGCGGACGCGTTACGGTACAGCCGCTTACCGTACGCGCGCCGCTCGCCCGCTTTGAAAAGCAATTAAATTGTGAAAGTTAATCTAGATAGCCGCTCGCATATAAATAAATATATCGCTACACGCCTAGCGCAACTACACCTACAGCTCTTATATACACCTCGTCTTGTGCGGCGTCCGCGTATCCTGTGCGGTTCTTCTCGTACTGTTCTTGTAAAGATCGTCTTAAGCGGTGTGGATAAATGTACCGTACAACTCCTTACACAACTTGCTTTATGCAGGGTGGATAAATTTCTTTATACTATATAACTCTCCTTATTCTGCAATTGTATAGCTAGCTTTATGCGGTTTTAATAAATATAATCTAGGTATATTTCAAAGCACTGACCAAAAAAGACACAGTTGCTATATTTGAAAACTCTGACCAAAAAAGAGATAGTTTATGCTTCTGACCAATAGATACGGTTGTTTTTTACAATAGAAAATTATCAGGGCTATAAAAAATGCGCCCTTGCGATCAGTTTAAGTTTTAAAAATTTCATTCATTTAAATATATTCTACATATTAAATCAACTAGCGTTCGCTTTGTTTCTGAAATATGAACGAAAAAATTTTTTTATTACGCATATTTTAAATGAATGAGCCACAATTGGATAAAATTCGAAAATTAAATTTTCGGTTTAAAAAAAATTTAAGATTATAAACGGCATTAAAAGTTATGCGCTAATATCGCAGCCGATAAGGGCGTCCTTCAATCAATGCTTTACGACAATATTGTCGTGGTACTACAGTAAACATTTCAAACAATATTATTATAAACTTAATAATTAAAACTACTCAATTCAAATAAGACCATCGGCTTATTTATCTCCGAATTCGGTGTAAAAGTCTTGAATTCATCTGTAAAAAATAGTAGGTGCCATTGAAATCTGGTTGACACAATTCGGGAGGAAATATTCAGGTTTTGAGCCTTTTGTTCGAATTAAAAAGCAGGGAAAATGCATTTTCAGACACATTTTGGTTTTGTCTGAAAACATAATGATACAAATACGAAAATGGCAGTATCACATGATGTTAGAACCTTTTTCTAGAATAATTGTTTCAATAAAATAATGTGTTTCATTTTCTTTCTATTCGTTTTGTTTTTAAGGTCCCGTAACATTGTTATTATTTTTATTATGCTAATGCTATCTATGAATGAGAAAAAATTTGTGTGACCAAAAACCATGACAATTTTGAATCTAATTTTTTTTACAGATAGTAGTTTTCGTTAGTTTCGAGAATTCTAATATATTCAGTGATAAAAAAGTTTCTCATGTTTTGATGCTCAAGTTACTTAACTAATATATCAGTGTTTTCACAATCATTGTTTTCTCAAATTTTCAGACATTTTTAGAAACACTTTATGTTAACAAACTAATGAATTAAAAACTAATGGTCGTACAAGAACGCAGATGTGTGCTTATTTTTATTTTCTATATTAATAAGATTAAAATACAAACATCTAGTCAAACAAAATCTAATGGGATTTTGTTTATTCTACTGTTAATATTAATGCGTAAGAGTGAATTATTCCCACTTAATCATCTTTTCCAATCAAGATTATTTGGCTAAATTATATACACATTTAGTCATGTGGTAAGTTACAAAAATTATAGAAAGTCAACAAAAATGTCTCAAAGCATATTATTTTGCAAAAAAAATTTCAGGAATGAGCATAACAAAATTTAAAATTTGATGCGAAGAAAGAGAAAGACTTGAATTTGCGTATAAAAGGTGAATAATGATGCAAGGATCCAGTTTATTTCATAACGTGGCTGCATAAATACGAACAATTATTCACAAAAGGACGAACAATGTTTGTGTTAGTGATTGATAATAGGTTTTTTTTTTATTTTTTAACGTAGATTTAGGTCGTGTTAGCTAATTTAGAAGCTAAATATCGAATTTCATTTTACTGTATGAAATTTATATTTCCTGTGATCTGCCTAAAATTTGATAATATTTTATTATATATTTATTTACATATAATGGCAATTGTACAAAATCATTCTTGAAATGGAAGTTTTATTATTTTTTCAAACTCAGGTAAGTTTTACAGTTCTTCTTAGTATCAATTGGATTATGGAATGATTAATAAGTTCACTACCGACTTAAACCGGACAGAGATATTTGCATGATTTGTCAAATTCTTTTAACCAAGCTTAAATATTTACTATTGCATAAGTATAACATAGGAGTGTCTATACATTTAAAAGTATTTCTGAAAAAAATAGTGATAAATACTATTTAGGATTTTCTGAACCCAAAAAGGTGTTTTTTAACATCTGTCTGTCCGTTTGTTCGAGTGTTATTACAAAACTATTGGGTCGATTCGAAGAGAATATTTACTGCAATTATTCTTGTGGTCAAGTTAAAATTTAGGCCTTTTTTGCATTTTTAAGAAACGTTTTGCCCCTATATCTGTTTTTTATTAAGTGGTTTGTCTCTTTTTTAGTCATTATGTAAATGGAAAAAACCGATATGAATTAAACTTTTAATGAGATAGCGCTTAAAGTACAAATTAAATGAAAGTATATTTTATTAAATGTTCTCTGCGGAACTTTATTATCATTTATTAGCACTAAAGCAGTTAGACCAAACGTGCTGATTTAAAAGTAATGAATGGAAATTATCGAGATTCTTACAATTATTCAACTTGAATTTCATGTTAAGATATTAACCACTTTTATTAGTCAAGGCTACTTTGAGATAAAAACATTATAATTAAGATAAAAATGACGCCGTAAAAAAAATATACGTGAACGAAGCTGCGGGCAAAATCTAGTAATGTTATAAACGTGAGCGTGTTTTTGTTTTACTCAATAGCTCTGTAAGGAACGAACCAAAGGTAGCCAATTTATTTGCATAGCAAAAGCATATGTTACCAATTAACATATATAGTTTCATCATATATAGTTACATCATTGAAGAAAAATACACAATTCCTTAAGGAATATCAAGGAAATTGAGTGTGTATCTGATGGAGGTATGGTCAGAATAGAGAAATACGTCAACATACAGACTCTCTAACTCTAACTTTACACCAAGAGAACTTTTTCGATTCGAATCTTTCTCGAGCATTGTCACGGCTCTTTTCCTGCGTGTCCGACACCATTTAAACGTGCTCATATAGGGATTTTAGAGATATCAAAAGATTGCTAGTGAGACACTCTTATAAACTATATGTGATTTTTATATTTCGATTTTGCTTTTTGAAAATTATAGGCCGACAATATGTTGACTTTTATTGCTAACTTCAACTACATGTAAATTAAACGTAACTAATGAAAACGAATGCTTTATACAATTAGTATTGACTTAAAATCAATAGATCTTGACAATTGACTCAGAAGTTTCCAAAATGGCGGCTATTCCCCTGCTGTAAGCGAAACGTCACGGTCTTCAGATGCCAAAAGATTTCTTTAATCCTTTCGCTGTGAAATGATTGTATATTGGATTCTTGGATTTTGGGATTTTAATATAGATGATATAGATACATTGGTAAATGGATTTTGAATGTGGATGATCGAAGTGGGGTTCCAGCGCCAAAATGTATCCCTCAATTTGGTATCATCGAGTTTTCTATACTTCTGGAGCATGTCGTTTTTTCTGCCATACCTGCGCCCCAGAGACCAGAGACCAAATGGCAATATGTAAAGTAGTCTTGAGGATTTAAAGTTTTATACAGCTTCTGAATGGCTATAGAATGATATAATCGCGATGGAGAGGCCTTGAATTTCTTATTTCATAATTGAAAAAATATTGTATTTATCTGATGGGATTTGAACCTGCGTCTTCTTGTCATCTTTTTCTTGTCATCATTCGTTTCTTGTCATCAAGGACGTGCGTCGAATATCAAAAGGGCTCTATTACGTATTATTGGCGTCAAACAGCAAGGGAATTTTCTAATAAATTCATATAGGTCTTTTATATTTCTTCATACATTCAATTCATTCTAGAAACAATTAAATACAGTCGATCTATGAATGGAACCGAGTAGTTCTTTTTTTTGGTATTATTTTCTTGGTGATTCGATTGTAGTGGAGAGCAAATTAAGTGGAACCTACATTTACAAATACAACATTTTATGTTTACAAAAAAATATATACTCCGAGATAACGAACACTAAATTAATTTTATTTCATATTTTTCCAGCACCACATCAAAAGCAAAAGGCAGATTATTTGTTTTTAATTGGAATTCCGTACTTTAAAAAGGAAAAAGGAACTCTTATAGGATCACTTCGTTGTCTGTCTGTCTGTCAAGACCCTTTCTCTCAGGAAGGCGTGGAGGTTTCAAGTTTAAATTAATATCAAACACTTAGGTCTGCAGTCCCTTGGAGCTAAATATACGGCTATTTATGCCTCATTTTGACTAATCATACTTCCCGTTGACCTAGAATCATGAAATTTGGCAAGAAGCAAGGTCTTACAGCACAAGTAACGGAAACAATTGTATCACATAAAAAATAAGTTTTCATAAATATGCGCCTGTGAAAGGTATGGTAGGCAATATATTTTCGTTCTAAAATATTAAATTTTGTAAATAGTTTAATAGGACTATTATTTACCAATTAAATGTTTATAAACTCCTAAATATGTACCTCATAGTGCGAGTTGCACTCGTGCTTGACAGGGTTTTTCTAATAACACAGTTTTTCTGGAGAGAATTATAAAATTGCAGATATTTTATTAATAATGATATAAACTTTCATATTTTTAAAGGTGGAGATGGATTAAATGCCAAATTTAAATGCAAAATAAAAATATTTATTAAGCTTTTCTTTATATTAATTTAAACATTATGGTACTTTTATATAAAATAACATCTCCTATATATTTCTGACCCACAATATTGTCTGATCATCGAATCACAGCAATCTTTGAAATACTACTGGGAAAAAGAAATACTTCTATCAAGAATTTCCTTTCAGTCATCTGAGTGCATACCTTTAACATATATTGTCTGGATCTCGATGAATAATGACATCCACTAGAAACTGTTAAGCGTTTGACTTTGAAATGTAAGTTTTCGACGTTTGGAACGAAATGGAAGTTTTCAAAATAATAATCAGCCAAACATGAAAAATAAAACTGTAACTTGTAAATGAGTGTGAGGTGTCGCTTACATATTTTAAACACAATTTTTTTGGAAATCTTTACATCGTTTTTCTCATAAATTTTATATTGCAAATATCAACATCACACTCTGTTCCCTTCATATGTAATATAGTTATTACATTTGAGAAAGACTACAAAAGTGCATCATCGATGCTGTTATTACGCATGAATATATTCACATTTAGATCAGATTTAGTCTAGATATAGTTATCCCACGCTACCCGAAAGCAGAACGAATAAACTCGCGTAATTACGAGCAAACGTGGCACCACATAAATAGTTTAATAATGTTTTTATAAATATCTCATTTTATAACTTCCTCTTATGCATTAACCGACTAAAAAGCTATTCGCATAAAATGAACTCAACCAATTTTGCATCCTTGTCACGCCCGGTCACCCTGTAAACGTTGCCGTGGTGATACAGTCGCTAAAGAGAGACGCAGCTAGACAATATCGTATCAGCCGTCCTTGTGCACAGAGTGATCAGAAAATTGATATACATAAATATAAGTAACTTGTTTGTTATATACATATTTGTTTGTTATATATGTATATATAAGTGCACATAATAGTTTGCTAGCAGCTATATGCGGTGTTAAAGCGAGCTGCGCACTTAACTAGATCTGGCAAAGGTGAAAGGTGTCGAGCGGTCTTCGTGTGCGTGTGTGTACGAGCAAAGCGCAGGTGTAAGGGTGAGTTGTTTGCGTGGGTGCTTGCACGGAATTGACACTGTTTTTCGAGTATAAAACTGATAATTTAGTGATCCATAATTCAGTTAATTGCTCCGGTCACGAAGGACGTCTGAGATTGCAGAGCGGTCGTTGAACAACGAAACAACGTTATTTTCTGTACGAAAATATTCGATGTGAAATAAGTTAATATACTTATATTCGACAATTCTTTGTAACTTTACAGAGAAAGCTGATTATGTACTAATCGTAAAAGCTAAACAAATAATGTAAAATATTTCAATATAGTTTGTTCTACTATACACATATTAAGATCATAATGAAGTGCCGAATTTTAACTAACAAACATCGACAACGTTTATTTCCCCCTAAATTATTTTTGATTATTTATTACAGTTTATCTAATATTTATTTAATTATTTACATACTTTAATGTTTACAACTGAGACATATAGTGAACTTCGAAATTCATAAGTACTATATTTTTATAAGTACTATACTTATAACAGTATTTTTTTAGTTTGAAGCACAATGTATCTCGATATACATAGAATATATTAAGAAATATACCACATAAATTTATGTGAAATGAATTTTTATTTACACTACGGTTTGTGAGATGTACTGAAAACTTATCTCACATCACTAAATTTCTCTCCAGAAATAAGCTTTGAATACTATACAGGAAATTTGTTGTAGTAGTACATACGGGAATACATACGGGATTACGTGAATATTAAGACATACGGGTTGTCGTAGAATACATACGGGATTACAATTACTATCCATAATATTATAACATTATATAAATATTAAATTTTTGTAAAATAAAATTTGTAACACTGAGAATATGCCTGTCTTCGGCGGGGTATGGAATGGCGTTCAAATTATTAAACTGGAATGAGTATAGAAACCAATAAAACCTCCTAACGGTACTATTTATTAAATTACACCTAATTTTATTAATTCATATTTTAATCCAATTAAATTTAATACTTTTTCCAACAAGATTATTCATAAAGTGTAAAATTCATATGGCGTAGTTAGATAATAAAAATATCAAAGACTCTTTTAAAAAAATTTATTCATCCAGTCAAGAAAAGATTTTGATTTTTGTTTAATATAATCATGCACAAAAATATTTTGAAAAATATTTTCAATTCAATATTTTAAAGTATATAGTATCTAGTTCAAAGAGTTTTCTTATGAAAAAGTATTAAGAAATGATATAATAGCCAAGGGAATTGACATTTAACGCAAAAAATAAAAATAAAAAAGCACTTTACGAACACTTACTTTCTAAATATAAAAAGAATGTACAAAGCAAACTATAACGTTCAATTTTCTCAGTATTCACAAAATAATGGCATTCAGTACAGTTTTCACGATTACCCATTGAAACTGGTTCTCATTGCAATTAGCTTAACAACAACCGACAAATCTCAACTGCTCGCGAGGTCTATTCTACGAAAATTTGAAAATTAGTTAAACAAACAGAAGTGACGTTTGGTCGCGACTGTTATGACATGCGGACAACAGTTTTCACATAATCATCATAATTGTGCGGCAAACAATAGACCGCGAACTCGCCATGACCCAGCAATAGGCTTGTGAACCTATTTTAACACACTGTCGTATTTTCGATGCACGGTCAATTTTATTTTAATTTTTACTCTATTTAATTTATGACGTTAACTGAGATCGACTAGAATTATAATTTAAAATACACTAGTTAATTCGTTCTCATTGGCCAAAAGAAATTATCCTAAACGGAAAATATTAAAACACAACTATAAACGTGATTGTTATTATCATTAAGTTGGGTTCCTCCAAATAGTTTTAGTAAATAAACAGAGATCCAACAGTAAAAACATGGCGATAGTTAAATAGAGTTCTAATAGCACATCTATTAAAGAAGCAGATATGTTTATTATGTTTTTTATAAAATATTATGTAATATATGTTTTAATCTTTGCTAGAAACTTGGAAGTCATTGGATGCTCAATATGATATTCCAGGTGGTTATATTCTCGTTTGCTGTATTAACTAACCATATGTCCAGTCTTAGAAACAGGTCATAATTCTGAAATTTTCTCAATGAAAGTGTTTACATTCATATAAAGACTGTTATACATCAACGTACTCGTACATTCGGAACTATTATATTTAACAAAAATCCTAAAACTTCTATGGTTGGTATAAATTTAAAAAAGTAAGTAATGTTAGTTGTAAAATTTTCCAAACAATACCGAAATGTCTGTAATATGTTATACGTAATTATAGGTTGAAGTTTAACTTAGACATGATCTATGTATTCTTCGCTTTCGTTTCGATATGAGAATATATTCTCTTGATTTATCAAAGTCCACTTTAGCTACCCGTACTGCATATTTTGTATATGTGTATGTAAATAAACCGTGTATAAAATTGCACTGCAACTTTCATCCTCAATATAATCATTCGAATGTAGTCTGAAAATATCCTATTTTATTTTCTCTCCAATTTCATATACTTGTTTTGCTTTCTTTTATTCTTGTTAACACAGTTATTAAAATCAACAAAATATCATTGTAAATATGTATTTCATTAGCATTAATAAGTAACTTAAATTGACACCTATCTTTTCATTAGACTTTTTAAACTTAAAAGTACGCCATTTTATAATCGTACAAGTTTCATTTAAAAAAAGTATTAATTTTTTTAACCGTCAAATCTCTAGCAAATTCAATTTATAATTTCGATTATTCCCAACAGACAAGGCAATTTGCAGAGGTTAAAGTTCAACCTGAAATAGCATAAAACAAGGCATTCGTCATGTCTGAGATCGTAATTAAGTCACGTTGATCTATTATGAATATTTAGTTATACCATCAACCTACGATAAGTTAGAAGCGCGGAGTCACGCGGGTTAGGTGAAGCTCAGAGGTCATTTCCGTATGTTGCGCCGTTGAGATGCTAATTCGCCAGACACGCAGTGAACCTGATGATGAGAATGTGATAACAAGCCATCGGAAATTTATTTGAGCGCACTTGTTACATTAAGTTGCGTATATTTTTTTAAACTTATAGTATATTATCGAAACCTATTAATCGTTTGAATTTTTTTCAATCAAGTTTTTGGTACAGTTGTAATTGCGGCCCGGTTGTCGATAATTTGAAAATTACGTGGATGATTCTGTAACCCAAAAAAAGATACTAATATTAGCTTTAATTGGTGAAACAAAGAAAATCAATAAACAACAGAAGAAAAATTACTTTTCAAGAAATTCCGTAAATATATACTTTAATGGTAAATAAAAAAATATTATGTAGTTCGTATAAAAATATTTAAATACATCCTGAAAATTTTATCAAAGCCATCAATTTTTAAAAAAATTTTGAAATTTATTCAACGAAACATTCGTACCAAAATACGAGAAAAAAACTTGAATATATAAACCACCATACTGTAATTATTTTTCCAATAAAGGATGAAAAACTTTGGAAAATTATTAATAATAATGTCGTGGGTCATATAAAATGATTTCCAAATACTTGCAGAAACTCAAAATATCAAGACCCATCAACATATATTTATGTACTTTAATGTTTCTAATTGATACATATGGCGGAATTATTGCTGCGAGAGCAGTCTGTTAAGCCAAGCAAAACACCAGTCCAGCCCCGCTCGTCGACCGGTCGGGAATCGAACCCGGGTCGCCGCGGTGTGCCGCGCAGTCAAAGGCCATATGCCTTGTGATCAACCCAACAAACCATGGTGAAGACCTACATCATTCAATAAGTTCCGGGTTACCAATGTGTTCAAACCACGGAATTCCAATACCAGCAAACATTATGGACTAATGCTATTAGAAAATGTTCATAGAACGGTTATTGCATCAAATGTATTTAAATAATTCATTAAAACAAAATACAGTTCAGCTTTTTCAAAAATCAATTCACGTATTCTTAACATAAACTAGCTCTACATTACTACTTTTGACATGCCGTAAGTTATTATATAAATAAATATTAGTGTTCTTTTCAATGTAAAATAATTTTCACCCAATTAAAATAATTGATTTTTATTTTTAAATTTTCATAACATATAATGGCTTTGTTTTAATACTTCAACGAGGCGTTAGTTGTTGACAAAACTTTTTATCTCGCCAGTAATATTAATCTCTGCCTGAGAATGAGATTCTGACATGTTAATGATACTTCAAATAATTTGTGCCTCTTACTCGTTTATATTTTTTCATATTCAGTCTGAAAACCGTGTGTGATTATTTTGTACATTTTTAACAAAAATATTGAACTAATATTGGCAGGTTAGTTCTTATTTCTATTACTTATGGCGCTGTAAATTTTTTCACCGACCCCGCATTCACGATACATCCATTTTTAATACAAGACTAGAATTTTTTCGGATACTGCTTATTTAACATTTCACAGAAAAAGATAAATAAAGATAGAAGAAGATAATAAAATAATCTTCCATTATATCACGGTCATTTCCGTCGCAACCTCCATGTTGTATTTCCTGAAAACAGTAACTCTTGCAATAACAGAATTTCATATTTAATTAAAGACAATTTACACCTCCGTCCAGCTAATCTAATATAATCAACTTAAAGAAAGATAGTACGAAAGGAAAAATCGTTATAGTACAAGTTTTCAATATTCTACATATCTCTTTACCATAATTCCCACTATCAAAACGAAGAAGTACATCATATTAATATAAAATACGAGGTATTACTTTATTTATTTTTTTTATTTATAATCGTTTTATTTAATTGACTTAGTATCTAACATCTCCCAGTGTAGAGCGTTTTGTAAATTAATATATTTTAAGTTAAACATTTTACCTTATAAAAATAAATTAATTTTCAAAACTTACGTACTAGGAAGAGTAGTTCTGAACACCGTGTACTAAGGCTGCGCTGCGCAGTCAGCAGAGCCGATATAAATCGACCACTCGCTTCCATTCTTCGACAGTCACCGATACATCATAATTCTATCTCGCTCCCACCAGTCATATAATTATTAACATCTCTCATTTCCTCTTACCTCAACGCATACGACGCACTAATATCTTCCTATACTACCATACAGATACGGTATTATATATAGACATCTCTCTCCAGCGAGAATTCGCGAGAGTAGTGCGTCTTAGCCTACAAGGCCAAATGATAGTTGTCTCCCGCAGTGCCCTGCACTCGTCACCTTTAGCCCTCTTTCTCTTTCCGACACGATAGTGTGTTCTCGATCGCACTCCTGCACCCGCTATAATTCATAACTTCTACCGTTTCGCTACAGGGTTGTCTATAATCATAACTTATGTTTGATCAACTTTATTAGGGATGGACCTAATTAAAAACGTGCAGTTGACAAGAAAAGTTTAATCGAAGTCTAAAATACAAGAGTTTGATAAATGAACGATCAATTTGTCACTGTCATTGCAATAACAGAGTGGAAGTATTTATACAAATCCTTTTCTTCCACAATTTCTCCAGGTTATGGCTATTGATCTGTCTATTTTTGTAAGTAATAATAACATTTAAAAAAAACTCATTATCAAATCTCTTTTTATCTAGTAAATTAATGTATAACTAATCAATTTCCTTTGTAAAACCAAGCTAAAAATAAGACTAATGTATTTATCATATTTATCTAATATTTCTACAGGTCTTTCTAATTTAGACTTAGTGAATGACATATACGTATATAAATATTTGTTATTTCGCGTAAATTTAATTTCATGGAAAATGTACAAGCAGGGTTTATATGTATACTTTTTACACTTCTTTTATTTACTTTGGGGATTTTGAGATCCGTTTTGAGAATTCTTAGAAAAAAAGAGTGAAAAAATTATACTATTTAAATTATGGATATAATAGATGACATTGTTCAATACCATGTTTGAATATTTTTAATATTAGTAGAATAAATTAAACAATTCTTCAATCACAATGTTATTCTTTATAAAGAACAATATTAAAAAGGTTTTTATAAGTTTTTCTAACTTATACAGATGAAACGAATTCGTTATTTAAATATTGTCTATGGGATACGTAGACAGATTTAATTGTCGTTAAAATTATAATATATCTTAACGGAATAAGAAAAATTTTAAGTCAAAATTCCTGACGGGAAAACAACATTACAATTTCCAGTAAATATTTAATTTTCTTAGTTTTAATACCGTTCGTATGGCGAGACCTTTATATATAAATCTTTCTGGTATTGGATGACGTAATTCCAACATTTTCTTTTTCAATCCAACTCAACGTGCAATAGATAAATAAACTACTTTAAAATGGTCAGGAATTCTTTTCCATAATTAATGTTTCCTACGAGAATAAATAATAAACGAGGAAGCAATTTGAATAAGTTAATTTTAACCCAAACCTTATCGTTAATATGATAACGGGTCGTTTTACCGGATGTTTTGCAAATGACGCAGTAGATGAATTAAAGTTTGTAATATATATACAGCAATCAGTTCTATTAACATTATATCTTATTTTTTATGACATATCGTCACACTTAGTCCATTTTTTTTAATTTATGAGATATACTTACATTACGAAATCAGAGTCACGAATCAAGTCATTGCGTATATGAAAATAATAATCATTATAGGTTATAGGAAAAACAAGTGGTAGGGATAATAAATATATCGTTCAAAAGTAAAATATATATATATATATATATATATATATATATATATATATATATATATATATATATATATATATATATAAATATATTATGAAATTAATAGTAAAATCAAATAATTGTTCTCAACTTTAAAACACATAACGCCGTTGAATACACCGGAAATTAAATTAACAAACGAAGCTTACAACCCTGATCTAGTTAAATATATCAATATTATACATCTCGTTCTGTTACATATAAATTATTGTTATCGCCTTCTCACTCTAGCTATGTCCAGAATGGACAGTGAGCCGGTTCAACCTTGCATTACTTTAGATTGTACGTCGTCGAGAAAGACCGCCGCATTCGGATAAGCTAGAGTGCGAGCAAGAGAGCGCGATAAACTTCACCTGTGACTGCGAACGGGGGCACTCGCCTGGCCTTATCTTTTTTAAAAGTTGATGGTTTCTTTACGTTTTGTTTGGCGGTTACTTATCATTGTCAGGACGTTAATTTTTTTTGCTTGCAATCAGCTTACTTAATATGAGCATTTAATAGTTTTATAGCAATAATATATATAATATATTGACGTATAATCAGTCAATATATTATTACTATATAATTATTGTTATAAAACTTTGCATTATTTAAAACATCGATTTCAATTATTAATAAGTATAGGAAATATTTTTGATATAAAAATCAGTCATAGCTCAATTACCAAGCTCTGTCGAAGTACGATGTTAGAAGTAAATATAATTTGTTAGTAAATTTGTGAGAATTAATATTAAAACAATATTTCTATGGTTCAGGATTGATAACTTTTATATATTTTCTTACTTAGAGCTCACAATAAAAAAACTTTTATAAATTATTAACGGTTATATTCATAGTTTGATCGATAATTGAATGGTGCATAATAGTTTTGAACTAGGATACTTTAAAAAGTTTCAAAATGGGGGGGGGGGCATTCTCATTTTATGCATTTTTTTATGACCGTCGAGATATAGTTTGTAAATGTCTGTAAATTGTGAACGATTTTTCAGTAATTCTAAATTTTTTGCCGCTTTAAGGATAAGAGGGGCGAAGGAAGAGGAAGTATTTTCCGCGCATGTTTTTAAAATGAAAAAAACATTGCAACATAAAAAAATTAATTTGCTCATTCAACATGTTTGAAATAGAACCTATTCAACCCATTCAACCTTTTTGAAATATAAATTAAGCATTTTCGGCACTATTTTTGACTATATCCTCCCCTCCCCAAAAAGAGCAGATTTTAATACCGGGACTAGGTATGGGCATGCAACTCTTATTACTCTACCAATTTTCAAATCAGGTGTAGTCTGCGTAATAATAGAGATAGTTTTTGAAAAAGATAACCGTGATATAAAGACAGATTATCATAAATTTTATACTTTTGTGTGATTTTCGTATTTAATTATTTAATCAAACTACTCTAAGTAAATTTTAATAAAACAATATTCAAGACTATTTTGGTATTTAAAAAAAGTGTGTTTCGTTAATTTCAAATCATTAGCAGTCTTTTCGAGATAAAATTTATCATATTGCCGAACAAGTGTATATCATTCCTATTTAATGAAACTTATTATCTACAGCTTCTTTTATTCAACACCTCACTATACACTATAAACATGTTTTGAAATAATGACATTTTAAATTTAGAAAATAATGTTTATTCAAATATTTTTTGATACATCATTTGGCATTATTTGTAATTCGCTTTTATACAGAGTAAACAATTTTTTTTAAGATTAGATTTTGTCTTATTTCTTGTGCCATAAAATATCTTTACATTATACAAGTTACTTGTTGATTATGACCAAAAAAGTAACTCTTTTTTTTTTAAACTACATGTTTAATTATGATAAAAGTTTATTATTAGATCATTCCAATTATATAATTTTGCCAGTATATTGTAAGTGTCGTAAGTACAAATGTGGTTTCATGGATACGGTAGTTGACATTGGAGAGGTTACAGGTAATTCTGATAAATGAATAAAAGTTACTCATTTCGTGGCCATGAGTTTTGAAGGGTAAATGGAATTATTTTTTTGCTTTTCTTAGGATTTTTGTTTTGACTAAAGAATTCGTGCGCGCGTACGATAAAAATACATATTTACAGCTATAAGAAAAACGTATTCATTATTCAAACAGGTGATTCAATGCAACAAACTGAGTAGATGAATAAGGAATTATATGGCTATTCTCGAATGTTTCTGAAATATTACTGTCAAAATTACAATTGTAATAAAAAATATATATTTCTTGCAGAAATACACTTCACACCAAAATTCATCCTCCTCTCTAGGCTTATTGAGTATGCTCCTTTCTGGCGTTTTAAGACCCGGCCCGATTTTGGTCTAAAAAACATTAAATTCATTCTAAAAATCAAACCCACTACTTAAGAAGTTTAGACTACATTGTTTCTCTGCTGCACCAATGGCCCGCTTAGAGAAACGACGAAATAAAGGTAAACTTAATATGATTTTTTTCACTTGATTTTACATACTTATAAGTTATAGTGGTGGCGAATTGAAAATGTACCCATTTCTTCAATAGTTTTAAAGTATAAGGGGCCCTGTTATCTATAGCTCGTGTACTATCCAAATGTCAACTTCAAACTTCTTACCTCAATCGGAAGTGTCCGACAAGGTGATTACATAATCAGATAAAATTTCCCCGTAAACGCTTCTAACGTTAAAATTATAACGCACTGATGAGCTCACGTCGCACGATAAAGTGCAAAAGGCACGTCGCGGGCCGAACTTATTGTAATGATCAGAGTGCGCGCGCGCCGCGGGCCCGCGCGTCTCTGTTTTATGTGTGCGCGTGCGCGGGATACGCACACAGCCGCGCCTGGGCGGCTACTGTGCGACATGTCCTTATCTGCTCGCGGTGGTGTCGAGTTGCGCGCATGGCACTTCCAGAGCAAAAGGGTTTTCTTGAAGAATGAAAATATGAAAGGGTTCGTTTAGTAATGATACAGTTTGCTTTTAATAATTATAAAATTGTTTCAAATATGAAGAGAATTGTTGCAATTTCAGATATACATTGATTAAGAATTTTTTTATGCGAAACATCTAATGCCGCGTTTGGATGTGAGTAAAGCATTCTGATGGCACGTCGCAATGACGTGCCATTCGGCCGGCTTCGCATTTTGTAGGCTCTTTCCGACTCAATTCGGCCAGCTTCGCGTCTTGCCCGGCTAAAAATATTATATAATTAAAATTATATTTTCAATGCATTGTTAAGAAATATTTCTGTGATAAATTATTTCATAAAAATAAAATATTAAAATTAAAATAATATTTTATTTTTAACTATCTAAAAATTTGTTTTCTCGTTTTCAATTCGTTAAAATAAAAATAGTTTAATTTAAAAAAAATAGATGTTTCACATCTGCCAGGCATCCCACGGGGCCTCACAATTTTTATTTTCATTTGAGGTATGTAACTGGTATACTTTTGTTGTAAGCTTGATGCATAGTTAATTAGTAGTCATCGTTGTAATCCGAACGTTAGAAACTTTCAGAAACTTTGATTTGATTTACAAAACGCCTCGAAGAACCTAAGCATCATGAAAACTTGTCAAAGCGTAAATTTGGCTGTAAAAAGGTTGCCGTTTGATAGACGCATGTGTTAAAACATATGTCGAATTGAGTAACGTAGAATACACAATGAACACGAGGGAAAGGTTGCTCGAACTAATAGCCTGCCGCCTCGGCTTTCTAAAAAAAAAAACTAGGCACGCACTCACACATACCAACAGAGAGGCAGTACAATTTCCCGACGAAACGGCGGCAGCCTAGAGACGTCGTTGCACAAATGGGGAGCAATTTAATAATTAGCACTCGTCATGATTTAGCAATTGAATGAGCGGCTGACGGCGCGCTCGTGCGGAGGCGGCGGAGCGCGGCCGCGAGATCCGCCCGCGATACGAGAGCGCGGCGGTGCGCGTGCGCCGCCCATTACCTGCGCGCAATCTCCGTTTACCCGTTTAATTACTTTTTCGAGCTGGCCTACAGTGGCTTTAGAACGTGCGGCCGAGAGGCTGGAGTCCGTCACCGGCTATGATGCGTTAGTGATGAGGAGGTTAGTTCCAGCGTAACAATGCCGGCTATCAAATTTGATCTATGTATATTGCAAATGAGATGGCCTATATGAGGGCCATCTCATTTGCCATCATATGCTCGCATTTCAAACAACGATTATTTACTCGTTTTTGAATGTTGTTAAAATCGAAATCTTTATCTGTAAAGAAAAACTTTATAACACATATAAATTGAGTTGACAAAATTTAACAGTATTGAATGACTCTTATTATTATAAAGCGCACCTACATTCTCACTGAAATATATTTAATTCAGTTGCATTACAGTTTACCAGCACAAGAGGCATAAAACAGGCCTTTGGTTAAATAATTACTTCGAACTGACCAACGGGTTGTGAAAAGCAAAAATGGGGCTTTTGATTTAGAGCATAAAGCTTGTTATCAGCTAGATTGTGATGTAATGACAGAATTATATCTCATGTTATGTAATCTCCAGAAATGTTGCTTATAAATCTGTGCGATTTAATTATTTAATAGAATTCGTTAAAAGTGCCGATAAATGACACAAATATAATTTGTATTTTACATAAAAGAAGGATGAATATTAAACAATATGTTTCCTAAAGTAGTTCACTACTCTTAAGAACGAGGAGTATAGCAGAAACGATGTGAAAACGATGAAAAAATGAAAAGTGCTATAAAGTAGATGCGTCTGCTATTGCCAGACGTAGGTAAACAAAGTTGAAGCACAATATGGAATATTAGGAAAAGAGTGCGTAAACTAGGTTAAAAATTTAAGAAAGTATTATATTACTAGCTATGACTGATCCTATAACAAAGTCTACGACAGGAATTACCAACTTTTTCTGCGTTGGACCTCCCCGGATGATAAAAAATATATTCATATCTCTCTTTTAATTTAAAACAATTAAGTATAATATCTATATTTATAATCGTTGACGCGTTTGTTAGTGATCATGTGATTTCTAAACGATTTGACCGAACGAGGTCATTTTCATACAATATATATATATATATATATATATATATATATAGTGAAAACGATGCTTCATAGGTATGCTAGGATTCTATAGGGTGCGTTGCAGTCAAGTTATTGACAAATTCTTTGTTAATGACCAAAATGAATCGTATCTTTAAATAGCGTTTTCTTTAGAATGTCTGGATACATTGAGCCTCGTATGATTACTCTACACCTTCCTCGGGAGGCGCGCTCCACTGGTTAAGAAGTTCTGGTCTACGGGAAGGTACATTCTTCCGATACTCAGATTTTGTAGAATGGATATTAAAGTTTTTGATGAAGTTCAAATACTGGAAGCCTTATTGAGTATAAATAAATGATGATATATGTATATTGTCTTACCACTTCGGCAATTGCAACGTCACAAGCCAACTTAAAAGTCTGACGTCAAAAATCGTAGAGTATGGGGAAAAATGATATTAAAGGAAAACATTTTTAAGCGGGTTACTCCGATTACGGCGATTATAATTAACTTTTTTTCCACGTCCGTATTTTTTTATTTGTACGCGCATAAAATTAAAGGAGAAATTGTAAGGTTATCTATTGAAATTTTCACATATGAGAAATATTCTTAGTTTATCCTAATGACGAGGAATAAACGACGTCGAACTCGCATTGCGTGTCAATTAAATTTCGCCCGATTGCGTGTCAATTAAAAAGAACGCGGTAAGCATCGATCATAACTTTATTAAATTATATAGTTTATATAGAAGTTAGTTTCGTTTTTCCTAATGATTGAACTGCTTGTGCAAATAAAATTACTTTTATAATGTAGTTAATTGTTAAAAGAAGATTTTCCAATTATTTTAAGAAATTTTTTTTTGGCACCCGAATAATGCCTACAAAAGTTAGTCTGTGTACATCAGTGGGAAACTCAACGCTGATTGTAAAATATTGTTTCGTTCATTGCATATTGGAAGTAATAAATTTTACTACCTGTCAGCAATGAGAGTGTGAAGTTATGAAAATTTTGCTGCCTATTTATTATATTCTATTATACCTTATTACTATATTATATCTTACAATGATACTTTATAACAATAAATATAATTATGTTTGATTAAATAATGTAAAATCACGATGGTATAGAATATAGGAAAATACGCCCTTTGCTCAATTCACTTGGACTTTATTTCAGTTTCTGTTTATTTTTGTATGCAAATTGTTTATATGCAAAAATACGTTATAAGAAAATTATAACACTTAAGCATAACTACGAGCGTCGTAGCAGTAGGTATAAACTTTAGATCCGTACTCACCGAAACAAAAAAGTCATAAGTTCTGTTTAAAAACCTGTTATAGATCATTCGTTCCACTCCACATACGAGATCAGCAACATTATAATAACAGATTTCACCGTGTCTCACAATAATGAAATCAATTAATTACTAATTAGTTTAAAACATAACCTTTACTCCCTTCTGCCGGCAGGCCGTCGTACCTGTAGGCGCGACAGGTATACACCAACGCACACGCACACCCGCCTTCACCTGCTGCTCGCTTTGTAAATATTAGTCGGGCCCCGTCCGCGGCCGTAGTTAGATGTGTTTGTAGTGTTTACGCGTTTTACTCGCGTGCCGACACCACGTGCATTTTACGTATTCGACATCTCATGACCTGAGTTCACTTACGAACCTTATCTGTGGTGGTGCGTCTATAACCGACAGAGACAATATTTATAATTATTTTCAGACTCGTGCACCTGTGTACTTACGTTTCGGTTTAAAACGTTAAAATTTTCGTCGACGCTGTGCGTTTGTGCTTACTAACACTACTTATACTGTTCAATGTTCGGGCAAATTTGATGTTTTTGATCGATCTGCTTGCAGCAAAACACTTATTCTGTGTACTTTATCGGAGTGTTCAATTTTTTTTTCTGGAAGAGGGACAGAATACGAAGTGATTTGTTAGTTTACACTGAAATGATATTAAGTGCAAGTGTTGCCGCCAGTCGTCGTACCATAATGCCATGATTCACATCGTATTGTTGTGGCAAAGTCGCACGTGATTGGATAATGATAACGGCGTTTAATAATTGGAATGATAAGGTGGCTTGCAAAACGGTTTACATTGGAGGCAAAGGTATGCTTTACATTACTGTTTTACATGCACTCGCTATTGATCACGTCTGATTTGCGACCGAGTTGTAAAATTGTATCTGTCAAGATAAATGATGCATTTTCATCAAAGCTCTCAAATGGTTTCGGATAGTAACGTAATATGGATTTAGTAGTGTGTACTATAAATATATGTTTAAGATGTTATTGCATGATTACTATCATCGCACCCTTATTGTGATTATGCCGATCTGTGCGCTGTTTAAACGGAAATTAATCAAAATCTGTAGGTATTTAATGATAGGTAATAGTTATTTTTTGTAATTTTTCAATTTTATAATTAGTAATGACGTCGTCCCTTAAACGTGTAAATATTTACGTGAATAATATATGCATATGTAAATGGAATTTTTAATTGGATGAGAATTGATCACGACATCAAATAAATATTGAAAACTGGATCAACATTTTTTTTGTCGTTAACAATCTACGTTTTAATAAGGTCACAATATTGGCCTGTCTCAGCTTTTAGACATGCGAATATATTTGTCATGCCAGTGTTTGCTTGTTTTTTTATCTTCATTATTAAAAACTCAACAAATTATATTGTTTCGAAAATTAAAAAAAGACAAATAGGAAATGTGAACTTTGACAACATGTGATCATGCAAACTTAAATATTTTACAATGATAAATTGATGTTAAACGTGAAAAATGGTCAATTGAAAAAACACACTTGAACGATGCAAGAAGGATTAGGCTATCGGATTCAAATTATACCAATTCAATTTGTTTTTCCTTAATTTTTTTCATCGTTTTCAGATTTATAATAAGTTACTAAATTTATTTAGGTACTTTGGTACCGCCAGTATAATGTAGGAATAGAATATGTTAACATCCTCGAATTAAAAAATTAGTTCAGTCTTATTTATTATGTATTTGGGATACGTTTTGTTAGGTGTGATGTTTTATGTTTTTAATTTTATTGAGAAAGGGGATTGTGATGGATCATTACATTGTGCTAACACGATACTCCATCATTCCTTTGTCGGATGAAAGAAACAATACAA
This sequence comes from Druceiella hillmani, assembly GCA_039881145.1. Taxonomy (NCBI): domain Eukaryota; kingdom Metazoa; phylum Arthropoda; class Insecta; order Lepidoptera; family Hepialidae; genus Druceiella; species Druceiella hillmani. Next base: position 927,412 of record JAYKKI010000079.1, on the reverse strand, counting down.
CAATAACAAATAATTTCTTAAAATAACCACTGCTTAAGACAGTTGTGCGTGAAAGAAACGTCTTCGTAGTTTTCAAGAAACTTACATACTGAAATTAGATTTTTGAAAAGTTAGAAACTGAAACTAATATTTGCGACCAACACCGGCGGTAATCATTGTTTTAATTGAGTTAATAATTATAATATTTCTTAAGTAACTTTGACTACATAGGTAGCTACAAATATATAAATAAACCCGAAAACGAAACGTATCTGAGAAATCTTCTGTGGAAATGAGCTTGACATCGTTAAACAGATTTACAGGAACGTTTATGTAGAATTTTATAAATATTAGAGCCATTTTTGTACTGTTTCACTTGAACTTAATTACGCGATTTAACAATGCTATTTTTTTTAATGAACATGATTGCCAACTAAAAGTACCTATAAACAGCACTACATCATGACAGCAGTACGTCGTGTCATCAGACTACATAATTAGAAAAGCTCATAATTCCACTTGATGGATTTTCGATTGTATATTGATGCATATATTTAAAAACCAAAATAAGGAAATCTCGTGTCTCCATAGTTTACAAAGAAGAGACTATTTTTTCCTCTTACCTAAAGTTAGAGGTTATGGTTAAAGGTACACACATGTATAATTGTCATCAAATTCAAAAACTTTTAGCACTTTTGAAATATGGTGTGTTTGTTTGTTTATTGGGGTGTAGAAATAAATATACAAGAATCATGTTTTGATTTTTTTGCAATGCGTATTTCTGATAACCAACAAGACGATTCTAATATAATCGAATGCGTGCGTGCTTTCAATTGTTTCGAAAACTTTCGCAAATTTTGTCGGCTTATGCCGAATTCGACTTAGATATATTTTTTGACAAGCATATTTTTAATAATATGACTTTATGATCTACTCCAGTAAGTAATACATAAATATTGGTTTAGGTAGTGATATAATTAGTTTAATATTTAGATATCCTTTTGATATCGTAGTATATTTTTATGGAAAAGAACAAATTTGTAATTGTGTCCAAAAGTACATAACAAGATTTGTGCAAAATGTTGATTAATTATTTTTTTTTAAATATACAATAAAGGAAATTATTATTGTGTGAAGAATGTACAGCATGCCTTCAAATGCCAAAGATGATTCTCTATTATCTTCTATATAATTTTTCTTCAATTGCTTCTAATTTTTTCTTTAAAGTAAATATGAACACGAAAGTTTTTAGATATTTCATAAATATTAAAATAAAATAATCTTTTGCCTTTTATCTGAATTATCGTATTGGTATCTCTTATACTATGAGAATCTTGCGAATACTGTAACAAGAATATTATTATTATAGAATAAAAAAATATATAGTCGAACTGGTCGAAGCGCCAAAAGTAACATGTCAATAAAAATTTAAAAAAACCGTACTTTTCTTGTTTCAAATTAAAATTTCCTTCTTTTTTTTAAATCTGTCAATTAAATTTAACAACTTTCTGTATTCTAATTTATGGAATATTTTGTATTTGTAAACCGGTACTGAATGTGAACGTTTCTCTTTTTAATGGTTAAGAGTACCATTTAAGCATGATCGGGTTCAAGCCGCAGCGAAACGACCACAACCACGGTAATTTTTTTTTATGTTTGGGAAATATATAATTTCAAGTTGATTTCGAAAGGCAAGATGAAATATAATATCGTGTATAGATATAAACTTTGTTGTTTTAACTTCATGTTGACGTATACCAAAAATTTTCTTTATAACTTTCAGAAAGTTATAAAGAAAATTTTTGATCTGCTTCTGGTACCAGTTTGGTAAAGTGACGATGATCTTAATTACGTTATTAATTATTTAAATAAACAAACAATTAAACAACGTTCAATTTTACGAAGGTATATGAACACATACCTTCCGATTTTATGACTGTCACTTTGGTTGTCACATGATTTTTCAAAATTTAAATTACTTTGGTAGTGGCTTTGTGCCTAAAAAGAAAAAGCGGTATCCTTATAAAATCTCACATGCCTGTATCACAGACAATTTTCTCAGGGCACTTTTAGAGATGATAGATTAAATGCTTGGAGACATTATTTTTTCAGTTTTATATAGTGTGCGTTGTTTAAAGGGCTCTTTATAAAGATTCCAAAAGCATTTTTTTTAGAATTTGAAGTGGCACAGCCTCAGAGCCAAGTTCTACTCCTGACAAGTTTTTTTGCGAGAAATAATATTATCTTTAGAAATATTTTAATAATATTAACTTTAATAGAAACAGTGTAACTTAAATGTTTAAATTTGTACATGTATCTAAGTATGTATGGAACACCCGTAGTAGAAATTCTAATTTTGACAAGTTTTTTCTTTGCGAGAAATAATATTATCTTGAGAAATACTTTAATAATATTACCTTTAATAGAAACAGTGTAACTTAAATGTGTAAATTTGTACATGTATCTAAGTATGTATGGAACACCCGTAGTAGAAATTCGAATTTTGACAAGTTTTTTCTTTGCGAGAAATAATATTATCTTTAGAACTATTTTAATAATATTACCTTTACTAGAAACAGTGTAACTTACATGTTTAAATTTGTACATATATCTAAGTATGTATGGAGCACCCGTAGTAGAAATTCTAATTTTGACAAGTTTTTTTTTTGCAAGAAATAATATTATCAGAACTATTTTAATAATATTACTTTTACTAGAAACAGTGTAACTTACATGTTTAAATTTGTACATATATCTAAGTATGTATGGAGCACCCGTAGTAGAAATTCTAATTTTGACAAGTTTTTTCTTTGCCAGAAATAATATTATCTTTAGAAATATTTTAATAATATTACCTTTAATAGAAACAGTGTAACTTAAATGTTTAAATTTGTACATGTATCTAAGTATGTATGGAATACCCGTAGTAGAAATTCTAATTTTGACAAGTTTTTTCTTTGCGAGAAATAATATTATCTTTAGAAATGTTTTAATAATATTACCTTTAATAGAAACAGTGTAACTTAAATGTTTAAATGTTGTATATATATCTAAGTATGACAAGTTTTTTTTGTCACTTTTTAGTGAAGTAAAACACTCGGAAATCATATCTAGTAAATATTTTCACTAAATATTTTCACTAATGGCGCCATGTCCGTTGAGTTTTTCGGTGGAAATAGCTTAGAACTCTCCATAATCATGAAAATACTAATATTATGATATTCAGAAAATCGAAACATTTGTACGTTGATTTTTATGGTAATAATTTTATAAGCATTCCTTTCCTAATGCGGAGGGGACGGGGGTGCTAAGAGTTGCAATTTCCCATTTTATCTTGTCACGCGTCGATAGCAAATGCAAATGCAAGCCAGTTATTTGTCACATTAGTGATTAAAAACTTTAGCAAATAGTAAAAGATACGATTAGGAAACCGTGAGGTTATTTAATTTTTTTGGACTTTTTGGTGCGATTTAAAGATTTGAAAGGATGCTCTAATCCATCATCTCGCAAAGTGGGAAATAGGCGGTGCGCGGCTAAATACATCTGTATCATTAGTATTAATTTCTTTAGGAGAGTGTCAGTTTTTTTCGAATTAACGGCCGTCTAGACTTTCCATCCCGTTCCATATTTCCTCGTTTTTTTAAATTTTATGTAATGATCTTATAACAGTTTATAACTGCTTTATAACAGTTGTGACGTGGAATTGGAGACATTAAAGTAAAATGGAGAGAATTTTATTTTTTTCTATTTCCACGTGTTTACATCGCTGTTGAATTATTACTAAAAATGTAGTACTTTGTAGCTCGCGGTCTACATCTAATCAGAATTACTGTTCTTGTACTATTAGACAAGTAACAAATGGAAGAAAATACAGACGAATTTTTATCAATTGTATCACTCTTTTGGTTTATTTTCCGACGAAATTGTAAAATATATCACTTAATAATCAAATGCCCATAATATGCTCATTGCTATTAATATTTCCTAAATAATTCACACAAAACTTAAATAAGTCATGCTTTGTAGGCAAAAGTAATTTTGATATTATTAAAGTATAACCTGTTAACAAAACACTGGCGGATTCATTCAGTCCAATCGGTTGCAACTAATTACTGACGTATACAAAAACTTTTCTGCTAACTTTACACGGGTTAGAGTCGAAATCTGAAAGTAACCAATTTTCTTATCAGCGTTAAACTCTGCAAATATACGCCGCTCTCATGTTGTTATAGTTTACCGAACCGGATACCGAATATCGTATAAATAGCAGATGCGATATTTACACAAAACTAACAGCTAAATTTAGTTATCGTCTTCGACTCCGCCTACCTAGCTGGAGCGCCGAGTAATCAGACGCCGTTATCAAAACAACTGGTGACTGATAAGGTTATGACGTGTCAGTCGCACGATGTCTGGCCTTAGCGTACTTTTTATCGTGAGGCTATCCGACACGAGGGTCACAGGTGAGGTGTAGACCGTTTCCGGGATCTAATTGTGTCCCCGACTTATTTTTCTGCGGTAGAAGCTGTTCTAGTTCTGCGTTGGCTTAGATTTTTTTGAAATGTCTTCATCGAAGATAGTTGGCATCCTTCTTTCAATCCGCCATGATAGATTATTTAATTGCGAACGATTAAGTCAGTACAAAGTTACAAATATGAAGAACTAAATTTAAGAACATTTGTATCTATAATATCTATAAATAATTAATATATAGATGCTATACGCAAACACTGATAACACGTCACTTACCGACAGACAAAACGATTATGATTGATATATATATATACATATCATCAGTCATTTCTAAATTACAACCATCTGTCAATGACACTATCATTGATAAATTTTAATTTTTGAATTTCATACTCTAATGTTTACTCGCCTTAGTCAACAATATCTAAGTGATGCAATTATGAATGATGAGACACAGTAAAATTGTTGCTATTTTTAAGGCGAGTTGTATAAGTGACCCTACGAATTATCGTCCTATAGTGTTGCCCGCTCCCAGAGAATTTTTTGACAAATTCATGTTAAATCATCGATTCTCTGTCATTTCAATAAACATGGCATTTTACATAATTTACAGTCTGGATTTACCAGAGGAAAATCCACGCAATATGCTGGATTTCATCTCATTAAGACAATCTGGGAGAATTCTCAGGATGTATAAGGGTATTCTACGACCTCTCCAAGGCTTTTGATTGCGTGGATCATAATACACTTAGCAATAAGCTAAGCTATTATGGTATTGAGGCAATGGCAATCGAACTTATAAAGTCCTATTCATAAAGTCGGGAACAAGAAGTCGAAATTAATGGTACTAATTCGGAAGGATCTATTATGAAATTTGGAGTGTCTCAGGGCTCTATACAGAGCCATTTTTTTTCTTTGTCTATATTAATGACTTACTGCTCATGGTAACAGATATGGGCGATATTGTTTGTTTATTGATGACAGCTCCTTAATTTTCAAAGTGGATAGGAAAGAAACAGACCTTAACAAATATTAATGAAATTCTAAATAATGGATAATAAATGGTTCTCAGTCAATAATTTGTTTTTAAATGATAAGAAAACGAAATGTATTTAATATTCGCTGTCTAATGTAATTCAGGTTAATATCAGTATAAATCTGAAAAAGTATTATAAATAAATAAGAATTAGTAACCACTGCTACCTAGGCATAATTCTAGATCCTAAATTACAATGGGTTGCTCATATACATTCACTAGCTACTAGGGTAAGCTCAGGTGCGTTTGCAGATAGAAAAATTAGGCAACTGACTGATGCAGTGACGGCCAGGTTAATTTATCTTGGCATTTCCACAGCATTATGTCGTATGGTATTTTGGTGTGGGACAGTGTTGCCGATATTAAAACTATTTTTATTCTGCGCAAGAGAGAAGTCCGAGTTATGCGGCTTGAGAATCTTGGGAATCAGTATAATATCTGTTTAAAGAGGCAAATATTCTAACGTTGCCATTGTTATACATATACCAAAACCTATTGTATCTTAAAAGATAATTTAAACTCCTGTGTTAAAGGGTCTAATATATCAGTACAAGATCTGTTTAAAGAGGCAAATAGTCTAACTTTGTCGTTGTTATACATATAAGAAAACCTATTGTATCTTAAAAGAGAATTTAACTCCTCTGTTAAAGGGTCTAATATATCAGAACAAGATCTGTTTAAAGAGGCAAATATTCTAACTTTGCCGTTGTTATACATATAATAAAACCTATTGTATCTTAAAAGAGAATTTAAACTCCTCTGTTAAAGGGTCTAATATATCAGAACAAGATCTGTTTAAAGAGGCAAATATTCTAACTTTGCCGTTGTTATACATATAATAAAACCTATTGTATCTTAAAAGAGAATTTAAACTCCTCTGTTAAAGGGTCTAATATATCGGTAGAAGATCTGTTTAAAGAGGCAAATATTCTAACTTTGCCGTTGTTATACATCTAAGAAAACCTATTGTATCTTAAAAGAGAATTTAAACTCCTCTGTTAAAGGGTCTAATATTCATATAATTAATACAAGGAACAAAAATAAAATTCACGATCCTAAATTTTGATGACAAATTGCTTTTTTAGCAAAGTACCTGAGGATATAATAAATCTTCCCATAGCGAAATTTAAAACGGTTATTTCAAAGGCTTATTATAGCATCAGGAATTTTGTTGAAGGTAAAGATGTGTGGAGGTCATTATAGTGTACAGTAGAGTGTAGAATGCACATTTTGACCCTCATTAAGAGGGACTAATTGATTATTTGTATATATACGTACAGACATAAGAATGTTTATTCATAATGACCAGAAGTTAAATCGTGATATGTCAAAAGAGACTTTAATAGTCCTATTTGAAGGGAAAAATTATAAAAGAATCATAACAACAATTAGAGATGATTTTGATGACACAAGAGGGGAGGATATTTTCATCAGCCTTTCATCAATTAAAGTAGTGCAAATATTATTATTATTTTCTATTTTATTATAACTAGTGTTTATCCTTGTAATATTAACGGTGCTTTATTTGACTTTTCCTTGCGGTTGTTTAAACTGTTGAAAACATTTGATTGCCGGTGAGAATACACCATAAATATATTGGTGCTATAATGAATGAATTTTATTTCAATCAACATAAAGATATCCGAAAAATATCAGGAGATATGAAAATTGAAAGAATTAATATAAATAGATAAACAAGTTAATGGTTTAAGTATAAACTAAAACATTTTATGTACTATAAAACTCTATGATAAATGGTACTTCGTTAATAAGAAAAACGGATGAGTTAAATTCAAACATAATTAAACACAACTGCAGTACAAGTGTAAAACAGACACGTAACAGTGCCATCACATAGATGAATTAATCTAAGGTACCAGTTACCGATATGCCTAAAGTTTTGAAAGTAACGAATACACAAAAAATATATTTAGACTTGGCGCAGCGACAACAAAAGCATTGAGTAGCGTCGACCCTCGTGCCACTGGCGCATGTTGAAATAGATTGGTACGCGCGTGACTTAAAGCAATCAGAGCATGATCTCTGATACGGAGTACTTTTTTCAGAGCAAGCCGCTTTGTGCTATCACTTACAGATGTAGTGTAAATCGAAAGGAAAAATTCCTACAATAAGACAGAATTATTTTTGGCTTTTATGTTGATTATTAATTTTTCTGTGTTCAAAATCGAACGTGTTAACGATAACATTTATTAATATTTGAACGAATTTATAAACTTTCGCTCCAAAGTATATTTCAGCGATATTAGATAAATATAAAGACTAAATTCCTATGATGAGACAAACGGATTATTCGCATTTATAAAGTTTATTAATTTCTTTCATGTTTAGAGTTTAATACGATTAGCATAGGTCAGCAAGTAGTAAGATAACATTGAATTATTTTTGTGATATTTGAACATATTTATACACCTTCGATCGAAAATAAAGTTCATCAATATTACATAAATGAAAGCACTAAATTCCTACCATAAAACAGACTAATTTCTCGCTTTTATATACATTGTTAATTGTTTGCTGAATGCGATGAATAAAGGGCAGCAATAACGTTCATTGATGTGTGTAGAATTTATATTCTTTCGATCGAAAGCAAAGGTCAGGAAAGGTAACTTAAAAGATACAATTTTTGTGACGAAACAAAAGAGATTATCAATTGTTTTACGTTCGCAGTTGAATACGATTGGCATATGTCAACGATAACGTGGATTGATTTGTTTGATATTTGAAAGAATTTATACACCATCGATCGAAAGTAACGTTCAAAAAGTAAAGTTTCATATTAAACAAACGGAAAGATTAAATTCCTTCGATTAGGCAGAACAATTTTCCGCTTTTATAAAAATAGTTTTATGTTCGAAGTTGACTGCGATTGTTACACGTCATCTGTAACGTTGATTGATGTGTGTGTGACATCTGAACGAGTTTATACACTTTCGATCAGAAGTAGGAGTAGGCGATTTTAGGATTTAAGATACACAGATTTAGAGGAGGTAAAACAATTTTATACTAAATCACATCTGCAGATCTTTCTAAAGGCTTGGGTACGTACTCTACCTGAATTTGGTGGTGCTTTCCATCAAACACGATAATAAAATATTGATGTAAAAGAACTGGATAAAATTTATTATAAAGATGTACGGAGTAACGCTTTTCTGATTTCGTAGAAACATTTATAATAAAATCGTCATTTTCTCCCGTCTCTCCGAGTTTAGAAACAATAATTTCGATCAGCAAATAAATCACACGAATCACAAGGGTCGTCCGATTGTTGATATATTTTTGTAATATGACTTGTTTAATGTCACGGTCGTCTTTTATGGACGGTATATTTTGAACTGGGAACCATATAATATATTTTTAACGAGATGCACACTACTGATTGTAGGTGGCTATTTACATACTTTGCCAAAAAAAGAACTGTTCATTAGTATTCAGTTATAAGAGGAAACGATTAAACTGAACTAAAAGGAAAACATCAGACTGCGGCAGCGGCAGAAATATTAATCATTCTGATTAATATTTCTGCCGCTAAGCCGATATATTCGATTTACATGAAGCGTGTCATAGAAGCTGACTTTATGTGAAATGCATACATCTTAATAATAAATTATATTACAGAACACTAATTAAAGAATATGCAGTGGACCAAATATCGTTTTAGCATTTGAGACTGACATATGAAGCGATAAACGGGTTCAAAATAATATAACTCGTTATATGCTTATCTCTCTATTGCTTGAAGCGAGAATTGGTATGGCGTCATGGGTAGAACTGGATGTCCGACTAACTGCAATTTTTTACTATTTTATAAATGAACTTTGTCCATAAACCGCATAAAAGAACAATTAATCCTTTATATAATATAAAAAGTCATTTAATTTGTTACCAAAAAAGTTATGCGCTGCAGCAAAACAGTCATTAAATTCCAGTTCCCGTTTATTTAAGTACGAGCAAAGCACCTGAATTTTTCACATAATTCATATACCTTCAAGCTAAATTTCTTTATGTGGTCCATCTCTCTTTCAAAATCATCTTACGGCTAAAACAACTCGGATAGTCCATACCCATAAGGACGATTGGCATTAAAGGTATCTTCTCGTAAAATATGTCATAAAGGACAACTTTTCTTAGTTCTTTAATTATAGTCGTGTGAATTTTTAGAGTGTACTGACTAAATGTCTAACACTGTTAGAAAACTTGATAGATGGCTTTGGACGGTCTCTTACAACCGGCAGAATATGGGAACTGAAAAGTTGTGTTGACTAAAAAGGTCATCGAGTAAAAAATGGTTGATTTTCTGAGATGTAAGCAGAAAATTCCTAGAAAAGTTATACTTCCTGCATTCAGAAATCGTTCATTACTTACAAATTACGAATGAGGGGTAATGTCTATGCAAGAATTTATTCCTATAAACAAACTATATAAATATTTTGAGAATCATTGCAAGTATGCAAAATTTGGAAAAGTACGAAACTAGGTTCCACGTTGGAATTTATATAACGTGAGAGAATGTTTATGATATAAACTTAGTTCTTATATAATACTGATATTGATAAAATAATTTCTTCAGAAATAGAATGTGCTTGTATTGAAATCATCTCTTTCACGGTCTTAAGCCTCAATCATTTTCGATTAAGACGCCGGGATCTATAGCAACACCTCTTTATAAATAACTAGCATATCCTGCAGCTTCTGTCATGTGGTTATAGTTACAAACTTAGAGTGATAAATTAAAACATGCAGCGCCATCTAGAATGATTGAGGGAAATTAAATAAAAAAAAGACTTTATTTTCGTGGCTTTATAATACAGATGGCAATCAAAACAAAGATATTTCACTTTATATTAGCTTTTTAAGGGGACTGAATCTATTGCTCCTTTATATAGCGTTTGAAATGTTGATCCTTTACTACAGGAAAAACCACTGAGTTTCATCCTACAGGAATTTGACTATTTCCCGGATTATAAATAGCCTATATTAACATATACTCGGTATAGACATTCAAATCATGAAGAATGTCTATACCGAGTTTCATGAAAATCTGTTTCAGCCATTTATGCGTGTTATTAGATATGACATTTATGCTCTTCGACTTAAAAATTTGAAATTTTGTGTACAGAAAGACTATTAAGTAAGCTGGAGTATAAAAGTTCTATTTTAATTCTGGGTTAATTTCAGGGGTTCAATTGAGAAATTAAAAAATTACAAATTTCAAGTGGATCGTGTGTGGTATCAAGTGAAAACTTATTAAACCACAAGATCAACAATGATGTATATTTTAATGAATTTGTTTAAATATTTTTCGAGAAAAACGCGTAAAAATTACACTCTTTCACCTTTATTAATAAAAGGATCGCTCATAATAATCCGAAAAATCATGACTATTGAAAATTAGGTAGAAATTTAACCAAAATAACCAGGATTGAAAAATTCTAGCGCTATTAATTATTCTAAACAACATAGTGTTCGTTTTCTTATAACCGCTAAACCATTGGTTTGATATAAGATATTCTACAAAAAAAATTTCTTACGATGTAAGAAGGACTTTTGTCCTTACACGTTTTAAATTTTCTTTTGAGTGCGTACTAAGCACCCCGACTACAATGCTGCCGTCGTCTTTGTGTGCTAATTTTTTTACTTTTGTTGTAATCCAAAGTTGAGAGGAACGCTGCAAATAGTCGGAGTGCAATACTATTAATATTGTAAGTGGAGAGTGCAGTCAGATTGCTATACTATTGATATTGTAAGTAGAGAGCGTAGTCGGATTGCAATACTATTAATATTGTCAGTGGAGAGCATAGTAGGATTGCAATACTATTAATATTGTAAGTAGAGAGCGTAGTCGGATTGTAATACTATTAATATTGTCAGTGGAGAGCATAGTAGGATTGTAGTAGGATTTCAATACTATTAATATTGTAAGTAGAGAGCGTAGTCGGATTGCAATACTATTAATATTGTAAGTGGAAGCATAGTAGGATTGCAATACTATTAATATTGTAAGTGGAGAGCGTAGTCGGATTGCAATACTATTAATATTGTAAGTGGAAGCATAGTAGGATTGCAATACTATTAATATTGTAAGTGGAGAGCGTAGTCGGATTGCAATAATATTAATATTGTAAGTGGAAGCATAGTAGGATTGCAATACCATTAATATTGTAAGTAGAGAGCGTAGTCGGATTGCAATACTATTAATATTGTAAGTGGAAGCATAGTAGGATTGCAATACTATTAATATTGTAAGTGGAGAGCGTAGTCGGATTGCAATACTATTAATATTGTAAGTGGAGAGCGTAGTCGGATTGCAATACTATTAATATTGTAAGTGGAGGCATAGTAGGATTGCAATACTATTAATATTGTAAGTGGAAGCATAGTAGGATTGCAATACTATTAATATTGTAAGTGGAGAGCGTAGTCGGATTGCAATACTATTAATATTGTAAGTGGAAGCATAGTAGGATTGCAATACCATTAATATTGTAAGTAGAGAGCGTAGTCGGATTGCAATACTATTAATATTGTAAGTGGAAGCATAGTAGGATTGCAATACTATTAATATTGTAAGTGGAGAGCGTAGTCGGATTGCAATACTATTAATATTGTAAGTGGAGAGCGTAGTCGGATTGCAATACTATTAATATTGTAAGTGGAGAGCGTAGTCGGATTGCAATACTATTAATATTGTAAGTGGAGAGCGTAGTCGGATTGCAATACTATTAATATTGTAAGTGGAAGCATAGTAGGATTGCAATACTATTAATATTGTAAGTGGAGAGCGTAGTCGGATTGCAATACTATTAATATTGTAAGTGGAGGCATAGTAGGATTGCAATACTATTAATATTGTAAGTAGAGAGCGTAGTCGAATTACAATACTATTAATGTTTTAAATGGAGAGAATAGCCGGAGCGCAATAATATAAATGTTGAACGTGGGAAGCTGATGAACCAGAACACTAAGTGTGCAAGTATAACTTGTACTTGACCGATTTTTTTACTAAATTTACTCCCTCCAAGGTTCTCAGATAAATATTTTTAAAATTTTTACTATTGCAAAATATGCATGTTATAAGTTCCTTTATTATGCCAAATTTAAACTTTCCACGTCAAACCATTTCTGGGGAAAATGGTCGGACGTGTGAGTAATGCTATAAACGTTCTGTTTTTTTTCCTTTTGAGGTACCTAGGGAAACTCAAAAACAAATGAAAATTCAGTTTATTAATAGTAAATGGTTTATAGCGTCTAATTTCAAATATATTAATTATAAAAATCTCAGATATTTTTACATTCAAGTATATTTTCAACAGAAATTTTATTTTAATACGTCCGAAGGTACTAAATCGCTTAAATGAGTCCGGCCCTTAAAATGGCCCTGAAGTTACATAAATAGAACTTAATTTGTAAAAAAGCTGGTATTTTTAGAATATAAAAAAACAAACCATTCTGTGAATGATATTAAGAAAAAGGGAAAATGTAAATTTGTGACTCTAATAAAAAAAAATGTATCTTTATAAACGCGCATATATATTTTAATTTATCCAGGATTGTCAATAAGAAATAAAAATAAAATAAAAAATTTAGAAAAAATTATAAATTTTTAGAAATGGTTACAAACAATTATCATTATCGATTTTTTTTTATTTGTAGTTATTCCCTAAATTTATCAAGAATAAACTTTTAATTCATATTGACATTCGTTCTAAAATTTTTGTTTCTTTTTACTATTTTCAAATTTTACCTCGTTGTTTTCTATAATCCTGTCGGGCATTATAATTAGTATGTACAATCAGCGTATGTAACATTTGTAAAAACGATACACATGTGAAGGACACAACGACACACAACCTGCACTTTGTTTCATCATACTGGTTCAAATATTCTGTAGAAACAGCATTTACTAACTGAAATAAAATAACCTGAAAAAAAAGAATTCCCAGTTGTCTGATTGAAGATTTAAAACTTTTAAGGAGCTTATTTTTTTTAATTTTTCTTTTTCGAGAATGTCATTTTTATTCGTTTAACGTCTGGACCCAACATTATATAGACTTTTGCTGGTCCTTTTGCGTTATTAGATTAGTTACGTATCTTTCTTATACGGCGACAGAATTTCAGAAATAAGATACGTCGTATTTCACGTAATCGATAAGATAAACTATTCTCAGTACATAAAAACTGTTCAATCATATCTTGTAATGTAATAATCATTTCATTCAGGGTTTGACGCAAGTAGGTGAGTGGTTTATTTTGACGAACTTCGAGCCGTGAACTCTGAACTCGACGAAATCCGTATCCGCATATAAACAATAGTTATATATCTCTAGGTTCCCGATGTAATGACATACTTACGTTCGAACGCATACAGACACTAAATCAGAATTTGACCCGATGTGACCCGAGATGAACTCTTGGATTCCGTTCTCTCAAACGTTCGGTCATATCTTGTTTAGATATTGTTCGTGAATAGACCACACACGCAATATGTGACTTGTGTTTGGTAATAATCTTAGTTGATTTAATGTAATGACGATTGTATTCTAAACAACTATGCTTGGTTTGTGGGTTTTAAGAAAATATTAGTTAACGGTTTTAGCGTTTTATGGAAATAAATGGTTGAAGTTATCGACGTGAAAATCAATATAAATCTAAAACGTATTGTGTCTTCACAATGAAATTGTCCTAACTCAAAAAATAAATTAAATAAATTTGTCAAGCACGAATAGAACTCGCGTTTTAGCGTATTCCTTCACACTATGTACCTCGCACTAAAATTCGATTACTTGATTAGCTCCCCATAAAATTTTCATACCAATACTTTTGAGTGTTATATATTGAGATATATGCGGGAGAATATGTTTTATTATATGACAAATTTCAAGTTTTTAATTAACCGGTTTCTTCGAAAAAGGGCAGACAGAGAGACAGACACGTGAGGGATCTTATAAGGGTTTCGTTTCTTTTTCTTTTTAGGTATGGGATCCTAAAATCACAGTTAACCTAATAAGTTCTATTACAATTAATAGACTCAAGAAACCATATCTATACCGTAACCTGTCAATTACTATAAATTAGTAAAATGCGTGATGTATTTTTTATTTAAAACTACAGTTTAGGTCATTTTTCTGGACGTGAATAGAAAAGTAAACTTAAAACTTATATATATATATTTATTTATATATATATATATATATATATATTTATATATATATATATGTATATATATATATATATATATATATATATATATATATATTGAAGGATAAGTATGTAGTATTTGTATAAAAGTATTTTCAAATATGAATATTATTTTCCACTTGTAAATTATTTGTTCAATGTATATTTCACCGATATAAAAATATCGCGAATATCACAAAAACCGAAATTTCAAAATCGTTGCTTTAGTTTTCCGGTAAACTTTAGTTTGCCTTTAGTTTTCCGGTAACGCTGTTTTTATTCACAATTTTGACTTAAGCAGTTCCGGTGGTGTGGCATTTTTTGTAAACATTTTAACAATGTCTGTAGAATTATAACTATGGGCTCTTTTAACTATGTGCCCTTTTAATTGATACTTCAATCGATACAAGAAATTAAAAGAAAATAAATTATTTACCTTGCTTAAAAATTGCATACCAATATATTACAGGTTTAACTACTAAGGTGCTTTATAACTATAACAATTTTCACATCAAAGAAGAACAATTTTCTACATCATTTGAGAAAAGCGACTGACACAAACAGATGGAAACTTGAATGATCTTATGAGGGCTCCGTTTTTACGATATTGACGCAAGGAATTCTAAAAATATATCTTCTAAAAATATGTCAGACACTCCCCGCTAGTTTCGACATCATATCGCCAGAATTGGTAAAAATGATTTGTTGTAAATAATTTTTACAATTTTCAAATCATCCTGAGAGTTCACCAGTTGTCATCGTGTGGGAAAAATCGTGTAACTTCTGTCTCCTTCCGCAGCTCTGCCTGTTGTAGATTGTTTACCAATGCAACTGTATAATAAAACAATATTCATTGACAGCTGCAGTCAAATATTTTCATTTCAAGTGTTCTAAAAATACTCGACAGTTATGCAAACATCGAGTACCGGGCCAGTGTTGGTGTAATGACGGGAGGTCATATTGATGGTACAATAGTACAATGCGTATAGTGTAATCACGTTGGCGCGTGATGATGGATGAGTGGAAAATAAAGTTTTCATGAATGAGGAAGTGAAAAAAGTTTAAATTAATTATTGAACTAATCAACAGCTTTATGAAAGTTTTTTTTATAGAGAATACAACTCTCGTATGTTTCATTATTGTTGTGGCAAGGTCGTCTATCCGTCCATCAGTCTGTCTGTCAAAGGCTCTTAAGTTTCAAACGAAATAAGGTAGGGGCTTGAAATTTTCACATACTATGTAGTTATTTGTTCCAAAACTAAAGTAGAATTTAAATGATTAAAAACAATTTAGCGGGACTACCGTAGTCATCAATGGGGCTGTTTTTTTGCGTAGGCATGTGGGTTGTCCAAAAGGGATTCTCTGAAAAACAACCTTTTGGTGGACCATAAAAATTGTCATTTTAGACTTATTTTGTTACCAGATCTATCGCAAATATGCCATTACGTAGAAAGCTATAATTTTGATTTAATATTTTTCATATCATATATTTAACAAAAATAATAAAAAAGAGTTTTATGAAATAGTTATAAAGTTATGAGAAATCAAACCGAAATATTTTTGAGAATATATTGATATTTTTGCGTTTATGAAAGATATATAGGGTAATATATTTAGGTAGCGTAAGTTTTTACGAAACCCTCGTGGTGCGAGTTCCACTCGCACTTAACAGGTTTATTTAATTATGCTTATGATGCATTATGAAGCGATGATATTCAAATAGTTGCTACTGATGGGAGAGAATAACAGATGAAATGAAGTGCGAGAAGAATTCGTGTGATAAGTGTTCCTTAAAATAAATTAAATCAATTGTATATATGTGTGCTGTTAATAATATCCGGTAACTGTAGACCCCATCACATATTTTTCTGTTTTTTTTTCTTTAGGGGCGCGATAAGAATAGTGACTCATTTGATAAAATTTAACCCTGTAATTAGAAATAAAGGTAGTGTGTGCTTTACGTTTATCTTTGGATCATAATAAGTATAACTATGTCAAAAATCAACTCTCCATATTGTACGGTCTTCGAGAAAATAGACTGGCGACTAGTATTGCTAGATTAAATTTTCAGAAAAAGAGCTAAAAGCTACTAAAAAATTAGTACCAAGGAATAAAAATTGGGACATGAAAAATGTATGGTTTCAGTTGTTACTGCCCCCGTCGTCTTTAGAAATCCATTTCAGGAGGTTTTTGCGAACTCAGCTAGCCGTATATTTTCAGTTCAACGCATACAATCGGAACATTTAGTGTCCCGTCGAAAACCTTACGCGCGACGGGTCACATCTCTAAAAATCAGGATATCCCGCAAATATTGGGACATCTGGGAACTCTATCCGTGACATAAAAACAGGCGAAAGATTTGATTACATAATTGTTCAGCTTTTCCAGTTGAAATCTAAGAAACGTATTTTCGAAGTGCAATTTTAGCTTGTACCGCCTTGGTCACGGCTCGAGATATTTCACGCTAATATATAATAACTACAGGTGTGTAATGATATTCAATGCCTACTTAATTTCAAGCATATTGAGTTTAAAGTAATACGTAAGAAATCCATCCATCCAATTGGGGTGTATCAGTATTTTTTAGGAGCCGTAACGTCTGTATTAAACTACAGAAGTATTTAAGGACATTTGCAGAAGAAACCAAAGCCTTTCTTAATTAAGAATGCTTTTCATCACAGCATAGATAATCTCTTTTTAGCGAAGTATTCAATGGTTTCATTCTTTCCAAAAAGTCTTAAGCGAATAGTATATTTCAATGACATATTTCAATTATTATTTTGAGCGTATGAGTTATAATAATGTCAAAAGCGTCAGAAACGCGACCCAGCTCTCTCACGGCAGTCATGACTCGCAAAACGAATGTCAAGCAAACAATGCCGCGTCAGAACCACCGCGCTCCGCGTCAGAACAATAGCGTCGAAACAATCAATCAACGGCTGCTTGAGTAGCACGGGGGTGTCGCCGCAAACGAGACTGTGGCGTACCTATTTGTTGTCGACGCGACTTGTCGTCGGTGACCGTTCGACCTAGTTCGGCCAGTTCGGCCTTCGACCGCGGTACGCACCGGGGCGGACTGTGCCGCGCACTCGTCCGTGAATGCCGACGTGATCGGAGCCCATGTTAGGTCGCCGGTTTTGAGGCGCCAGCCGACTTGTCCTTTGCGCCTAGACCCGATTAGTTTTACGTGCGATTTTTTAATAAAGTAAAACAATTCATTTCCGATTAGGAGTTCAAATGAGGGTTATCTGTAAGGAATTTTTTAAAATTTCTTATATATTTTCGTTTTAAAATGTCCGCTATTAATCAATAATAAATATCATTTTGTCTTTTATTTATAATGACACCTGTTTGTTTAATAATAAAATGAATTAAATATGACTTTGTGCAAAATTCAAATTCATTTGTGTAAGACCAAATCTAAAAGAGAGTATTTCAAATGAAAGCTACTTGAAATATTGAAGAAGTATACAATGATTATTAGATGTTGGCTTAATGTAACAACGTCATACGACACTCGACCGGGTTTACTGTGATTAGTTTATAGGCATATATTCGTATCATGTCATCACTTTTCTATGAATTTAAAAAAAAATGAATCCTTTAAAAATTCTAAAGTGGACAAAATATTTATGCAAAAGGCTGTAAAAAATACTATTTAATAAACGAGATCGGTGACAATGTGTCTGGCGTTAAAGAAGTAGAGTATAATTTTTCAAATAGTTGGTATTTTTTTTAATATAAAAAAACAAACAATTCAGCTATTTATAATCAAGAAAAAAGAAATACAATTTGTAAATTACCGCAAGACGGAAAGAGTTATAAAAATTAAAAATAATCAATACCGATTCCTTTTTTCAATTTGTGGCAGTTCCCTAAATTAATTAAAAATAAAGTGCTAACCGACATTGTCGTTCGTTCTGTTGTTGTGACAATGGATGTCTTTTTCGTCATTTTCAAGTTTTACGTGACTTCTTCAGCAACCCTTTCAAACCTGCGTTTCCTACGCTAGTATGCTACTCTATCTGCATTTAGTTTCATCTTGCTGATTCAAAGTGTTCCATAGAAATACCATTTACAAACTATTACGAAGAATGATCTAATTACTGATCAAATTTCTTATTTTCTGTTAAATAAAAAATTTCAGAACGTTTAAATAGATTATTAGACGGTTTAAATAAAAATTTCAAGAATCTATTTTTGTAGAATTCTATACTTCAAAAAGAAAAAAGGAACCCTTATAGGATCACTTTGTAGTTCGTACGTCTGTTTGACAAGACACTTTTTCTCAGGAATGCGTGGAGGTATCAAGTTGAAATTAATATCAGATACTTAGGTCTACGGTTCCTTGGAGTTGTAAAACATCAAGCTTCTAAGTCAACGCAGTAAAAAAAAGCTCTGAAAATATAACCATTTGTGTCGCATATTTTAACACTCGCAAATAAATGAAAACCTATAGGGTACTTCTCGTTAACCTAGAGTAATGAAATATGGCAACAAGAAAGGTTATTTGTAGTTAATTTGTAGTATATAACTACATAAAAATATGTCTAAATGTGTGACAGGTTTTTTTATTTACGTGTATCATTTTTATTCTCGTGAAACTTGGACCCAACATATATGAACTTTGCAAGTCTCCTTTGTGTATATAACCCCATAAATGGAGGGTCGAAATTATAAAGACAAATGTGTCGCGTGATAATTATCGTGATAACTCCCGATAATTATCCGATAATTATTTGATGATAATTATCAAAAAAAATATGCTTCTTGATAATTATCGTGATAATTATCATGACTATTATCCGGTAATTATTTGATGATAATTATCAATAAAAAATGTATCAATCGATCGTTATTTAATAACTGGCATTATTTATTTACTTTTACGTTAGAAGCAATTAGTTTAGTTAAATTATACATATTTAACAACCAAGGTAATCTTTTATTTATTTTCCCAATTAAAATCTTATAAAACAAAACTTTCAAACAAAAATCAAACTACATATTAATCAATATAATTAACGGGTAGAATATCATTATCATTCTCCCCAACTGCATCAACCGCTTGAGGATTGTATGGATATGAAGATTCTGACTTCAAAATAAAACTTAAATCTTATTACAGATTTAAATGAAGAAAGACTGATATTTACAGCAATAACAAATAGAAATTAAGAATGACTGACAGTTGGACAGATACGAAACACAACACGGGGGTTTCCCCGCCGTAAATATTTAGTGGCCCCGTAATATTTCCAACTATTACTAAAAAACTGAAGAGTAGCGAATTAAATATTTTCGATTAAATTTGTCAAGATAATTATCAACGTGTATCAATCTTGATAATTATTAAAATATATTTATCGATGATAATTATCGCTTCGAAACTTCGAACCGCATTATGGAAACTATTCAACACCGTTTGTTGATGAAAAGATATTACAAGTAGAAATGGTAAATGTAGCACTAGGATTGTAACTTTAGATTTTAACCAATACAAAAATAGTGCCTTTGCTCGTGTATAGTTTATAATTTATTTATAAAATTAGTGCATATCATTTTACTGGTTAAACCCGTGAAAGCCAATTTTTATCCACCGATATCATTACACGCTCGATATACAAAGTATTCACTCGAGTACCTTTGTGATACGGTTATTAGAAGTTGAGCTGTTACAAAAACAAGCAGATAAAGAATGACTGCCATCATATCGGACATTGTATTCTAGTACAGCATTTTGTGAAAACAATGCTTGCTTATTTATTATCATACATAGATGTTATTAGTTTTTTCTTTAAAAATATTTTATATCAATGTTATATGTACAAAAGTTTGTAGCTTAGTGCTAAAGGTGCTTGTATCTCTGCCAAGGAAATTCGGGTTCAACTAAAATGAAATATTTTTTCTGTATCTAATTCTATTAATCTTCTTATCTAATGTGTAAATTAAAACAAATTTTTCATATTTTCATATTTTTCAAATGTTCTACACATTAAAACAAACCAGCAGAAGATTACAATTTTTACTCAATGTTCGTGGTCAATGTACAATTTTAAATCCTGGAGGGACCTATAATGAAACTATATTTAAAAACTGGCCAATTGTGAGTCGGACTCGCGCACAAAGGGTTCCGTAGCACCGACAAATATTAAAGTTCCGTAGCACCAAAAAATACCAAAAAGTATTAAAGTCACTGTGAAATACATAGTTATTGCTGCAGTCGGTACCGAAAATATACCATATCTCAAAGCTACTCTAATTCTGCTACTTTCATTTCTTTTAGAATTTTACAAACGTCAGTTGAAAAATTAGAGGGGAGGAGCACACCTTTCTCATTCTTTACAAACGCATATCTCACTAATTATTGACTTTAATAAAAATGTTGATTTGGAACCCCCAAACCTTTTGAAGACCTATATAACGACACCCCACACGCCTACGTTTACTGGATTTTGTTTTACATCCCTCAGTTGGATGTGTGGAGTGCCACCCCTAATATAATTTTTTTTTCCATAATTCCACTATTTCATTGGATAGCGATTTAGCGTTTTAGCGGTTAGAAGACACCTACCATATATGTAGTGCCAATAGTTGTCGAGTAAAATGGCAGTGGCATACGGACAGACAGACAAATACACAGAAGAACAGGACAAAACTATAATGGTTCCATTTTGTCTATTTGGCTATGAAATCCTAAAAGTGTTTAAAAATCTTCAAGGATCGCTGTTCGGATTGGTGAATTTGTGTAGTTGGCAGAATGGTGTAAGAGATGAATGGTCCACGCATATTTTTGTTCTGCTGCCCTGCTCTGTTCCGTCTCAGCCGTTGATAAATATGGGACTTTACGAATTTGTCCTGCTGTAATATTCTCTCGTTTCTCAGCTGTTGATTCCGTGTCGCACGATTGTCGTGTCGCACGTGTGTACGTGTATATATTAAAATGGTGAAATCGAAAAGCCTACATATAAACGACATTTTCGAAAATTATCGATGGCGATATATATATATATATATATATATATATATATATATATATATATATATATATATATATATATATATATATATATATATATGTTCTTTACAGGCTGCTACAATTTTCAAACGATTTCCCTTAAATTGTTTATTTATTTAATTACTTTAATGTGTGCAATTGGTACATATGCAGTCTTATTGCTACGAGAGAAATCTCTTATAGCCAAGATCGAAGCCGGATCCCCCGCGGTGCACCGCGCCGTCAAAGGTCGTATGCCTTGTGATCAACCCAACATACTATGGCGACGACTACGAGTGCTCTCGACTCATTCTCTACCCTCTAGCAATAGGTCTTTAGGGAGTGAACTACCCCACACCACTGACTTACTCCCGTATTTGTTTGAAAAAGCTAGTTTTTTATTCCTCGTGCCATATGAATAAGATTTACAAGTAGATCGTGTTTAAGGCTTTCTTCTTTTTCCAATGGGTGATGGAAGTAGAAGTAGGCTTTACTTGGTACAAGTTGTAGTATTTTAAAGTTCCTTTTTAATAATGAATTTTTTTTAAGATATATTTTTGGCTAATTTTTGTTAAACTTTGCATCGCCATCATTTCGAAACTTGCAAACGTCAGTTGAAAAATTAAACGCCGGTTAAAAAAAACTCAATTCCATATTGATGTAAACGAAATAAACTTTTAATATCATCAGAGATTTGGTACAATAGGGATCATGATCGGTGAGCATATAGTAAAATCACACCGATATTAAATGTCGAGATCTTTGCGATTGGTGCATTTCGCAGAAAGTTGTCTAATAATGAACCGTTCTTTATATTTTGTGTTCTCTCTGTATGTTTGGTGGCACACATGTCACGCGAAACCACCAGATGGATTTCAGTGGGGATTTCTATATAATATATCTTACAGTTTAGGAGATACATATCACCATAACCAGCGGTTATTTGTCTGTTTATCTGTACTAGAGTCACATAAAAATTTATGAGTTAATTTAAATAAGGTTTTTATGATATGACTTAATATTTATATAACATATAAATGAAAAATTTAAAAATAAAAAAGATTTCAGTTTATTGACCACTAAAAAGCTAGTATAAAATAAATAATATAAATTACTTACATTCGAACATTGGGACTATTTCAGTCCCGTTTGGTATTTATCCAAACAATAAGTAATTCGGATAACTATTACTTACACTATAACATCAGGACTATTCAAATCTGTTGCGGCATTCATCCAAACAATAAGTAGTACGGATAACTATTATTTACATTAGGCCTTTAGAACTATTTTAATCTCCTGTGATATTTATCCAAACAATAAGTAATTCGGATAACTATTACTTACACTATAACATCAGGACTATTCAAATCTGGTGCGGCATTCATCCAAACAATAAGTAGTACGGATAACTATTATTTACATAAGGCCATTAGAACTATTTTAATATCCTGTGATATTTATCCAAACAATAAGTAATTCGGATAACTATTACTTACACTATAACATCAAGACTATTCAAATCGGGTGCAGAGTTTATCCAAACAATAAGTAGTACGGATAACTATTATTTACATTAGGCCATTAGAACTATTTTAATCTCGTGTGATATTTATCCAAACAATAAGTAATTCGGATAACTATTACTTACACTATAACATCAAGACTATTCAAATCGGGTGCAGAGTTTATCCAAACAATAAGTAGTACTAATAACTATTATTTACATTAGGCCATTAGAACTATTTTAATCTCGTGTGATATTTATCCAAACAATAAGTAATTCGGATAACTATTACTTACACTATAACATCAGGACTATTCAAATCGGGTGCAGAGTTTATCCAAACAATAAGTAGTACTAATAACTATTATTTACATTAGGCCATTAGAACTATTTTAATCTCGTGTGATATTTATCCAAACAATAAGTAATTCGGATAACCATTACTTACACTATAACATCAAGACTATTTAAATCGGGAGCAGCGTTTATCCAAACAATAAGTAGTACTAATAACTATTATTTACATTAGGCCATTAGAACTATTTTAATCTCCTGTGATATTTATCCAAACAATAAGTAATATGGATAATTAATACTTACATTAGAACTTCGGGACTATTTCAATCTCGTGCGGCATTGGTGGATAAATGGCATAAACCTTCGTCTCGTGGATGTAGACTCTAAGCTGATGCGCCATTTCAAGTTATAACCAATATTTCAATCGAATATTTTCGGCCATGTTTTATAACGAGACGTAATGCCATGACATCATCATCTTTCACATTCAGAACGAGTTGTTGTTGTGCAATAATTTACAGGTCATGTGACGAGTCGTGAGTCAAAGGCCTTATTAGTACAAGTCGGTGGAAAAACAAAGAAGAGCAAAGAATAGCGGCGACCGACAGATAAGACTGGTACAAATTTCATGCAGTTCACATTTTATCTATTGCACATCCTTTGTAGATAAGATTTTAGATTGTTTTTGCGACGTGTGTTCACAACTTAATTCTTATCGATCGATATATTTCTTTCATGCAAAATCTGAGGTCGGTGATACCAAATATATTGATAGATACGCGTTGATCAATGAAAAAAAATTATGGTGTGTTTTTAGATGTGAAAACTATATCTGCATGTATGTTTATATATATATATATATATATATATATATATATATATATATATATATATATATATGTGTGTGTGTGTGTATATATATATATATATATATGTATATATGTATATATATATATATATATATATATATATATATATATATACACTCAAATAAAATATTAAATTAAAAAAGCAGTTCACTTGGCCGATGCCGAAGGAAGCCGAGTTTACCCGATTTAACGTCACCGACCCGAGTGTCACGGTTCAGTTTCGTTCACTGCTCAGAACAATTTGTGCGCCTAAACAAATTCTCGAAACTAGCCCTTGAAAAGATACCAGACATAATTGAACTATATAAGTCAAAATCACTTTCAGCTATATTAATATTTAGGATTCCGTAGGGAAACAGAAATCTTTATAATTCCGTCGTATCCGTCCGTCCGTCTGCCACAGCCTCGCGTTCCTATATTTTAGATATATTTGATTGAGATTTTATAAGTAGAGGTAAAATTGGGAAAACGGAGCACTGGTGGAGTCATCTCAATGTTTCTCTGTTTGTCATAGGGCATTTTCTCGGAACTATTTGATTGGCCACATTAAAGACATAAGGTAGAGTATATAAAAACCGGCTAAATGCGGGTCGGACTCGTGCACGGATAATTCCGTAGAACCAAAAAATATTAAGTAACAGTACATATCTTATCAAACTTTAAAAGCACATATCTTAGAAATGTATATCTCATAGGTTTTAGAAGTAAATATCTTGAACAAAATTATTGCTGCAGTCGGTATCAAAATAACCCATATCTCAAAAACTACACAATATGTCTTATTCACATAAATTTTCGTTAAAAGTTTATTTTAAGTTCTATTTCTTCAATTTTTCTCAGAATTTTACACACGTTAGTTGAAAAGTTAGCGGACACACACACACACTCTAAGATTTTAGAAAAATTATTAATATCTCACCAACTATTGAGAATTTTTAATATCTCACTCAATCTCATCTCACTATTGAGTTAAACAAAAAAAAGTTATGTTGATACCTCTGTTTTTAAGACCTATTTAACGATACCCCACACGCCTATAAGCGCTGGCTTTTTTATTTTTCATCCGTTAGTTATATATATGGAGGGCCACTGCTAATATAATTTTTTTCATAAATCCAATGTTTCTTTGTGTAGCAATTTATAGAAGACACCTACCATTCATATTTCATCTATATACCTAGTACCAATAGTCTCCTAGTAATGAAGAAGAATTGTCATTTAGGGAGGGTGGTAGGTTTGTGTGGTAAATGAAGCGAGAACAATTATGTTTTCAATGACATCGTGTTTGGTGTCAAGTGATAGCTTTTTGAAATATTAGTTTACCTTTTTTTTGGTATAGTTCATAGTTTCTATCTAAATAAAGAAAATTATCGGTTGGAAAAATCTGAACAAATCGGGAATGTTGATAAGAGTTTAAAACTCTGATTTTGTTTTATTACAGACCATTTAATTAATTAAATCTGAATTATAATCAGTGTATTAATGATAGCAAATAATTCATATAAGTTCCTCTTATTAGAATACATACAAATTATAATTATTTTCTTCATATTTTCATTAGCAATAAAGTTATAATAGCGTTAATATAATTTGGTTTATGCGAATGCTGCAGACTCAAGTTTATATGCACATTAAATGCAGTTGGCGCGCACTTTAATATGCTTATAAAATTTGAATTACACACAGTGCATTTAATGTAAAATCTACAGTTGCATACTTTCTTTTGTACGGAACAATTTTTGCGCTAGGTTCGGCTCGCACTTGTCTGTTTTTAATTCACTTATTATTAATTATTTGTCTGTATAGCTGTGACAGACGGATAGAGGGACATGGCCAAGTTATCATGGTTGTTTACATTTGTCGTTTTAAAGGTTCCCCATCGAAACAAACTGGGGAACCTTTAAAACGACAAATGTATAAAACCCTCATTGGTAGTCAATTTCTCGAAAGATACTCCATCAATTCCTGTGCTTATTGTAAATCTTGTTCACAGTTAAATGAAACTACGTGATGTACTATTATTTCTACTTTCTTTAATTTCTTCAACCACGATCTAGGTTTTGTTGGATTACAACATCTTCAGGTGGGCTATTACCAAAGATCTTTGCTAATATCCCACCTGAAGATGTTGTAATACAACGAAACCTAGGTCGTGGTTATAAAAATTAAAGAAAGTTGAAATAATACTACATCACGTAGTTTCATTTAATTGTGAATAATGAATTTCTACAAAATTAACGCCAAATATATTCAATAGTAAATCTTGTATTAAGCAGCAATTTTTTAGTCTATTTTTAAGTTAAAACTTAAACTCGGTCGGTAAGTAGCTCATTGTTTCGATTGATAAACGAGAGATAAATTATTTACTGTCCAACAGTAAATAATTAAGACGCAAATTTATACTTATTGCGCTGAAATAAATCCACTTATCGCGGTCAGTTATGAGCTCATCTTCTCATGATTTTAATCCTAAAGGTCAAATTGACTCGGAATGATCACCGTCTCTAACGCCCGTATGCACCACACACGGTTAGGACTCTCAGTCGGATTTAGTGATAGTTAAAAACCTATTTTTATTCGATACTTTAGCAATTGGATCGTGCAATAGGGTACGGTAGGTAAAGTAGACTCTTGTTCTTACTCAACCGATAGTTAATAAGAAACGTAAATACGTTTTTAACCGTCAGTAAGTCTGACTGGCAGTCCTGACCGTGTGTGGTGCATATGGGCGTAAGTTCGATGCAGGCGCATCGCATGCATGCAGTCACTGTTTCGTTTTGATTGATCGCATGCAACGCGCGAGGTCGCGGACGCATTATGGATCTGGAGTATGGTAGGGCGCAGCATAAAGACGTTTTGCCGTGCGTCGAGCCACGCGACTGCCGTCTGCTTTGCATGCCTTATTATCTTCGAAATAGACTTTTGTTGTGATGTGTAGTTGTAAATATTTGTGTGACTTTAAAAAATCCTTTCATGGAAAATTCGTGAAACCTATTTTGTAGTTTTACATGACTCCCGAACAAAGTTTTAATATATTAAATTGATTTTGTTCCCAGTTAACATAGCGTAATATTATATTCCTCAGTTTATAATTCGAATCCTAAACTTTATAATAGGACAAATATAATTAGCAGTTTTTACACGTTGCTGAAATAATCTAATAAAAATAATATTTACACGAGTTTAGACAATGCTTGCTGCTCGAATGTCGAAACTCGTACGAACACACACACACGTACAACCGTATGTAATAGAAAGAAACAGAGAGTAAGAGAGGGATAGGTCGTCTGGAGGGGGCATAACGCTTTTTCCTTACGTGACGATTTCTGTCAGTTCGCTGTACTGTAAGCCGTGTAAAAGAACTTCGTTCCAATAATATTTCTAGAAAAATATATTTTGATTCAGAGACTTTCAAAGAAGCAATTAATTGAAAACTTTTCTTTATGAGGTTATAATTAATTATATTTATTGTTTTATTGATATGAAACAAATTCAAATTAAAAAAATGCGCAGTTTAGTGTCCCTCTCTCTGATTTAAATTTAGATAGAAAAGAAATAAGGCATTTGTGAACAATTCCGAATGAAATATATATATATATATATATATATATATATATATATAAACATAGATATATATATATATATATATATACACACATATATATAAATATATATATATATATATATATATATATATATTATTAAATTGCTGTATAATTAACATAATGTACAAAAATGATGTCTAATTTAAAAGAATTATCTTTAATTTTATGACAATTATATTTCACCTGAAGTCATTGGCAGGTTCGGCACCAAAGGGATAGAGAAACCACATTCGTACAATAAAAAAATATCTGTCGTATTGTTGCCGTTGTTATAATGATGTTGCTTTTACATTTGTAAGTCGCAGATTTGTTAATATTATTTTTTATGATTTATTTTAGGACATGTTTCTAGTGAAGACAATTTTCTCACGAAAAAGAAATTGTTGAAAGAAACGTTTAATAATTTCTTTTTTATTTAATTATTAAAACGTGCCATCTTTTCCATTTGTTTATTATTTTTATGAACTCGATAGGACAGGAGGTGTATATCACAATTTACCTAATATAAGCATCGGGAAATATAATTGCTTGAAAAAATCTTGAAACATGGATTAGAAGTATACAGGTGGAATTATTTCAGGTGATAAAATCACAACTCTGCAATTTCTGCAATCCGTGGTTTTGCATTACGTAAATTGCCTAAGGTCAAATAGTACTAGGTGACTTATTCCCTATAGGCCATAACAACAAAGTGCTAGGCTGATTGCATCTGAGTAGGTTTAAACCGTATAATCCTCTTGGTGATATAACATACACACACACTACACACAACACAACACACACACACACACACACACACACACACACACACACACACACATATATATATATATATATATATACGCATGTACATATAATATACAGACACTGATCAAGGTGTCTAGCTATTTTACGATGAAGGTTTAAAGGTGTTAGAAAAAATAAAGTCTTGTTTACAGCCCCGCTCAAATAGTAAAGAAAACGTTTCTTTTCTTTTTAAATTATGATCCTGACGCGTTTGTTTCTTGTTTGACCATTCGTTAAAATTTATCGCACTTAGTAAATTTCTCATGAGCCTATAAAAGTATGAATTGGGCAGTATCGGGATTTAATTACTGACGTAATTAATCAGGAAATAAGTATTTATTCTCTCATACATTTTTTTAGTAGTAAGAACAAGATCAAAATATTTTGTAAGCATCCAATATACTTACTACATACGTACCTAAATTGGAAGAAGTTGTAAAGAAATGATGGAATGTAAAGTAAGGTTTTGTCGTACGTTGGACTTGAAACCGTTAAATGAAGGTCATTAGAGAGTTGCTCTACTTACGGTGGTTATTATTCTTTTCCATCAAAAAAGCTTGTCTGACTTTTCTCTTTAAAGTGAAGAATATTTTGAAATATTCCGTCGCCAAAATATTCCATTACAGTTTAATCTGCTCGCTTCGAATCACCGCAAATCCCTTTCTAAATTGTTATCAATAGATCTGCCAACTTCACAAAAAGCGACGACAAAGGCTCCCGGTACCTGCGCGCGCGCAGGTGACCGCTGACGTCACGGCGCGACCCGGGCAGACAAGAACGGCCGGCGTGCGAGCGAGAGCGCACTACGACGCGGGTCTAAGGTCACGAGCACTGTTTGCTCGCCGTTATCTGGGGTTCATCATTTGTGCGTCGCGGCGGTCACTCAAAGGATCTCTGCTTAATGTGTCTGCCAGCTCGTGCGCTGACTTGGTACGAGCTAAAAACTTTGGTAATTGAGAAGTATAAGGAGTTGTTTTCTTTTCCTTCTTCGTTTGATGACGAGGAGTGGACGGTAAATAAAAACGAGTTTTTAAAATATAATGTAACTGAGGAATTAAGTGGTTACCGCCAGATATATACAGATCGAGATTGATGCTATTTGTACTACCAGAATGTGTTTGGTCAATTAATATGGGATTTAAACTATCTCCTTGTAATTCCGCTAATAACGAATGTACTTCCGTTATCCATTATCTCTTATTAGGTATGCTTTATTAGGCACTATCTTGTATCTTTTTATATATTTATAAAGGAAATTCAAGTTTCCTTAAAAAGTAGAGGAAAGCAAGATTACTTAGAAGAAATTATAAAAGTTAGCAAATTAGATAAAACCAGGTAGCTCCTTAGAAATTTAAAATATGATTTGAATGAGTGGGAACTACCTCGATGATATCGTAAAAGCACAGGGACATTACTCTCAGAATAAAATGTTGTTTGGCTATCAAAACGTTCAATATTTAATTTATGTAACATTAAAAAAGAAAGTTCCTAGTCACATCCATAATTTACCGTACTCGCACTAAATAAAAAATTCATCATTATACATACAGCGTGCACTTTTATGCGCCGCAAACAATTTGAAATGCACCTGACTGGGGAGGGAGAAATAAACGCAAGCCGCTATAGCGTGCCACGAATCTCAAAAAGTCCTGCCGTTCAAAGAAAAAAACGATAAGTGCACCGTGCACTTAAATCGCATTTTCATTCGAAGCAATAAATATTGAAATAAAACCGGTACATGCACATAATGGCACTGCAGCTTCAAAGTATCACGTCCACAAAGTAGCGGGTGACAGCGAGGTACGGCGCCGATGGAGACGGAGCGGCGAGTGACAGCTGAATGGCCGGCGGGCTGCGCGTGCGCATCTCAATTAGTGCGAGATCTAGTCGCGCCGATGCAGCCCCAGATCTCCAGATCGTTGAAGAGTTGGAGACGTGATTCTGAGTGATTGCTTTGAATAGACGATAGTTGAATTTAGTTTGGATAGATTTGCGGTCTTATGCAAATTTGCTATTAGAAATTTATATTTATTGCTCTCTATTATTCGAAATAGCGAAGATGAGGAACTGGATCTACCACATTAATGAACTTTCTCATAATAGTTTAACGGCAATGATTTGGAATGAATTATCTCTAAAAATGTTCGTAGGTCCAAGAGGGAAATGATATTTTCACATCGCAGATGGACCAAAAAATCTTTAGATAATTGACAGAAAACTCTAGTTTAATGGCGTGTAGTCCAGAGAATTTCCTCCAATTACGCACTTGAATCAATGTATATATTTTCATACTTGGTGCACTCCGAACAAGTTTTATAAGTAATTTAATTTAATTTAAAAAAAAATCTATTAAAATGACTATGAATAGGCTGCGAATTAATCTGCTGCTAATATTTGTTGTGGTATGATTTGTAAGTTTTGTGTTTAAGCGAAGGGTATCTATAGGCGTTTACGAGAGTATCTCCTACTGACGTAAAAGAAAATGTAATATTACGATTATAGTTCCACCTGCATATTACCAACAAGTTACTACTGGACAAATGGGTTGCATCAGATGGCAAGGTGTCAGCATGAATTTAAAAAGTACAACTTTATTATTGGGGATTACGCCCAAGCAAGAAAAGCAGATTATGAGTTAAATTATAATATAGAGAAGATTTCAAATATGTGATAATATACTCTATTATATTTCCTCGCGGGCTGCTTATACCACCATCACCGTAAGCTATTTAAGAAGAAAAAGTATTAAATGTAAAAAAGTTACATTAATGTTCTTGAGACATCCCAAATCATTTATTTTTTGTTCAAGGAATTAATAGATGAAGAAATACATTTGTGAAGAATAATTTTCATTTTCTATAAAATATGCTGTTATTAAATATATCGTAGGAGCCAGGTAATTATAATTGCTTTATTTTAGTATTATAAATGTCTTCTAGTTAGACGGGCTCCCGGCAGAAAGTGACTTTTAAGCTTAGTTTATATTATATACGGATCAGCGCCAGAAGTTTTATTGGAGTCATCAGTCCATACCCGTTCAGCACCAGTAAGAATAAAATATCCGTCCTTAATCCAAGTTTCTTGCTAATTATCTAAAGATTTTTTCGATCCGTCTTTGCTGTAAAAATGTTATTTCGCTCTTGGGACTCTGACGTTTTATAGACGTTAATTCCAACCTAATAATGACTACCATAAATTATTTTAGTTGAAAAGTTAGAAAGATGCCTGATTCAGTTGTTTATTAATTGGAATGTTTAGTCTTTTTTGTATCTAGTTTTGGTGCATTCGTTTCTGGCTCATGTCAACGACCTGCCAAGTCTCCAATGTGGTGAAGTCGTCAGCATATTGTCATCAGTGTTCATCGGTCACTATGTCACTGGGGGTCCAGTAATCGTGTCCGTCAGCACCACTCGCGATCAGCTTGGTCAGCGCGACCTCGCTTGCGACACGAAGCGGAGGAATGATAGTTGGCGCTTAAACGCTGACTGCGGTCTATATTCGCCTTGACTAGCGTATCTTCATCGCAAGCAACTCTGAACTAGTCGATTAAAGTCTTAAAGTAATATAGTACCATTTGTTTAATTCTAGCGTAAGCCGAATTAGATAGTAGTTTTAATACTTAGGTTTTATAATTAAATGAACCTTAAATAAAGTTGCTAGTAAAACCTGCTCGGAGTGCACCAAGTCCGAAAATTAGTCCATTGATTCAAGTGCATAATTGGAGGAAATTTTCATTATCTGGACTACACGCCATTAAACTAGAGTATTCTGTCAATTATCTAAAGATTCTTTTGGTCCATCTGCTATGTGAAAATGTCATTTCCCCCTTGGACCTACGAGGTTTTCTGGACTTAATTCATTTCAAATTATTATTATTAAACCATTTTATGAGAAAGCTCAGTTAGATGCTAGATCCAGTTCCGTGTAAATTATAATATCTAGTTTTCTTTATCTTTTGAAATCATTTGAGTACACCTCGTTTTATGCTCGTATTTCTGAATCACTTAAACGACCTTATGCCTCCAGTTCGGCTATTAATAAAGACTGATATTTTAATTATTTTTGATTTTGGGTTCTGTGGTCAAAGAACAAAAATAGAATCCTTAAATTACGTAATATCCATCTGTCCGCCCGTTTGCCAAAGCACCATAGCTCTTTCAGTTTAAAACCGATTGTGATGAAATGTTTATGGTTTAATATAATTTATACGAATCTTTAAAGATTTAAACTTTTATATTTACGCATATAAGGAATCCTGGTAGTGAAAGTTTTATTCGTACTTAACAAGGTTGTGTTTAGCACCAGCTATGCCCGTGACTTCGTTTACGGTGGACCTTTGGAAAACAGTATTACGTTAACTGTAAGCTAGAAGGTTAAACTACACGTTACGCCTGAAATCATTGTAAAATACACTTTTTCTTGAAGTAAGTGCACTTTGTGTTTGTTAAATTAATATCGAACTGGTGGAAACACGTAGGTTATTCTTGAGATATTCCCTTTTGAGGATTCAGGACAAATACGCATTGCAACTTTTAATGCCCCAAGCAGAAGATAGGAAGTAGGGTGACCGAGTCACAGCTCTTATACACTACCATACCTACCGTAGATTGTTATGATCACACAGGACGGGTCGGTATTACCGTAGTCTAATATGTCAACGGGCCCTCCTAATTAGAACATTCCTGATCCTAAACGAGTTAAAATTATATAGATATAAACCTAATTAAAACTAACTGATAAACTTAATTAAAACTAAACTGACAAGATTTCCTACTCTAAATTTAAATTGATATGTATCTGATTTTATCTCAATTTACATTTTACTCACAAGATATGTATTGACAAGTTGACAGCAGTAAAGAATTTCCTTAACATCAAACCATCGTATGTGTTTTAAGAATTAACTGTGTAAACTAGAGTTAACAAGTAGTAATATAGCATAAATAATCAAGAATTAACGCTTGTCAATATACTGCATAACGTCAGTTCAATACTGAACAAGTGTGGACAATTAGCAGATTATTAACCATTAACAAATCAACAGATTCCAAAGCGTTAACATATTGTCAAGATCTGATTAATTCACACATTGAACAAAGCTGCTTGAGTTTAAGCAGCTGTATTTAACTTTAACGTTTCAATTTTGTTTTGCATGAGTTTGAAGTAGTTCTGAACAAGGCCTTTATGGATATATTATCACATTGACTGTTAGTACGTACGTGATTAAAATCTATAATATTTTCTTTGCAACTTTTGATGTCTCCGAGCAGAGAAGAGGAAGTACTGTGACCGAGTCACACTCTATAGACTATATAATAGACTATTAGGATTACAATGGAGGAGCGGCATTAACATAGTCTGATATTTCAACAGTATTAACATTTCAAGTTACCATATCGTCTTTTCAATTGAGTTGATTGCAATGAAATAAAGCCAATAACCCCAGGTGTTACAAAATACAACAGTTCCATTAAGATATCTTCAGTGGTTCATGCGAGATACTCGAAGAAATAAAGTTACTCAAAGACATACAAAATATCCAAAAGTAATATTTTTGTGTTGTATTAATGTGATTAGCCTTCCTAAATAATTTTTCGTAAACGTCTTCAACACGCAGACATGCCAATTCTACAATTTGATTATATGTGTAGATTAAACAACAGATAATTAAGTGGTCTACTGCATTATCTAATCAAGGTACTACTGGTAAGATGATGGGTACCAGGATTTGGTTGGTCTTTTTTGATTCAATTCAGTGGTTCCTTTCTTAATTGATTATTGTAACTTACTCTTTTTTCTCTTTTTTTTCTCATGATTTGAAACCTATCTGTCTAATTGTCCACAATTAAATGAAACTACGTGATGTAGTATTGTTCTACTTTAAGTTCTTTACCACGATCTAGGTTTTTGTTGTATTACAACATCTTCAGGTGGGCTATTACCAAAGATCTTTGCTAATAGCCCACCTGAAGATGTTGTAATACAACGAAACCTAGGTCGTGGTAAAGAACTTAAAGAAGTAGAAATAATACTACATTACTTAGTTTCATTTAATTGTGAATAATGAATTTCTACAAAATTAACGCCAAATATATTCAATGTCTAAATGTCTGTATTTTATGTACGTACATATGTAGTTCTTAAAATATTGGTTTAAAATTAGTCTGCCGTCCTATGGTTCTCATATAAAACTTAAATTAAATGGGCATTGACAAAAATTTCACCCAGTTTTCACTTATCGGAATTTCCTTGTCATTTTGACTAATTTCGGTGAAACACGTCGATGTTTTCATAAGCGCGTGTGGCTGGAAAAAGAGTTTAGCCTACAAACGGGCGTAGTGTTTGTCGGCGCGACGTGCCGGTTTGTTATCGGCATAATTGGCTCAGTGGATAGGTGGCGAAGGTTGTACATACACCGGTTCGAGCGCTCAAGGCGAGCGGCTGATAAGCGCGTATCGCCGGCGTCTTCCTATATCGTTGACTGCACTCGTTCGAGAGTGCGAGTGTTTGGCACGCTGGCACCGTTTATTTTGTTGTGCGCTCTACGTGCCTGTGTAAAGTCTGGCACTTCGTATTTCCTCGTAGTGTTACGTAAGCAAATTACGGTACGCTATTTAGGATTCCTTAGCTATACAAGGAACCCTTATAATTTCGCCATCATCTATTGTCAGTCTATCCGTCTGTATGTCACAGCCGTTTTACTCGCAGACTGTTAAAAGTATAAAGCTGAAACTTATACATATTTATAACGACTGCAAAGGTATGGAATGAATTTTTTTTTTAAATATTTACGAGATGACTCGTGCGTATAATTCGCAAGTCACCTAATGGTAGTTAAACAGATTGTCAATAGATTACTCTTGAACACCTTTGAGAAATAGTAAGTAGAGAATTTAAAAAATTAAAAAAATAATGAAAAAATGTATTCTAAATTGTTTGTTTATTTTTTGTCAATAGTGAGGAATAAAAGCTTTGAAATGGTGTCTGAATCATTAATTTTGATGAAGGATTAAGGGAGATATGGCGTTGCCACAAAAACAAAAATCTTTTAAGAAATAATATGGAAGATTTAGGGTATTTTCCCTATATGTAATGTGGGGGTATTTTTTTGGCATACGCCATTGTACCTATAGGATATCGTTGAAATAGTTCATTTAAAAATATTAGGGGTACGTCATGAACACGTTTTCGGTACGGGGATGTTTACGAAATATTAAGCTTTCGGTACAGGGATGTTTACGAAATCTGAAAATTGTTCAAAATAGCAGTACATATAATGAAATCAAAAGAAAGATTATCACAGCTAAGCAGGCCCTAATAGTTTACGAGTAATAGCGAACCAATTTAAGATCTTATTTAGGTCTATAAAAAGTTCGTAATGAATTCTAAATTCAATACATTATTTTCTGTCAAAATAGTATTTTTTTATAAATTATATTATTAAATTTTATTTATATTTAAAATTATTTTACATATTTATTCCTTTTGTACTAAAATATATTTTTTTAAAGATAGAAAGCAACCTGGCTTACAACGGTTTGAACTCGGACCATGTAAGATTTTAATAGTCGAACAGACTAAAAATGGTTTATATTTTTAGTCTGTTCGACTATTAAATATTATTATATATTATTCTCCATGTAATTTTTATAATATACGAGTGAATTAAATTAAATGCAGAAATAATTTTGTCTTTTAAGATTATATTTATTATATCTATTAAAGATATACTAGGCGAAATATTTATATATTTACATGATGAGAAATAATATTATTTCAAATTACACTATATTTTACGCCTGTGAAAGATATAGTAGGCAATATATTTGTTGTGAACCCTTAAATGTTTATGGGCACCTAAATGTGCACGGAACCCTCGTAGTGCTAGTTATACTCGTACTTGATAGATTCTTTGAATCATGGTGCCCCCGTGGCCTTCCAACCTGTTCGCCCCACAAAGTGAGATACAGCAAGTGCGTGGCGCGCAGCGATTATATTTTGCAATCGGTGATTTTTCGGCTTTCAGTCGCTAAAGATAATACTCGCTAAGTGCAGTTGTGAGTGAGACGCTAGAAGTTTTTAATGGCAATAATTTGCAGCTTTGCAAAATACTTGGATATTATCTTGATATGAAAACGGTCTGTTTATACTGAAAATATGAATGATAGGAAATTTTCTAAAAACCTAAATAATAATGAATTATATTAATACTGACTTATTTAACAGTTACAATGTAAATAAGCTGATAAATATAATTTTTAAGATTTTGTACTTCAAAAGGGATAAACGGTACTCTTATAGGAATACTAACGTCCGTCTGTCACAGTCGTTTTTCTCAGAAACTGTGTGACGTAGAAAGTAAATATTTGGTGTAATAATGGAGTATTCATATTGACTAGCGTTTTCCTCAATAACCTAAATAATGTTTGGTTAAAAATACAAAAAAAAACCTGATTAATATTTGTATGACAATTTTAGAAGGTAAATTAAGTAAAACAATGAAAACTTTCTGCTTTCCCTTCTGTGGAGTAATCAATTAAAAGGACGTATAATAAGGGTTCTCAACTTACAGTCGGAAAATTTATTTTGTGATTTAGCGCAATTGACACACTACGTGAATGCATAATACTGACTCACGCCTGCACATCGTCACCGTGAAGCGGTGCAGTTTTCATTTTCAATTCGCCGCCGTGCGATAAGCGCGCCGCTCGGCCGCGAAACGACGCAAGCGCCCGCTTTCCGCGGCCCGCGACCTCCGGCGGAAAGCGAGCATAATGCCGCGATAACGGCTATCGGCGACCTCATTGCGCCCCCGTCGGACCCCTCTCGCCCCTCCTCGCCCTCGGGGCCCCTCGCGGTTTGCGACGTGCAAGAGCTGGCGACTACCTTAGAGCCGGCGCATGCAGGTGGCTGTACTGATTACACTTTTACTCGAACGACACTTTTTTGTAGATCGTTTTATGAAATTGATAACAAACTGTACTACTAATATCGGTAACGCATCATACCCTAACCGAAACTAACATAATGATTAATACCTGATGATATTCATAATCGAGTGACGGTTACTAATCTTTTATGAATAATAGATACATTATATACTAATAAGTCAGTGGTCGATGGTGATGAACGATTGCGAACCACTAACATGTTGATTGAAGAAATTAGAGACAATCATTCCCATACTCGAATAATGACTGAGTACATTTGTTGATTTAAGTATGGAGAAATGACTGAAAGTTTTAGTCATTAGTCATTAATATTATCTATTCATTATCTTCCAATTTCTCATAAGTAGTGGTTATGTTTATTATCCCCGTTTTTAATTAATGTTCGGTTTATCATATTTGTTTTGTAAAATGGAAAGTTTTGTTTTCTAGGGTTTGATTTGAAATTTTAACCATCGTTTAGCTTGTACTGTTCAGACCGTGTATCAGATAAGTTCAGAGGGTAATAAAATATTTTTGAAACGTATGGGTATAAAGCTTTTGTAGACGACATGAAAATCTATCAGGTTATGTATAATTATTATTAGGCTATAAATTAATTATTATAGATTAGTGGTTATAAGTGTTTTTAAAGTTCTGTATCTCGAAAGAGTAAAAGGAACCTTTATAGGATCACTTCGTTGTCCGTCTTTCAAGAACCTTTTTCTCAGCAATTTTAATGGAGGTATTAAGATGCAATTAATATCTAATACTTAGGTCTACTGTCCCTTGGAGGTCCCAACGGTATCAAGAAGAACCTTAAAAATATGGTCATTTATGTCGAATGTTTTCAGACGTGTAAATAAATCAAAATCTATAGGGTGCTTCCCATTGACTTAATATCATGAAATTTGGCAAGAACCAAGGTCTCACAACACAAGTAAAGGAAAAAAATGGAAAATCGTTAATTTGTAGTTATATCACACAAAAAAAGTTTTTTATGTGCTTCTGTGAATTATATATTAGGCATTATTATTTGACTTTAATTCCTAAAAAAATTAAAATTTTGTCACTAGTTTAATAGAAATATTATGTACCATTAAATGTTTATAGTGCGGAACCCTCGTAGTGCGAGTTCCATTCGTGCTTGATAGGTTTAGGCTAACGCTCTGTAATCAACTAAAGTACGAAATAAATAAGTAAAACCTTGAGAATAAATACCATTAATAAATTAACCGTTGATATCATTTTTTAAGATAAAACGGAAAAACAATTTTTGCTTGGATATTTTGGATTGTTTGCCCGGGCAAAGCCGAGCCCGAGGACTAGCATTTAATATATTGATTATCTAAATAATTTTTAAATTTTTTATAACCGTACATCTCTACGCTCGAATTATGGCGCTTGTTAGTGTTTTACTGATTACTAATTACTAATATCGATATATCGATTAGCATGCTCTAGATATCCTGATGCGTTTTATAATCAAATCATTGAGATAGTATTATTTACAATCTTGGCCATTAATATATTGTAATTAAAAGTGTAATGATCCCTTGCTGTGTAGTGAAGAGGGCCATATTAAGATACTAACGCCTCTAACGATCCTACCGCGTTGGAATAACAGGAAACTAACCAAAAAAGTATCTGTTCGACGGCAAAAAAGAAACACTAAACATTATTGATATAGCCTTAGGAGTATTTAAAGAGATAGAGTTATTTAAAATTACAAATTGCCAATTTTTCCAAATTATTAACTTTTAACTGCGGTTTCTTCTGCGTGGCCGTGACACTTATAGTAAAATGTGTTAAAAATATCCAGACTAACTGCAGCCTATTGAAGACGCTGTTTGGTTATCAATATTTTCGTTATTGAATATATTTGGCGTTAATTTTGTAGAAATTCATTATTCACAATTAAATGACACTACGTGATGTAGTATTATTTCTACTATCTTGAATTTCTTTACCACGACCTAGGTTTCGTTGTATTACAACATCTTCAGGTGGGATATTAGCAAAGATGATTGATGAAGATGTTGTAATACAACGAAACCTAGGTCGTGGTAAAGAAATTAAAGATAGTAGAAATAATACTATATCATAGTTTCATTTAATTGTGAATATCTTCGTTGTTGGTAATAAATACTAAAAACCGTTTTCCTGGATGCAATATTTTCTAATTATTATCTAGACTTGAAACATATTAGCTCAGATCGTTTCCACCGCATAGAGATATCTATGGAATAAAACAAACTCTCGAGTAAAGCGGCAATAGAGGTCACGTGGTAGCTTCATATTTTCGCAAGCAAAGTAAACGAAAGAATAAACATTTCTGATAATGATCAAATCCTAACTTTGTCGGCCAATAACCCTAACTTTATAGCCCAACTTTGCTGCGTGGCTTTCTATATCGTATCTTGTCTTCTGTATCAATACGAAAAACAGCTTTTAAGAAGCTTACCGCTGTGTAAATGTAGATTTGAAAGACTTGGAGCTTTTGCGCTGATTAATGCATTAATACATCGGCATCAGTAGAAATCGTTTGAAATAATTTATTTCAATTTTGAATTTAAATTAGAAATTGCACAGAAAATATTTTTACCATTTTTAGTGAGATTTGAAATCTTTTAATCACGATTGGAATATGTTTACCATGAGAATACACTTGCTGTAGTGACAGGGTGACAGAACTTGTAGAACTGTACAGTGCAATAGTTACAGTGACTATAAGCCGTCGCCTCATTCCCTTTTTGGTATCTGCAACTTGGCTAGGATCAGACTGATCGTTGAGTCGTCGAAGTGTTTGCAACATTCGTTTAAAAAAAATAAAGTTCTGAATGGCCATAGCATAGGGACAGTCTTCAATCCAGTTAATAGGAAGCATTTTTTAGATACGAGACAATATAAATGTAGGTCCTTATGTACTTGTGTAGCATAAAGTGGACCGTTACGGACTTCAGGAAAAGTTCGTAAAACCTCGGACGGTAAAGGGCAGCGGTAAGCTTTTATTTTTTTTTTTCACAGCGGTAAGCTTCTTAAAAGCTGTTTTTCGTATTGATAGTAAGGGTGTTTATCTTTAAAGGGAAGTGAAGTGTGATAGTTAATGTGCAGTAAATATTTAAATATACACTATCTGTCTCGTTTTGCTTATACCTTCAGGGATTGTGTGAGATGGAGAGTCGCGATTCATCAGGCTACATGTCTACAGTTTAGCCGTAAAATGGTTTTCCAGGGTAACGACTCTTTCTCTATAAACCGTCACTAATTTTCATAATTATGACCTATTTTTCTTAGGCAAAAGATAATCTAAGACTAAGTTTACTTCGTTCTTAGTTATTAGTTAAATATTTGAAAACATTTTAATATGCCATTTTTGTGAAAAAATCTTATTTTGAGGTGCTAATATTTGTAATTTTATAAGTAACGTCTTAAAGATAAAGACGTTTACACCTAGATACAAATAATACCAGATACGCTTTAAAAAATCATCGAAATAGGTGAAGTTCTAGGTCTAGAGATAGAGATGTCACTTTTTATATGAAAATATCTGTAGGAACAGTGAGCGTAGTGCTACAGTACATTGGCTACGGCGACAGTAAGCCTATTGGTACAACGCAGTGTCTATAGCAACAGTAAGCTAATTTCTGAAACAGTGGCCTATCGACTGTTTTACGACACAATTCGTTGGAATAGATTATTCTAGCCTAACTGAACAAATGACTATATTGATAAGCGACAAAAACGTTAGCGAGAATTATACAATATTTACCACGTACGCGAACCATTTGAGTGACCGCGTTTACTCAAAAAATATAGCGAAGACAGTTGTTTTTTATCCTCATAACTTATTTTCTTAAAAAAAAATTAATTGAAAGTAGTTTACACAAAATGGAGTTTACAAACACTTACAATTAGTCTTAAGTTTGTTGAATGTCAAATTAATATTCATCGTGATTTTTTGTCTGCACGTTTTTTTTTCATCTGATGTGTTAATTCAAATATGCAATAATTTTTTGAGTTCAATAAATTTTAAATATTACTTTTTCAGTGGCTTATATAGTCAAGGATATATTGTCTCGAACCTCGCTCCTTTATCTTGTCTCACGTAAAGGTTTGTGCCGACTGTACCATTGGAACTCAGTTATCAAAACGTATGACGTGATCTGACCTAGTTTAGTTAGGCGTCTCAGTGGCAGCATACCTCTTATTGAGTTATAAAAAGTTAGAATTGTAATTCAGCCACGTTTAGTCGTTAACTGTCTGAGGGTCACGGTCTTTTGAAAGATTTTTGTCAAGAAGTCAAATGGATGAAGAAGCCAAGCGATGATACACAATGATGGTGGTACAATTTATGAACAACTTGTCTTATTTCACCGAATTTTTAATTACTAAACATTTGTTTGGTGGTGTATTTAGTAAAAATATTTTGTTTGAAATTCATAAAATATTATTGATCTATTTGTCCAACGTATTTCATATATTATTTTTTTTATTTCCTTGCCCTGTAGCGATTATTTTTGTTTATTACGCGACCATTTGAAAAACTAAACAGATGACGATCATTTATCTAAATTAATGCATTTATTCACCATAATAAGGCGCATTAAGTAGACTGTTTAAAATTATTCGTAAAGTCAAAAGTATATATATATATCTTAAGTCAAATTCAATAATTCTCGAATCACGATGTCTCCCATGTCCAAACAGATCACACAATTATTACACTTGTAGACTTATA